>CM068380.1:36897689-38097689 GCA_034770075.1 Aralia elata | reverse complement strand
AAAGAATATTGCGATAGGGGTACTAATAATACCTTTATTAATAGTATGAGATAACTAATAATGTGTAATCGTTACGTTGAACATTTACACCTTCTTGGCTTCCTGTGTTTGGTTGAAGCAGTAAAACTGGAGGTATCCTTTATTTGATTGATAATGAATAAATGAGTATCAATGCTAAAATTACTTCAAGAATCCGCGAGTTATTCAAGAAAGAATAAAATCAAATTTGGCAGGAACTGTGTTATGATGTTTAATTTATCTAAAAGCTATGTTATTAGAGCCTCTACTATAATCTAGGAGCCTTTTATTATTTTAATATTTGAAGTTAGAGTAATTGAAGTCCCTTGAATGGTCTAAGAGTCCCTAGAAGTGTCAATGTCAAGTTCCAAGGTTTTCAATAATTATCTAACTCTAGTAGGGTTTAAGGTCTATAACTCTATATAAAGGATTTCCTGTACTCTTTTGGAGGCAGGATGAAATTGGTTCTCTTTTAAGACTATTCTAATTTGTTCCAGTTTTAATTAATGTTTTCTAAAGGATTTGGTCTTTGCTTAGATCATTTTGGTCTTTTGCTTAGATCATTCCAAGGAGATGGACTCCTCCCACAACTTTCCCATACACTCTATTTCCTTCCATCTATTTGAAATATTCTTCTTTATTTTTCTGTTTAATCTATTGGGCTACATCAGTAACATTAATATTCCCTCCATTCGGCCATGATACATATAATCTCGATTAGTACCTTATACATGATTGACATGTCTCTTCTCTCCATCCCTCCATCTCTTTTTCCCTACAAATTACTAGCTGTTACACTCCTTGCATAAGGTCCACCATAAACTATGTGAAACCAAGTCATGCCGCCTTCGCAATTCTTTCCTACCCACTTGCAAAAGTAGCTACTTTGCATAATTATAATTAATACATAATTCTTTTATATTTATTTCTGAAAGATTTTAAATGTTTTGCATATGTAGACCAACGTTTCCATAACTATTCCATAATACATGTATAGTTCAAGATATGGCTTAGAAGAAACAAATATAAATTTGTATGACTTAACAAACAACTTGACAATTAATGCACCGACAGCTAGGATTTACCATGCAAACAACAACAAAAACCGGAACCACGATTATGAAACTAAACATTCTAGTGGGATAAGTTTCCAACCTTAAACTTGGATCAGCGATACAAGTTGTGAGAAACCACCCTTGTTTGCAAGTGTATCCGGAATAAATCAACTGGAATAAAAGAAAGTAAATAAGTTGAATATGTATGCCCCAATAAATGAAAATTATGTATGGTATTACTCAAATAAAATCTCAGTTATGTAGTATTTAAGAACAGGATTTAATTTCAAGGTTGTTACTTCAGAAATCAGGTACTAAAGATCCAGTATAACTTTGATCAATTAGAAAGAAGATTTTATCTACGCTTAATATCATCATATGGGGGTGGAACAGAGTAAACTCAACTCGAGTATGCCTTTTATCCCAAACTAGTTGAGGCACGCTGCAAATGAATCTCATATGATAGTGAAAATGAGAAAGACGGGAAAATACACAAAATTTTAAATTTTTTTTTAAAAAAACAAATGAGACCTGCTATATATTGCGAAAGATTTTTGCCGAATTACGATTGCGACGTATATCAATACATGAGATTGGATAGAATTACAAAATTGGCCCGCTATATCAAATACATCGTAAAAGTATTACCAATTACATTTATCCACATAACTCACAATAAAAAAAGTCGACATGTAAAGTCGTAATATATATCATCATTTTCCAAAGCAAATTACAAAACTGGAAGAAACTAAACTAAACAAAGCAAGGAAAAGAGGTATACAAACAAAAAAAAAAACCCTAATATTAGCACCCTACTCGGCCTCCAAAATACGAATCGCATTCCGCCACTCGTTCCTATGACAAGTGATGTGGGTAAAGACTCCTACCAATGGCAGCCTGCCACGTGTCACTACATTAAGTCTTGTTTGGGCAAGGGCATTGTAGTAATTCTACCTCGAAAAGAATAATGCATTATTTGCAGATAAAAGTAAATGATAGTTGTAATCGATAAATATCAGATTAGTACAGCTGTTAATGGTGATAACCATTGTAAAGACCATGTTCTATTAGGATTGGGAATCCCGCAACAATCCAAGGTCCTATAGAAGGACTCTCACACTATATAAAGGGGGGTCAAACATACAATCAAAGGTATACGATTCTTCTCAACTATTGAGTATAGAATCTCTCTCACTTACTGACTCAAGCATCGAAGAGTCCTCCCGGAGCCAAACTCTGGCGGACCTTTTGCAGGTTTTAGGTGGTCAACGGTGGTTAAAGTCAACTCGTGGGTGGTCAAAGTCAACGAAATCTAGGTTGACTGAAACCTTAGTTTCCTGGTATTTGATTTACGCATCAAATTGGTGCCGCCTGTGTGAAAGGAACAAAAAGTCTTCTCTTTCTCACATCCTAAGAATTCAACATGGTGAATATTCGCACTAATCGCCACAACAACCCACCAACTGACAACCATCCGTCGCAGTAACCCCCTCCTGTCAACCATGACCAAGAGGCACATTCAACCCACCATGATCCCGCTCATACTCACAGTGGACCACATATGTAGCACTCTCAGCCAGGTAGAACCAAGTCGAATGTAGGGCTGGAATAAAGAACCCGGGGAATACAAATAACCTCTGGGTTTTTTTCAAATTTGGCGAGCATCTGGAATAACTAGTGAATTACAACTCTATTGTACTGCAATTGGTGCATTGATCTTTGCAGCATTAATGCTTTTTGTTGGTTGGTTTCATTCTCAAACTCAATGTGGACCCAGGGTCATCACCCAATGTGGACACTAGTAGAAGGTTGGTCAAGCAAAAAAAGCGCTTTGCACCAGAAAGGCTTAAGCTTTAGATCCAAGGGGGAATATGGGAAAGCTAGCAACAAACTAGGAAGGCCCCTATAGCATGAAGAAAGTCTCAAGGCCACGGGTTTACCAGCTGGAGACTCTAGAGGGCACCCAAGTACCCCAATCATGGCATATGCCCATAATCTCCTAGTTTGTTATTAGTAGATAGGTTGGTCATAAAGTCATCAATGATTGTACTGTATAAGTGAATACGAACTATGCAATATGTGATTTTATGTTTAATAAATATATTATTATTATATATTTATTATATGTAAATAAATTGTAGGGACAATTTATTAAAGGAAATAAGATGGGTAAAATTTAAATAAGTTAAAATAATTTATAATATTAAATTATTTTTAATGTGGTAAATTGGTGGCATTAAATATACTTAAGGTATAACCACCATTTTATTAAAGAAATCATGTATTACGTTATTGGATGTAATATATGTATGTTTCTAATTAGTGAATATATTATGATATTTACTACAATT
The DNA here is from genome assembly GCA_034770075.1 of Aralia elata. NCBI lineage: Eukaryota > Viridiplantae > Streptophyta > Magnoliopsida > Apiales > Araliaceae > Aralia > Aralia elata. Next base: position 38,094,265 of record CM068380.1, on the reverse strand, counting down.
AAAGTATTGAAAACAATTTATAGAAGGGAAAAGAAAATAATTCGAATTTCCCGATAAAAATTAAAATAAGAATTGAGTAAATAAATTGTATTTTATTATATGTGATAAATATAGGTATGTATATTTATTGCGCATGAATAAATTGTTATGAAACAATTTATATTACGAAGCGTAATAATTAGTTTAAGTTTACAGAAATATTGTATACTTTAAATAAAGGATATTAAAATAAATTCTAGCATTGAATTATTTTTAATAAAGAGAGAATATTATTTTTAATTATAATATCTTATTTATTGAATAAAATCCATTTATATGGAATATGCATGGTGAGAGGATAAATTCATTATTTATTTTCTATCAGTAATATGTGCACGTGTGGTGTGCTGCTTAGCTGTGAGATAATAAATATATATTATATATGCATATATATTTATTACGCGAGGAAATAAAATTGTTGAGAACAATTTGCGTAACGAAGGGAAAGAAGCGGTTTAAGTATATAATATTTATATATACTTTACCAAGAGCATTTAAATAACTTCTTAAATGAATGTGTTAATAAAGCAAGGATATTATATTTATTATAATATCTTAAGTAAGTAAATAATTAAATGTACATGAGAAATTATGTGTTGCATATTTATTTGGCATTTATAAATAAATATGTAGTGAAAGCTTGTTATGTTATGTTTTTATTTTTGGGATATATAAGTTATATATATCAATTATCTTGTGTACATATTGTATATATATTTCCAAGAGGGTGAAAATATTTTACAAGTGGGTTAGATAGTAACTTATTTAATAAAATTAAGTTACTAAGTATTGGGTAATTAAATTACTTAATAAAAGCAATAAGAGAGTAATTGATCTAAATATTTAATTAAGCAAAATAGATTAAATCCTTAACTACCCAAGCTACTGTTACAAGCTTAATTCCCAAGCCTTTTCCATTCCTTATATGCCGTGAGTGAGAGAGAGAGAGAGAGAGAGCAGTGAGCAAGAAAAAAAAATTCTTGGGCTCCAAACTTATTTGCTTACAAAAATTGAGAGTTAGCAATTCTTTTCTCTTCATGTGGTAGTCGAGCACTTCATCTCTCGCTATAGCAAAATTTTGCTCTCTCAAGCCAAAAAACTCATGTAGCCATGTATCTCCAAAATTCCAATCCTAATTGGGTTCAAGCTTAAATCCAAAATTGAAGCTTTGGAAGTCTTTGGATCTTGAATTCATATATCAAAAGGTATGAAATTACTTTTAATTTTGAGTTCTAAAGAAAATTCATGAAATTATGAAATTCTTAAGCTAAACTTAAAATTTTAACGTTTAGTTAGTTGTAATGGAAATTTAGATGAAGTTTCCTTGTAATAAATCAAGTTTTGGTCTATGTATATATAATATGTAGTCAGAATTGATTTTGAATCAAAAGATCAAAATATGAGTTAAGTTAGTAAGCTATATAGTGTAAATATTAGCTTATGTATCGATGAAAAGTGAAATTAGAGTCATGGAGATTAGGTTTGGTTGTGCGGAGTTATAAGGAAGAAAATTACGGAATATCCGAAACCAAAACGCTATTAAATCGATAAGAAAGCAAGCGAAAACAATAACGCACGCGTTATGTTCGTTAAATGGCCATAAAGAACAAACACGGATGAAAACTTGAAATTTAATGAAGCCGATACTTTAGACGAGTCTTATTATGTTAAATAACACTTATTTGCAAAGCAAGTTGGATTGGAACGCATCGAAGCGAGTTATGACCTCTAAACGTGAAAATTGAAAATTAGTGACCATAAAGAGTAAAAATGATGAAAAACTTGGAATTTTGCGAAGCCAAGACTTTAGACGTGTCTTAATATGTTAAACAAGACTTAGTTTTGAAGCAAAACGAGTCGGAACGAACCACGGCGAGTTTTGGCTTGTGAACGCAAAGTCTAAAAATTAGCCTCTACAGCCTTTTTTGGCACACTGTTGGTCAGATTAGAAAACTTAAATTGCTGAGGTTATATGTTTTTAAAATACTTTGGTATGCCATGTATAACATATCCAAAAATTGGATCAATCCGATAAACGAGCAAGGCGTGAGAAAATCGCAAAAGGGGCTGGTCAGCTTGAGCAGCAGCAGCTGGGCGCTGCGCCAGCACGCGCGCCGCGCTGCTGGGCAGCTGCTGGTGCGACTTTGACGCGCGGTTTTGAGCGGCTTTCGTGATTCCTTTTTGCGGTTAGAAAATTTTTAAAAATACTATGACATAAGAACTCCAACATACCAATAATTTGCTGCGATTCGATTTATGGTTTGAGAATTAAAAATAGGCAAAAAGGCATGTCAGAACTAAAATTTGAGCGACGCCGAGCGTCGACACACCGAGCAATTTTGACATTCGTCGTTCCAAATCGCGTTCGAGCGAGATTTTAAGCAATGTTAAGTCTAATAAGTCCCAATATGAGAGTTTAACGTTTTTGATAAATTTATGCCACGGAAATTTATTCCGGGCATAAATAATGCAATAAAAAAAATAATAAAAATACGAAATTTCATTTTTTTAAGCAAACGGAAGCCAGCGAGGGTATGTAAAATGGTTTTATAGCTCTGGTGTGAGAATTAGTGCAAGATTTGAGGATGTTAACAATTGAGATTATAGAGTGATCAAAATGGAATTACCTCTATCACCTTTGCATGCATGGAGCTACTTATAGGGTTCGGCAAACCTTTCATCAAGGGACAAGTGACCTCCACTTATTCTCTTTATTCCACTTACTTAAAGCTTTTGCATGAGCATTAAATGTTGTGAGACCAAAGGAATGTTTAGTGACCAGCTTAGTTTTAAGTAGATGGAACAAGTGTTAAAGTTTGACACGTGTCCCTCTTCATTGCTTAATAGCTAATCTGATGAGAAATAAGGCAGGTGTCTCCTTTTGGTGATTTCGGGATTAGACTGACATCAGAATCCAAAGTTTCCAGCGAGGTATCTAGTTTAGATTTTACCCAAAGCTTATCATCAGCCGCCGAAGTCTGCTTCAGCTTAACTACCCGAAGGTATCTTCAAGCAACAGTTTAAATAGTACTTCGGCTACTTATAATTGCTTCGGTTATCCTGCTTTGAATTTATATCCTAACATATATACATATACATATATATAAATGTGTGTGGGGAATGATCCATAACAAGTACTTGCTATGAATCAAAAATGAGCAAACACCATCATTAGCGTCCAATACAAGAATCAACGGCCGAGATTAGCATTAAAAAATTTACGTCCGCTACTATTAGTAGGGGACGACGGGTTATGTCCGCTACTAATAGTAGGGGACGACGGGTTACGTCCGCTACTAATAGTAGCGGATGCCGCTAAAAATAGTACCATCGTCCACTACTATTAGTAGCAAACGTAACCCGTCGTCCGCTACTAATAATAGCGAACGTAAATTTTTCAGTTCTAATCTCGGTCGTTGGTTCTTATATTGAACGATAAAGATGGTGTATGCTCATTTTTTATCCATAGCAAATATATGCTATGGATCATTACCCTATATATGTATGTGTACATACATATATACATATATATATATATGTATATGTATATATATGTTAGGATATAAGATCCATAGTCAACGTTGTAAGGATAAGATTATCCTTACAACAGATCTCAGTCATCTATCCGCGGATCGAACGGTAAAGAGGATCTCTCATCCGCAATTTAATATGTAGGTGCCCGCAGTTTAATACTGCAGATAGGATGATTGTCTAAAATACCCCTCGTCAATCTGCAGTTTAATGATGAGAACGCTAGGTATGGCGGTTGTTAATCCTTGAAGATGCCGCCGTTTTAGGTCATACGGCCCGTTCGCAGAACTAAACTGCGGACGTCGAGTCTATTAATGATATAATCCAAGCGACGCCGTTTTTGGTGAACCACCAGTCCGCAAAACTAAACTGCGGACTCTGAGTGTAATATTCAATATTGACTAGACGGCTTTCTTCCTTCCTCATAGATCTAGACTACCTCTGCGATTTTGAGAGTTTAAGAACAACCATATCAAGTAGCAATACACGCATTTCTTCCTTCCATCTTAGATAAATTGAAGTCATGTAAGTCTTTTACATTCGTCATATATCCCCATATATATATATGCATGTATTCTTCGTTGTTAAATACACTCCAAGTAGTTGTATACAAAGACTTATTGGCTACAAACATTTGTTGTATACATCAATGAATGATTTTTGGTAGTTTTCATTATTGTTTGCTTATATTTATTATGTTTCAATATATTGATTTGATTTAGGATTCTTTGTTTTCAGTATTATATGGTTGTAATAATAATAATATCAAAAACTTTTGTTGATATATAATTTTTTTATTTTTGTTTTAGTTTGAAGTTGGTGTAGTCTCATGTAAGCTCTTGCTCTTGGATGATGTTATTCAAGTTGTCACCCAATTAGAGGATAATTTGAAGAGGACGACTTATGTTAGGCCTCCAATGTTAGTCTGCACTAGGAGTCAGCATACTTTTGTGGAGCCTATTAGAAGTAGGCTAGTAGAGAAATCGTCAGCAAGCCCTTCACTTACTAGGAGGCCTAATCGCACTCCAGGAATTTCTAATGCTAGTACCAATCCAACATCTAGATGCTATAATTGTTATGGTTTCGGTCACATATCTTTTAACTGTCTTTATCTGAAGCTGAATGTTACCTCGTCTCCCTCTAGGCAATTTACTATCATTGAAAAAGAGTTTGAGAAAACTAATTTGGACGAAGAGGTTTGCAAGACTGCAGATGTCGAATATGAGCCCGATGACCATGATTTGGATGTTTGCAAGACTGCAAATGTCGAATATGAGCCCGATGACCATGATTTGGATGTTGATGCTCATTTAGACGGATGTTTAGTTATTTTTCGACCTTTACTTGTACCTCAAAAACAGAAGGATGATCCTAAAATCAATCATGGGCGAATTTTTAAGATGAGAGAGTTAAATGTGCAGGACAAGAATGCTCACTTATAATTGATACTGGGAATTGTAATGATGTTATCACTGAGGAAGCAGTTAAGAAACTTGGATTAAAGGTTTAGCCTCACCCGGAGCCATATGATATTGCATGGATTACCAATACAAAGTTGCGGGTTACCCATAGATATTTGGTCACATTTTCTGTTGGCAAGCTTCGCAACACCATTATGGGTGATGTATTACCCCTTAAGATTTGTCACATTATCTTAAGGCGTACATAGTTATGGGATCGTCACGCTCAACATGATGCCTGTGCTAATACTTATTCGATTATTAATGGCAACACCAAGTTCACTCTTACTTGTGCTATCGAGATGCCAAGTTTGAAGCTTACAAAGAATTCTTCAGTGATCCAGTGTACTTGGTTGTCAAGTCGTCGCCTAGGCGATGACTAGTCGTTGAAGCGGCCGAGGAGTAAGGCGAGTGATCGACTTGGTGAATGTTACAAAGGCGAGCACCTTGACCACATAGTCGTCACCTTGGGTCGCCTAGGCGACGCCTTGGACGGCTAATGGCAAAGGCGTACGCCTTGTAGTTGGATCGAACAACAAACAACACCACCAAAAGGCTTGCCGACTGTGTGATTTGAAAACCCTAACTGCTGCTGCTTCACTTGGCCTCTTCTTCTCAAGCTTGTTACTGTGTAAAGGAATTCACACCATTCATTAACAGTCTTCAACTCCAATTTTTTCTGGTTTGAATTTTTCTTTCGATAACAGGTGAAAAGAGACGTGAGAGAGCGAGGAGAGAGAAAGTGGCGGTGAGTTGGTGAGAGAATACGACGCGATGCGTCTCTTAAAAACTCTGATTCTTGGCTTTTATTTTATTTAACTTTCCATTATCCAAATCATAATACCTTTTATTAAAATTCTGCTGGAATAATTATCTTATTAAGATTTCTTTTTCTGCCTTTAAAAAAACAAAAAAGAATTTCATAATCATAATTTAAGTAGCTAAATATATTGAAAATCCTGTTTATATTTGGATTCTTTTCTATTTTAATCAACTTTTCTTTAATTAAATAATAACTATTTTTCTTTAACAAAAAGTAAATTGGTGGGTAATTATCTTATTCTGTTTCCTTTTCAATCTTTATTTTTTTAAAAGTTTTATAGAGTTTTAAACCCAAAATTTAATTTGGTAACTATATTAATGGACTCTTAGTATTAGATTATTGTTTATGTACAAAATATGGATTGTTTATTTTTTACTTGTTGGTGCTGCCCTGTTCTTTATTTCTGTTATTTGCTGGGATATGCCCACTAAAATAAATGGTTATATACTGTTGGAACTTTACTAATACAAGATTCACATTGTGTTTAATTTATTGGGTTAACATACATATAAATTCATTCCTTAAAGACCTTTTGGTGATCAAATGCTTTAATATTTGGTTGAGAAATGGTATTTAATAGTGTTGATTGTTTACATAGTAATGTATTTGTGAATAGTTTTCTTTATATTTCATTTAATTTTAAATTATAATATATATATATATATGTGTGTGTGTGTGTGTGTAAAATATATTCATGTATAAAATGCGCATTATAAATAATTCATCGCTTTATGGACGACTAGTCGCTTAAGCGGTTGGCCACCGACTCAAACGCCTTGACAACTATGCCAGTGTGATTCCTCTTGTATTGATGTTTGTTAGAAGTGCTGCACTAAGGAGGAAAACATGTTCCTTGTTTTCCTCTCCCTATTTTATGCTCCTTGTTTTACTCCTAGAATAGAGCACCAAACTTGTATAAATTGTAAACTCTTGCAATATGAAATCATAACATTGTGTATAGATTTTCTACACCTTCTACATGGTATCAGAGCTCTGATCCTTTATCAGACGACTTTTTCCGACGACTTTTTCCGGCGACTTTTCCGGCGACTTTTCCGGCGACTTTTTCCAGCAGTTTTTCCGGCGATTTTTTCCGACAGTTTTTTACCGGCGTGGTTCTGATCATTTATCAGTCGACTTTTTCCGGCGACTTTTCCGGCGACTTTTTCCGGCAGCTTTTTCCGGCAAATTTTTCCGGCAGCCTTTTCCAGCGTGTTTTTCCCAGGGAATTCTGTCTCTAAGTGTAGTGCAATTATTTGATATCCTTTGGAAAGTTTATTCTCCTCGGATATATATTGTACTCATCTTTTACATGGCGGAACAAAGTGGTGCTAGCAGTAGGGTTCATAACAGTAGCATGGGACAACAAGGTTCCAAATCTATTTCTCATTATGCACAATCAGGTATACACTCTTGTGCTCTTAATGTCTCATCTACTGGTCCTAGTTGGATCATTGACACAGGTGCTTCCGAGCATATGACTGGGTCCTCCAATCTCTTTACCTCATACACGCCTTGTTCTGGCAAAGACAAGGTCCGAGTAGCTGATGGTTTTCTTTCTCCTATCTCTGGGAGAGGTTCAGTAGTTTGTACTCCTTTATTAACATTATCATCCGTTCTTCATATTCCTTCGTTTACCGCTAACCTATTATCTATCCAACGTCTTACTGAATCCTTACATTGCTCAGTCATTTTTTTTCCAACTCATTGTATTTTTCAGGACTTGGTGACAGGGCAAAAGATTGGTAGTGGTAGTGCAGTTGGTGGTCTATATTATTTGGATGGTGTCACATCTAACATGCCTTTGATTACAGATGGAACTGCTACTCAGGCTCTTCAATCTACTTTTGAATCTAACCTGACTTCTCTTCATCAATGGCATCGACGTTTGGGGACATCCTCCTTTATCAATACTAGGGTCTTTATTCCCTTCTTTAGTTAAGCAGTGTCACAAAACTCCGTTTTTATGTGAACCATGTGAATTAGGTAAACACAAACGTTCTACTTATTCTGCTATTAACAGTCGACATTCTGAACCTTTTGCTATTATACATACTGATGTGTGGGGACCCTCTCGGGTTGTCTCTCGTTCTGGTCATAGATGGTTTGTTAGTTTTATTGATTGCTATTCTCGTACAACTTGGATTTATCTTCTTCATTCCAAAAATGAGGTGTTTTGACTGTTTTCAAAATTTTCATAAGATGATCCAAACCCAATTTGAAGCTAAAGTCAAGATTCTCCATAGCGATAATGGTCGAGAATATAGTAATAATAATACTTTTGCATCCTATCTCTCTCAGCATGGCATCATACTTTCAAACCTCCTGTGTCACAACCCCAGAACAAAATGGGGTGGCAGAAAGGAAAAATCGACACTTACTAGAGGTAGCACGCACTCTTATGTTCACTATGAACACACCTAAATTTCTATGGGAGATGCCGTTTTAACTGCTACATTTCTTATAAAATCGGCTTCCTTCTAGAATTCTTGGGAATAGAAGTCCCATTTCTTTCCTCCAACACATGACAAGTCCTTCTCCTTCACCTCGAGTTTTTGGGTGTGTGTTGTTATGTTCATGAAAAATCTCCCACTCGGGGTAAATTAGATCCCAAAGCTCTTCGGTGTGTTTTCATTGGTTATTCTCCAACCCAAAAAGGTTATAAATGTTATCACCCCCCTTCTCACAAAGTGTTTGTCACTCGGATGTAACTTTTTGGGAGTCTTGAACCTTTTTATTCTTCTTCAACCGTCTCCTCAGGGGGAGGAACATGTTATTGATGAGGAGACGTCTTTTGAAAACTAGTACAAAGTACAAGTATTATTATACCATCTTCTTCTACTCCTGTTGTTGTTTCTGATAATACTACACAGGGGGGAGTTCGAGCCATCTTCCTCTACTCCTGTTGTTTTCTGATAATGCTACACAGGGGGAGTTACAGTTACAGTCCGAGCCTGAGTTGAGGACCTATACTCGAAAAGGGAAGAATAAGGTCACCATTGCTGCACCACTACACCAACCTTGCCCTGAACCGAGTCTTGGTAATACTAATGGTATGAATCCTGATCCTATTTGTTCTCTGATGATACTGACATTCCTATTGCTCTTAGAAAAGGTGTCAGGTCTTGTACACAACATCCTATCTCGAACTTTGTTTCATATGATAAATTATCTGCATCCTACCATTCCTTTGTTTCTTCTCTGTCCTCTATATCTATTCCTCAGGGGTGGAAAGAAAGCAATTAGCAACGAGAAATGGAAACATGCTATGATAGAAGAGATGAATGCCTTGAAAAAAAATGATACTTGGGAACTAGTTACTCTTCCTTATGGAAAAGACCAGTTGGTTGCAAATGGGTATATACAGTGAAACAAAAGGCAGATGGGACAGTTGAAAGACTCAAAGCCAGGTTAGTTGCAAAAGGGTACACTCAGACTCACGGGATTGATTACCAGGAGACATTTGCTCCCGTGGCAAAGATTTGAACTCTGTTCGTACCATAATCTCATGTGCAGCAAACTTTGGCTGGGATATTCAGCAATTGGATGTGAAAAATGCATTTCTTCATGGTGACCTACAAGAAGAGGTATATATGGAAATACCCCCTGGTTTTGCTTCATCTGCAACTGAGGGTAAGGTCTGTAAGCTGCGAAAGGCTCTGTATGGTTTGAAGCAATCTCTAGAGCCTGGTTTGGTAAATTCCACAAGGCAATGATAAGGTTTGGGTACAAGCAGAGTCGAGCAGATCATACTCTATTTGTCAAACAAATAAAGGGTAAGACTACCATTCTTATTGTTTATGTTGATGACATTGTGGTGACAGGGGATAATAGAGAAGAAATAGTTAACCTCAAAGCAAGAAGACTAGCCAAAGAGTTTGAGATCAAGGATCTTGGTCCTTTGAAATATTTCCTTGGTATTGAAGTTGCAAGATCTTCCAGTGGAATTTTTCTATCTCAAAGGAAGTAATGGTACTTGATCTTTTAACAGAAACTGGCATGTTGGGATGTAAGCCTGCTGATTCTCCTATTGAAGTTAATCATCATCTAGTAGGTGGCACAAGGACCTACGGTTTGATAGAGAAAGATATCAACGTTTGGTGGTGGGACGATTGATATACCTTTCTCATACTAGACCTGATATATCTTATGCTGTTGGTATAGTCAGTCAATATATGCATGATCCTCGACAAAGTCATATGGAAAACCGTGTACAGAATTTTGAGGTATCTCAAGTCTGCTCCTGGCAAAGGTTTATTGTTTGCACCAAATGGTCATATGAGAGTTGAAGCTTTTTCCGACTCAGATTGGGCTGGCTCTATAGAGGATCGTCGATCTACATCAGGTTATTGTTCATTTGTTGGAGGTAATCTTGTTACTTGGCGTAGTAAAAAACAGTCTGTGGTGGCCAAGATCTAGTGCTGAGGCTGAATATCGAGCTATCGCCTTGGGTATATGTGAACTAATGTGGCTTCGAACCTTGCTAGAAGATTTGGGTGTTACAACTAAAGGGCCTATGCAGCTGTTTTGTGACAACAAGGCAGCCATTAGTATTGCAAATGATCCGGTACAAACATGATAGAACGAAGCACATTGAGATTGACGACACTTCATCAAAGAAAAATTAGTCAGTGGTCTTATTTGCTTATCTTTTGTAAAAACAGAACATCAGCTAGCTGATATTCTGACTAAGGGTCTTAGTGGTAAGATGTTTCATCCCTTGTGTTTCAAGTTGGGTATGCGAGATATCTATACACCAACTTGAGGGGGAGTGTTAGAAGTGCTGCACTAAGGAGGAAAACATGTTCCTTGTTTTCCTCTCCCTATTTTATGCTCCTTGTTTTACTCCTAGAATAGAGCACCAAACTTGTATAAATTGTAAACTCTTGCAATATGAAATCATAACATTGTGTATAGATTTTCTACACCTTCTACAATGTTCTTAACTCGACAACGTCAAATTCTTTTTAGCAAAGGAAAACTAATGCAGGCCCGATGAGCCCGTGAGACTTGGTTGGAGCAATATAAAAGGCTTTAGAAGCCCATAGATATAAAATAATTTTAGAAGTTGTATTTTAATTTTCTTATTTTATAAATTTAGTAGTTATCGTATTAGAACTCAATTTAGGTTGGTAAAGTTGTGTAGGAGTATTATAAACAGGGATGCATTCTATTATCTTTGATACATTGAATTATAACAATTAGTTGAGTTTTGACTAAGAATTATTTGTGTGAGATTTATCCTTGTCCCAAAACCCCCATCCCCCATTAATTTTGGGGGATATTAATTGTAATTTTATTAACAGAATTCCTTCCTCTGTGCACATTGTATTCTTACTCTCCCTTACATGGGTTGTGCCCTCGCATTTTTGGGTGCATTTGCTATGCTTCTCACTCAAAGTCATGAAAACTCGATCCTTCAGCAACCGCGAGTGTTTATTGGTCATTCATGTTCTCAATCTAAATCTGAGATAGAAATTCCCCGAACACACATATAGCGGTGGCCCACAACAAGGCAAGAAAGTGACCCTGTCCGGAAGACGATGAGAGGACAAGAAGTGTTACTGAAAATCCTAGCAACAGAAGCATTTGTTGAAAGTAAATTACAAGATCTAACAATTTCAGTAGGACCAAGGCTTACTGATTGTGATGGGATAGCTAATAGTGGTACATTAAGAACTAGAATCAGTTTACTCACATCCTCCCTAAGCGTGATTTAATTTTCTTCCCCTCCCCATTAACTCTTCGATGTGTCTTTTCCCTGCTGGCTACTTTTTCTTCTATTAATGCTTTCTCTTTCTTAAGTTAATTTTTTATTATTAATGGAAACAAACTATCCTTGAAATTGTGCAACTTCATAAAAGATCGAGCTCTATATATGATTGAGCACTAATAAGAGACCATTATCAAAGTTTGACAGTTGTAGTTTAAGAAAAGAGCCGACCTTATTTGCGATAGGACCTTGTGCAAGAAAAGGTTTTTCATTCCGTAGATTGTGGAAACCATAAGCAACTTGGGCATCCATTCCTAAACAGAAAAATGAAAATGAGATTAAGCATAAAATAAAGGTACAAAATCATCTTAAGTGAGCAAATATTAGCGTTGAATAATTTGAGAATACTAATCATAACTAGTTTCTCTCTCATACTTGCTTTCATTTCGCCTTTCCTTTTTCTAAGGGAACTGCAGTCTTTTTGCAAAGCAAAATTCTCATAAACGACATACAGTAAAATATTAGGAAGGTAGGAAATTTATTATGTTTTGGCAAGGCTTCACTAGGGAGTGAGGATCCTCCAGTATTCAGGACCAGTTTTACATCAAGTAGGCAAATCCAAAAATAAGTGAATATATTTCCATTAGATGAATTTTACATGGTACAATTAGTAGGAGGGAATACTGGGGGTGGGGGGGGGGGGGGTGGGGGGCGGGGTGGAAAGGTTAGGAAAAAAGAAGGGACCTATAAGATTCATGTTAGCTGGCAGGAGAGGGTTAGATGGAAGGATGCTCTTAGCTACCACCATTTTTTCCTTCATCCAGAAAGTAATAGGAAAAAGAGTTATAAAGTGGGGAACAAATATGTATTTTTCCCCTATAACATTTCCAAATAAATGTATCAGAATGGTGTTTCATATCCAATGAAAGAAGAAGAAAAGATTGGGATAAATACGGCAAGCGAGTTGTTTCACAAAATGCAACACAAAAGTCAAGTGAGTTTTAATTAGACCAACTAAAAGAAATCTTCTCATGATTAAAGATATAAGATCCACGTGTATGTACAAGGATGGTTCTTTTGTATCGTCCAAGTGGGAGTGTAATTGTGCATGTGTTCATGGTAGTGTATCTCAAATTATTGACCGGGGAGTCCGAATAATGTCCTGACCCAAAAATATATTTGTGGCAACCCCAAAAGAAAAGAATGATGAGGTTTAGCACCCATGGTCGGAGCCCACCGCTACCCCTTTAAGGGGTGTGGGAGCAAAGCCCCCACGATATGGACTTCTTCAGTTATTAAGCCTCGCTATAAATACACACACACATATATGGGAAAAGAGAGTATGTCTTAGACACACAAGCTTTTGCGTGTCCTGCACCTAATATGATGTAGTTTTGATTGATAAAATGGTGAAATGTCAAAACAGCCATAAATGAAAATGGTGAAATGCCATAACAACCATTAATGAAATCTCTTAAAATAATACTACACACAAAAGCTTGTGTATCCGGACACATACTCCATTTCCCCTATTTATATAAACATGTGTTAATATATATATATATATATATATATATTATAGCTTAGAGTTTCAATTGTATTCTTTTCTTTTAGCCGCCACTATGAGATTGGGTTTATTGGGGATTTGTGTTTTGAGCGATCTATACATTTGTACTCTTCAGATTGTTAAGTGGATTTCTTCTGTCTTTCTCTGGTTTTTCCTGCTTTGGGGTTTTCACGTAAATTTGTATCTTTTTTATATTTTTTGTTGATTGCATTTTTGCCATATTTTGTCATAACAAGATGCGTTCGCACTTAGCTCACTTTGCATCACTGGGTTGCCTAATTGATTAAATCAAATTGGATTCGTTTGTTTTAATTAGTTTGATGGGACGATGGCGGTTTGATCCAAGGTTCGAAATAGCGGTCAAGGCGTGCGCCTTGAGGCACGCCTCAAATTGATGCGGTCGAAGGCCGAGGCGAGACTTACGCTTCAGGGGGGATTTAAGCAACTAGCGCCTCAGATGATCGAAGCGCGCGCCTCGTAGCGAAGTGCCTCAAGACGTAAGGAGGCTAGCGCCTCATTTTGAAGGGGAAAAAACCCTAAAAACTAAAATAAGTCAGTAGCAGAGCAGCTCACTTCTTCTCTCAAGTCAGCAGCCGCCTCGCTTCTTCTCCGCAGCAGCAGCCTCGCTTCTTCTCCGCAGCAGCCGCAACAGGTTTTCTTCCTTCTTCTTCTTCTTCTTCTTCTTCTTCTTCTCCTTCTCCTTCTCCTTCTTTTCTTCTGTTCACTTCCAGCTTCTTCTCTCTTTTTTTTTACCCGTGTACAATTATCTTTGGAGCTAGGCTTAAGAAGAGAAGAAGAGACGTGAGTAAGATCTGATGACCTGATAAATAAAATATCCCCTGGAAAATTACAGTTAGGTACCCCATAGTTTTTATAGCTTTTTAATTTAGTCCTCCATGTTTTCTGAAAGTTCAAAATAGCCCCTATAAAATTACATATAAGTCCCTTTTTTCTTCCATTTCATCCCCTGAAGTTTCAGTTCTGCCCGTTTCTTCAAATTAAGTTAATAAATTAATTTGTAAATCAAAATCTTTTTGTACATATGATTAATAAAAAAAATTTGGGGACTTTTAGGTCTTCAAATCGAGGCTTCCGCCTCGCTCCGCCTCGAAACTTACGCCTCGCCTCGTCCAGAAAAAAACTCTTCGTACCGCTTTTAGCTTTTTCGAACCTTGGTTTGATCTGAACCATCAGACTAAATGTAACACTATGTATTATTTTGAAAAGTGATTGTCATAGTTACTTACAATTTTGACTGGCAGTTTAGTGATTGTTATTGTTATAGTTAATTTGGACTGTTGGACTATCTGGCTAAACAATCTACCATATGAGACTTAAACTGCCAATAGTTGTGCTCTTCCATGGTAAGATTGCCAGAATTTGCATAACGTGCAAAGTCCCCCAGTTCAGAATAACAATCTTCTTCACCTCTAACTTGATATTACAGAATATCTAGAGTCATTGTATATTAATACAGCTTTCAGGCACATAAAGGGATCTTGTTCACAATTCAAATTCTTTCACTTGCTCAGCAGAAAACATTAATTATGTTTTGTGAGAATCTTGAATTCTCAAAATGCATTCTAGGGCTTGCTTTCCTTTGAAAATAACCTAGTGCAGAAATTAGAAGGGTATGCTTTAATTTATCATGAGAGACACCATGCCCTGGCAACCCATTTACACACCAGAATCCTGCCAGGGGTGGTGATGAGGTGGGTCTTAATGATCGCGATGTTTAACATGACTCAGAAAATCCTTCTTTCTGCTTGTGCTAGAAGCAATTTCCAAACAATCCCTCGAACACTTTTTCTCAAACTTGGCCAAACATAAACGCATATAATGAAAAACCTATGAGGAAACCCTTTACTACCTTCCTCCATTCCTTCTTGCTCAGCCAAAATCCAACGAGGTAAGTCAGCTTTCTTTTCCTAGCGTATGATCTCCACCTCTCCTACCTACCAGTACTTCCTTTATTATGTTCCCATTCGCCCATTATTCTATCCCTCCTGTGAGACACATTGTCAGTTTTCCTTAAGAAAAATCACAAGGATGAAAGTTCACCAAAATGAAATTAAGATATGTGATCAGTTCCAAGTAACTCAAATTCGTTTCGCAAGCATATTCATTTTGGTCAATCTTTACAATCAAAGTGAATTCTTGGCACGCTGGTCAAATGCTCACTTGTTAAATGCTTGGTCGTAGGTTCAAGTCTTTGAAAACAACCTGTTGTAAATATGGGCGAAGCTGCTTGCATTTGACCTTCCCCAGACCCTTATATTTGTCGAAGCCTTGTGCACTTGATACAGATATACACATTATTTGTGCATTTTATCATCCTCAATTTTATTCTTTTATATGTTTATTTATTTAATTAACGATTTTTATTTTGCTTTGTAGGATTTATTATTTTATTAAATCTTGGTGAACAAGTTAAAGATAATGTTCCAATTTTAAAGAAGAAAAAGGACTCAAGAAGATTATCATGAAGAAGTTGAAGTCAAGAAGAAAAGTAAGTGATAAGAGAAGAAAAGGAGGCCAAATTCATTGTATCTGTTTTGGAGAATAAGTAATTTATCTCTATAAATAGAGACATTTATTTGGAGAGAGGGGAGTCCTGTTTTATTTTTCCCTTTATTATTACTTTTCCTTCTTCCCGAGGCTAGTAGTGGTGGAAGGTTTCGGTTTCCTTCACATCCTGTAGCGGAAACTCAAATCATGAGTCAAGTAATGCGTGGTTGTAACATATTATCAATTTAATATTCTTTTCTTTTCTTCTAGATTTGGTTTCAGTACTAAAGTTAGTGGTTTAATGTTAATGTTTTCTTTTATCCTTTATAAGATAGTTAATTCTAGTTAATTATTTTAGATCGTAGTCTTTGCTCATACAAATAGTAATAATATCAATAATTTTTTCTTTTGACTCATATTGATTATTATGGCTAACTAAATTATTAAACTAGGATGAAGATGAAACTAACCAATTATATATGACAATATTTTCCATCTCTTCTATTAATTGTGCCTAAATTTTTAAATGATTTTGCCTTCATGTTTCAATATTGAAATACTTTCGTTTTACAATTCTTATGTAACTTTTAAATTAATTAAGAGGTGCTGATAGATTATTGTTAATCCATGAATTTTTCATAATCTATACTTACCCATATTATTTATAAAAATTACTACATAAAAATGAAGGGAAATCAAAGTAGTATCTAACTTTATTTGGATGTCATTGATTTATTTTCCGAATTTTGAACACTTGGCCGGTGGCTTAATTTGAGTTATAAAATAGAAGAAATTAGATTATTACTTAGTAGATTCAGATTCCTAGATTGTTTTCTCATAATAATTTTTATCCTCAAATTAGTTTAATTATTGTTTCAATTTTAGTTACTCAAATTCTCCAACTTTATTGTATTTCTCCTGACACACATAAGAAGGATTTTAAAATTAATTTAGTGTATGTGGTTCGAACTGTTTTTGCTAAGTTTACAATAGACGATGTGCACTTGTAGTTACTTATTTTTATCACATCAGATACGAGTGACCTTTTTTACAACTGAAGTGAATTACAACTAAAAGAATATAAGTGATACTTGTTGAATGTTCAGAATTGAAAATTAAACTCAAGGGAAAAAAAGTTGATATACTGATATAGCAGATAAAACAACTGGGCAAATAGATATGCATAAGAACATGATATATTCATCATTATTCAAAGACAGGCATACCTATGCTAAAGTAGTTATAAAACACTCCTTCATAGCAAGATAGGCATACCTATGCTAAAGTAGTTATAAAACACTCCTTCATAGCAAGACACTTCCTCTGACAACTCCCCATCAACTTCCAGTTCCTGCATAATTCCCTCATTTGTCGATGTTAAGAAAAGAATAGATAAAATATATTATATATCACAAAAGATTAAACGACGAGTTTGATCTTCAATTCTAGATGAGAGTCCGTTTCAATATTATTTTACACGCTGATAAGCGAAAAAAATGTCTCTTTTTTAAACCGTTATTTAATAGAAAAATGGTATTTCATATACTTGTCATTAAACAATTATATTTTCATAAATCAAAGTATCTCTTTAAGTTGTATCACACTAGCAGACACGATAAATTATAATATATGTGCAAGATAAAAAAAAAATTAGCGCACATATATTTCTACAATTCTACTAAAAAAAATAAAAATAAATAAATAAATGAACATAATTTTGTTAATGTCATGCATAATATAACCAAAGAGCATTAAATTTTGTAGTTATGCTCCGACTATCAGCACCTAAGTCCAGGATGGAAAGCAAATCTCCCTAATAACTAACCTAAAGAAAACAATTCCCTTTTAAGAGAACAGTAAATTACAGAATGACCAAGAACAAAGGTTGTGGCAACAAAACAAAAGTGCAATGATGGAGGATAAAATAACATATACATTGAAAATTATGTAAAAACTAATTGTATTTTGGGGTACACAAGTAACTATTCATCATCTTCTTACTACTACATTATCAACAAGTCCAAAATAAGTGATTTAATATGAAATAGATACCCAAAATGGAATCTAAAAGAAACCAAAGATGGGGGAGATGAAGCAGATGCTGGAAAGGGGAAATAATTTGTTTGGGAATGGGCCATGTGATGTACACCAAGCGTCATAAACCAGAAAATTGTTTGGAAGATTAGGATAAACAAAGTTTTATCACTTCAGTTGCATATAATTTTCTATATTTCTAATAAAAAAGTTAAGAGAGTATTAGAAGAAAACCGCGAGATATTGTCTATCGTAAAATCTATACAACCGACAAAACCAAAATACAACTACAAGATCGAATCTCCTATAAACTTTATAAAAGAATACGAAGAATCAAAGAACATCTTCAAGATCTAGAAAAGAAAAAGTGTTGCAATAGAAACAGCTGCAAAAGCTGTAAAGAACTAATCTTAATGGGCGAATTTGAAGAATATTCCCCTAGTGTCTTTTTACCAAAGGACCGAAGTCTTTTTCCTCTTTCCAAAATTACATTTATATATAAAATCAATTCAAATACAAACCATAGTAATATGAAACAGTCATGTTCTGTATAATCTGCTGAAACACAGTCCAGGAACAGTCGTGTTCTTCCGCCGACAATCCAATAGAATCTTCCAGGAGAATATGTGATATACACATTTTTTTATACATTTTAATATTCTCATATTTATTATTTTATATGTTTATTTTATTTAACTAATACATTTTTATTTTATTTTGTAGGATTTACCTTATTTATCTTGGTGAATAAGTAAAAGATAATTGTTCCCCTAGTTTTTCGCCGGTGCAGAAGGGAGTGAGATATTTAGCAATTGAGAGCTTTTGTCTTTCCTCTTATTCCAATCATGTGTGGTACTAGTGTCAGGAAGTATTTGTAACTTTCTTTTATTGATCTAATAGAAATTCTCTTTTTAATTATTGTTCTTATTTCATGCAATTAGTAGTATAAATTTTTAATTCCATGGCTAGCTAAATTTCTAATACCTAGGATGATGACGAAACTAGGTATTTCATAATAATATTTTCTTTTCGTTCCGAAATTAGTGCCTAATTATTTTCGCCTTCATATTTGTCTTCGCACAAATTGCATATGATTCTTATATTGATTGTGAGGTTTTGACATAACTTATGCTTGCCCATATTAATTATATGAATCATTATTTTTAATGGAAAGGGAAAATAATTTGGGAATTAATTTGGAAAATGTCGCCTTCATATTTGTCTTCGCACAAATTGCATATGATTCTTATATTGATTGCGAGGTTTTGATAAGTTATAGTTAATCTGTGAATTTTTCATAACTTATGTTTGTCCATATTAATTATATGAATCATTATTTTTAAAGGAAAGGGAAAATAATTTGAGAATTAATTTGGAAAATAAGAAATTGTTTATTATGTTAATAATTAGTGGATTCGGATTCCTAGGTAGCTTTTCTCAGTACTAGTTTTCATTATTAATTTTTTAGTTTGCATTATTTAGTTAATTAATCATCTCCACTATATTTATTTCTAATTTGCCTGCCTGAAATTTAAATTAAGGATTTGATAGTTAATCTAGTCTCTGTGGTTCGACCTGCACTTGCCAAATCTACAATAGACGTTGTGCACTTGCATAATTTTATCACATCAAGTTTTTGGTGCCGCTGTTGGGGACTAGAATTAATTTTTTATTCCTTAATTTTTATTTATTCGAATTAGTTTTTAACTCTAATATTTTTATTTTTTTTTCAGGATTATCGAAGCGGATCGAAGGAGCGAAAAGATAACAATTTTATTTTGTTGTTGCGCTTTCTCTGGTACTTCGTATCTCCATATTTTTATTTTTATTTTTAAAAAACAAAAAAATAGTAGTTTAGTTTTTTATTATTTTTTTAGTTTTTAATTACCGCATTCATGTATTCACTCACGTTGAGCACATCCTGTTTAGGTTTTTATTTTATTTTATTTTTTTGTTAAATATAAACTGTGGTGATTGCTGGAGGATTGAGGTACGTCAAATTTCTTCTTCTTTCGTAATTCACATAGTTTTAGGACATTTTATTTGTTTACCGTTTTTTTTATATTTTATTTGTGCATTTTCATCTTTAATCTAACATTAAGGGCAAAAACCTGTAACAAGATAAGGTGGAGATTTCATCACCCTTCCTTGGCCCACAAACAACCCAACTTGCATTTTGCATAACATTGACCTAATAAAATCAAGTAGAAGTTAGCCCTAGGACTCTCGAGCTCAATTAGGCCAAGAGACTCCAAAAGGAGGCTAAACTTTTAATTAATCAAAATACTGGTGTCTAGGCAAGTGGTTCAAAAGACAAGCACCTCAAGAACATGTGGTTATTCAATTAGTCACCGTATCCACGGAGAGACTCTCACCGTTCTTACACTTACCTGGCTAGTGGTGTGATTAATTTCGAATTTGGTAGACCTTAATGTGTAACTTGGAACAGTTAGGAGCTGTCTAGATTTTATTTAGGTTGACCTTAGAAGTAAATTTTTTTTTCCTTATTATTACTATTTTCTCTTATTTGTTTTTGTGTGTTTATCTGTTTATTTACTAAGTAGTGTATGCAAAAAATGTGGATTAGGGACAACATCCCAATTAGTGAGAACACCTGATTTTTTTTTGGAGTTCACTTTAAAAGATCTCACTTAAAGAAAAATGGAGGTCACACAAACCGTTTCTTTAAGGGATCGATGTTATCCTTCCCGCTCTGCCCAACCTTCATGCATCAGTCTACCACCGGTAACTGGTAATAATTTTGAACTTAAACCGCATTTTATAAATATGTTACCTAGGTTCATTGGTATAGAAGATCCATATTTATTCATTCAGGAATTTGAGGAAGTTTGTGCTTTGTTGAAAATTCGACAATTGTCTGGTGACTCAATAAGGCTAAGATTTATCACTTTTGCTTTAAAAGATAATGCTAAAAAGTGGTTATATAGCCTGCCAAATAATTCCATATCAACCTTGGAGGGATTTGTTATTATATTTCTTAAAAAATATTTTTCAAATCATAAAACTGCTAAAATTAGGACTGCAATTCATCAATTTTGTCAACTTGAAAAAGAGTCATTTTGGAAATATTTTGATAGATTTAAAAATTTGTTATCCCAGTGCCTACACTATGGAATTGAGAAATGGAGATTGTGTCAAATTGCCTACGAAGGTTTAGACTATCCCACTAAAACAATGTTAGAGTCAATGTGTCAAGGGGATTTTCTGAAGATGATGAGGAAAAGACTTGGGAGTTTTTAGAAGACTTGGAAGAAAAAACCATGCAATGGGAAACCACACGAGAGATCGATAAACCTAACTCATCTAGGGGTGTTCATATAATTGACAATTCAATTGCCACCGAAGCTAAGTTGCTGGTGTACTTAAAAGACTCGAAGCTTTAGAAACTAGGGGACCATCACATGTGAACCAAGTCTCAACACCAACACCTTTGTGTCTGAGGTGTAATTCACCAAGTCATGTGATAGAGGAATGTCCTAGAGTCATGGCCCAACCTGAAGAATATGAACAAGTCAATGCAATGTTTCAAAGACCTAGGAATGACCCATTTGCACCCACTTATAATCCAGGTTGGAGAAATCATCCTAATTTTGCATGAAACCAAGGACCCTACCCAAATAACCCTTCAAATCAGGTTAATCAGTCTCTAAATCTTTTCAACCTTATCAAAAGTCGAATCCTGGTCCGTACCAAAATTCAAATTCAACAACTCAATATCCACCAGGTTTTTCTAATAAAAGTGAGAAGAGACTTAACACTTTAGAGAAGAGCATAGAAACTTTAATGAAATCTCATAATAATTTCATGCAAAAGCACTAACCAAGCCTTATCTCGTTTAGAGCTCCAAATGAGTCAATTGGCCACTCCAGTTAGTGAAAGAGAGAAGGGTAAGTTTCCTAGTCAACCCGAAACCAATCCAAAATTTTCAATCCCTAATCAAAAACCTTATCATGCTAATTCACTTGAAAACAACCAAGTCAATCATGTGAATTCTGTAATCTTTTTAAGGTCTGGAAATTATTTTAACAATCATGCTGGCACTGATAATGAAGAAGAGAAAAATTTAAATGTTGAATCTAACAATCCATCTTCAAAGTCAGCCTGAAAAGCCCACAAACTTTGAGTCAATAGGCCCATCTACTAAGCATGTGTCAAAAAATGATCAAACCACATCTTCTAAGTCAAATGAAAAAGTCTTTAAACCAAAAATCTCATTCCCTCAAAGACTTATTTCAAACAAGCAGTCAGCCCAGTTAGATAAAATTCTAGAAGTGTTTAAACAAGTAAAAATTAATATTCCTCTTCTAGATGTCATTCAACAAGTTCCCTCCTATGCTAAATGTCTAAAAGATTTGTCCACGCACAAAAGAACAACTCATGTTCCTAAGAAAACATTTCTAACAGCCCATGTTAATTCTATCTTGTCATGCCAAGTTCCTGTGAAGTATAAGGACCCCGGTTGTCCTACTATTTCATGCAACATAGGTGACACCTTAATTGAAAAAGTTTTACTTGATTTAGGAGCTAGTGTGAACCTGTTACCATTTTCTGTGTACCAAACATTGGGCTTAGGGGAGTTGAAAAAGACAAGTGTCACACTCCAACTAACTGACCGTTCCGCTAAAGTGCCAAAGGGAATAATTGAGGATGTACTCATTAAGGTTGGCGATTTTGTGTTCCCTGTTGACTTTGTTATCCTTGAAACCCAGCCTGTTGCCAATCCTAAGGGTCAAATTCCTGTCACTTTAGGTAAACCATTTTTAGCAACCGCTAATGCGTTAATCAATTGTAGATGTGAACAAAGAAAGAAGGGAGAAGACTTATTATTTATGTGTCCTCCAATGTATAGTAGAGAGCCTTTATGTAGGCTTAGAGTTGCAGTACATTTGGAAAGTAAATCAAATCCCTCTAATCATGCAATCCTCCTAATTATGTAATCCCCAAATCATATCTTTAAAATAATATCTAGAATCCTCTATAATATCTAGTAACACTCCCCCTCAAGCTGGAGCATGTATATCAATCATGCCTAGCTTGTTACAAATATACGTAATTCTAGTAGCTTCCAAGGTTTTGGTAAACACATCAGCAAGCTGTTCGCCAGTTTTAACATGACTTGTGGATATAATTCCTTCTTAGATCTTTTCACGAACAAAGTGGTAATCAACTTCTATGTGTTTAATCCTTTCATGAAACACCGGATTAGAAGCAATGTGAAAAGCTGTCTCATTACCACACCAAAGGTGCATAGGCACCAACTTGTTGAATCCTAGTTCGGTTAACAAATGCTTCATCCAAATCAGTCGGGTATGCTCACAATTGCTCTTCTAATGCAAATTTTGGCTGTTTCCAATTACTCAGAACTCCTGAAAATTCTAGAAATCCACATTAACTTGTCTGTTTGCATCACTCATTTATCGTCGCATAGTTTTCAGGATATATAAAATTTGTAAATATGTTCATTTTTTTTTCTTTTTCACCACATGTTCTTGCAGCTCAATGCCCCACCGTACAAGGTACAATTCTTTCATTTCTTTGTTCTCTTTCTTCATTTGCATACATTGAGGACAATGCATGATTTAGGTATGAGGGGAATTTTGCATTTTTATTATTAGATTTTTTTTTATGTATTCATTTTTCTTCTTTTTAGGAAACTAATTTTTTTTATTCAACAAAAAAAAACAAAACAAAAAAAAAATTGAAAGTTGAAAATTTTGTTTGACTTTTTATGGATTGAATTTATTCTAATAAGTATCTGTGGAGCGAAACTTATGACTAAGATTAAAAGATTTAGAACTCTTGAACCTTGTTCGAAAGATCATCTTGAGTAAAATAAAGTTCCTATGCATTTTTGCACTTCACATTTGCACTAATTCTTAGTTGTGGGGTATAAACTATGATTCGAGCAATTTCAAAAAAAAAAAGTTGAAAAAAGGAAAAAAAAAGAAATAAATAACTGCTTCAATGTTCATTGAACGAAATAACTGGGTATCTAAGCCTTAGGAAGTATCGATATTCACGCTAAAAAGTGTGATGTATATAAGCAGCTTGACTAGTCTTGTTTTGTGGCCTTTGTTACTCGAGTTAGTAAGCCCTTAGGGGTGTCTCTACACCTAGTGTCCTAAAGCCAACTGGTTTGGGAGTCATTGGTCCAACGCTCGCTACATGGGCAACTCTGAAAAGCCTAAGAAAAATAGACATTGCACAAGTCGAGGAAAAAAAAATTGAAAAAAAAAGAAGAAAAATGAGTTTGCTTGATTTTCATAGTAAAAGTCCCTACTAAGAGTTACATTACATACACATGCATGCATCACATGGAATTAATTTTATGACGGGTGGTATCTAGAATGAAGATTGAGTATTTTTGATAAGGTGAAAGTGTAATTTTGAATTTATTCTTGCTCATGTATAATGCCCATGTATACTTAGAAGTTTTTTTTCAATTTCATAATTGGTTAAACTCAAAAAGATTTTAAATTTTGAATTTTGTGGGTAAATTCACTACAAACCCTCATGAGACACAACTCGTCCACTTGGGGTAACCTTGGGGTTTAAAGGCCTGTTGCACATGTTAAGTGCAATCGTGTTTCCTACAAAAATGGGGTAGAATAGTTTTTGTTTTTATTTTATTTTATTTTTGTTTTACTCGAGGACGAGCAAAAGATAGGTATAGGGGTATTTAATATACACATTTTTTTATACATTTTAATATTCCCATATTTATTATTTTATATGTTTATTTTATTTAACTAATATATTTTATTTTATTTTGTAGGATTTACCTTATTTATCTTGGTGAATAAGTAAAAGATAATTGTTCCAACTTTTAAAGATAGAAAATGACTCTTGGGAGATTACCATGTAGAGGTTGAAGTCAAGAAGGAAAGAAGAGGATAAAAGGGAACAAAAGAGACCAAGTTTAATGAATCTAAATTAGGGCACAAATTTATTTTCCCTATAAATAGGTCTCTTATTTTAGAGAGAGGGGGCACTTTTTATTTTCTTTTCCCTTAGTTTTTTGCTGGTGCAGAAGGGAGTGAGATATTTAGCAATTGAGAGCTTTTATCTTTCCTCTTATTCCAATCATGTGTGATACTAGTGTCAAGGAGTAATTGTAACTTTCTTTTATTGATCTAATAAAAATTCTCTTTTAAATTATTGCTCTTATTTCATGCAATTAGTAGTATTAATTTTTAATTCCATGGCTAGCTAAATTTCTAATATGATGATGAAACTAGGTATTTCATTATAATATTTTCTTTTCGTTCCGAAATTAGTGCCTAATTATTTTCGCCTTCATATTTGCCTTCGCACAAATTGCATATGATTCTTATATTGATTGCGAGGTTTTGATAAGTTATAGTTAATCTGTGAATTTTTCATAACTTATGCTTGCCCATATTAATTATATGAATCATTATTTTTAAAGGGAAGGGAAAATAATTTGAGAAATAAGAAATTGTTTATTATGTTAAGAATTAGTGGATTCGGATTCCTAGGTAGCTTTTCTCAGTACTAGTTTTCATTATTAATTTTTTAGTTAGCATTATTAGTTAATTAATCATCTCCACTATATTGAGGATTTAATAGTTAATCTAGTCTCTGTGGTTCGACCTGTACTTGCCAAATCTACAATAGACGCTGTGCACTTGCAGTACATAATTTTATCACATCAATATCAATATGCATTTCAAGCCAACATACTAATATGAAAGGATGTGCTGAGATTAACTATACCATTCTGTACTGACTCGCATATGTAAATATTCAGAAAGAATGTTAATGATCAAACTAAATGAGCCTAAAAAAATTAGCAACTGCCTATCACAACCTGATCAAGTGAAAACTCCTCTGTACGCTTCAAAGAGTGGGGTGCTTCCAACTCTCTCCCAGCAGGCATTAATATTCGAAGATTCCAACTGTGCGCGCACACACACACACAAACACACACACACATATATATATAATACATATAATTAGATAAAACTGTTTGAGTGTATGAATGAGCGATCAGATGTATAATTTTCTGATAAAAATGCACATTGATACAAATAACAAATTAACCACTATTCAAGAAGTATTAACATACCAAGCCCTCATGGCTCAATGGTAAAAAAACTACTCATAAGACTTGGGTGCATGAGGTCTTGAGATCCATTCTTGCCTAAGGCAAGAATGTTAAATTTCCGTTCAAAAAAAGTAGCAAAAAAAGAAGTATTAACATACATATATTAAATATTTCTAAGACTCAAATTGTTCAAAATGAAATGACTGCAAATATTTCTGGAAAACATGTATGGATGCTGCAGTTTAACTATTAGAAGTCAAATAAATACATTTAAAATGAAAGCAATGCTAAATATTTCTAAAAGCATGCAATGGATATTGCAATTAGAAAGTAACAATTATTATTAGAACATATTGAATCTGAAATTCTGAACATGGGAACCACTTAAAGCAATTTTTTATTAGATTAAGAAAAAGCCTCTTAAGCAATCAAATTAGAGAATTTACACTACTTGGCAGTAATAGCGACCAATGTAAGTGGACATAAGCAACATCTCATGCTGAAACCCATGCTTCAGTTGTAAGAGAAATGCAAATGAAATTCCACAACAACAAAAAGATAATAAACATTATGAAAATCATAATCCCTAAGGCAATATTAAGAAGGTTGCCCTAAGATTATCAACAACTTATGCTCAACTCTCTCATACTCGAATCTATTTTAGAGTTTTGTATAATCTGCGTAAAAGATATTTTGTGCTAGTTAGGGTTAAGAAAAATTCTCGGGTCAAGGTTTCAATGAGTTCAAAGGAGGTTCGACGTAGGACTATGATGGAGGTAGAAATAAAGGAGATTAAAATAAGATAATTATGATAAAAAGCCATAAGCAAAAGGCTTAATTCAATAATAATTAATCATTCAATACCTAAATAAACTAGTAGGGATTACAATACTTATTGATAATAAGAAAACCCTAAACTTAACAACCAAGTAAAACCTAAATAAATAAGGAAACAGAATCCCGAATGAATATATACTATTATAATTAAAATTCTAGAATATTCTACTTAATACAATAAAAGAATTACTAATTACATACAACTCAACCATAAAAAGAATTATTTAATAAGGATGATAAATCTTCTTGGCTTTCTCCACATCATTCTCCCGTCATTTGAAAAGAACTCGTCCTCAACTTTAAAGTATGGGAGATTCCATAAGCCACGAACTAGACTCCAAATACATAAGTGTAGAAACCCATATTAGGGTAGAGAGAAAAGACAGGAAATTGGTGAATGAGAGGTTAAATCCTTCTCATCATTTCATTGTATATATACTATATTTTGTTACAATCAAAACTACAATTAAGGCTCTAATTAGAGCTATAATCAAGGCTGCTATAATCAAGGCTATAAATACATTCCTTAAATAGGTAGATCCTAATAATATTCTGGATTCTAACATCTACAAAATATTTAGATTCTAACACTCCCCCTCAAGTTGGTGCATGAATGTCTCGCATACCTAACTTAAAACATAAGGGATGAAATGTTGTACTACTGAGACCTTTGCTCAAGATCTCAGCAAGCTGATGGTTTGTCTTGACAAACGGTATGCAAATGAGACCACTGGTTAACTTCTCCTTGATGAAATGTCTATCAATTTCAATGTGCTTCGTTCTATGATGTTGTACTGGATAATTTGCAATACTAATGGTTGCTTTATTGTCACAAAACAATCTCATTGGCTAGTTACGATTCCCAAGTCTTCTGACAATGTTCGAATCCACATTAATTCACACACACACAAGGCAATATCTCGATATTTAGCTTCTGCACTAGATCTAACCACAACCGACTGTTTCTTGCTGCGCCAAGTGACAAGGTTGCCGCCTATAAATGAGCAATATCCAGATGTGGAACGGTAATCGTCAATACAACCAGCCCAATCTACATCAGAAAAAGTTTCAATCCTCATATGCCCATGATGTGAGAATAGTATTACCTTTTCAGAAGCAGATTTTAGATATCTTAGGATTCTATAGACAGCTTCCATGTGATAATCCCGTGGATCATGCATATATTGATTCACTATTTCCACAGCATAAGAAATATAAAGTCTAGTGTGAGCGAGATAAATCAGTCTACCCACTAATCGTTGATATCTCTCTTTATCAACAATGGGTCCCATGCCACCAGTGGATGATGATTGACCTTAATGGGAAAGTCGGCCAGTTTGCATCCTAACATGTCTGTCAGTATTAACAAATCAAGTAAATACTTCTGTTGAGATAGGAAGATGCCACTAGAAGATCTTGTAACTTATATGCCAAGAAAATATTTCAGGGCCAAGGTCCTTGATTTTGAATTCATTGGCGAGTTTTGTCTTGAGATTAACCATCTCTTCTTCATTATTTCCAATTACTACAATGTCATCGACATAGACAATGAGAATGGTAATCTTGTCTTTTCCTCTTTTGACAAACATAGTGTGATCCGCACGACTCTGCTTGTACCCAAATCTCATCATGGCTTTATAGAATCTGTCAAACCATGCTCTAGGAGATTGCTTCAACCCATACAGAGCTTTTCGTAACTTACAAACTTTCCCATTAGTTGTTGATGAGGTAAAGCCTGGAGGAACTTCCATGTATACTTCCTCTTTAAGGTCCCCATGAAGAAATGCATTCTTCACATCAAGTTACTGGAGGTTCCACCCAAAGTTTGTTGCACAAGATATAATGGTACAAACGGAGTTCATTTTTGCCACTGGAGCAAATGTCTCTTGATAATCAATTCCATGAGTCTGAGTGTATCCTTCTGCAACAAGTCTCGCTTTGAATCTCTTAACTGATCCATCGCGCTTTTGCTTCACTGTATACACCCATTTGGCCATTTGCACCCAACCGGTCTCTTCCCATGGGGAAGAGGAACTAGCTTCCATGTCTCATCCTTTTTCAAGGCATTCATTTCCTCTATCATAGCTTTCCTCCATTTTTCATCTCCGATTGCTTCTTTTCACCCTTGAGGAACAGAAAAGGAGGACAACGAGGAAACAAAGGCACGATAGGAGGTAGATAGATTATCACAAGAGACAAAGTTAGAAATAGGATGTTGAGTACATGATCTAACTCCTTTCTCTAAGGGCAATAGGAAGATCGATATCACAATTATCAATAGAGATATCAGGGTTATTACCATTAGGATCAATAAAGCAGGCGGGAGAACTAGGATCCGAGCAGGGCTGTTGTGGTAGTGCAGACGGGACTGGTTCCTTGTCTCTTCGGGAATAGGTCTTCAAATCAAGTTTGTTCCATCTATCATATGATTCCCCTTGTGAAGAAATATCAGTGACAATAGGAGAAGTGATAGCAGAAGGAGAAAGAAATATCAGTGACTATAGGAGAAGTGATAGCAGAAGGAAGACCACAATTAGGCTCAAGGTCCATCAACTCCTCTGCACTAGTAGATTTCTCCCTCCGAGGAGATGGAGCAAGATAGAATGATTCAGATTCCCAGAAGGTGACAGCACTAGTAATATAAACTCGGTTAGAAGGAGGATGAAAACATTTGTACCCTTTTTGTGTAGGAGAGTACCCAATGAAGACACATCGGAGAGATTTGGGGTCAAGTTTACTTCGAGTAGGATTTTTATTATGGACAAAGCACGCACAACCAAAAACCTGTGGGGAAAGTGAAGGGCCAGAGAAGTGTTTGAGAAATGAGATTGGGATTCGATTACTGAGAACTCTAGAAGGAAGCCGATTGATGAGAAACACAGCAGTGAGAACAGCATCGACCCAAAAAGATTTGGGTGTTTGCATGGTGAACATGAGTGTTCAGGCAACTTCTAGTGACGGTTTTTCCGTTCGGCAACACCATTTTGTTCTGGAGTTTTAACACAAGAAGTGTGAAGAATAATGCCATGGTCAGTAAGATAAGAGCCAAAAGCACCATCAATATATTCACGACCATTGTCACTATGCAAAATTTTGATCTTAGCATCAAATTGTGTTTGGATCATTTTATGAAACTCTCGAAAACAGGAAAAAAAAACCTCGGTTTTGGAACGAAGGTAAAGCCAAGTTATACGAGAATAACAATCAATAAATGTAACAAACCAATGATGACCGGTACGAGAAATAACTCGAGAAGATCCCCAAACATCATGTTGAATGATATGTCCTAGGAGCTGCTGACATGGAGCTGAGTAGATTGAAGTGGAAGTAGTCAAATAAGTTAGTCATGTGGAAGATTTACCTATTCCTTAGGAAGTATTTGTTGGTTTGTTTCTATTTTTTAGGAAGTAGTTATAGGTAGCAGGTTTGTTGCTATTTTTTAGGAGATATCTGCAGGTAGCAGATTAAGCTGCACTTTTTATGTTTTTCTGTTTTAAGCTAGCTGTATAAATAAGTGTTTTGAAGCTTAATAAAAATATAACTTCAGATGCCTCAATGTTCTTTTGTTTCCTGAGAGTTTCTACACTTTGTTTCTATCAAAACCAACAAATTGGTACCAAAGCCTTGTTCTTGAGCAACCTGTGAGGTGAGTGAGCCTATACACCAACAAACAATATCCAGAATGACCTCAGAAGCTTCACTGAATGCACTGGCACCTCCAGTGTTTGATGGAATAAATTATCAAGTGTGGGCAGTCCGTATGGAAGCCTACCTTGATGCTAGTGATCTGTGGGAAGCTGTTAGTGAGGAATATGAAGTTCCTCCCCTGTCCGATAATCCAACTATGGCACAGATAAAACAACACAATGAGAGGAGGCAAAGGAAATCAAAGGCAAAAGCTAGTCTATTTGCAGCTGTCTCATCTACAATTTTCACCAGAATCATGACACTGAAGACAACACATGAAATATGGAACTTCCTGAAGAAGGAATATGAAGGAAATGCACGAGTCAAAGGTATGCAAGTGTTGAACCTGATTAGAGAATTTGAGATGCAAAGGATGAAAGAATCAGAAACAATTTACTCAGACAAACTTCTTAGTATTGTTAACAAAGTAAGACTTCTTGGTACTGACTTTTCTGATTCTAGAATAGTTCAGAAAATTTTTATAACAGTTCCTGAAAGATTTGAGACTACAATATCATCTCTAGAAAACTCAAAAGATGTGTCAAACATCACCTTGGCAGAGCTGTTGAATGCATTACAGGCTCAAGAACAAAGGAGGCTTATGAGACAAGAAGGATCTGTGGAGGGTGCATTTCAGGCCATATCTCAGTACAAGAAAGAGATGCAAAACAACAATAACAGCAGCAACACTCAAAAGTTTCCACCATGTCCTTACTGTAAAAAATCCAATCATCCACAAAAAAGGTGTTGGTGGAGGCCGGATGTAAAATGTTTCAAGTGTGGTCAGCTAGGGCATGTGGAAAGGATATGCAATTCTCAACAGCAACAAGGAGAAGCCAAGGCTGCTGTGGAAGAACCTCAAGATGAGCAACTGCTGTGGAAATTGATGGATTGATGATTAACTTCTTCATGGAGAATAGCAAGTTTCTTTGGGAATACACCATCAACTTTTTGCTTAATCTCGCACTGGCACTTTGTAACCTCAATTTCAGCTTTATCTTCATGTGATTTGTTGGGGATCTTCCTGAGTTAGCTGAATTTCTTCAATTAGCTCTATCACTATATCTTGTTGAACTTTCTCCTTTGATCTGGATGGAACTAATCTGATAGTATAGTTTCCATGATCAAAAGAGTATATGTCAGCTTCTTCATGAACCACATCTAGATGTTCAATCCAAGATTGACCCAAGTAGAATATGTGCAACATTCATGGCTTTCTATCACACCAAATATTTTAGAAAATGTGAACATCTTGATTGGAACCAAGCCCCTTCTCGGTACAGAAAGAGAAACTTTACCTAGCTAAGGGATATTGTAAGGTTTTGGACACAATCCTACTGTAAGCTTTAATCTTTCTATCACGCGTGGAGAAACAACACTAATGGAGCATTCCTCTTTCATTGCATAAATTTTCTCTACAATGAAGAGAAGTACGAAAAGTAGTGTCACAATTCGCACAATCCTCCTTTCTATGTTTTCAGATGTCAACTCCATGTCTTTAAAGAAAATCTCTCAAATATATTTTTTTTACACTTTTTATCTTCATTTTATAATTTTTTTTGCTGGTTTTTTTTTTTACTAATTTTTTTTTCTATAGGACCTAAGTGAAATAAATAAAATAAAAAACAGGGGCTGACTTGCAACTGTCAAAGTTTAGGGCCTGGTCTAAAAATTTTAACAAGTCGGAGGGTCGAATTGGGTACGTGGGAAAACTTTGAGGTAACTAATAGTAAGTTGGCAAAATAGATCTTATTACCTCTGTGTTTGCACATACACAGTAGGAAAATGGCCTCTACGATGTGTAAATTTATCTTGGACTAAGGTAGAGATGGAGAAGACCGGGACAAAATGGCGATGAGAGAGTGGAGGCAGAAGAGCTGTTCTTCTCTCCTTTTCTTTTCCATTTCTAGTTTTATTACTACAAAGGAGGGACCGCTGGTTGTTTTGATCAAATATGTGCCTTGGTCAGAATTTGACACTATGTTGTCATTTCAGATGTTGTTGTCGACTCTTTAAGCAAACTTCGACAATTGATGGACGCCAAAATAAATTAAGTAGGAAGAAACATCGACAATTGATGGAGGCCAAAAAAATTTGGGTAGGAAGAAATTCGATGAATAGTCATGTCGGCTCTAATACCAAATCATGTAGGACAAGGATGGAAGAAGGAATAAAGGTGAAGAAAAAGCGAGATAAAGAAGATAAAAGCCTCAAAAAGCACAAGATTTAATTCAATAATAATCAATCATTTGATGTATAATAATGATGGATTCTGTTTATATAGGAATAAGAAAAGCCTTAATACTTAATGACCAAATAAAATATTAGTAACCTAATTAATTAAGAAAATTAAAATCCTAATAATTATCTACTGCCTTAAATAATTAATATTACAGAATATTCTAATTTCTAACACTTAACCTAATAAAATATAATTACATTGAACTAGAATATTTATCTAATATAAAGCGTAATGGGAACTCATTTTCTTGGGATTTCCATTTCTTCAGGAATTTCACGGATTTTGAGTCTAATGAGATGGAATCTCTGCTAATCTTGCTTGATTGGATTCATTTATGTTTCTCTTCTAATAAGCGCATCTGAACTTTAGATCCAACTGATTAATTTTTTTGTAGGAGTTGCTCCTCTTTTTTGACTCAATCTGTTGTTACTAATCCATTTTCATTGGCTTTGTACATTTGGAAAGCCAAGGTCCCTTCTAAAGAAGGCTTTTGTGTGGTCTCTGGTTTTACAAAGATTGAATACTAATGATCTTTATCAAGATTGCAGGCCTTACAAAGTTCTATATCTGGACATATGTTTTATGTGCAGGCAAAGTATGAGACACATGCTCATT
The DNA here is from genome assembly GCA_034770075.1 of Aralia elata. NCBI lineage: Eukaryota > Viridiplantae > Streptophyta > Magnoliopsida > Apiales > Araliaceae > Aralia > Aralia elata. The sequence goes on along the minus strand of CM068380.1, from coordinate 38,061,120 downwards.
TACTTCTACATTGTCTTGTTGCTTTGAAATTGTGGAGATCTCTCTTTGGAGTGCTAGGGGAGGAGTGGAGTGGGTGTGTTCTGCATTGGTGGAAGATATGCTATTAATTTGTTTTCAATCATTTGAAAGCAAAAGGGAGCCAAAATTTTATGAAAGTGTGCTTTCTTTTCTATTTTGTGGGGAATTTGAAATGAGCGTAATGTTAGATTGTTCAAAAAAAGTTGCTTATCTTTTAAGCTATTGAATGATAGGGTTATTTTTCTTGCATCTCTTTGGGCTTCTACTATGAGGACTTTTAAAGGTATCTCTGTGGCTGATTTATGTAGAGATTGGTATGCTGCACTTTCATAAATGCTCTTTTGTTTTTGTTTTTGTTTTTTTAGTCTGCGGGTGGACTTCTTGTTCCTTTTGAGTCTGTTGAGGGTGAACTTCTTGTTCCCCCATTTATTGTATCCTTTCTTTTCTACTAATAAAATTTCTTCTTTTATCAACAAAAAAAAGTAATAATATAAGTAATTAATAATAAATATTTTGATACTCTCCTGTTCCGCATCAGTTGTCGATGCTTAGGCCAACTAGTACAAGGAGATTAAGTGTTGCTCTGCTTCCAAGTGAGATTGTTACAACGATTGGGCCGGCCTTGAATTTTTATCCTCTGCCCACTAACAACTCTCAGCCTAATTTAAGGCCCAGTTGAGCTTGTTTGGGGAAGATCAAAGTTCGGCGAGCTCTCAAATCTGTTTGCAGTTGCCAATCATCAATTTAACCCCGGAAGAGAATTTTGAAATTTCCATACAAACTAAAAAGATTATCTGTCAAATCAGCAAGAGGAAGATACAAGTGGCGAACGCTCATCAAGATAGTCACACTTTAATAAAGCTAACCATTAAACACTGAAATCCGCTGCTGGTAGATTGGAGCCTATATGGATCTGAGTTCTAATTTTGTAATCCAAGGCTAAATAGTCTCCACATAAATTCCAAATATTTTGAGATGATTTGGAACTCCAAATATTCAGCGGCAAACCAGTCACAGCTATCCATCCCCTGCAGTGTTTTCTGCACGATCCAAACAGTCCTATTTCTTCTCCCACCTCTAGAGATGAAAGAGTAGACCAGCCTTATGCCAGCATCCATAAGAAAGGATTCGACTAGAAACAACTTCTAAAGGAAGGCAAAAAAGAACCTGCCATTCTGACAACCTGCAAACCTGAACCCCAGCTGAGATATTCCAGACCCTTGAAGCCCAATCAGAAATCCCTATGATAGACCCCACATCAGCATCAAACCATCCTAAAAAAAGGATCACAGAAACCCTAGGCGAACAATCCTTCCAGACTAACAGACATAAAACTTTACATTTTTCCCTCCAGACGAATATGGAAAGGCAGCAACTTCTTTGAAAGATGCCATGAAAAAGAAAAAAGGAGGAAAAATCCCTCAAGACTTTTGTTCCATAACTTCCATTATATAGATATAATTCCTGCCGTATTTGATACAAATATCAATAGAGTCCAAGCTTCCTGACATCCTAGAGTGCATTTAGATTCAATTTTTTTTTTGCACTATTTGGAATTCCAAACAAATCTGAGGATAGAACGGAAAAGAAAAAAAGGAAATGTAGGATTTTTTTTTGCAAAACCCATCTGTCACACCCAAGAACACACAGCTTAGAAATGGACTAGGAAGGTGGAGGTGAGACCAAGAGATAAAATCTGCCCGTGATAGGAAGCCCCAAGTGCCGACGTGGGAGGGGTGTGTGTTGCCGGCTGCTGATATTCTGGAACACACAGCTTTGGATGATTTCTCATCCTCCATCTCTTATTCTGTGATCGTTTCTTTCTGATAAAATCTTCGTATTTCATTTATAAAATAAAAAACAAAAGAAAAACCTCATTCGAGAACAAGAACATTATTAGTTGATTTCTTTCACATGAATGTGGTGAAAGCCAGGGAAGCCATAGACTTGTGCAAAATAAAAAATATATTATTAACTAAAGCTGTTTTAGCACAATGGTTTTACATTACTAGTCCGTTTTCTAGATAAAAGCAGAAAATGAATAGATATGAAGCTAGCCAGCATAATTAAGAAAGAATATCAATAACCATTTTATGAAATAACTCACCTGTCCAGACGACCAATTGGGCCATTGGTGGACCGGGAAAGAGTTCTTTTGACAGCTGATTTCCAGTTGAAAGGAAGTGAACCACCCTAAGAAGAAAATTCAAGGCACATCACAACAAAATTGGACAGGATCAGAATCTCAATAAGTTGATGGAACAAATCTTACCCAACCAAAACTCCTGGACAAGTCATTTCCTGTACCTAGAGGAATAATTGATGTTGGTGGAACAGGCCCTCGACCCTGTTTGTTAAGCTCTCCAAGGCACCCAAGGACCCAACCCACCGTGCCATCACCTCCTGCAACCTGTCAAACAATAGTAGTACCTTATTTCTATGTAAAAATATTTCAAAATTATTATTTACTCAGATAAATAACATATACAACTTACATTAATTTCTCAGTGATAATTTCCAGATGGGAATTGGAAATTGATATTCTAAAAGATATATTACAAAATTAAGTTTGAGCACAGTAAATACCACAACCCTCAACTTTTCACGAGTCTCTTTGGCACAGTAATCCCCAAAGCCAGCAAAATTCTCCAGACAACCCAATCCATACTTAACAAATTCATGAGGCTTCACAGTTGAAAGGTCAAAAACCTGGCACAATAAGCAAGAAACTAAAAAATAGATTCAAGCATGATATCTCATATAAGAAAAATAATTCCATAAAGCATCTGTAAAAAGGAATACTCAGAGTTTATTTTCTTGAATTAAATTCTCTCTATTACATAGGTTCATATATATACACAAGTATCCTAATTACAGTTATGGTAATCCCTAAATTACAGTAATGTGTACACACTAATTATGGAAACTACAATCATGGCATATCTTCTAACATTCCCCCTCAAGTTGGTGTATAGATGTCTCGCATACCCAACTTGAAACATAATAGATGAAACATCTTACTACTAAGACCCTTAGTCAAAATATCAGTCAGCTGATGTTCTGTTTTGACGAAAGGTAAGCAAATAAGACCACTAGTTAACTTTTCTTTGATGAAGTGCCTATCAATCTCAATGTGCTTCGTTCTATCGTGTTGTACTTGGTCGTTTGCAATACTAATGTCTGCCTTATTATCACAAAATAACTGCATAGGCCTTTTATTTGTAGCACCCAAATCTTCTAGCAAGGTTCGAAGCCACATTAGTTCACATATACCCAAGGCGACAGCTCGATATTCAGCCTCAGTACTGGATCTTGCCACCACGGACTGTTTCTTACTGCGCCAAGTAACAAGATTACCTCCAACAAATGAACAGTAACCTGATGTAGAACGACAATCCTCTATAGAGTCAGCTCAATCTGAGTCGGAAAAAGCTTTCACTCTCATATGACCATGTGGTGCGAACAATAACCCTTTTTCAGGAGCAGACTTGAGATACCTCAGAATTCTGTAAACAATTTCCATATGACAATGTCGAGGATCATGCATATACTGACTCACTATTCCCACAGCATAAGATATATCAGGTTTAGTATGAGAAAGGTATATCAATCGTCCCACCAAACGTTGATATCTTTCTCTATCAACTGTAGGTCATGTGCCACCTACTAGATGATGATTAACTTCAATAGGAGAATCAACAGGCTTACACCCCAACATGCCAAACATGTCAGTTTCTGTTAAAAGATCAAGTACATACTTCCTTTGAGATAGAAAAATCTCACTGGAAGATCTTGCAACTTCAATACCAAGGAAATATTTCAAAGGACCAAGATCTTTGATCTCAAACTCTTTGGCCAGACTTACTTTGAGATTAACTATTTCTTCTCTATTATCCCCTGTCATCACAATGTCATCAACATAAACAATAAGAATGGTAGTCTTACCTTTTATCTGTTTGACAAATAGAGTATGATTTGCTTGACTCTGCTTGTACCCAAATCTTATCATTGCTTTGTGGAATCTACCAAACCAAGCTCTGGGAGATTGCTTCAAATCATACAACGCCTTTCGCAGCTTACAAACCTTACCCTTGGTGACAGATGAAGCAAAACCAAAGGGTATTTCCATGTATACTTCCTCCTCCAAGTCACCTTGAAGGAACGTATTTTTCACATCCAATTGCTGAATATCCCAGCCAAAGTTTGCTGCACATGAGATTATGGTACGAACATAATTCATCTTTGCCACAGGAGCAAATGTCTCCTAGTAATCAATTTCATGGGTTTGAGTATACCCTTTTGCAACTAGCCTGACTTTGAGTCTCTCAACTTTTGAATCCCAAACAGTTCAATTAGGGGTCAGTACACAAAGATTTAAGGTCATTTCTTCAAATTGCTCTCCATTTCTAAGTTCATAGCCTTCGCGGTAGCTTCGTCCCATCTAGCTTCTGTTTGACTGTATATACTCATTTGCAACCAACTGATTTTTTTTCGTAAGGAAGAGTAACTAGTTCCCATGTATCATTCTTTTTCAGGGCATTCATCTCCTCTATCATGGCCTGTTTCCAATTCTCTTCACTAATTGCTTCTCTCCACCCCTGAGGAACAGATATTGAAGACAAGGAAGAAACAAAGGAGTGGTAGGATGCAGATAATTTATTATAGGCTAAGAAATTAGAGATAAGATGTTGAGTACAAGATCTAACCCTTTTTCTAAGAGCAATAGGAATGTCAGTATCATCAGAAGAACAAGTAGGATTAGGATTCTCACCATTAGCGTTATCAAGACTAGGTTCGGAGCAGGGTTGGTGTAGTGGTGCAGAAACGGTGACCTTATTCTTGCCTCTTCGAACATAGGTTCTCAACTCAGGCTCATTCTGTCTAGCACATGACTCTTGTAACTGTAACTCCCCCTGTGTAGAATTATCAGAAACAACAACAAGAACAGGAGAAGAATTTATAGGATAAGATGGTATAGTAGAACTTGTAATACCAGCCTCAGGAGGAAGCTTCTCCTCATCAATAACATCCTCCCCCTGAGGAGAAGGTGAAGAAGAATAAAAAGGCTCCAATTCCCAAAAAGTTACATTCCGAGTGACAAATACTTTGTTGGAAGGAGGATGATAACATTTATAACCTTTTTGGGTTGAAGAATAACCAATGAAAACACACCTAAGAGCCTTGGGATCTAATTTTCCCCGAGTGGGAGATTTATCATGAACATAACACACACAACCAAAAACTCGAGGCGAAGGAGGACTTGTGGTGTGTTGGAGAAAAGAGATGGGACTTTTGTTCCCAAGAATTCTAGAAGGAAGGCGGTTTATAAGAAATGCAGCAGTCAGAACAACATCTCCCCATAGAATTTTAGGAGTGTTCATAGTGAACATAAGAGTGCGGGCTACCTCTAATAAGTGTCGATTTTTCCTTTTCGCTACTCCATTTTGTTCTGGAGTTTTGACACAGGAGGTTTGAAAAATGATGTCATGCTGAGAGAGATAAGATGCAAAAGCATTATTTTTACTATATTCACGACCATTATCACTATAGAGAATTCTGACTTTAGCTTCAAATTAGGTTTGAATCATTTTATGAAATTCCTGAAAAACAATCAAACACCTCATTTTTGGAAAGAAGAAGATAAATCCAAGTGACACCAGAATGACAATCAATAAAGCTAACAAACTATCTATAACCAGAACGGGAAACAACCCGAGAGGGTCCCCACACATCAGTATGTATAATAGCAAAAGGTTTAGAATGTCGACTGCTAATAGCAGAATAAATAGAACGTTTGTGCTTCCCCAATTCACATGGTTCACACAAAAACTGAGTTTTATTACATTGTTTAACTAAAGATGGAAATAAAGACTCTAATATAGAAAAAGAGGGATGTCCCAAACGTCGATGTCATTGATGGAGAGAAGTCAGGCTGGAGTCAGAAGTAGAGTGAAGAGCCTGAGTACAGAACATGTTAGACGATGGAACATCTAAATAATAAAGACCACCAACTGCACTACCACTGCCAATCTTCTGCACCGTCACCAAGTCCAGAAAAACACAATGAGTTGGGAAAAAAGTTACTGAACAGTGTAAGGATTCAGAAAAATGTTGGACAGATAATAAATTTGCAGTAAATGAAGGAATATGAAGAACAGATGATAATGTCAATGAAGGAGTACAAACTACAGAACCACTCCCAGAGATAGAAGAAAAGGAACCATCTGCTACTCGAACCTTGTCTTTTCCAGAGCAAGGCGTGTATGAAGTAAAGAGGGTGGAGGATCCGGTCATATGCTCGGAAGCACCTGTGTCAATTATCCAGCTAGGGCAAGTTGATGAAACATTAAAAGCACAAGAATGTATACCTGATTGGGCATAATAAGAAGAAGTAGATTTGGAATAGAATTTCCGAAAAGCTGAGATTTCCTCAGGGGTGAGAACCAATGCTGAATTAAGGGTATGACTTCTAACGACTTGTTGTCCCATAATACTGTTATGAACCCCACTACTAGCACTACTTTGTTCCGCCATATAATTGGTAGATACAATATATACCAAGGAGAATAAACTTTCCAAAGGATATCAACTAATTGTACTACACTTTAGAACCAGAATTTATGCCAAAGAAGCGGTGGGAATCTCAGTACTAATAACAGAGCCGATGAACAATGTTTTCCTGAAAAATAAGGATCGGGCTCTGATACCATGTAGAAAGGAATACCCAGAGTTTATTTCCTTGAATTAAATTCTCTCTATTACATAGGTTCATATATATACACAAGTATCCTAACGTTATGGTAATCCCTAAATTACAGTAATGTGTACACACTGATTATGGAAAATACAATCTTGGCATATCTTCTAACAGCATCTAATATCATGAACCATAGAACAGTTGTGAAGGAGAGACTAAGACAACACAAATATAGTCGACTACCAGGTACTGACCTCAGTAATGTATGGGTTTTTCAGTTATAATTTTTCCAGTTCAATATCAAAGAGTAGTCCTATATACCGAGAATACTATCATACGCCTTTTAAAGGTGATATAGGGGTATGCTAGAAACATTAAAGCATTCATCAGATTAAGTGTTCGAACAATGGTGTTAAACATCTTGAGAGCCAGAGGTGGATTACAAAATTAGAACTTTGATGCTCATTATTCAGTCCAATCAATACAGGTAAAGATTTTAGGTTGCTAACATGATTTTCAATGGTGGACTTTATGCTGATCGTGTTTAGAAGTGTCAAATAAAGTCCCTCATGCAGAAAATGAACACGTATGCATAATTGAAATTTTATTAGAAGAATAGAGAGATTACAAGCAGAGGGGGATAAAGAGTCCATCCACCTGTACAAGTAATAATAAAAAGAAAACATTCAAAAAATAGAAGCTGTCAAATCTCTATAAAGACCAGATACAGAAATACCCCCAAAACCACTCATGACATAGTCCCACAGAGAAGCAATAAAATAATCGTATCTCACAACAAAAGCAAAAGATAAATATTTTGTCTCTAAAAGTTGAGTATTACTCTCATTCCAAATTACCATAAGGACATAAATATTGCACACTTCCAAAGCATCTTAGCATCCTTCCTACCACCAAAACCTTTAAACTGAATAAGTAACAAATCCCTTACTGAAGCAGGACATACTGTAAAGTTAATTATGAAATATTCATACTATAAATTCCAACACCACCTCTTAATTTGTAATGTTCTTCTTAAAATGCCAATTTGTTTTCATTGACAACTCCATTGTTTGGACTTGAACAATATAGTTTTGACACCATAAGCTTCGTCTTCATATTTCTTTGTGGAATTTTTCAGTTAGTTCATATGTTTGGTAAGAAGATTTTTTGCATCTTATTTTTTTTTTTGTCTATTTATTTATAAATAAAGATTGTGTGGCTATGGTGTATACTTATAGTTTTACTGGAAGGCTAGTCAACTTATTTATTGGATATTGGTTTGACTGGCCTTTCATTTGATGTATGTATTTATTGTTCTTAGTATTATAGTCTTGAGGTTGGCTTCCGGGGTATGATCATTCCAACCTTTTCGTTTTTATTATAACTTACTTTAAGGAACAAAACAAAGAAAAAAAAAGAGCTCTAAGATGTAGAAAAATTTGGCGTTTTCAACTAATGCCTCATTTCTGGTCTGTTCAAATTGTAGCAATTCGCAACTGAAAATTTGGCAACAAGAGAACCTTCACCCTCCCTTATACAAAAAGCACGAGTACCCTCTGGTGTAGACTCATCTTTATAGTGTTGAACATTCGCATTACCAAAGTTAGCATCTTCTTTCATTTCATTGCCAAACTTGTCTTGTCCAATGTATCTAATTAACTTAGGTTGTAGATTTGAAGCATCCACTGAGCAATTATGATTGAATTTTGTGTAGCACCTCCAGCAATGTACTCCACATTGTTTAGAGGTAGGAGATGCATAGAAGGTCTACAAATATCTAATTTATTTAGGGTTTCAAACATAGTTACATAGCCTTTTAATGTGAACTGTGAGCTAGAATTGCACACATTCCTTATGGAATACTTCACCCAAGGGTTGTGAATGGATGTGTTCTATGATATTATTTGTAGCGTCCTTGACATCAATTTGAAAAATAGTAGGGAGGAGGGAATGACTAAACAGCTCTTCAAAGGAGTAGGTTCTTTAAGGGTATTGGTTTCTTATCTCTCCAAAGGTTTAGAGCTGGAAAGCGTACTTCTTGGGACTGCATTGGTTGGGAAGCAATACTTTGAATGTCTCCCATTTTCCTAAATGGGTCTGTATAGAGCTTAGGACCCGGTAGAACTTATAGTCTACTGACTTTTAGACCATTTTTGGGATGATTTGCAGCATTTGAGACTGTTATCCCATGCCACTGAAATTTTTTGTTGTAGTTCAGGATCCTCATCAACAAAGTAAATTCATTGTTGATCGACTCTTCTTGTCTTTCAGGTTGTAGGAAGGATGGATTCATTGGCCAAAATGCATAAGCTTGGTACTTGTAGACTATGATAAGTGAGTCTTTGGTGAGTGAGTAGAAACTGTTATGGACTGCTTCTCTTCGAGTGTGCATCTCATATTCCCCTTCCTAAAAACCTTATCCAACTGGAAGTTTTTGAGAAACACAAGGTAGTGAATCAGAGTTCCAATTTTTAACATTGGTCAATGCTTGTATCTCCTTTATGTTTGAGATATACCATTACTTGAAAGCCGTGTTTGCTTATGTAACTTGACCATCTTCATCTTTGTTGAAGTATCAATTTGCTGCACCTCAGGAGATTCGAACACCTTCTGTTCCATCAATGATTCAGGCTTAACTTGAGGTTCACCACAATAGAGTGCCTCTTCATCATATAATGGAGAATCTTCATAAAATGGTGCATCACAAATTTCTGCAAGTTGTGGAAAGCAGAGCTTCTTTGACTTAATCTTTTGGCAAGCACCTCCTTGCCCTCGAGTTCCCAAAAAGTCACTTGCACTTAGTTCACTTTAATTTCCTCACTGAGAACTAGTTGTCCCTCATACCTTGGAATTTTTATCATATATTGGAGCCTCGTCATATTCATGTTCTTCATCATAGATAAGGGTTGCATCAACCATAATGTTTTTATCATAATATTGTTCTATAGCCTTTTGCTGATGTATGTCTTCAATAATTTCATGTTCAGCCTCTCAAACAAGCTACTCCTCATGGTGTGGCTCCTCATCATATATGGGATCACCGTCATAATCCAGTTCTTCATCATTTGTTTTCCTTTCTTCAGACTCAACTTCCTGGCCTCTTCTCCTAGGCATCTCATCTTCTTCTTGTCTTATCCTCTCTCTTGCAGCATGGTAGGGATAGTAGAATTCTCTCTCACAATTTTTTTCCCAGTCGAGTCCACCTCTCACCTTCTCTTTGACCAAAGGAGTTTGTAAATTCGTTATCACTTCCAGAGCATCCTTGGTTTTACATCCCAAGGCTACTCATGAACCTATCCATTTTCTCCTCCATCAGTTGGAACTTCTCACAAGTTAACTCAATGAAATTAATAAAATCCTGTAGTAGCTAGCAGGCATTGTGAGCTAATGTTGTATGGTCTGGTAGTGTAATATGAGTAAGAAGGGGAGACAGAGAACAATAAGCCTCTAATGTTATCAAATTAGAGTCAACAATCATTCAATTTTGGAGTTCGTATAGATTTTGAAGATGTATACTAAAACGAAATAAAGTTTTCGGATTAGCATATGTTTTCCTTTGACAGAACAATTGCGCTTCTACTTCTGGAATGATCCTGTACTACTATAAAATTTTGACAAATTTGTACTACCTCCTTCTCAATATTAAAGATACATTTTGAAATCACTTTGTAAATTCTTAAAATTCAAAATTGATATAATTTCATTTAAGTTTTGCGACTAATAAATTTTATAATTAGTAATACTTTTTAGCTGATTTACAATTTGTTTATATTAAAATTAAATAAGTTAATATTGATTTTGAAATTTAAATTTTTGTAAATTCATGGAATGTCTCTCTTTTGGAATAGATGGAGTAATTAGGAAAGAAATTATCAATCATCAAATACGACTCCCATTCTGCGACGGAAGACAGGAAGGGTTTACCTGTTCTTCGCTCATCAACTCCTGAAGCCTCTCTTTAACCTCTGGACCCTGACGGCCACCGCTCCGGGAATTAATGAAAACGACCAACGGCGACTCGGGCGAGTCGGCGGGATCTGAATTTGCGCCACATTCGCCGTCGTAATGGGATTTTCCGGCATCGACGTCTTTAGCTTGAATGGCATCGTGAATGGCAAGACGGAGGTAGCGTGGCATTGTGATCTTCTTCTTGAGTTCCTCCTTTGGGATCCGAGCCCATGTGCTCATCAATGAATCCATCATCAACGCTCTTTTGCTCGTCGATGACGACACCGGCGAATCCATTTGATCTCCTTCTTATCTCTTTCGCTCTTCAATTCAATCCCTCATGGACTCAAGCACATAGAGGATTAATTAAACTACTCTTAGTTAAAGATTGTCCATAGTTATATGATTATAATTATGCATTTGTATTGGTTCGTGACTCGAAAGATTGTATATATTTATATGATTATAATTATGCATTTGTATTGAACCAACTGTCATGCGCAGGGAAATGAATTGGTTACATACGAACGAGTCCTTTCTTCCATACATCAATAGTGGGTGGTTTTGATGCATGTACATCCTTTTAATGATGTCCATTGGATAATCTTGACATTCATTATATATTAAAGTATCAATAATACTATGGTGAAGGATACTTATAAAAAAGAGATACAAAACTATGTGATTAAGAATAATTAGAAAAAAGAGATACAAAATTATGTGTATGATTCTGATTGATTATAACTATTGGATTCAGCCATATATGATAGATCATATACTAGTTAGACTTTGATATATCATTTTGTATACTATTTTTTATAAGAGTTATTTGTAAGTGTAACAATATTAAATATTAATAAAATGAGAAAATGACAAAAGTGTCCCCTAAAGTTGGCATGTTTTTAAATTTTTACCCACAAGTTTGAATATCAACAATTAACACCTTAAAGAATTTTTAAAAGACAATAGTATTCCCTTTGGACGGATCCGATCAATTATTCACCAAAAAAACGGTTTGACTACACTTTATGTAGGTTGACTGTATAAATATAACAAAAATAAAGTAATATTTGAACGTATATGATAATATTTAACCGTATTGTCGACGCCGAAATTTTTCTTTTTAGTTTTTAGAGATTGTGGATTTAAGGGGTGATTTTGAAAAAACCGATGTCGACGCCGGGAATTTTAAGGTTCCGATTATTATTTTATTTAAAGGGTGAGTTTTAGGAAAGTCGACATAAATGTCAATGGGGTTTTGAAAGGTTGATTTTAAGGAAAGACCAATTAGACAGAGCCGCCAGTTAGTAAAGATTTAAATAGATGTACCAACTCATCCGGATTTTTAGATTCGAGTGAAATATGGTCCAATGTGTGACTCAGTAAAATTGGTCTCGAAACCGAGATTCATAGAATTCGGGGGCTTGCTTAAGCGAGAGGAAGGTGTTAGGCACCCCCCGACTTCCGTGAAAACACGGTTACCGCATCTTAATGTTTTTCTAAGTGTGAAGTGTGTGGTGTGTGTGATTTGGAAGAAAATCTAGAATATCGACAACTAACTTTAAATCGAAATCGTGATACGTGTATTATTTTGAAAACAACTTAAAACATCTTTGGACCTATGTGCGAAGGATTTGATTTTAGGAAAAAAGTTCATTTTAGCTTTGATTTTTTTTTTTGACAAAAACCTTTTTGGGGTGACGTTTTGGAAAATATGGTTTTCAAACCCTTCGCCAAATAGGAATCAAGATTTTTTGTTACGTTCAATTTTAGCTTAAGGTTGTCTTGCTAACCTAGATCGAATTGGTTTTAAAAGATCATTATCACGTTGATTTGAAAATCATTTTTTGTGATAAACGAAAAAAAAAAAAACAAACAAACATCGAAATGGTGTCGGGGTCACCCGCGGGCATGGAAGCCATCTCAATAATCCCGAACACCCGCAATCACAAATTTTACTATTACGGGACCCTAAATCCGGTTTTCAAGGGATGGAACCCTCGATACCATTTTAAGGCCCAAATTTACATGTACACGGAATCGCATTGCTTCATTACAATTGAAAGAGAAAACATCCATCATGGGGATTACGTCAAGATACATAAAACGCAAGGTTTAATGCCTTGACTCCATTCCTAGGCTTACATACTCAAAATTCCGGTGAGACAATATATATATATATATATATATATATAGGATCGACAATGATGATTTAGGGCTCCTGTGGACCTTAACCTTTTAATCGAACAACCAAAGCCAACATATCGAGGGACAACTGCGCATCATCGAGATCTAGCTAAAAGGATCCAAGATCTAGGAGAACGAGATTCATAGACCTAGATTCCTATAAATCCATTGATGACGTAGGTAGAATTTAACCGAAAATATAACCCAAATTAGCTATCAGGTGATTCAATTTGTTAGAATCCCTTGACGGCCAAAAGGTGGGACCCCCTCATCACTAGATATAGATCTAGGATTGTACGGGGTAAACCATAATTAAAATAACCAACTCCCCAATAAAACGATCGAAAAAGGGAGTCAATTCCAAAAATAAAATAATAAATTACAAGGGGACATCATCGGGTGGTTAGGAGAAAATTATATTCGTAAGAAATCCTCTCTAACCACCCTAGTCCAAAGATTATGCTTTAACGGACTATGAAAATCTCAAAAGATTGGATCTTTACAATGCAACTGAATTCAAATCACAAAATTGATACAATATATATTAGATCTAAGCCAAATTTATGCAATAAGCATAAAAAGATCGAATCTTTCACCTTAGGGTAAGGGAATAATACATCCTTGAGTTTTGAATTGAGAGATCTTACAATAATCTAACTACAAGTATGGTGAGATTTAATAGATCTAGATTAATTCTAGAGTTTCTCTCTCTAAGATTCCTCCAACTTCTTTCTAAATTCTCTTTTTTTTCTTCTAAAATTTTCTCGCTTTTTCAAAAAAAGGCTGAAAACTGCCTTATATAGGCTCTGGGGTTGGCCGCAGGTCTAGCCGTAGGTCCACTTGCGGCTGGCCCAGGTGGGGCCCACCTGCCTCGATTTTTGTGCTGCGACGTTGATTTTCGTGATGTACGCTGAAACGTTCATAACTTTCAATCCGGGAATAGTTGAGAGACATGCCATACCATTCCAAAAATCTCTTGCCGAGAGCTAGGCCATGACATAAAGCTTGGCCAATTTCGGATCCAGGAAGATAGAGTAGACTGCAGAAATGGATCTTCCCATAGATGCCGACCGGTCAATCGCCATGCCTTGCATAGTTCGTCACTCGGTAGTTGTCGCAATAGCTTCATATGTTCATTCTGAACCTTACAATTCTTGGCTTGAACTCCTTGTGGTCGGGGTTAAATGATGCTTTTACCCTCCTGCCAAGGTTAGATAACAAATGCAAAATTTCGGGTGTCTACAGATGCCCTTCTTTGACATGTTTATGCAATGCAGTAAAATGAACATAACAAAGATATAGACACCCGATGCATGACAAGATATGTCGATGATGCGAGCTAATGTATGATGATGCAATATAATTATAATCTAATGCTGAAATATAAAAAAAAGAAGCAATTAGAGAAGTATGAATCTCATCATCAAGTTGCTCTTCTAGGGGTAATTGTTGTTTCAAGGCTATCATCGGGTATTGTCTCCGATGCCTTCGCTGGGTATCATCTCCAACGGACTTATCATCAGGTATCGACTCTGATGCCATCGTTGGGTATCGTCTCCAATAGACTTATCATCGGGTCTCGTCTCCGATGCCATCGTTGGATATCGTCTCTAATAGTTTTATCACCAGGTATCGTCTCTAATGCCATTGTTGGGTATCGTCTCCAATAGACTTATCACCGGGTCTCGTCTCCGATGCCATCGTTGGGTATTGTCTCTAACGGTCATATCACCGGGTCTCGTCTCCGAGGCCATCGCTGGGTATCATCTCCAACTAACTTATCACCGGGTCTTGTCTCTGATGCTATCGCTAGGTATCGTATTCGTGTAACATTTGCATATTTTTGATCTCGTTTCGTTACATTATGGATGTTAGTAAGTTAAAACACAATGTACCAAAAATGTATGCTCGAATGACTTGATAAAAATATTTCGTTTCGATGCATGCATGTATTTTATTATGTTGGACATGTAGACGTAAAAATTTTCATGATTTGAGATTGTTTTTCGTCGTACATTTTTGATAAAAGTTATCTATTTTAATGTTGGAATTCACCTTATATGTAAGTTTCTAATTTTTGGGATATTTTTTTTACTGCTATCGCATGCCTTGATTTGTATTAGTGTTTTAATCCCTTCGTATCGTGAATTATGCATATCTCTTGGGTTGTGTCTTGGATGTCTACAAATGGTCATATATGCATGTCGTTGTGCATATGGATAGTCCATATTATAGGGGAGACTTTGGGAAAAAAATTTCGTAGGTCGCATGACTAGGCATAGGTGCACATTTTATGCCGTATTTAGAAGTAAAAAAATGACGTAGACTCGTCCTGATGCACATGCAGACCATGCATGATGCGATGACTCATATATTTATGTCCTAGGAATTCCCTATTTTAACATTCTCTAGGTTAATGCATATGACATTTGAAATAAATGGGATAAAATAGGAGTGTACCTTACTTCGTGCCGTTGATCTCTGTTTAGTTATGGATCCGAACATGCCGTGTGGCGCCCCCAAATCCGGGTCCCTTGAACCTCAGATTCGGTGCTCACGGTACAACATACACATCTCATCTAACTACCCATTCATTACATGAATTATATCATTCATTACATTATCTTAATAAAAACATACATTAAGACATAATTATATCATCGTCATCCTAGGTTGACTAACCTTAACATTACATGTCTATTAATACAACAGACTTAAGCAAAATTATAATATAATAATCATTAAACAATTTGATACTACTCGGTCGCCTTCGCTTTGCCTTTATCCTTATTAGATCCTTCGGCTACTTCGGCTTTAGCTGAAATATTTTATTTAAGCAAGGGTGAGCAACGAGTTTGCTCAGCAAGTTAAGAGTACAATAAAGGATATATATCAAGAACAGAGGAGTTTAACTTTTATAGAACTTCACCAATAATCAAAAGATTTCAAAGTAGCTGAATAATAAATCATTTCAAGTAACAAGAATTTTCTTGAATTTCATGCTGAATAATACATCAAGAATGAAAGAGTTAAAATTCTTTCGAAGATTCAATAATATTCAATTGATTATAAAGGATTAGAAATTCTGCAATAGTATTCAATACATAGGGTTATTCCCAGATTTCATGCTGAGTAATCACAAATGGATCAAGAACTGCTAGAGGAATCATCAGTTATTATTATTACTGATTACCTCAAGAGTAAAAGTTAGCTATAAAAACTAATCTTTACTCTTCTGCAAGTACGTAAGGTGATCAGCCTTATTGTACCCGAGATTATGCATAATTCTCAAACATAGCGCGCGGTCGGGTTACCGATAATAAAATTTTCCCCTGATTTATTTTTCAGGGTTGTTCATCTCAGTCTTACATCATGAGTCCATACCACATCAATATGGTTTGGATAGTTTTCAAAGAAATACTTTGAGTTCAACATATTATATCAATTTTGATCTAACCGAATCAAATGACATATATCTTTAATAACGAATTAGTTCAAATAATAGAACGTTTCATGCAATATCAATTTAATATTAGTCTAGCCGAAACAACTAGCTAAGACATGGCTAATAAACAATTATTTGGTCCAGCTGATACAACTAGCTGAGTCATAGCTCATAAGCAACTTATGAATAAAGAATTCTAATTATTTCTCAGTTCAAACAATAGAACAAGAAATCAATTGCACAAGGTGTGAATATCAATAATTATAGATGTGGAATAATTGTCAATAATTAATCTACTAGCATGCTTGAAATATAATAACTCGAGTTTGAGTTAGGAAACTTGCAATAATGTAAGAAGTTTAGGGTTAGGAACTTGCACAGAATAAATATCTGAGTAAGTTTAGAAAACTTGTCTTGATTGGAGATTACCGCTAAAATTTAACTTAACTTCTTTTCACAAATCCTACACAATTGTATTTACATGCACACACATTTAGATAATTAAATATGTCGCAAAACATGCATTTATATTCATTATCCATAAATATTAGTTAACAAAAATTAATATTATTTATACTTCATTCAAAACCAATCTTGGTTCCTTTAGAAACTTTATTCATAAATAATAAGAGTCTCATACATTTTAAGATGTAAATATTTTACATCTTGAAGCTTAAACCATTTATATTCCATTTCAGAAATATCTTTTAACTTTGCTCGCAAATTCGGAGTTTAAACAGTTAATACAGGGCTTTTATAGTAAAATACAATTTACTATATTATTACCTTAATTTAAATAATTGCTATATTAGTTTATCCTAGCTTATTTTATAATTCACGATGTTCGGGTTTCTTATCTTGACTTAATATACTTAACTATATACACCTCGGTATATTTCTGTTTTAGCTTTGTTTATAGATTAGACTTTAATTCTAAAGCCTCGTGATGCTCATGTCTCATAACTTAAGACATCTTAAATCATTCTTTAATTAAAATCTATTACGCTTGTCTTATATAGTTCGGGACAACGTAGTTTCACGTTGGCCAACTACTCGGCTATTGGAAACCAACACACTTTGTTTTACATTACAATACTATTCATTTTAGGTCGTTCGCATTTTATAAATTAAACGTGTCCAAACTTTTTTTTAGATTCTATGTTACAGGTCTAATCCAGACAGTTAAGACTGTCTGCTTTAGAACAAATTTTATTTTGATTATCTATCCGGACAGTTAAGACTGTCTGCTTCAGGCCAAGTTCTTCTTTAGTTAATATCCAGACAGTATAACCCGTCTGCTTTAGGCCAAAACTCCCTGCATGCTGCATTATTATCTGGGCAGTTTCGTAACGGTTTTTCATCTTTTTCGCAGTTTTACCCTCTCTCGCTAAAACAGACATAACTTTTTCGTTTTAAAATTTTTTTAGGCGATTCTTGAGCCCACGCGAAGCTAACTTCCGGGGCTACAATTTTCCCCTACTGACATTTTTCCAAATTCTGAACAGATCAGGCCCAGAAATTCGTGGAAGGGAACTATTTGCACTGTTTGGACAATTTTGATTCGGTTACTTTAAAATGACATAACTCTTTGTTCCGAAGTCGGAATTGGTCCGTTCTAGAGTCTATGGAAAGCTTATACAGCGTACTACAACATACCAAAAGCCCAAAATTTTTAGAGCACTATAGCAAATCTCGAAATTTCCTTTTTGGGACAGCAGCCTTATTATTTATTTTTTTCCATCAAAGAGTTGTTTTAGTACAAATCCCATATCTTTCTCATCTCTCAACATTTTTGAGTCAAACCAAAGGGCTTTTGCTAAATACTTAAATATCTAGCACAATCAACAAACAAATCAGAAATACCCAACATGGATTTCAAAATAAATGACATGGATCTCACTAAGTAACTAGATAATTTTTAGAAATTTCAGTAGTTTTGCTTTATCCCCAAATCTTTCAACATCATCACACATACATAACCAAGTTACACAACATAAATAAAAATCTAATCTTTCATAAGGTTTTAAACCAAATACACATAAAACCTTCATGGATCTTCATATTAGTACTTAAACTACATAAAACATAATTAAAGCTAGAAAATTTTTCATTACCTTCCCTTATGTGCAACCTTTCTTTTCCTTCCGTAATATGTGATAAATTTTTGAATGCATCAAGGCTTAGGCTCTCTCTTCTTCTTCCTCTCTTTCCAAACCGTGACTCTCTATCTCTCTCTCTTCTTTTAGCTAGCTAGAAAAATAGAAATAAAATGGAAGTAACTAAAGTGGTTTACTAGATTTATTATTTGATATGCTTTGTATATCTATCATTATTTTCCCAATATCTTACTCTCTCTCTCTCATTCTTCTCTTCAATCCTTATCCCTTTCTTAGTTGGTAAGACATGTGATTAATTATATGAATGACACCTTGCATGAAAGGATAAGTTTGAAAAAAATATCATTTCCTCCTTCCTTTAGCTCCTATACCAGGCCACTTTTTGATTTTTAATTTTTTTTATTTGCTAATTTACTTGCTCAAATGACTAATAAGTCCCTCTTCAAATGGGTAAAAAATTTTGGGCCACTAATTTAATCATTTGGGCTTGAATTAATCCTACTTGGACTACTTAATATATATTAGCTTGTTGGGCTCCCAATATATGATTTAATTAAATGTGAATGGCTAATTTAATACATTTACTTAATAATTCTTCAAGTCCACAATTAATTTATTAATTGGACCATAACATATTTTCATTACATCAATATTCCTGCTCTATTTTCATAACCCAATTAAACTTGCTTTAATCGAGTTACAAAATTAACTAATTGAGATGTATAAAATATATCTCTAGGGTTAGTGCACTAGTATATAAATTACATACTAGCATACCTAAATAATTATAACCCTTAGGTTATTTAGTTACAATTCCTAATATAAAATATTAAGTTAATAGGCTGGCTTATTAATTCTCTTTATATAATAAATAAATAAATATACATATTTATAGTATATATGTCGACGCCGGATTTTCGCCTTTTCCGATTTTAGCCTTTTGATTAGATGATTTTTGGAAAAGGTCGGCATTAATGTCGACGGGGTTTTGAAAGATCGTTTTTTAAGATGAGCCAATTAACCATAGTCGCCAGTTGGTATATTTGAAATGGATGTACCAACTCATCCGAGTTTCGTTTTCGTAAATCGCTGGCTCATATGTGACTCCGAATTAATTGGTCTGCGAACCGAGATTCATAGAGTTCGGGGGCTTGCTTAAGCGAGGGGAAGGTGTTAGGCACCCCCCGACTTCCGTAAAACACGGTTACCGCAATCTTGATGCTTTTCCTATCCTTTAATTCTTGAATGTGCGTGTGTATGTGCGCGTGTGTGTGTGTGCCTATGTGAATGTCGTGGTGAGTTTGCATGAAGAAACCTTTTGGGTTTTGATGAAAAGTCGTGCTCTCTTTTGAGAATGCTTTAGAATGTCATTCGGCTTATACGAGAAAACTTTATGAGAAAGGTTTGATTTTAATTGTCAAAAACTTATGAGATTTTCATTAGGTGTTGTTTTGGCAAAACAAGAGTTTTCTAAACCTTCGTCAAAATAGGAATCGAGATCTATACGTTGCTTTCGTAAAATAGCATGATGGGCAACTTCTAGGATCTCTTTAACCCTATGCACAAAGATTTAATAAAATATTACTTATTTTTATAAAATCATTTTTTGTGATGTTTGAAAACGATTTTTCCTTTAGCCTTCTTGTTAAATAGGAATCGACATTCATTAGCATTTCCAAATTTTAGCCTCGTGATGCTAATAGCCTAGTTTGATTGATTTTATGAAAATCTTATCGTTTAGCTTTGAAATCAATTTTGGGTCATAAATCAAATCAAGCATAAAAATGCGTTGGGGCTATTCATGGGCATGTAAGCCATCAAAATAACCCCGAACGCCAACAATCGCATACTTTCACTATGACGGGGCCTTAAACACGATTCTCGCCTTAGCGTCGTTTTAAGGCCCGACGATTACATATTTACAATGAAAACTACATCGTTCCTACTATCTACATCAAAAGAGGTCCATCATCGGATTTGGACCACGGGGTCGCTTTCCTAGGCTCACAACCAAATTTTCACACATCCACAACCGGATATTACAAGGAATAACTAACACGGATAATCTAACAATACCAAGACATCTTAAAATAGCGATCTAAAGGAACCACGCCAAATATAGCACCGTAAAACAACAAAAAATCAATAAATAAATATCATCGAGTTATTAGGAAGAATCTTGTTTCGATGGAACCCTCACTAATAATCCCTAATTCATTATTCCATCATCAATTACATGAAAACTACATTTAATTCAACCAAAGGATATGATAGAAATTGCAAAAATAAGGAGATTTTTACCTTGCAAATGAGATCAAACTGGATGTAAACTTGTGTATTTTGAATAGAAGAAAAAGTATATGTGATACAATCAAATCAAAAGAATATTATTCCTCTCTTTTTTCTTCATTTCTCTCTTATTTTGTTGCAAAAAACTATGCTATTTTCTTCCAATTCCCGAGCTGCTGCTGCTGTTATTCTCTTCTTTTCCGCCTGCTGCTCTCTTCTCTCTTTGAATGAAGGAATGTGCTGAAGTAGGCTGGCTAAGGCCAGCCGCAGATCAATCTATGGCTGGCCTTAGCCCGCCATCCACTCAGCCCGCCATGCACTTATGTTATTTAATTCTCCTCGGTTTCTGCACCGCACCTCGATTCTCGCATCGTGCTGTCGGTTTTCGCCGAAAGGCTTGTATTTTGCAGTCCGAAAATTACTGTGAGATGTGACACATTATTCGAGAATGCTCATTTCGGATGGCCTTGTTGTCACGTCGGTTTTGAATGCAAATCGTCGTGGTGGCGTCGAGTGTTCGCCCTTGTGCCCATTCTTCGCTCCCGCAGGCCGGTTCAATTGACGATTTTGCCCTCCTGTCACGGTTAGCATAGGGAACGCAAAATTTGGGTGTCTACAATATATTTATTCAGTCTCATACATATTCTACATAAGTCATAATATATTTATCATCATTCATAAATATTTAATATATTCATTTATCCACATATCCATTCAATGCAAATCACAAAGTGTTCAATACACTAATAAATTATTTAATATACTTATTTCCTTTAATAAGTTATTACACATTCATATAATCACTTTATATTAGTAATACTAATTAATCATTTAAAGATTATAAATCTTTTTATTTACCATTCAAGGTTAACATTCAAGTTATGTTAATTCTCAACATAACTTATCTTACTTTATTCACATATTCACTTATACGAGTAAAAAAAAAAAATTTATTTGTAAATATATATATATATATATATAATTATATAAAATTCTCGGTCCTTACATGCCGAGTAGCTGTACGTATCACCGCGTTGTTAGGTTTGTATATAGCGCGAACATGCAATCAAATTACATAAATAAAGCTAAAACGCGATAAAATCAAATTTTAAAATTTTATACAAACCATCACCATGATCTTTCTTTATGCACAATTATTAATTTAAACGAAAGAGATGGAGAATAAGAATTATACCCTTGCAGAATTCTAGCTTTCTCAGGTACAAGTTCACCTCCAATTCCTTCGCGTTCTTCTTGAATTCCACCGATTAAATTCCTTCCTTTGATCAACGTTAGCCACCCAAGTGTTTGGTCTCTAGAGGTGATCCACCAACGAATAATAATTGTTCAAGAAGATGGGTGTTGGCAAAACCCTAGTTTCTATCTCTATAGAAATTGTAAGTACTCTCCACAATTCTTATGCAAGAGTGTGTAACCCTAATCTATGATAAAACTTCTCTTATTTATAGATGTAGGAAAACCCTCCCCTAAACTATTTAGGATTAGGGTTTCTATTCTAATTAAACTCCTTTAGTTAAATTAAACTCCTAATCTAATTAGGAATTCATGAGAAAGTACTTCTATTAATTAAGTCACAATCCCTATTAGGAATTAAATAATAGTAATAGTAATAGTAATAATAATAATAATAATAAGACTCCTCTTATTAATTTATATTTAATATTTTCAAAATATTAAACAATAAATATTAAGCTATTTAATTTATTCTATCTCCATAAATTAAATTAAATACACTTAACTTATTATTACAATTATGTCATTTACTTCTTAAACAAATATTTTTCTTTTGCGGTGTGACCCATTAGGTTTTCCATATTAAACCGGTTGTGAATAAATCAATTAGAACAATTCTAATCTTATTTAAATAAATAAATTAAACTATTTAATTCATTTAATTAAATAATATTTATTGTACAATAAGGGTAAGCCCCCTTAGTGATCAACGACTTTTTAGATAATATAGATTTCAACATTAATCACAAAAGAACCTTTCAGTGAATAGTTACCGTACAATTCAATCCTTCTATCATACAATATCCCAATTAAATACATGACATGGAATTACTGTCAAGTCTTATTTTATTTAATTATATGTATTTCGATTCCCAATGCACAACTCTAAACAATGCAAATTAGAAACTCCTTTCTAATTTCATTCTGCCTTGGCCAAGGACTACTGAGTTGTCATTTATCGAATGACATAGGACATTTACATCTTTTACTAGACGTGGTAGATTTTTTGTTGATCATTCACCTATCTCCATGTACAATTTATTATACCCAATCATACCCTTTGATATACCTTAAAGGTCTTAAGGGACATGTCAAAGTATAACTCATCATACACAAGATACTATGATGATCTCAAGTCCAAAGATCACTTGTACTACTATCACTAGAGGAATTCCTATTGACAGGCGAGTAAAACTCCATTAGGTATTCCTTAACGAGCCACGTTCAGTGAACTTATTCTCTAATAAGCACCTACATACTTGTTTTAGTGTCTCCACACAAATGATTATGAGATCAATTACCCTCTTTCTAAGAGTAAGCAACGTATGTACTAATCTATCCGGATTCACTAATCCCGTTTTAGTAACCCAACGATTAGGAACGATTTTAGTTTGTGAGCTATCTAGAATTTAGATCTCATTAGCATGATCACCATCATGATTCTAAAAGCATTGCTCAAAACTATGGGTTTATCATATTTAATATAACAACACAATGTAGATAAAGTAAAATGCCTTTAATAACCGAATAAGATTAAAAAGTATATGCTACATCATATCAAATATGATTGGCTTGCGTGCATACTACTTTCAATCTCCCACTTGCACTAAAGCCAATCGCCATGGTATCTAATACCCTTCTCATCTAAGTGACGATCATCCTACTGTTTGGATAAAGCTTCAGTAAATGGATATGCAATGTTGTTCTTGAGTGTCCACTATCTCTATAGTGACTTCTCCTCTTTCAGTGATTCTACTAATCAAATGAAAGTGCCGCAACACATGTTTGAATCCAAGATGAGACTCAAGAACTATTCCTAGTTCTGTGATGAACTTTTCATCCAAACAATCAACTTGCAGCTTCACTTACAACTATATACTTTGTCTTTGTCACTAAATCAACAACTCTTTGCTATTTGGAACTTTTCCAATTCACTGCACCACCATTCAAGGTAATGATGTCATAGCGCTCCCACTGATCATTTTGTACACACTAGATTCATTCTCGTTTTTGATAAAATCAAACTCTTTTGATTGTCTCATCAAAACGAATGTTCCATCTTTAAGAAGCTTGCTTCAATCCATAAATGGATCATTGTAACTTACATACACGATTTGTTTCAATCTTTGAAACAAATTCCTCTGGCTGTATCATACATACATTCTCCTCAAATCTTCATTAAGGAAGGATGTCTCCACATCCATTTGCCAGATTTCGTAATAATAAGCTGCAATCATAAGCAAAATCTAAATGGACTTGAGCATTACCCGGTAATAAGGTTTTATCACAGTCAACTCCTTGACTTTATTTGAAAACTTTTAAACAGGTCTGGTCTTATAGGTCACCTTGCCATTTGCCCCAGTCTTTCCCTTAAAGACCCAATTTCACTCTATAGGCACTATGCCTCTCAGTGGAGTAACCAGAGTCCATACTTGGTTCTCATACATGGAGTCCATTTCAGATTTTATGGCCATCTGCCATTTCTCTGAGTGTCTACTACTCATAGCCTCATCGTATATAACTAGATCATCATCCTCTATAATGTGTACCTCATCATCATCCTCTATGATGAATCCATACCTTCTAGGTATCTTCGGTACTCTTCCAGATTTACGATTTGGTTGTGGTACAATAGGTCTATCTACAGGTTCCTTGGTTTGACTTAAAGTGCTTTGTGGTTCTTGAACTCCTTCAAGATCTATTACCCTCCCACTAGC
This sequence comes from Aralia elata, assembly GCA_034770075.1. Taxonomy (NCBI): domain Eukaryota; kingdom Viridiplantae; phylum Streptophyta; class Magnoliopsida; order Apiales; family Araliaceae; genus Aralia; species Aralia elata. The sequence continues at coordinate 38,036,448 of CM068380.1, read as the reverse complement.
TCCTTCAATGATAACACTTTTATCCAAGAAGGTAACGTGTAGGATTATAATAATAATACCCTAAACTTTCTTTAGGATATCCCACAAACATGCACTTGTCAGATTTTGTCACAAGCTTATCCTTTTAAAACCTTTTCACATAAGCTGGAGAACCCCTTATCTTAACATACTTAAGACTAGGAATCCTCTCTATCCATAACTTTTATGGAGTCTTGGGGCCAGATTTTGAGGTTACCTTATTTTGTAGATATGCAGCCGTTTCTAGGGCATAACCCCAGAAGGATACTAGAATGTCGGTAAAAATTATTATGGACCACACCATGTCCTACATGGTACAATTTTCCCTTTTAGATACACCAATCAATTATTGCGTATCATGAAACGTCCATTATGAGAAAATACCATTTTGAGATGATCTAGAAACTCATTGCATAAGTATTCTTTCCTCGATCTGATCAAAGAATCTTAATACTTTGTCAATTTGTTTCACATCTGAATTCTTTGAACCTTTCAAATGATTTAGAATTGTATTTCATCAAATACACATATTCAACTCTTTGAATGACTATCTCCTTTTTGTTTTACTAGTTTGTTCAATTTGCAAAATTATTTTCATATAAGTCAAGTATACAAAGTCCATCAAGTAATCTTTCAGTTTCAAACAAAACATTATCATTATAGATAGAATAACAATTGTTCTTAAATATAATACCAGAACCTTCCTTGTCTGAGAACGAAAGTAATAATGTTTTTAAAGAGAACTAGAACGAGGAACTCCCTGATGCTCTGACTGCTCCAACTTTCCCGCCAATTCTGCATTCCTCGCCAAGAGGTGATGCAGCATGACTGCCAATTGTGTGGACGCCCCTAGATGCCCTTGCACATCCGTCTTTAATTCCTGGATCTGGGACCTCGCCTTCTAGTCCCTGAATCCTGGCCCGTTGCTCTCGGGCTTCACTCTCCAACTCATGGATCCTATTTGCTTGATCGAGAATGCGGTCGGTACGTTCGTCCAACATCTCCATCAAAAATGTGGTGTCGACAGGGGGCACCTCCTCCCATTCCTCTTCTGGGTCCTCCTCCAAGTCAGACTCCAACTCGGGTTCCTCCTCAGCAGGGGCAATAGCTAGAATAGGCTCAACCATCAGCAGTGTCTCGGACACCACATGGATGTTACGTGGCTCCTCTTCTGCGACTCTACTAGGTTCTCCTGTGTTTGACATCCTACAAGCACAACCACAAACAAGCAAACTCTTATTAGTCTTTCAACAAAATATAAGTTTATTGTATGGAATGAAGATATATCTGCTAACACTACAGGCTCTCTAAGACAAGTCTTTATCACGTAAAACTCTACAGGAGTTTTGTCTGCTTTTATTCTCTATACACTTTCTATGGTTATAGCCTAAAGACCTTTCTCTAAAGGTTTATAACCTAAGGCTCTGATACCAACCTGTGACACCCCCAAATCCGGGTCACCTGAGCCACGAACCTGGTTCGCCACTACCTAAAACAAGAATTATACAATCGATAACTTAAAGCGGAATAAAGGAATATTTACATTGATATAACATAAATAAACCTGTCCCAAGTCTCGAAACCAATACTATTACAAAACATAACATAATACAAAAGGGTAAATATGTCTTAATACAAACGGTAATTCTAGAACAACAAAATACAACTACTCCGTAGCTTTCCCCTTTCCCTTATCTTTTCCTGAGCTCTCGCCACGTGCCGCACTAACTGAAATGTTTTAAGGAAAGCAAGGGTGAGCAACAAATTGCCCCGCAAGTATAATAGCAGTGAATAATCACATGAATAACTTTATAGCTCTCAGGAGTAAAAATTTAGCTAACACAAGGAAGTAAACAACTTCTTTCATCACCGTTATAGTGGCCACTAAGGACCGAAGGATTTCTGAAGTATCCAAGGATTTCAAAGTTTCCCGAAGAAGGGAACTATTCAATACTGAGGGTGCACCAAGGCACAGAACTCTATTCTAGAATTACTGGAAATTCATCCGATAATCCACAAAACTGGTACAATAGGTGATCAGCCTAAAATACCTGGTGTTATGCATAAGCCTTACATTTTCCATTTACGCGCGTGTCGGTTCCCCGACGTTTATACAATTTCCCCTGCTGTGAGGGTTGTTCTACTCAGCTTTACATGGGAGTCCAGACCAAAACAATTTGATCGGACAATTTTACTTAACAACAATAATAGTTGGAGGACTTTAACCTCACTTTAGTAACCAAATCAATAAGTGTCTAGCTGAAATAATTAGCCTTGACATAGCTTTTAAACAGTCTATGGAATAAAGAACTTTAAGGTTCAACAACATGCATGATAGCATTAAAAATATCTTGAATGAATACAATTTGTAATCTTTGGAATCACACAATATATAACATTGCATGAAATGGGCTTTCATTGCAATACTTGAATAAAAGTATGAATACTAGCACACTAATTGCTAAATTGATAAGTAATTTGAACGGAGTCAAGAAGCTCAATAAGCTTGCTCAATAAATAATATTTGCTCGAATATAATTTTGAGTAGGGTAAGTAAACTTGCACAATAATAACTGAATAAGATAGCAGACTTGCTCGATAGATAAATGAATTCGAAACTTGCCCAATAAATAAATCGAGTAAGGAAAACTCGCACAATTAAATAGGAGTTGTATGAGTTAGGAAACTTGCCTTGTACGTGCGTTAATATCTTGACGTTAATCGTCCGTCAAAAATATCCTACATAGTTCATTAAAATCATCGTAAATATTAGTCACATAAGGACTAGGTTCATTACAGTCATCACATCATTAAAATACATTGATTGCCACTACGCTTACCCAGTCGGGGGTCTCGCTCCTCGGTGAGCGAGCGGCTGCCCAGCTCGCCGGTGAGCTGGCGGGGGTCGGGGGGCAGCGCCCCCTGGAAACCAAGCGTAATTTGTAATTAGTTTATTCAATTACGCCTTAAAACCGCATCACTTCGGTTGACACTAGTATAAAATTAAGCACATAAGGCTTTAACAAGTTATAAGTGTTTCTAATCATTTTGTACAAAAATATAAGTTTTGGACTCGCGGAAAAAATTCACTTGGTTCGACCCAATCCGGCCCGATCCGACCGGGTCCGGTCCGGCCTGACCCGACCCGGTCCAGCCCGACCCGACCCGGACCAATCGCCATGCAGTAGCAGTTGCAGTAGCGAACTGCAGTTCCTGCAAGCAGCGATATAGTCATACCTCGCCTTGCTCCAGCTGCTATATCTCCCCCTAAACTCGATCAATTTCATCCCTTACGGACTCTATGGATTCCTAAGACACAAGGCTACAACATATCACAAATTCAGGACAACCCATAATCATTAACACGACCAAATCCTGAGCTAAAACATAAACTGCATGCTCTATTTTTTCGCAACCATGAAATATCTCACACAAATGGCTACTGTGACTTCATTTAAGCATCATTTTGGTTCATTCAAATTGGTATATCTTCACAACTGATAGAAGTACAATATTCCAATAACAAACCATCAAAATAATCACAACATCCAGGCTTTATAGTCCTTTAATTGTCTGAAGGTCCAAACAGTCCATTAATGTCCATTATCTTCCTCCTTAAGCTTGGGTCCGAATCATTCTTTGTTTTTGTTTCACTTTGAAGGTGTTAATGGTTTATATAGCTTCTTAAGAACCTCCATGATAGATTCAACACAACCAACAACAACAAAAATTAGCAAAATCCAACCGCAAGCATGAAAGCAAAAAAAAAAACTCATGAAAACTCCAATGGAGAAGAAATGGGTTGTAGTTTGATTACCTCTCCTTGTTAGCTTCGGGTAGGTTGAGATGACTTGCTAGGCTGCTCTTCTCCTTACTCGTTTCTGCTGAAGTCTCCCTTCCTCTTCTCCTTGCTTGCCTTCTACATCCTTGCCGCACACACAAAAACACACACGCACACTTACTCTCCCTCTAACTGCAGTGAGCTTCTTGCTTAGCAAAATAACTCTCTCTCCCTCTTAAATTGCTAACAGTTGGGTATGGCTGGAATGGAGGAGGAGAATGAGCTGAGGGGGATAAGAAGAATGCTTCGGGAGCATATAGAATGTATGGGTATGCAGAAAATAGTTTACCCGAGCCATTGGAAATGTTATTTAGGCAAAGTGTTAACAGCCCCATGAATTGTGTACTGTGCATGTTTATTCCTTTCCCCCCAATTGGCTCTCAATATACACGTGGCCTCCCCCAATTGGTTTGAGGCTTAAATGTCTCACCAATTAATTCGAATATACAGATAAATATACCCTAATATTCCCACTTTTGTACCAAATTTGGTAAATAATTCTACCCAAAATTAAAATGGGTACTCCCATAAATTATTGGGACACATAAAAATATTTATTATGGGATTTGTCCATTTATTCGGAACACCCATACTATACATTTCGGATACGGATTAAATCACGTATCAGCTCCAATAAAATTTCTGACACTTAGAAAAATTATTCCCTCGCATACACGTCTTAACAAAATTAATAGGAATCGAAAAAGACGCAAAATTATTTGGGCGTGAATAGTGCTCGTGAATAGTGTCTCGGGAAACGTGTCCCGGGAATATTAATTTTACGAATTTTCGCAAAAATCAATTTATTCACTCCAACGACACAACAACACGTAAAATTTAGCACATACACATTTTCTAGGTTGCAACACAATTTAAGCACATGACACATGATAGTATAAATATAAATAAAAATTCATTTTATTCATACATAACTCGGGTTACAAGGAAATCTAAAATTTCCGATCGTTACAGTAGCAATCTCTTCCTTAGAGGCATTGTCTACAACCATTACAGAGATAAGCATATTAAGGATATAAGATAACTTTTCAGCCTTGAGAACTATTCTCAGATTCCTTAACCAGTCCGTGTAATTCGGTCCAGTTAATTAGCATCTAATATGCTATGCAGTGATAGTGAATTAGACATTGTAAAATTCTGTAAATGAATTAACAATATTTTAGCATATATTCATTTTATTAATTACCAAAATAAATTAGGTCTTTATTTAAATTGGTATCTCCCACTATTTTCATCAAACTATATTATCCTCAATATATAGTTCGACAAATCTAATTAAAGATTTGCTAGTGAGAATAAGGATCTCATTTCAAATGTATATAGCCTTGTGGTGACACCACAAACGATATATAAATAAATAGGTAGACAACTATTGTCAATTATATCACTATGTAACTCTTTGTATTTTGCCTCTTAGATTATTTTGATCAAGTGGTGACATATCCGAATCAAAATTATCCAAGTTAAGTCCGACCTAGCACTTTCATATGTGTGAAAAGAAAAATACCGTCCTTGTGGTGACACAACAAAACAATAATGTTCAATTCCTTAATAAGCATCAAATGTGAAAAGGCAATATCTTAAATATTTAATATTTGTCTTGTGATGACAAAACAAACTCATATTAAATATGTAATACTCTATCGCTTTACCATACTAGAAGGCGACGTTCGATATTCCAAATATCTTTGAACGTTCAGGACTTAATATGATTTCTTTGAGGGGTTTGTTATTATTTGTCTCATCTTGTATAATGCGCATGCATATATATATATATATATATATAATATACATGTAAACATGCACATGTAGAATACTATATTCTACCCGGATTGATTATGGACTTTTATTCTAGTTTGGTTCACTAGAACCACCAAGTGAACCAAGAGGTCAAGCCTAGGTTGCAAGAATTAAATTTAAATATAATTATTACATTTAATTCTCGGGCTCCATTACAAACGGGTCTTCAAGCGCTCCTTACTCCTTTGTCTTCAATTCTTCAAAATTAATTCTAACTAGTCCTATTACATAAACTATTTACAATGAATAGAAACCTTGATCAGCAGTCAAGGGAAAGTACATAGGAGGAAGATAGAATTTACATCAAGAAAAACTAGAGAAGACGAGGTACACAGACCCCATTTATAAAACCCATTCATTCAAGCATCCTCTAAAATAATTCCAATCACACATTGGTCAATAGTCCATAATCAATCTCATTTATTATCATACATATCTCCATATGCATCAATAAATAACATTCATCTCATGAATAATAAAACCATTCCATATATATATTGATATCATTTAATGGGCAATATTAGTTAATATAAATCCCAATTTCAACTCCAATTAGTTATCATGGAATCCAATTCCAACTCTAATTAGTTATCATGAAATCCAATTCCAATTAAAATAAACTTCTTTATTTTAATCCTATTTCAAATCAAAATAAACTCTTTTATTTTAATTTATCCAATTTTGAATAAAAACTCCTTTATTTTTAATCAAATTTCAAATCACTCCTTTATTTTAATTTACAAAAAAAAAATGAGGTCAACACTTGATCATAAACCCTTTAAAAAAAACTAATCAAACAAGCCTTTAAGTCAAACTTCAAACCCAAAATTATATAGTTTATATATTAAACATTCTGATTCATAATCAAAAATAATTTTGGTGTAGTGGTAAGGCTTCCAAAATATGACCAATAGGTCAAGGGTTCAAAACCCTCTAGCTCCAAATTTATTATTTCATTTTTAAAGGTTGACCAACCATCGCCACATCAGCAGTCAAGGGAAAGTACATAGGAGGAAGATAGAATTTACATCAAGAAAAACTAGAGAAGACGAGGTACACAGACCCCATTTATAAAACCCATTTATTCAAGCATCCTTTAAAATAATTCCAATCACACATTGGTCAATAGTCCATAATCAATCTCATTTATTATCATACATATCTCCATATGCATCAATAAATAACATTCATCTCATGAATAATAAAACCATTTCATATATGCATTGATATCATTTAATGGACAATACTAGTTAATATAAAATCCAATTTCAACTCCAATTAGTTATTATGGAATCCAATTCCAACTCTAATTAGTTATCATGAAATCCAATTCCAATTAAAGTAAACTTCTTTATTTTAATCCTATTTCAAATCAAAATAAACTCTTTTATTTTAATTTATCCAATTTTGAATAAAAACTCCTTTATTTTTAATCAAATTTCAAATCACTCCTTTATTTTAATTTATAAAAAAAATAAAAAATAAAAAAATGAGGTCAACACTTGATCATAAACCTTTAAAAAAAATAATCAAACAAGCCTTTAAGTCAAACTTCAAACCCATAATTATATAGTTTATATATTAAACATTCTGATTCATAATCAAAAATGATTTTGGTGTAGTGGTAAGGCTTCCAAAATATGACCAATAGGTCAAGGGTTCAAAACCCTCTAGCTCCAAATTTATTATTTTATTTTTAAAGGTTGACCAGCCATCACCACATCAGTAGTCAACAGTTGACTACTCAGCGCCACCTCAGCAGTCAGTGCCATGTCATCAGTTGACTAGTCAACGCCACATCAACAGTCAGTGCCACGTCAGCAGTTGACTAGTCAACAGTTGACCAGTCAATATTTGACCGTTGTCTTTGACCAACGTTTTTTTAATAAAAAAAATTTAAAAAGTAATAATAATTTACACAAATAGTTATGTCCAGTTAAATTATTCTAAACACATATCAATGTATATACTGAATCAAAACAATTAATAATTCGCATAAAGTTTGGCTCTTGATACCACTGTTAGGTTTGTATATAACGCGAATATGCAATCAAATTACATAAATAAAGTGAAAGCGTGATAAAATCAGATTTTAAAATTTTATACAAACTGTCGACGCCGGGTTTTTTTGTACCTTTCCGTCTTTTGATTTAAATAATTTTTTTAGAAAAGGTCAGCATTAATGTCGACGGGGTTTTGAAAGATCGCTTTTTATGATGAGCCAATTAACCAGAGTCGCCATTAATGCTGACCTTTTCCAAAAAAATCATTTAAATCAAAAGACGGAAAGGTACAAAAAACCCGGCGTCGACAGCTGGCGACTCTGCTGGGGACATTAGAGGGCTTAAGCCGCGTTCAAGTCTTGATGCTGTCCTATCCTTTAAAATTCATGAATGTGTGTGCGTGCGATATTTTGACCTGTTATTGTGTGAATGTGTCTTACCAATGAATGAATGGTTGAATGGAATTGCTTTACTTCAAAGTAATCATATGCATACGGTGAGGACGATGAATGTGAATGTATGTTGAGAGTGTACCTCCTCCTGAGGCGAACCTGTCGGTTGCTTATTACTGGACTCGAAGGGGCTGCTCCCCGGAGATGGCTTAGGAAACGCACCACCCAAATCCGTTCCAATCGAAAGGATTCAGACGAGTAGATTGCGAAGATTTGGGGACCTTCATGCCGAAAAGCCAGCGAGAGTAACCCTAGGGTAGGTCAGCCTCTGATAAACCTAACGAAAGGGAAGCTTCTTCATGCCCTTTTATCGTTCAGTCAAATAAATAAATGTCATGTAAATGGCATACAACTGTCATACCGTCATCATCGTAATAAATATGTCATGTATCATGTGATTACATCACCTGTACATATAAAGAAAATACTGACATGGTTTTGCAGGAGGGCAATCCATACCATGTTCCGAGGTTTTCTAAAAACTTCTAAATACTATCCTGTCATCAAACACTGACCTTGTTTTGTAGGATAAGATTAGAGAACCGTGAAAGCGTGGCATAACGATCACAAAGAACCCAGAGTAGGGACATATTCGACCCCCTCCCCCCAAAAAAATAGCCGAGTTGTTGAGCCTGTATGGAGATATGTTCGCTTGGTCCCGGGGCAACGTGATTGGATTGTCCACAGACGTTATAGGACATCGACTGCCCATCAAGGAGGGTTCCGACCAATTAAGCAAAAGTTGAGAACGTTGAAGCCTGAACGGAGGTTGAAAATAAAGGACGAGATTGTCAAGCGGTTTAAAACAGGAATCATCACGGTGTCTATTTACCCAGAATGGTTTTCCGACAGAATCCTAGTACCACAGCCTGGAGGAGAAGTAAGGGGCCGTATCGACTATAGAAATCTGAACGATGCCCTCAAGGGGGAGATATATGACAAATTCAAGATCAAACATTTTGATTCAGTCATTTACCGGCCCAAAATGAATGGGGCAGTGGGGGCTGCAAATAAAACACAAAGACGATCATGGGAAGAATGTCCGCCAATCATCGGGGATGGCCGGATTTATTGTCGCTCACCCTGTTTGCCTATCGAACCTCATTTCGCACATTTGGAGGGGCAGCCCCTTACGCATCTCCCGGGCATACGACGAGAGGGTACGATCCCGGAAATTCAAAATAGACGATTTAGTCCTCAAAAGGATCGCGCCCTGCCAAGACGAAGCTATGGGGTTTCGCTCTAAATCAAAAGGAGCCGTCACGATAAAAAATCCTCTCTGGGAGAGCCCTCATCTTACAAGGAATAGACGGAAGGCGTTCCCCAGCCCGTTAATTCTGACTCTGTGAAACCACTCTTTAAAAAAAAAAAAAAAAAATCTCAAAAAATCAAAAATCCCCCAAACCTTTCAACAAGTCAAATGACCGGATCTTTTGTCAGCCCAGCGAGATGCCGATGCGACCAGTACGAGGAAGATCATAAGAAAAGCAACTTAACACTGGGGCATTTGTCAACTACCCAGGAAATGATGACGTGCAGATTGGCACCCATGCAACAATCCCATCAACATGCACCATCATCATCAAATGCTACCTCATGGCAATTCAATCTTCAAACGGTACGATCATCTGGCATTTGTCAAGCATAGTTTTCCCAGGATACGATGATCCGCGTGAAAGGGGATTCTATTTGACTTGATAGGAATCGGATTAATTCTAACAAGCAACCATGGAGCACGATCGTGAGTATGGTTAGACGAAGAGGGATATTCAACCTTTTGATCGGGTACAAAGCCTTAATTCAAAGCAACGTTTGCGACAGAATCGACCTCATGTGACAGCCTTCACTTTGCATTTGCACAAACTTTCAGTTGTGGAGTATAAAACTATGACGACGTTGATGGCGATTAACACGTAGTCAGACAGTCAATGATTATCAAGCTAATATCAAGAAGTCAGACGATAAATGATTATCAAGCTAATGTCTCGAATCGTGGCCTGGGTTATTCGAGTAATTAAGCCCGAGGGGTGTCTCTACACCCGGTGCCCTAAAGCCATCTGGTTTGGGAGTCGCTGGCCCAACACTCGTTACATGGGTAACTCAGAGCCTAAGAAAACGAGCATTACAGTAGAGGAGGCCCGAGCAGATTCGAATCGTGGCATAGGCTACTCGAGTAATTAAGCCTAAGGGGTGTCTCTGCATCTGGTGCCCTAAAGCCGTCTGGTTTGGGAGTCACCGGCCTAACACTCGCTACATGGGTAACTCAAGCCTAAGAAAACGAATCTTGCGCAAGGTCAAGCAAAGAATGAATGGTGCAGACCACCAGCTTGTCTCGAACCGTGGCCTTTGTTACTCGAGTAAATAAACCCGAAGGGGTGTTTGTACACCTAATGCCCTAAAACCGTCTGGTTTGGGAGTCATTGGTCCAAAACTCGTTAAATGGATAACTTTGAATAGCCTAAGAAAACGAGACAAGTGAAGTGGGCTAATAAAGAGAAAGGATAATACGAAAAACTCTCGGCCTTAAACAAGTCATGAAAGAGAAACCCCTACTGAATGTTGCATCGCACAGTGTATTTGTCATATGACGTCAATCCTGTCAAAGACATTGTCGAGAATGGAGACAGAATACCTTTGACGAGGGAAGGCAGTTCTTTTGAATTCGACCTTACTCACGTACAATGACCATGAATGCTTGAAGGTCTTCTTACGATTTCATAACTCGTTAAATAGAAAATCATCAACTCACGAGGGATTGAAAATAACTTCCAATCTGGTATATTCATGGTTCACAACTTGATAGATTTTGCGATCAACAGATATTCAATTTCATGTGCTTTAACTGCATTTACTCTTTTGTCGAGATTATAATATCTTTGTGTTGAACTAACACTAACGGCCCGAGCCTTCAAGTTTTGGCATTTGTTAGTCATCTGATATGCAGGATCTTGCAGAGCTGTGGATAACTCAGCACGGTCAACATCGCGAGTTTTCGATAGAAATTCTTGGTAGCGACACACGCCAAAGCAGGGGCAGTTAAGAATCGTGAAATGGAAGGAAAGCTGAGGCTGCACAGGACTTCTCATTGGGCCTCTCCCCAATCCTGACTATCACTGCCTCGACATCCAAATGATCCACGTGTATGAGCATATACAAGGATGATATAATGCGGGACAATAGCATATCGGCCATCAGAAATGATCAAAAGGCCAAGGAGCCCAACATAGCTATCGATCGTCACAGAGAGCGAAACAGACTGCCTCAACTCGATGAAATGAAGACGACCAAGAACAGGAAGGGTACCAAACCAATGTTGAAGTATAGAAACTACACTTCACGACGAGGCGTGATCCAATCAAATGTTGGCAAACAACGACGACTGTCGAATCGTATCATTTGACTGAACAGGGGTCATTTCTATCTAAACATATGTTGTGCACATTCATCTGTCCATAACATATCTGCCAGATCATGCATAACATCTTTTTCATGCATACAGGTACGATCAAAATGAAAATCATCAAGAAAGTACAAGCACGTCGCTTTCAAACCTCACAAATGATCAGACTGTGATGGCTTTTGCGGCATGGTACGTGGACGATGTTGGTGGGAGATCCAGGACAGAAGCCGATCACACATCCCACTGCAAAAATCACTCAAATCAAACCAACGACCCCTGGGAAGGGCTGGTATCCAACCAAACAAAGACCCCTGGGAAGGGCTGGTATCCAACCAATCAAAGACCCCTGGGAAGGGCTGGTATTCAACCAATCAAAGACCCCTGGGAAGGGCTGGTATCCAACCAATCAAAGACCCCTGGGAAGGGCTGATATCCAACCAATCAATGACCCCTGGGAAGGGCTGGTATCCAACCAATCAATGACCCCTGGAAAGGGCTGGTATCCAAACAAGAAGTAAACCTAGGAAGGCATCCAAGCAAACCACAAGGTGGTGAGCAAACCTGGGAAGGCATCCAGGCAAACCACAACAAGGTGGTGAGCAAACCTGGGAAGGCATCCACGCAAACCACAATAAGGTGGTGAGCAAACCTGGGAAGGCATCCAAGCAAACCACAACAAGGTGGTGAGAAAACCTGGGAAGGCATCCAAGCAAACCACAACAAGGTGGTGAGCAAACCTGGGAAGGCATCCAAGCAAACCACAACAAGATGGTGAGCACCCTGGGAAGGGCTGAGATCCAAACACTAACACCCTGGGAAGGGCTGAGATCCAAACAACTAACCCCTGGGAAGGGCTGAGATCCAAACGATCAACCGGAGACGAGACCCGGTGATTACGACTGAGTGACCGGATACGAGACCCGACACTCGCAAGACGATCGACCGGCGACGATAACTGGCGATTACGAGATGGGTGACCGGCGACGAAACCCGGCCCCGACAAGACGATCGACCGGCAACGATAACCGGCGATTACGAGATGGGTGACCGGCGACGAAACTCGACCCCGACAAGACGATCGACCGGCGACGATAACCGGCGATTACGAGATGGGTGACCGGCGACGAAACCCGGCCTCGACAAGACGATCGACCGACGACGATAACCGGCGATTACGAGATGGGTGACCGACGACGAAATTTGGCCCCGACAAGACGATCGACCGGCGACGATAACCGGCGATTACGAGATGGGTGACCGGCGACGTAACCCGGCCCCGACAAGACGATCGACCGGCGACGATAACCGGCGATTACGAGATGGGTGACCAGCGACGAAAACCGGCCTCGACAAGACGATTGACCGGCGATGATAACTGGCGATTATGAGATGGGTGACCGGCGACGAAACCCGGCCCCGACAAGACGATCGACCGGCGACGATAACCGGCGATCACGAGATGGGCGACCGGCGACGAAAACCAGCCCCGACAAGACGATCGACCGGCGACGATAACCGGCGATTACGAGATGGGTGACCGGCGACGAAACCCGGCCCCGACAAGACGATCGACCGGCGACGATAACCGGCGATTACGAGATGGGTGACCGGCGACGAAACCCGGCCCCGACAAGACGATCGACCGGCGACGATAACCGGCGATCACGAGATGGGTGACCGACGACGAAAACCGGCCCCGACAAACCGATCGATCGGCGACGATAATCGGCGATTACGAGATGGGTGACCGGCGACGAAACCCGGCCCCGACAAGACGATCGACCGACGACGATAACCGGCGATTACGAGATGGGTGACCGGTGACAAAACCCGGCCCCGACAAGACGATCGACCGACGACGATAACTGGCGATTACGAGATGGGTGACCGAAGATGAAACCCGGCCCCAACAAAACGATCGACCGACGACGATAACCGGCGATTATGAGATGGGCGACCGGCGACGAAACCCGGCCCCGACAAGACGATCGACCGGCGACGAAACCCGGCGGTTACGAGATGGGTGACCGGATACGAGACCCGTCCCCGATGAGACGATCATCCGCATTGACACCCTTTTACGAATATTTTGCACGCCTTACATCTTACGTTGCATCATAAGTTATATGTGTTGCATCACGTATGTATTGTAATTCTTGTGCACTGTCATTAATACATCGAGTGTCTATTCTTTATCCTCTTCATTTCATTTAACATTGCATAAACATGATAAAGAGGGGCAGCTGTAGACACCCAAATTTTGCGTTCCTTATGCTAACCGTGACAGAAGGGCAAAATCGTCAATTGAACCGGCCTGCGGGAGCGAAGAATGGGCACAAGTGCGAACACTCGACGCCACCGCGACGATTTGCAGTCAAAACCGACATGACAACAAGGCCATCCGAAATGAGCATTCCCGAATAATGTGTCACGTCTCACATTAATTCCCGGACTGCAAAATACAAGCCTTTCGGCAAAAACTGACAGCACGACGTGAGAATCGAGGTGCGTTGCGGAAACTGAGGAGAATTAAATAACTAAAGTGCATGGCGGGCTGAGTGCGTGGCGGGCTAAGGCCAGCCGCAGATTGATCTGCGGCCAGCCGCAAATCAATGTGCGGCTGGACTTAGCCAGCCTACTTCAGCACATTTCCTTCATTCAGTGATACAGAGAGTTAGCAGATCGGAAGAGGGTGAAAGAAAACCAGCAGCAGCTCGGAAAAGAAGGAGAAAATAGCAGAAATTGCAAGAAAAATAGAGAGAAAAGAGAGAAAAAGTGAGGAATTATATATTTGGTGTAAGATTGTATATCATATATTTTCTATTCTACTCAATATACAAATTCATACACATTGTGAGGATTATTTGCAAGGTGAAAAGACCATTTCTATAGCAATTTTTGTATATCATTTTTGTTAATCTTCTTGTCAATTAGGTTATATGAAATGTAGTTTTTCTTGTATATTGTTGTGGATCCATGGATTAAGGACTATTAGTGAGGGTTCCAAATGGAATGAAATTCTTCCTAATGGCCCGATGATATCCATTTGATGATTTTTAGCTCATTATAATGATGTATCGTGCATAGACTGTTTAGATTGCTATTTTTAGGATATTGTGGGTGTATGGCAATTTTGGATGTGAGCCTAGGAACGCGACCCCGTGGTCCAAATCCGATGATGGACATTTTTGGATGTATGTAATAGGGCCGATGTACCCTTTATTGTAAATATATAATTGTCGGGCCTTAAAACGATATCAAGTCAAAAATCGGGTTTAAGGCCCCGTAATAGTGAAATATGTGATTGTGGGCGTTGGGGTTATTCGGATGGCTTACATGCCCATGAATTGCCCCTACGCATTTTAATGCTTTATTTGATTTAAAATATTAAAATTGATTTCGAATCTAAACAATGAAGACTTTCATAAAATCAATCAAATTAGGTTATTAGCATCACGAGGATAATAAATGGGAAGTGCTAATGAATGTCGATTCCTATTTAACGAGAAGGCTAAAGGAAAAATCGTTTTCAAACATCACAAAAATGATTTTATAAAAATAAGTAAAGTTTTATTAAATCTTTGTGCATAGGGTTAAAGAGATCTTAGAAGTTGCCCATCATACTATTTACGAAAGCAACGTATAGATCTCGATTCTTATTTTGACGAAGGTTTAGAAAACTCTTGTTTTTGCCAAAACGACACCTAATGAAAATCTCATAAGTTTTTGACAATTAAAATCAAACCTTTCTGATAAAGCTTCTTCGTATAAGCCGAATGACATTCTAAAGCATTCTCAAAAGAAAGCACGACTTTTCATCAAAACCCAAATGGTTTCTTCATGCAAACTCACCACGACATTCACATAGGCACACACACACACGCGCATATACACACACATTCAAGAATTAAGGGATAGGAAAAGCATCAAGATTGCGGTAACCGTGTTTCACGGAAGTTGGGGGGTGCCTAACACCTTCCCCTCGCTTAAGCAAGCCCCCGAACTCTATGAATCTCAGTTCGCAAACCAATTAATTTGGAGTCACATATGAGCCAGCGATTTACGAAAACAAAACTCGAATGAGTTGGTACATCCATTTCAAATATACCAACTGGCGACTCTGGATTAATTGGCTCATCATAAAAAACGATCTTTCAAAACCCCGTCGACATTTATGCCGACCTTTTCCAAAAAATCATCTAATAAAAAGGCAAAAATTGGAAAGGGTAACAATCACCAAAGAGAGCGGATTCTTCCCGGCGTCGACAGCTAGCTGTAGACACCCAAATTTTGCGTTCCTTATGCTAACCGTGACAGGAGGGCAAAATCGTCAATTGAACCGGCCTGCGGGAGCGAAGAATGGGCACAAGTGCGAACACTCGACGCCACCGCGACGATTTGCAGTCAAAACCGACGTGACAACAAGGCCATCCGAAATTAGCATTCCCGAATAATGTGTCACGTCTCACAGTAATTCCCGGACTGCAAAATACAAGCCTTTCGGCGATAACCGACAGCACGACGCGAGAATCGAGGTGCGGTGCAGAAACCGAGGAGAATTAAATAACTAAAGTGTATGGCGGGCTGAGTGCGTGGCGGGCTAAGGCCAGCTGCAGATTGATCTGCGGCCAGCCGCAGATCAATGTGCGGCTGGACTTAGCCAGCCTACTTCAGCACATTTCCTTCATTCAGTGATACAGAGAGTTAGCAGATTGGAAGAGGGAGAAAGAAAACCAGCAGCAGCTCGGAAAAGAAGGAGAAAACAGCAGAAATTGCAAGAAAAATAGAGAGAAAAGAGAGAAAAAGTGAGGAATTATATATTTGGTGTAAGATTGTATATCATATATCTTCTATTTTACTCAATATACAAATTCATACACATTGTGAGGATTATTTTCAAGGTGAAAAGACCATTTCTATAGCAATTTTTGTATATCATTTTTGTTAATCTTCTTGTCAATTAGGTTATGTGAAATGTAGTTTTTCTTGTATATTGTTGTGGATCCATGGATTGAGGACTATTAGTGAGGGTTCCAAATGGAATGAAATTCTTCCTAATGGCCCGATGATATCCATTTGATGATTTTTAGCTCATTATAATGATGTATCGTGCATAGACTATTTAGATTGCTATTTTTAGGATATTGTGGGTGTATGGCAATTTTGGATGTGAGCCTAGGAACGCGACCCCGTGGTCCAAATCCGATGATGGACATTTTTGGATGTATGTAATAGGGCCGATGTACCCTTTATTGTAAATATGTAATTGTCGGGCCTTAAAACGATATCAAGTCGAAAATCGGGTTTAAGGCCCCGTAATAGTGAAATATGTGATTGTGGGCGTTGGGGTTATTCGGATGGCTTACATGCCCATGAATTGCCCCTACGCATTTTAATGCTTTATTTGATTTAAAATATTAAAATTGATTTCGAAGCTAAACAATGAAGACTTTCATAAAATCAATCAAATTAGGTTATTAGCATCACGAGGATAATAAATGGGAAGTGCTAATGAATGTCGATTCCTATTTAACGAGAAGGCTAAAGGAAAAATCGTTTTCAAACATCACAAAAATGATTTTATAAAAATAAGTAACGTTTTATTAAATCTTTGTGCATAGGGTTAAAGAGATCCTAGAATTTGCCCATCATACTATTTACGAAAGCAACGTATAGATCTCGATTCCTATTTTGACGAAGGTTTAGAAAACTCTTGTTTTTGCCAAAACGACACCTAATGAAAATCTCATAAGTTTTTGACAATTAAAATCAAACCTTTCTCATAAAGCTTGCTCGTATAAGCCGAATGACATTCTAAAGCATTCTCAAAAGAAAGCACGACTTTTCATCAAAACCCAAATGGTTTCTTCATGCAAACTCACCACGACATTCACATAGGCACACACACACACGCGCACATACACACACACATTCAATAATTAAGGGATAGGAAAAGCATCAAGATTGCGGTAACCGTGTTTCACGGAAGTCGGGGGGTGCCTAACACCTTCCCCTCGCTTAAGCAAGCCCCCGAACTCTATGAATCTCGGTTCGCAGACCAATTAATTTGGAGTCACATATGAGCCAGCGATTTACGAAAACGAAACTCGGATGAGTTGGTACATCCATTTCAAATATACCAACTGGCGACTCTGGTTAATTGGCTCATCATAAAAAGCGATCTTTCAAAACCCCGTCGACAGAGAGCGGATTCTTCCCGGCGTCGACGCCGGGTTTTGAAAGATCGCTTTTTATGATGAGCCAATTAACCAGAGTCGCCAGTTGGTATATTTGAAATGGATGTACCAACTCATCCGAGTTTCGTTTTCGTAAATCGCTGGCTCATATGTGACTCCAAATTAATTGGTCTGCGAACCGAGATTCATAGAGTTTGGGGGCTTGCTTAAGCGAGGGGAAGGTGTTAGGCACCCCCCGACTTCCGTGAAACACGGTTACCGCAATCTTGATGCTTTTCCTATCCCTTAATTCTTGAATGTGTGTGTGTATGTGCGCGTGTGTGTGTGTGCCTATGTGAATGTCGTGGTGAGTTTGCATGAAGAAACCATTTGGGTTTTGATGAAAAGTCGTGCTTTCTTTTGAGAATGCTTTAGAATGTCATTCGGCTTATACGAGCAAGCTTTATGAGAAAGGTTTGATTTTAATTGTCAAAAACTTATGAGATTTTCATTATGTGTCGTTTTGGCAAAAACAAGAGTTTTCTAAACCTTCGTCAAAATAAGAATCGAGATCTATACGTTGCTTTCGTAAATAGTATGATGGGCAAATTCTAGGATCTCTTTAACCCTATGCACAAAGATTTAATAAAACGTTACTTATTTTTATAAAATCATTTTTGTGATGTTTGAAAACGATTTTTCCTTTAGCCTTCTCGTTAAATAGGAATCGACATTCATTAGCACTTCCCATTTATTATCCTCGTGATGCTAATAACCTAATTTGATTGATTTTATGAAAGTCTTCATTGTTTAGCTTCGAAATCAATTTTAATATTTTAAATCAAATAAAGCATTAAAATGCGTAGGGGCAATTCATGGGCATGTAAGCCATCCGAATAACCCCAACGCCCACAATCACATATTTCACTATTACGGGGCCTTAAACCCGATTTTCGACTTGATATCGTTTTAAGGCCCGACAATTACATATTTACAATAAAGGGTACATCGGCCCTATTACATACATCCAAAAATGTCCATCATCGGATTTGGACCACGGGGTCGCGTTCCTAGGCTCACATCCAAAATTGCCATACACCCACAATATCCTAAAAATAGCAATCTAAACAGTCTATGCACGATACATCATTATAATGAGCTAAAAATCATCAAATGGATATCATCGGGCCATTAGGAAGAATTTCATTCCATTTGGAACCCTCACTAATAGTCCTCAATCCATGGATCCACAACAATATACAAGAAAAACTACATTTCACATAACCTAATTGACAAGAAGATTAACAAAAATGATATACAAAAATTGCTATAGAAATGGTCTTTTCACCTTGAAAATAATCCTCACAATGTGTATGAATTTGTATATTGAGTAGAATAGAAGATATATGATATACAATCTTACACCAAATATATAATTCCTCACTTTTTCTCTCTTTTCTCTCTATTTTTCTTGCAATTTCTGCTGTTTTCTCCTTCTTTTCCGAGCTGCTGCTGGTTTTCTTTCTCCCTCTTCCAATCTGCTAACTCTCTGTATCACTGAATGAAGGAAATGTGCTGAAGTAGGCTGGCTAAGTCCAGCCGCACATTGATCTGCGGCTGGCCGCAGATCAATCTGCAGCTGGCCTTAGCCCGCCACGCACTCAGCCCGCCATACACTTTAGTTATTTAATTCTCCTCGGTTTCTGCACCGCACCTCGATTCTCGCGTCGTGCTGTCGGTTATCACCGAAAGGCTTGTATTTTGCAGTCCGGGAATTATTGTGAGACGTGACACATTATTCGGGAATGCTCATTTCAGATGGCCTTGTTGTCACGTCGGTTTTGACTGCAAATCGTCGCGGTGGCGTCGAGTGTTCGTACTTGTGCCCATTTTTCGCTCCCGCAGGCCGGTTCAATTGACGATTTTGCCCTCCTGTCACGGTTAGCATAGGGAACACAAAATTTGGGTGTCTACACAAACCATCAGCATGATCTTTCTTTATGCACAATTATTAATTTAAACGAAAGAGATGGAGAATAAGAATTATACCCTTGTAGAATTCTAGCTTCCTCAGGTACAAGTTCACATCCAATTCCTTCGCGTTCTTCTTGAATTCCACCGATTAAATTCTTTCCTTTGATCAACGTTAGCCACCCAAGTGTTTGGCCTCTAGAGGTGATCTGTAATATTCCGAACCCTAATAAGATCTGTATATGTAAATTATGTGTTTAATAAATGAAATTTCATGATCTGGCTTTGTACTATGTGATTGTGTATTTTATTAAACAATTAGGTCAAATAAAATTTTTTCGCCAAGCAGCTGTGTCGTGCTTAATCGGACAGAATGATTTGTCGTGCTTTCGGCGAATTCACCGAGAAGCGTCTCAGCAAATTATTTTTGTAAGCTGCTGTGTCGTACTTGGTAATGACGAAGTGCTTTGTCGTGCTTCGGAGTTAATATAATATTATATTAACTGACAAAAATCTAAAATAAGTTAATTAGAGTTAGAACAATAAACTGAAACAGAAACCCTAATTTGAAAACCCTAATTGATAATATTTATCCGAATTGTCTAATCGAAACCCTAATTATTGTATAAGAATCTTAATTGATATAATTAGATTCTAAATAATGAATCATAATATTAATTATGAATTATTAAGATTAAACTAAACCCTAAACGAAAGATTAAAACCCTAATTGTAGGATTGAAAACCCTAAACCCTAATTTGAAACCCTAAAACCCTAATTTGGTTTAATAACACTAAATTATGAATTGATAAACCTTAATTATGATATATAAACCTAATTAAGATGTTACTAAACTTAAATTAACATCATAATCATGATTAACAAAAATCTAATTTTAATTAGTAAGTAAAATAAATCAAAAATGAAATCCTAGCCAATGAAAATTAAGCTAGGAGTGTGCAAGCTTGTGCTTGACACACTCCAGCACAAGTAGGTGAATTAGGCCAGATCATAAGCAACACAAGTTAAGTGGTTAGATATTTTTGGAGGCAAGATTTGGAAAGTAACCCTAGAAAACCCTAAATTGGAGTTGCTATAAATAGAATGAGATACTGGTCAGCTAAGCCACAAAATTTACAAAGCTTATACACTTAGAATCATACCATAACAAGCCCCAGCAACCACAAGTTCAGAATAAAAAGCTAGGAATCAAAATTTGAAGAAAAAGGTGCATAAACCCTAATTTGTTGCTAGATCTTTAAGTTTGAATTTGATGTTATGTTTTAGTATTTAGGAATACTTATTAATATGTAATTAAGTGATCTGGGCGGTTAAAACACGTTTACATAACATCTAGATATGAAAATCAAGCCAAAATATCAAACTGTTCTTGGCAGTCAAGAACAGTCTGACAAGCTACTTTGTCAGAGCATTTGATCGGCTTAAAATGTTTGTTTGATGTGTTTTAAAGCATGAATCAGTAGTATGCCATGTTAGTTTTAAGATCCAATTGGTAGAAGTCCAAAATTATCTCACAGTAGGAAGATATGGCTGGTCAAAACCCATTGACCGACCATGATAGACTGTTTCTGGGTAACCCACAAACATGAAGAACACTCTGACAGTGTCTGACAAGACTTTTGATCAACCCAGATCATGCCTAGATGATATTTAATATGTTGTTTCTTGTTTTAAACATGTTATTTGGTATGTAAACTACAATCTTGAATCATCAAAACACATTTAGCAAACACAAAATCAAAGTTATTAATGGTCAAACCACGTTGACCGTTATGACTGACTGAGTTTCTGGGTTACCCAGAAACTTAAGAACAGTTTAAACCTGGTGGTTTGACCATCAAATTTAAAGCATGATATGATATAATTTGAAGTGAAATTTGTTATGTCGTTATACTCTGCCATGCTAGGTTTAACAACAAACAAAAATCAAACATAAACATCAAACCAGTTGGAATTAATTTGAGGTCAAAAGTCCCAACTGGACATTGACCAACTGTTCTTCATTGAAGAACACCTTTAGCGACGAAATGCATGTGCAAATCCAGAAAACTAAAACCTTATGCAGACTGTCGCTATAGGTCTTTTGCGACGGTTTTCAATAAAAATTAATAAAAATTAATTAAATAAATTATAAAATAATAAATAAATAATAAATAATTATAAATAATTAATAATTATATTCGAAAATTCATTTTTAATTATAAAAATTTATTTTTAATATTTTTATATATTTTTGAATTATTATTTAATTTAATTAAATAATAATAATAATTATAATAAATCATTTAATAATTACATTAATTATTTAAAAATAATATTAAATCATTTAATAATTATATTAATTATTTAAAAATGATATTAAGGTAAATAAAATTATTATATATAATAATTAAATAAAATATTAAATATTTAAATATTATTAATGATAAATAAATCATTTAAATAATATATTAAGTATTTAAAAATTACTTTAAATGATAATTAAATCATTTAAATATTAAATTAAGTTTTGAAAATTATTATAAGTAATAATTAAATTATTATAATGACAAAATAAATTCTAAAAAATATTATTAATGATAAAATAAATCATTTAAATAATATTCTATCTTTTTAAAAATATTATAAATGATAAATAAATCATTTAAATAATATTTTAGGCATCTAAAAATATTCTAAATGACAAATAAATTATTTAAATAACATATTAAATGTTTTAAAAATATTCTAAATGATAATTAAATCATTTAAAAATATTCCTAAAGCTTGTAAAAGTATTTAAAAATACTTCCAAGTTTCTGAAAATTATTTAAAAATAATACCAAGCTTCTAAAAATATTATAAATAATAAATAAATTATTTATACTACTAATTAAGCTTCCAAATGAAGTTTTATCGAACAACCTATGTGTTTAATTGATTAAGGACGCGACCGAGATACCGAATCGACGTCGAACCTTAATGAAACTTGCCTAAATTAGCGTAATACATGTTTATATACGTGCTAACGCTTATTATTGGTATACGTAGACTACGTACGTTGACCAACTGTCTTAAATTTTTAACAAAACTACGCTAAGGCAAGTCTCCGAACCTTGTTACATTTAAGCAATTCTTTTATGTCTTGCTATCAATTGTTATGAAGTTATTGCTATTTGTTCAGCATAACTTAAGAAATGAATCATTTATTGACTGTTTGAGCTTAAAATTGTTGTGTCAAACCAAATTGTTTTGGTACGACATCTATACTGAGTAAAAGGGACACCGTGGATGGAAGGTGGTCCGACAAACCTTCGAATAAGGTTTAATTTGGCAATTAAATGAATTGACCAAAATTGGCAATTAACTTAAATTGACCAAAAATATGGTAGGATGATATGCATACTCCTAGGATATTGGTGAGGCTGATCACCTACCAGATATCCGAACTCAAAAAGGTTCTAAGTCATTGAAGACTGACAGAACAAATTGAAATATATGGTTCCGGTACAGAACCCTCAGTATCAATTATACATCACCTGACATCTTTCAAATCAAACACACTGTGTTTACATTTTGAAATGAACTTGCTGAGCATTTGTAGCTCATTCTTGCGCATATCTTCTTTTGCAGCTTTAAATAATATCTCTAGCACTTCTGGGACAGATAAGGGAAAAGGGCATGCTTACTAGTTTTATTAACTGCTTTTGAATAATCTACGTCTTTTAAAGGCTTTTGTTGTAATAACTTAGTATTGAGAACAATGTAATTGAAACAAATGATATGTAATATATTATGATCCTTTATTTCATCGATTGCGGTGTACTCTGATCTTTATTTTATTTAGCATAGTTATACTAAGTTAGATACAGTATCTATACGAACTATACATCTGAATGAGGGTATTTAAATGATGTTGAAAGTCCTATAAGCTCTGGGGTTACACTTAATGAGCGCTGGTAAGGTGCCATCTTTATCGGAATGCGCCCCTCAGTTCTATGGATAATCGTATCATTAATACTGTGAATATCAGATAGATAGGGAATATAAATATGAAAGAGGTATTCATTAGATATGAATCTATACATCCAAGTGAGGGTATCCAAACACAGACAACGTTTTGGCCGGAACTAGTACCTGTTATGGGATACTGTGAACCTTGGATAGATAAAAGTCATATTTTATTGAATATTTATAGTTGTATAGTTTCACGTGAGCACCAGACCTGCTACAGGGGAGCGTAGAGATTTGGGGGCGTCACATTAAATGCATATGTGTTGTTCGACTCTGGTGCTACTTGTTCATTTGTGTCTAATAGCTTTGCTACCAACTTGAATATGCCATGCGAAGACTTAGACATACCTTTTAATGTAGAGATTGCAAATCGAGAGATAATTCCCATTAAAGTTGTATATAAAGATTGTAATGTAGAGATTAAGGGACACAAGTTTCTTGTGGACCTCTTTCCTATACAGTTAGGGGAATTCGATATAATCTTAGGCATGGATTGGTTGGTTAATCATAATGCAATGATTGACTGCCATCGGAAACGTGTAAACCTGTTGACTGAGTCGAAGTCAAAGGTAGTGTTCAACGGTGGTTGTTCACTTAAACGATCTCGATGTCTGACAGTAATGGAAGCAGAAAGATTGCTTAGGAAAGGTTACACAGGTTATTTGGCATATATAGTAGATACTCTAAAGGAAGGAGCAAAGCTAGATCAAATACTTGTAGTTAGAGAATTTCCAGATGTGTTTCCAGATGATTTACCAGGTCTACCTCCGGATAGGGAGATCGAGTTTGTTATCGATCTTGCACCTGGTACGGCGCCAGTTTTGAAGGCACCGTACAGGATGGCACCAGTAGAGTTGAAGGAGTTACTTGTACAGTTACAAGAACTCTTAGACAAGAAATATATACAACCTAGTGTTTCACCTTGGGGAGCACCAGTGTTGTTTGTCAAGAAGAAGGATGGAACTTTAAGGTTATGCGTTGACTATAGAGAATTAAATAAGTTGACCATAAAGAACAAATATCATTTACCACGAATTGATGATTTGTTTGACCAGTTGAAAGGGGCCGAACACTTTTCGAAGATCGACCTACGATCCAGTTATCATCAGTTAAAGGTAAGAAAAGAAGATGTGCCGAAGACAGTGTTTAGGACACGCTACGGACATTATGAGTTTCTTGTGATGTCTTTTGGATTAACAAATGCGCCGACAGCATTCATGGACTTGATGAACCGAGTGTTTAAACCATGCTTAGACAAATTTGGCGTAGTGTTTATCGATGATATTTTAATATACTCGAGAACAAAGGAGGAGCATGCTGAACACTTAAGGAGCGTATTGGAGATATTAAGCAAGGAACAACTTTATGCAAAGTTTTTCAAGTGTGAGCTCTGATTAGAACGAGTCCAGTTCTTGGGTCATGTAATTGACAAGAATGGAATAGCGGTGGATCCAGCAAAGATAGAGGCAGTTGTGAATTGGGAACAACCAACAACTCCAACAGAAGTACGAAGTTTTCTCGGTTTAGCAGGGTACTATAAGCGTTTTATACAAGATTTTTCAAAAATAGCAACCCCGCTAACCAATTTAACTCGAAAGACGGTAAAGTACGTCTGGACAGATAAATGTGAAGAAAGCTTCTGAGAGTTGAAGAAATGATTGAGCATGGCACCAGTGTTATCTTTACCAGATGATACAGGAGGTCTTGTCATTTATAGTGATGCATCACACAAGGGATTGGGTTGTGTGTTAATGCAACATGGGAATGTGATTGCGTATGCCTCACGATAACTCAAAGATTATGAGAAGAGGTATCCTACGCATGATCTTGAGTTAGCTGCGGTAGTATTTGCCTTGA
This sequence comes from Aralia elata, assembly GCA_034770075.1. Lineage (NCBI taxonomy): Eukaryota > Viridiplantae > Streptophyta > Magnoliopsida > Apiales > Araliaceae > Aralia > Aralia elata. Next base: position 38,010,897 of record CM068380.1, on the reverse strand, counting down.
AAATATGGCGACATTACTTGTATGGGGAGAAGTGTGAGATATACACAGATCATAAAGTCTAAAGTATATTTTCACACAGAAAGAGTTAAACATGCGGCAGAGGAGATGGATAGAATTGATAAAGGATTTCGACTGTGAAATCTTATATCATCCAGGAAAAGCCAACGTCGTAGCAGACGCGTTAAGTAGTAAGAATCAAGAAAAGTTGAACATGATAACAAATAACGAGGTATTGATAAAAGAGGTTGACAAACTTGAGATCGAGGTAAGAGTTCTAGTGAATTCTACCCAAAAGTTATTTGTTGTGAAAAATGGTTCAACTTTATTGGAGAGAGTCAAGAGACTACAGGAGACGGATGCAGAGTGTCAAAAGTTTAAGACTGAAATAACCCATAAGAAGAATAACAAATTCAGAATGGATAAGGATGGAGTACTGAGGTCCGAAGATAGAATTTGGGTACCCTCAGTACAAGAATTGAAAGATGAAATATTGAATGAAGCCCATAGTTCTAAGTTCGTTGTACATCCAGGTAGTATAAAAATGTACAAAGATTTAAGCCGACACTTTTGGTGGTCTAACATGAAAAGAGAAATAGCAGAGTGGGTAAGTAAATGTTTAACGTGTCAAAGGGTTAAAGCTGAACACCAAAAGCCGAGTGGACTATTACAACCCTTAGAAATTCGTGAGTGGAAATGAGAACATATTACCATGGATTTCGTAGTTGGTCTCCCAAATACACAGAAAGGTCACAATGGCATTTGGGTAATTGTAGATCGTCTTACCAAATCAGTTCATTTTCTACCCATAAAAGTCAACTTCAGTCTTGATCAATTAGCCAGACTTTACATCAATGAAGTTATTTCTAGACATGGAGTCCCTGTTTCTATAGTATCAGACCGAGACCCATGATTTACTTCAAATTTTTGGACAAGTCTCCAGAAACATTTAGGAACCCAGTTGAGATTAAGCACAGCTTATCACCTATAAACTGACGGTCATAGTGAGAGAACCATTCAAACATTGGAGGACATGTTACGCACTTGCATCATGGACTTCAAGGGAAGTTGGGAAGATCAGTTATCTTTGGTAGAGTTTGCCTACAACAATAGCTATTGTGACGCCCCCAAATCCGAGTTACCTTATCCACAAATTCGGTGCTGCAACTCGTACATCATATTAACCATAATTTATTGCGGAATAATAAAAATATTTACATTGATATAATATAAATATTATCGTCCCAAGCCTCGAAACCATAACTACAACGCGATCTTACTACATGAGTGTGATCATAAGATTATTATAACATGTTTCCATCTAGTCTTAGGTACGAAGACCTTAGCTAATACATCATTTAATAGTCATCACAAATATAATGCTTATTCATGTTGTACATAACAGTACTATACAACAATAAGTATTAAAACTTACCATCACACTCTTTATTACAAATCCAGATTTCGTAACCTTTAAATACTACACTTATGATCAAGGTCGAGTAAATACCATGGTCCTTTACAATACCTCATATGTGAACGCAAGGTTCAAATTCTGACTTATTCGATCCCTGAATATACGCAAGGTTATTCAATAACCAAACAATCATTATAAAAATGTCCTTTATACATCATCGTCATCCTTCTAGTTTACTTTAACAAGTAACTAACATAACTTCATCTTACTACTATAATAGATAACCTCCATTTATAACTCAAGGTCTATATAGTCAGATTCACGTACATCATATACTGTCATGATAGCTAAATAATTACAATTGAGAAATATTTAGCAACCTTCCTGTTTCCATGCATCTCTAATCCTTATGATCACGATATCAAGATAATTGCATTGCATCGTAAAATCTGCAAAAATTTTATTTTTGCAAGAATGAGCACGACGGCTCAGCAAGAACTAACAGTTTTCACATTTCATGCTTCACGTAACACATAAGTTTGCATTTATCCATGCATCATGATTATCATACTATGCATCTTACTCATGCATTATAAATCTTATGCAATTCATCTGTATATATGCATCATGTATCTCATAGCATACTTCATGCATCTCACATTGTATATTCACAATAGTTCAAGTTCCACATAGAATAATATAGTCACATAATTGCACATTGTGCACACTTTAATCATGCTCGCATATAATCCACATAATAATGAAAGATTTAGTAATCAAGTCATGTACATCAATACATTTAAACAAGTTAACAAGTTACTGAAAGAACTTGCCTTTAAGCGTTCCTTGCCAAATTATGATGGCTCGTTCTTCAAATATCCTATACAATTTATTTAACAATAAAATACCAATTAGCCACTAAAAGGCTTCATATAATGGTTTACAATATAACAACTCTTATCTCATATTGTTCGCGTATTATAAATTAATAAACGCGATTAACTCTAAAACGTTACTCGGTGTCGCGCCATTTGAAAACGTTACGACCCTTATCACCATCAATACTTATTGGTTACATTAACCCCATCCCATATCTTATAATGTTCGTTTCATTTGAATCGAAACATTATTTAAGTTCGTTAACACTTTACACGGCGTTTCGACGTTTATACGTCACACGCCTAATTCGCTTCTTTTCGACACGTTTAGCATGCTCATACATTGGGTTATAACACTCTATCATGTTTTATTATTAGTAGAAATATAATATTAAACAAAGTTATACACACTTGTTGCAGCGTTACGACGTTTGCATGTCCGTACGCCACACTTACCTATTCGAACGTTTAAGTGACACGCGTTTGCGTACGCTTAGCACGCCCACTCGAATTGTTTAATACTCAATGGTTAATATTAAGTATCATTATAATTCATAATAATCATGTTTTAGAACTTATAACATCATTTAACATTGTCGGGAGCATTACGCGTGCTTACGCTCATGCCCGACACTCTTCGATTGCCTCCAAAAACACATCAGTCACACAAATGGTCAATTTGGGAATTGATCCCGACCTCAAATTGAAAAACTCAAAGAACGAAAGTTGTAGGTCTACTCGTTCTTTTTCCGAATCATCTTCAATCACCTCAATTCGAGTTCGTATGAGAAAGTTATGCCCATTTTACTAAAGGACGTCGGAGCAGTTTTGCACAGTTTCCTTACCAGCGCCGTAGACGCTCAAAATGGCCTATAACCAGTGCCTAGCCAGCGCTGTGGGCGCTCGGCCTGAGTTTCCCAACCCGTTTTCTTCCCGGAATGCTCTGTTTTGGTGTTCTAGACCTATCTTGCTTCCAACCACCATAACTCCCTCAATACACGTTCAAATTGGTCTGTTCCAGACTCTATGGACTCCTAAGACATGTGGCTACAACATATCAAAAATTTAGAGCTATCCATTAACATTATCATGGCCAAATCTTAGGCCAAAGTATCAACTCATGCTATATTTTCGTGTTCTTGGTGTTCTTCGTGTTCTTCACAAAAATCTTCACCAAATCTTTGCTTTAACTTCTTTTTACTCCGTTCCAACTGGGTTAACTTTGTAACCCATGGAACTACAATACTATAACAACAAATAAATTATACAAACACAAAATCAAAGCTACAAGTCCTCTAAAATTCGTTCGAATGGTCCATTTGTCCAAAAATGTCCAAAGTTCATCCTTTAAGCCAAGGTTCAGATTTTTCTTTGTTCTTGTTCCACTTTCATGTTATTAATGGTTTCTATAACCTCTAATCAACATGTAAAACTATTCACAACCAACAACAACAATAGAAAATCTCCAGAAAATCAAAACCCATCACAAAAGATTGAAAAACTCATAAATGGAGGAAATGAGCTTGAGGTTGGGATTTTACCTCTTGTTAATCCGTTCGAAGGTTAGAGAAGATGCACTAGAGCTTGCTTGAAGGTTCTTCTTCCTCCTTGGGCTCACCCGTACACTCCTCTTCTTCTCTTCTTTTTGTTCTTCTTCTCTCCCGCACATTTTCTTCTTCTTTTCTTGTTCTTGTTCTTCTTCTCTTTCCTTCAATGTTTTCTCTCTCTCTCTCTCTCTCTCTCTCTCTCTCTATTTTCTGCAGAACAAGTTTGGAGAAAGAAAATGAAATGGAATGGTATGGGAGGGGGAGAACTTTGGGAGAAAATGAGGGAGTTGAGGGCTCAAGGAATTTGCCGGCTCCTCTCTCCTCTCTCTCTTTTGATTGGTCTAAAATGAGGGATTGGTTCCCTCTTGGAGTGACAAGCCAAAATAACACCCAAATACACCAAAAATATATCCGAAAACTCCCACTTTTGTACCAGAACTGGTAAATAACTTTACCCAAAATTAAAATGGGTACTCCCATAAATATTGTGATGGGTAAAAATAATTATTATGGAATTTGTCCAAATATTCAGAACACCCATATTATACATTTCGGATATCGATAAAATCACGTATCATCTTAAATAAAATTTCCGACGCTTGGAAAAATTATTCGTGCGCATACACGTATTTATAAAATTTATTAAAATCGAAAAAGATACAAAAATATTATGGCGTGAATAGTGCCTCGGGAAACGTGCCCCGTGAATAGTGATTTTGCGATTCTTCGCGAAATCAATTATTCACTCCTACGGTTCAATAACGCATAAAAATTCATACATTGACATCATCCAGGTTATAAAATATCCTTAAAACACGTCACCTAAAAAATATAATATTTAATCTACTTAATAATATTAATAAACCCAAATTACAAGGGTATTCACGATTCGCGATCGCTGCTCTTCACGATTCACTCCCCATAATCATATACATCATCGCACACATATCTCGCCCATAACTTGGGTTAGCGTCTTTACAACAAATAACTCGTTCAATAATATTATTTTTCAACTATTTATTTAATCTAATAAATAGTACTCTAGTGATATTTCTCGAAACCACCAAATTAGCTTATACGAAAACTTTCATACTTACTAATCATCGTCTATACATAATCTAGGTTATAATATAACCTTTAAACACTTACCACATAATATTATCAATAAAAGTCTATTTTATTCAATAATATTCATAAGCTCGAATTACCAAGCTACCCATGACTCGCGATCGTTACAATTATTAACTATTAACTCATTCATTCTGTATCTATGTATATATATTACATTTATATATATATATATACATATTAAGCTCACCAAATAAATCACATAAATGTATATAACACATATATATTCAAACTCGACTCATAATAAGAATTATTCTATATTCAATTCGTATTATAATTATTCTCGAAAATTCGGGTTGTCACATCCTTTCCTCCTTATAAGGATTCCGTCATCGGAATCACAAATATCAAATCTCTTACTCGGTTTTTGTCTAATTTCTTCCGAAATTTTATCGTTGAATAATTTCAACGTATTACTATAACATAGGTTTTATGTTACCTATTTAATCCATTTTCCTCAACAAATTCTCGTAGGTTTTATTCCATAACCTTTATCAATCACAATTATATACTAAGTATTATCCTGCCTTTAACCCATCAATCTCCTTTTCTAAGGATCATCTCATTGTATGCCACAATCATCATAATAATTTAATATCATGATTTACTAACTCATAAATATTAGGGATATTACATTCACCCCTTCTTCTAAGAATTTCGTCCTCGAAATTACAACATATTCATCTTTGCTCATTCTACCCATCAATCTCTCTAAGAATTTCACTTCTTATTTTCAGAATTTCATCCGCTTCTTCCAGGAAATATTACTCCCATAACTACTATCATGCTCATGTCATTCATTCATACATACTTTTAACAAAAGCTTTACGCTTTCCTCTTCCAAGGATTCATTTAGAATCGTCACATTCTATGACTACTTCTTTCTAGGGAAAATTACCCTTTTCACATTCAGTTTCCAGAATAATGGAATATCTTTTAGGAGTCTTCAACAATTGTTCGATAATTGTGAAGCGATATGAATCATTGAGTGGCCACCACGACACTTACCTCTTACATGAATTACCAATATTGGATGCTGAGTGGTCATTAAGGACCAAGAACACATACTAGAATCACCAGAAATTCATCTGATAACCCAACATACTAGAATCACCAGAAATTTATCTGATAACCCGACATACTAGAATCACCAGAAATTCATTTGATAACCCAACATACTAATACAATAGGTGATTAGCCTACTGTACCCGAGGTCATGCATAACCCCTTTTACATACTGTTTGCGCGCGTAGTCGGATTTTCCCGACATCAAAATGTTACCCCTTCTATGAGGGTTGTTCATCTTAGCAGATATAAAAGCCCGCACCAAAACAATTTGGTTTGGAAAACATTCTCAAAGAATTCTTGAATTTCATAATCACATTTCAACATTCGTCTAGCCGAATCAAATAGCTTAGACTTACATCACCAGTTCGGACATCAATCGAAATATTTTAGCCAACTCAATTGGCACACTTTTTCATACTTTAAAGAAAACAAAAATCATTTTATGACGTCATAATACTGCACTGTTGCAACAGTGTGTTAGGATTCTGTCATTTTGCGACTTTGTCATACTACATCATAATATAGTGGGTTGACGATCCTATGATCACATCCAACACTAGGTTAATCTGCATTGATGACTCCATCATCTGTCATTCTACACCAGGTTCCATGATGCATTGATGACAATTTAAAAATACATTTTGATATTTTCAAATCAACTTTGTCTAGCCAAAACAATTAGCATAGACATATGAATAATAGTACATTTAAAATCCCTGGTCCAGAAATCTGGCCCCATACATTTTTCGAAGAGCAAAAGTGCAAATGTCAGCACGAAGTCAATAAATTTCGAAGTCTAGCATAGCTAGAAGATTTGGAATATCCATGTCTCCTCATCAACTTCAATTTCTCTTCAATACATCATTACTTAATAATTCTATCTATTTCAAACATCACTAATGCTTATCATTTTGAGAATTCATAATCTCGCTCTACAACTTTCCTATACCCCAATATAGTTCATCAACTTACCACACATTATGAGTTCAGGAACTTGCCACAATAATATGAGTTTAGGAACTTGTCCTAGCAATACGTAGTCCAAGAACAAATCAAGGACTGTCCGTACGCTGAGGGGCTCAAAACATACTATATGATTATGAGTCACAAACTTACCATAAGTATGAGTTTCAAGAACTCGCACCTAATCTTATTATTCTCTAACCATCAAATATAGGTATGAGAAAAGAATCACCTTCTCGTCATACGTATAGCGATAGCACGATACCAGATCCCAACGATTATCAATATAGAAAGCTAAGTGATTGTCGAACCCATCACAATCCCCTGCCCATACAAGGAATCGATCAACTCAGCCACTAATCAATATAGGAAGCTAAGCGGTTGTTACACCAAGCACAAATTCCCCGCCCATACAAGGAATTGTTCAACTTAACCACTATACCGATATAGGAAGCTAAGTGGTTCTCAAACCAAGGACGAATTCCCTGCCCATACAAGGAATTGTACAACTCAGCCACTAACATGAGTCCTCAATTGAAATCACCCCCAATCCTAGCTTACTCGTTGCTCAATAAGAATTTAATTCGTGTTTCATCATTCATAACTCTTTTCGAGTTTTACTCGTACTATCTCATAGTACTATCTATCTATAGCATTGAGCTAAAATTTTTAATCATTCACTTGATAATCTGCCATTCTATAACTTAATCCAATCCCTTAGTGATCTTACTCTACAATCATTTTACATTACGATATTTCATAACTACGATCTTCCTTACTCTTCTCTCTAATCATAATATATGATTTTTATGCATCTTTATCTTATAGACCTTGTTTATTTATCAACACTTATCATCTTTTGTCTTATATATATCTCAACTCTTACCATGAATTTTCTAAATTCATTTACTATCAATTAAACTCTATTTGAGTTTTATTCCTTCGCTATCTTCATCATTTTCATCTTTCTTCACTACAGTTATAGCCTAAGGTACTCTTATCTAAGGTTTATAACCTATCAGCTTTGATACCAACCTGTGACGCCCCCAAATCCGAGTTACCTTATCCACGAATTCGGTGCTGCAACTCGTACATCATATTAACCATAATTTGCGGAATAATAAAAATATTTACATTGATATAATATAAATATTATCATCCCAAGCCTCGAAACCATAACTACAACGCGATCTTACTACATGAGTGTGATTATAAGATTATTATAACATGTTTCCATCTAGTCTTAGGTACGAAGACCTTAGCTAATACATCATTTAATAGTCATCACAAATATAATGCTTATTCATGTTGTACATAACAGTACTATACAACAATAAGTATTAAAACTTACCATCACACTCTTTATTACAAATCCAGATTTCGTAACCTTTAAATACTACACTTATGATCAAGGTCGAGTAAATACCATGGTCCTTTACAATACCTCATATGTGAACGCAAGGTTCAAATTCTGACTTATTCGATCCCTAAATATACACAAGGTTATTCAATAACCAAACAATCATTATAAAAATGTCCTTTATACATCATCGTCATCCTTCTAGTTTACTTTAACAAGTAACTAACATAACTTCATCTTACTACTATAATAGATAACCTCCATTTATAACTCAAGGTCTATATAGTCAGATTCACGTACATTATATACCGTCATCACAGCTAAATAATTACAATTGAGAAATATTTAGCAACCTTCCTGTTTCCATGCATCTCTAATCCTTATGATCACGATATCAAGATAATTGCATTGCATCGTAAAATCTGCAAAAATTTTATTTTTGCAAGAATGAGCACGACGGCTCAGCAAGAACTAACAGTTTTCACATTTCATGCTTCACGTAACACATAAGTTTGCATTTATCCATGCATCATGATTATCATACTATGCATCTTACTCATGCATTATAAATCTTATGCAATTCATCTATATATATGCATCATGTATCTCATAGCATACTTCATGCATCTCACATTGTATATTCATAATAGTTCAAGTTTCACATAGAATAATATAGTCACATAATTGCACATTGTGCACACTTTAATCATGCTCGCATATAATCCACATAATAATGAAAGATTTAGTAATCAAGTCATGTACATCAATACATTTAAACAAGTTAACAAGTTACTGAAAGAACTTGCCTTTAAGCGTTCCTTGCCAAATTATGATGGCTCGTCCTTCAAATATCCTATACAATTTATTTAACAATAAAATACCAATTAGCCACTAAAAAGGCTTCATATAATGGTTTACAATATAACAACTCTTATCTTATATTGTTCGCGCATCATAAATTAATAAACGCGATTAACTCTAAAACGTTACTCGGTGTCGCGCCATTTGAAAACGTTACGACCCTTATCACCATCAATACTTATTGGTTATATTAACCCCATCCCATATCTTATAATGTTCGTTTCATTTGAATCGAAACATTATTTAAGTTCGTTAACACTTTACACGGCGTTTCGACGTTTATACGTCACACGCCTAATTCGCCTCTTTTCGACACGTTTAGCATGCTCATACATTGGGTTATAACACTCTATCATGTTTTATTATTAGTAGAAATAAAATATTAAACAAAGTTATACACACTTGTTACGGCGTTACGACGTTTGCATGTCCGTACGCCACACTTACCTATTCGAACGTCTAAGTGACACGCGTTTGCGTACGCTTAGCACGCCCACTCGAATTGTTTAATACTCAATGGTTAATATTAAGTATCATTATAATTCATAATAATCATGTTTTAGAACTTAGAACATCATTTAACATTGTCGGGAGCATTACGCGTGCTTACGCTCATGCCCGACACTCTTCGATTGCCTCCAAAAACACATCAGTCACACAAATAGTCAATTTGGGAATTGATCCCGACCTCAAATTGAAAAACTCAAAGAACGAAAGTTGTAGGTCTACTCGTTCGCTTTCCGAATCATCTTGAATCACCTCAATCCGAGTTCGTATGAGAAAGTTATGCCCATTTTACTAAAGGACGTCGGAGCAGTTTTGCACAATTTCCTTACCAGCGCCGTAGGCGCTCAAAATGGCCTATAACCAGCGCCTAGCCAGTGCCATAGGCGCTCGGCCTGAGTTTCCCAACCCGTTTTCTTCTCGGAATGCTCTGTTTTGGTGTTCTAGACCTATCTTGCTTCCAACCACCATAACTCCCTCAATACACGTTCAAATTGGTCCGTTCCAGACTCTATGGACTCCTAAGACATGTGGCTACAACATATCAAAAATTCAGAGCTATCCATTAACATTAACATGGCCAAATCTTAGGCCAAAGTATCAACTCATGCTATATTTTCGTGTTCTTGGTGTTCTTCGTGTTCTTCACAAAAATCTTCACCAAATCTTTGCTTTAACTTCTTTTTACTCCGTTCCAACTGGGTTAACTTTGTAACCCATGGAACTACAATACCATAACAATAAATAAATTATACAAACACAAAATCAAAGCTACAAGTCCTCTAAAATTCGTTCGAATGGTCTATTTGTCCAAAAATGTCCAAAGTTCATCCTCTAAGCCAAGTTCAGATTTTTCTTTGTTCTTGTTCCACTTTCATGTTATTAATGGTTTCTATAACCTCTAATCAACATGTAAAACTGTTCACAACCAACAACAACAATAGAAAATCTCCAAAAAATCAAAACCCATCACAAAAGATTGAAAAACTCAAAAATGGAGGAAATGAGCTTGAGGTTGGGATTTTACCTCTTGTTAATCCGTTCGAAGGTTAGAGAAGATGCACTAGAGCTTGCTTGAAGGTTCTTCTTCCTCCTTGGGCTCACCCGTACACTCCTCTTCTTCTCTTCTTTTTGTTCTTCTTCTCTCCCGCACATTTTCTTCTTCTTTTCTTGTTCTTGTTCTTCTTCTCTTTCCTTCAATGTTTTCTCTCTCTCTCTCTCTCTCTCTCTCTCTATTTTCTGCAGAACAAGTTTGGAGAAAGAAAATGAAATGGAATGGTATGGGAGGGGGAGAACTTTGGGAGAAAATGAGGGAGTTGAGGGCTCAAGGAATTTGCCGGCTCCTCTCTCCTCTCTCTCTTTTGATTTGTCTAAAATGAGGGATTGGTTCCCTCTTGGAGTGACAAGCCAAAATAACACCCAAATACACCAAAAATATATCCGAAAACTCCCACTTTTGTACCAGAACTGGTAAATAACTTTACCCAAAATTAAAATGGGTACTCCCATAAATATTGGGATGGGTAAAAATAATTATTATGGAATTTGTCCAAATATTCAGAACACCCATATTATACATTTCGGATATGGATAAAATCACGTATCAGCTCAAATAAAATTTCCGACGCTTGGAAAAATTATTCGTGCGCATACACGTATTTATGAAATTTATTAAAATAAAAAAAAATACAAAAATATTATGGCGTGAATAGTGCCTCGGGAAACGTGCCCCGTGAATAGTGATTTTGCGATTCTTCGCGAAATCAATTATTCACTCCTACGGTTCAATAACGCATAAAAATTCATACATTGACATCATCCAGGTTATAAAATATCCTTAAAACACGTCACCTAAAAAATATAATATTTAATCTACTTAATAATATTAATAAACCCAAATTACAAGGGTATTCACGATTCGCGATCGCTGCTCTTCACGATTCACTCCCCATAATCATATACATCATCGCACACATATCTCGCCCATAACTTGGGTTAGCGTCTTTACAACAAATAACTCGTTCAATAATATTATTTTTCAACTATTTATTTAATCTAATAAATAGTACTCTAGCGATATTTCTCGAAACCACCAAATTAGCTTATACGAAAACTTTCATACTTACTAATCATCGTCTATACATAATCTAGGTTATAATATAACCTTTAAACACTTACCACATAATATTATCAATAAAAGTCTATTTTATTCAATACTATTCATAAGCTCGAATTATCAAGCTACCCATGACTCGCGATTGTTACAATTATTAACTATTAACTCATTCATTCTGTATCTATGTATATATATTACATTTATATATATACATATTAAGCTCACCAAATAAATCACATAAATGTATATAACACATATATATTCAAACTCGACTCATAATAAGAATTATTCTATATTCAATTCTTATTATAATTATTCTCGAAAATTCGGGTTGTCACAGCTATCATGCCAGCATAGGAATGCCAACATTGAAAGCTCTGTATGGAAGAAAATGTAGGACGCCTTTATGTTGGGATGAGGTCGGTGAGCGACAAATGTTAGGACCCAAAATAGTTCAACAAACCACTGAGGTAGTTCGAATTATATGAGGAAGATTGCAAGCGTCTCAAGATCGACAGAAGAAATATGCGGATCAACACAGGAAGCTACAAGATTTCGATGTCCGGTAGTCACGTGTTTTTAAAAGTTTCTCCGTGGAAAGGCAAAATACGTTTCGGCAAGAAGGGAAAATTGAGTCCGAGATTTATTGGACCATTTCAGATATTAAGAAGGATAGGTGAAGTAGCTTATGAGGTAGCCTTACCTCCTGAGTTAGAACATATCCATAACGTATTTCATGTGTCTGTGTTACGACCATACAAACTCGATTATAAACACGTTATAGATTACGAGCCTATTCAGATCGAAAAAGATTTATCAAATGAAAAAGTTCCTATTGAAATCATAGATAGGAAAGAACAACATCTACGCAATAAAGTGATACCTTCAGTTAAAGTTATTTGGAGGAATCAAAACATAGAGGAAGCTACGTGGGAGCTCGAGAGTAAAATGCGAGATAATTACCCACACTTGTTTTTATAATTTGTACTGTAATTTCGAGGACGAAATTCTTATTAGTGGGGGTGAATGTAATATTCCAAACCCTAATAAGATTTATATATGTAAATTATGTGTTTACTAAATGAAATTTCTTATTCCGATTCTATGTTATGTGATGATATATTCTGATGAACGACTGTTCAGGTAATCTTTGAAAACTTAATACAATTCGAAAACATTATCGTATACGTTTAGAATTAGAACATATAACATAAAACTAGATATCAAAAAGTTTAAAATCTTAAACCCTAATGAGATTTGAAGTTTGTAATATATGTGCTTAATAAATATTGAAATGATATTTCGAAACAGGTGTTTTGTGATTATATCATGTAAACGATAAATTTAGTCAAATAAAAATTTTTGGTCAAGCTGCTTAGTCGTGCTTACATTGACAAAATGATTTGTCGTGCTTTCCACGATTTCACCAAAAAGCATCTTGACAAATTATTTTTAGTAAGCTGTTGTGTCGTGCTTAAACTGATATAGTGCTTTATCATGCTTACGGTAACAAGCTGGATTGTCGAGCTTGTAAGATATTTTCATTGAGGAGCTTAGAAGATAGGTTCAATTGCAAGCTGCATTGTCGAGCTTAGAAGATATTTTCATTGAAGAGCTTAGATTGCAAGCTGCATTGTCGAGCTTGGAAGATATTTTCATTGAGGAGCTTAGAAGATAGGTTCAATTGTAAGCTGCATTGTCAAGCTTGGAAGATATTTTCATTGAGGAGCTTAGAAGAATATTCTAAGAATTTGCTAGGTACTAAAGTGTAATTAACCTAGGTACCAAAGTGTAATAAGCTGAGCCCCTAACGTGCAATTAGTGAAACTTGGTTTTTCTATAAATAGCAAGCTCAGTTCATTCATTCCTTATTATTTTTTAAGAGCAGTTCAAGAGTAAAAACACTCTATATTTATATTCTGAGAGATATTGTGAGATAAAAATATATTTTTATAAGCAGTTATAATGTCCAAATTATTTTAAGTATATAGTACAAAAGTCCTATTTACAAGCAGTTATATCCGATTTATTTCTCTTATATATTAGAAAATATACTTTTATAAGCAGTTACTATGTCTGAATTTCTTCAACTATTTAGTAAAAATATTCATTTTATAAGCAGTTATAATGCTGAAATTTTCTCAAATCTAATAGCCAAATATTCATTTTATAAGCAGTTATAATGCTGAAAGTTTCTCAAATCTAATAGCCGAATATTCATTTTATAAGCAGTTATAATGCTCAATTGATTTTAAATATAATTAAAAAATATTCATTCTGTAAATAGTTATAATGCTAAAATTATTTCATACATTGTAAAAGAAGTCTTATTTATATGCGGTTATGATACCCGAAATAAAACTTAAAAGATTTAATCGTTAAACGCTTATTTGTCTACATAAACTTATAATCGTGTAGGATTTACGACGAACGTTTAAACCGTTATATTAACTGTAAAAGATATACGAGGCAAGTCTTCTAACCTTGTTACATTTAAGCAAGTCTATTACATCTTGCTATCAATTATTGTGAAGTTATTGCTTCTTGTTCAGCATAACTTAAGAAATGAATCATTATTCATATATTGTTTATTCGAGCGTAAATTGTTGTGTCAAACCAAATTGTTTTGGTATGACATCTTATACTGAGAAATGGAACACCTTGATGTAAGGTGAACTGAAACACCTTGATATAAGGTGCCGGTAAATGTTGATTATATATCGACACAAAATTGTAGGATGATATGCATACTCCTAGGATATTGGTTAGGCTGATCCCCTACCAGATATCCGAAATCAAACAGTTCTAAGTTATTGAAGACTGATAGAACTAATTGAAATATATGGTTCATGTACAGAACCCTCAGTTATACATCATTAACATCTTTCAAATAAAACACATTGTGTTTACATTTTCAAATGAACTTGATGAGCATTTGTAGCTCATTCTTGCATATATCTTCTTTTGTAGTTTTAAATGATAATCCCGGCACTTCTGGGATAGACAAAGGAAAAGGACATGTTTACTAATTTTATTTACTGTTTTTGAATAATTCAAGTCTTTTATAAGGCTTTGTTGTAATAACTTAGTACTAAGAATGATGTAACCGAACTTAATGATATGTAATATATTATCATCCTTTATTACATTGAATGCATTATACTCTGATCTTTACTTTCTTTAGCATAGTTGTACTAAGTAAATACAGTATCTTTACGAACTATACATCTGAATGAAGGTATATAAATGATATTGGGAGTTCTGTAAGCGCTGAGGTTACACTTAATGAGTGTCGGTAAGGTGCCACCTTTACCGGAATACGCCCCTCAGTTCCAAGAACAATCTTATCATTAATACTGTGAATGTCAGATAGATAGGGAATATCGATATGAAAGAAGTATTCATGAGATATGAATCTATACATCCAAGTGAGGGTATCCAAACACAGATAACGTTCTGGCAGGAATTATCATCTGTTATGGGATACTGTGAACCTTGGATAGATAGAAGTCATATTTTATTGAATATTTATAGTTGTATAGTTTCACGTGAGCACCAGATCTGCTACAGGGAAGTGTAGAGAATTTGGGGGCGTCACAGATTCCATTGGAAGTTTATTGTTCAAAGTCTACGGGATTATCATTCATTCTAAAGTAATTACTATCCTTGTTTCAGATATTCAAATTGTTGCATACCTTTTATAAATATCCCGTCATTCATGATATATCCTTCATTGTTGGATTTAAACTTGCTGAGCAAGCTAGTTGCTCATCCTTGCTATATCATAACTTTTATTGCAGTTAAACCCGAGACTTCAGGGAAGGACAATGGTAAAGAAAAGATGAAGTAATAGACTTCTAGTAGCTGACTTTGTTTTATGCTTAGTTTAATTATTATCAATGTAATTTGAACCCTGATTAATATTTAGGGTATGTTTTGTCTTATGTATTAAGGTTATTGAATCTTGGGACTAGTAACACCTTTTGAATGAACAACATATGTCTATTATATTCCGCATTTAGTCATTGTATGTTGTTTGGAGGTGGATGGTTGTATTGGATCGTGATGATCGAATCCGGGCATTTGAGACCCGAATTTGGGGGCGTCACAAGTATTCTTATTAAAAGAAAAGGAAATTTTTTTTAAAACAAATGGGTAGACTTTTGCTTTTGTTTTATCCAAAGTTGCATTGGTAGGAGCAAAAAGGAGATGGAAGTGACAAGTTGGTGATGTGTGTAAGTAGTGTAAGAGAGTTATGATGGGCTAGGTTGGTAGCTTGTGTTGGAGAAATGAAAGGTTGTAGAGAATTAACCAATGTAAGGTTAATTGAATAATCCTAGTTGGTAAACAAGAGAGGGCATTAACCAAACATTGGTTAAATACTAGATGAAAGCATGTGATGATGAGAATTAACCATAGATGGTTTAATTGAGTATCCCTAGGTGGTAACTAAGTTAAAGCTTTAACCATGCATTGGTTAGTTGCTAGAAAAATGTGTATAAATATATAATTGTATGTATACATGATAGATGAGACTTAACTAAGGTGGAGTTAGTGAATTCACTCTAGGTTAATTCTTATAAGGGAATAATTGACCAACATAGAATTAGTAAGTAACCATGGGATTACATATTTGTAGAGAATTAACCATACCTTGGTTAATTATTGGGAGAAGGAGAACAAGTTGATAACTAACTAAGGTTGATTGAATTTTGACCTTGAGGTAAATTTAGAAAGTTAACTACAACTAAGTTAAATGGTGGAAGGATTAGATAGATACACATGTGTATGTAATATTATTGTGAGTATACTTATATATAAATTAAATGAAAAATAAAAACAAAAGTATGGAGAAATAGAGCATGGGGAAACCGCCCATCTTGGGCCAAGAGAGGGCTAGAGCTAGCCTCTCACATCTCTTACAAAGTAGCCCCCAAATGTTTTGTCCCATCTACTTTAATTAATGCCTTGTCCCCTAGTTTATTTAACCACCTTTGGTTACCTAGCTTTGGTTAAGTGGCGGGAGAAAAGAATAGATATACATTATGTATGTTATGTTATTGCAAGCATAATTGCAAGAGGAGAGAGAAGCTTGGTGGATTAACCAAGGCTTGGCAATTTTATTTCATTCATTTTCACTTCTTTTCCTTAAGCTAAATAGCTAGAACAATAGAGAGAGAGAGAAATTCGTGGATGGCTATGAGAAGGAGGTAAATGAGCTCTAGCTATGTTCTATCAAAGCCATGGAAAGAAGAAGAGGAGGATGCTCAAGCTTGACATCCTTTCATCTAGAAGAAGAAGAAACCTTAAAGGTTTAAAAGTATTTCTAAAACCTAGAACTTTATGTTTTTGGTTAATATTGTTAGATCAAGGTTTGTGTTGGGAGATCTATGATCTATATGGTGGAACATGGTGGTTCCAATGGTATAAGGCGGATCTATGATGGTAAAAATGTAGATAGATCACATTTTTGTCCATGTATGTTTAAGAAACCTAGATATGGTTGTTTAAAGTTAAGCCTTAACTTTGTTGGTTGTGATTTTCAAAAGAAAACCTCATATTTTTATGAGTATTTTTAAAGATCCATAAGTTTATTTTATAGATCTACAAGTGGTGATAATAACCTCTTTCAAATAAATGAAAAAGGAGCTATGTTATGTTCATAATAAGTTTTAAACTTAAAAGTTGTCGTTTTGTAAAAACCCCAAGTGTCGGTTTTAAATCGATCATTGTTTAATCTTGAAACATGTTTTAAAAGTGTTAGACTTTGTGTTGGTGTATTTATTACTATGTTAGTAAGTCATATAACATGATGAACTAGCTAAATAATACATAAGGTGTCAAGGTTTGTCTTTCAAGTGAAGGAAAATGAAGTTTAGTTTGCATTTTGTCCTTGAGAGCGATTTTGAGCCAATTTTCGATTGGAATCTTGATTTGAAATCTAAAGGAACGTTGTAGAAGGGGAAATTCTAATGAGAATGGACTCAAGAATCACCCAAAAAGGTTAAGAAACGAAGAAGTTATGGCCGTTTAACTGAGCCGGGGTCCAGCAGTCTACACACTGCGGGAACCCACGGGTTTGACCTCTTAAATCGAACTTTTTGAGTTCGAGAATTTTGTTGTTTATAACACCTATAGGGGTAGTTAGACCATGTTATGGGTAGTTCATTATCCATAGATGAACCAATTCCGAGTTGGTACGAGTGAGATATGAATTAGCTAAGCTATCGTAAAAGTTGAGAAAATTAAAAGTTAAAGTCATAATTAAGACTTGTAATGCCTATTGTGACTAATGTGAATATGTTAACTATATTACGATTGTAGGTTGTTTACGGAACATAATAATGTTAGCATATGCTGGATAAACTTATCAGGCAAGTTTTTCAGAACTTGTTGCTATGTGCATTGTTATGTTACAATGTGATATTAACTTGTTGATATGAATCTATATTGATGTTATTGATGTTATGTGAAATCAATGGGTGTGATTATTTGTGAAGTATGTGAAAAGCATGAAGCATGATTACACGTGAAATATGTACAAATTGTTAAGCATGATTTGATATAAGTTACGAAGCATGTTTTAAGTGCGATGTATAATAATTGAGAAGTATGTATACAATGTCATACATGAATATATTGTCAAGCATGCATGATGCATGATTTATGTGTTATGTGAAACTGTTGAACTTGTTGAGCCGTCGTGCTCACTCTTGCTTCAAACAAACACTTTCAGTGAAGTACAAAGTATCCAGAGATCCCAGTAAAGATGAAGGAAAAAGATGGGATTGAAGAGGAGTTTAACAGCAAAAACTCTATAGCTAGAAGAAATAAATCTTTGTATTGTAACTCTGTTATGTTATATCTGTTTGAGATGTTATAAGTTAGAAAACTTATAGTATGGTATTGTTTGTACTTATGCTAGATGATATTTATCGTTAGCAGACTCGCTTGAGTAAAGAAGTTATTGTCTAAAATAGAAAGACTTATTATTGTGGTGTGAGTTTTATTTTTACTCACTGATAATGTATTAAATCAGATCATTTGGTATATGATCTTGAGTTGTATTAAGGAATTGTAAATATTCGATTCTGAGACAAAGTTATAAGGAACATTATAAAAGTTTTAAATTTATGGAGTTTTTAACAACATATTATTCTAAAATATTGTGAATAATAAGGTAAGGTTGTACATTAATGTACGAGGTCGCCTGTAGCGAGTACGGGGATTCTCGGGGCGTTACAGTATGTACCAATCTATCTGGATTCACTAATCCCTATTTTAGTAATCCAACGATTAGGAACGATTTTAGTTTTAAGCTTTCTAAGAATTTAGATCTCATTAACATGATCATCATCATGATTCTAAAAGCATTGCTTAAAACTATGGGTTTATCACATATAAAATAACAGCATCATGTAGATAATGTAAAATGTCTTTAATACTTTTATTAGTAAATGAATAAGATTACAAAGTATATGCTACATCATATCAAATATGATTGGCTTGTGTGCATGCTACTTTCAGAAACTATATAGTATAACGAAGCTCATGTCCGAAAATAAATGTAATTCGACTTCGAATGAGTAAGATATGGCCAAACAAAAATTAGGATTTTAAACACAAAAACTGCTATAACTTGAGTTCTATAACTCCGATGGTCACGAAATTTAAACTGAAAGTTCACGTTAACGTGAATGAAATACTAACCAAATTTGATATTTTTTGGAATTAAGTATGATATAGTAAAATTTGCTAAGTTACGAACTAAAACTGCCTTTTGAAAAATAACTAATTACTGTAATGTCGAGATAATTCCTATCGACTAGAAAATTTTGACATGTAACATATGAGTCTAAATGGAGTTTAATTGCATATTTTTATGCAAATATTATAGGAGTAATGTGAGAGGATGTTTACGTTCGGATTAAGTCAATAAAGTGATTATCGGGTTAGGTTACGATAATTACCGGCGATGTTATTAAAAGGGTAACGATTAAACGAATCCTTATGGATATTGTAGTTAAATAGTTGGAAATGTGTATTAGAGTAATCAAGAAGGAATTACATAAGTCAGGCAAGTTCTAAACTTACTCATATTTATATACTTGTGTAAGTTGTTCAAGTTGTGCTAGTTTCTTACTCAAATTATATGCTAGCATTCGCACTTATGTGCTATTAAAAACCTTCATTCTATTAATGAACTGTTATGATATATGAAAGTTCTATTATTCATGAACTATGTCAATTATAGGTCTATGTCATTTGTTTCGGCTAGACAGATATTGAAATGATTTATTGACTTTTTGAATCCATTTAAAGTATTCCAAACTAAATTGTATTGGTGCAGACTCTTATGTTAAAACTGAGTTAAACAACCCTAATAAAAAGAGAAAAAATGAAATCGGACGTTATGATTCCGATGTGTATGGATTAATATGTTGTGCACAATATGGTGGGTACAATAGGCTGATCTCCTAGAGTACTTGCAGAGAATGTTTTTCAGTCTTTGTGATTGTTAAATATTTTATCGGTTTACAGTTAAATACTTGTTAAACCCTATTCAAAAGTTCAAAGTCTAGTGTGACTGCTCTGGATGTCATTTCAAAAATATTAAATAAAAGATATCTCTTTTATTCTTATTTTCTCAAGCTGCTTCATAATTATTGTTTAATTGTTGAAGCTTTCAAATAAAGTTCATTCTATTCATGATGTATTGTTTAAATTAAAATGGTTATACTTGCTGAGCATTTAGTTGCTCATCCTTGCTATATGTTTATGTTTTCAGTTAAAACTGAAGATTTCGCTAGACCGTGTAAGGATAAGGGCAAGGGAAAAGTCCAAGAATAGAGTTTAAATGATGTATTATTAAACTATTAAGTGATGTAATATTTGTGTGTATTATGTTTTGTATATGTAAGGTTGTAAGAATCTGGGACTAGACTAAGAATGATTGTAATAGTTATTGTATTTACCCTTAAGTATTTATTATATGCTTAGATAGAGATATGTATGAATAGTACAGTGAGCACCATATCCAGCGTGTAAAGGTACACGGATGTGGGGGCGTCACAGTTACCATTTGATTCGGCTTAACTCGAGAATTAAGTTAGTCTTATTGGAATAATTGATAAGTGTGTTTTATATACACAAATTGGGTACTTTTAACTTTAATAATTTATAAGTCTTTAGCTATTTCGTTTGGTTTTATGTGTTTTCATCTTATTGTTGTGTAATATAGTTTTGTATTACTTTTATATGTATTTGTGTGTTTTTATGTGTTTTTACGTTGTTTTGTAGGTATTGAAATAAAGGCCCTAGGGATCAATGCGTTTTCGGCGCGATTTTGGCATTCCCGCTGCTTGTTTCTCCATTTGACCCATGATGCAATCCGAATTTCTCAAAACTCAAAGAATGAAAGTTGTAGATTTTGATCTTAGCTTTCCAGAACATCCAGAATCATCCCATTTGAAGTTCGTATGAGAGAGTTATAGTCATTTTACCATCGGATTCTGCATGATTTTTACACAGCAGTTGCTTCGGGCTCAATTTGAACCTTTATCCGGCCATTATCTCAACGAGCTCCAGTTATAAAGGTTGTAGAGCTACTTCTTAGCTTTCCATAGCCTACTTAATCGCCTTAATCCGAGTTCGGACGAAGAAGTTATGGTCATTTTTCCAGAGCTCGCCGGGGCAGGAATTTTCTACACAAATTCCTCGCCACGGCGAGAGCTCGCCGGGGCGAGAATTCTTAGGCCAAAAAGCTCGCCGGGGCGAGCTCGTCGCGGACAGCAGCAGAGTTTTTGGGTTTTTTGGTCATTTTGGAGGTGCTAAGCTAGGTTAGGGCATCCAGGGACTTATAGCAGCTGTTAAAGGCACGAAATAGGATAATAGGAGGTAGAAATCAGCAAATCTAGAGAGAGGAAGCTACCAAATACATCCAATTAGAGGGCCAAAGTGCTAAAATCAAGCTACATCAAGCAAGGCCAAAGAGCAAAAACATCAAGGATTGCAAAATCAAGGAGGAGAAGCTAGTGTTCATCTTCAACCCATCAAACATCATATGAAAATCTACAAAAGTGGTTTTATCCCTAGTTTCCTTTCTATTTTTGTATCCAACATGATGTATAAATTGAATATGATGTTATTTGTAGTTACCATGAACTAAACTCTATTTTGGGATTATAATGGATCTTGTTGTGTAGTTTACTTTGCTATGCTTCCTTATTAGTCTTATTAGCTATTCATGGATTGTCTATTATGATTTGTGTTCAATTGCTTAATTGCCTAGCTAGCAATTACCATGATAATCCATATGAAATTGAGAAACGGATTATGGGTTTAGATCTAATTATAATAGCATGTGTTTGTATGTTCTACATGGCGTTGGAATGTATGATTTGTGCTTAGGATAGACATATACCGAAGCACCGCTTGTAGTCATTTGAGAGCTTGAGCTTAAACCCTATTTATTTGTAAATCACATAGACATATAGTGGTTTAGGTAATGTGGGTGTTCGTGTTTATTCTATCATTTGTGGATTATATATGATATGGACTTGGTACATCGAAAGATGGCCTTGTCTCACTTTCGTGTTCTCGACTAACAATCTGTGATTATTAATTTGGTTTAACAGGAAGTGTGTTGAGGTAGATGAATCAATAGGAGAAATTATAATCTCATATCTTCATTATCTTTAAAGCTTTCTATTGTTCTTTTATTAATGTTATCTTTATTAATCCAAACTACCAAAAAGACAGAAAATCATTAGTTTAGATAAGATTGAGATGATAAAAGGTTAATACTTGGAAAACACTAGTAATAATTCCTCGTGGGATCGATACTTTACTTACTCTTTATTACTTGTTGACCGCGTATACTTGCGCGTAAATTGTTCATATACAAATCGGACAACAAGTTTTTGGCGCCGTTGCCGGGGAATTATTTTTCTAGTGTTTTTCCAATATTAGTTATAATCAAATTGATCTTAATTTAAACTTGTATATAAATTTATTTTTACTTTATTTTAACATTTTTCTGTTTTGATGCTTCACGAGGTACACCATGGATGATTTTGCTTATCAATGGCCGTATATGAGTATGACTCAACCAAGGGAAACTGGGATTGATGGACTCACTGCACTCTCTGCATTGTCAACACAATTTGAAACACTATCGAGGAAGTTGGATGCCTTAGTAGCAGAGAGAACTCAAGGTATAACAATTATTTGTGATTATTGTGCTGACAATCATCCGAGTCATCAATGCACCGTCAGTTTTGGACCGGTACATTACGGTGGTGATTACCTCAATAACTATGCTTATCCCGATTATCACCAAGATTGGGGGTATCACCCGGATTCTACATGGAGCTACAATTATGATGATCAATGTTATGCTCCAAGTCCAGCTTTTGCACCGGAATTCTCATGTCCACCTCCTATTCAAGAAGAGAAGATGTCAAACTTTGAGGAACTTGTAACCAAGATCATGGCTTCGAAGGAGGAGATGTTGAAAAGTCAAGACCTATCAATTCAAAATCTTCAGAATCAGATTGATCAAATGTTCAATGCTTTAAACAACTGTCCTCAAAATAATTGGTGTAATGACATGGATTCTGAGACTAATGGTGAGCCCAAGTCAAATCTGCAACTGGATGAGCCACAAGATGTCAATAGTGGGGAGACAAGTGGGGAGCGGGAAAAGGAGGCCGAGGATCCATCCTTGAGTTCCAACAAAGATGAGCCGATTGTATTAATACCTCAAGTGCCTTCTCCACTAAAGTTCAAGAATCCAGTCAGTTTTGCAAAACCGTGTCCACTTGGTAGTCATTTCTTAGGCGAGGCTCTATGTGACGATGGAGCTAGTATGAATGTGGAACCATGGTGGACCGAGGAAATGAAGATAGAAGAAGAGCCCGTTGTGTTTGACAAGCCCCAATGCCCCAGTCTTATCACAGACACAACGGAGGAAGCACCTAGCTTCTTGACATTTGAAATTGAGAACTTATCTACAAAAAGCAAGCTAGGTGACTTTAACTCAATGACTCTCACTAATGAGGAGAAACCCTCAAATATTACATGGCTATCAATGGAGGGTGGGTTCCTCAATTATCGAAGGGGAATTGGATAAAAGTAGGGAGTTAGTCAGGCCGAAGACTTTAAAACAAGCGCTTCTTGGGAGGCAACCCAATTTTATTGTTTTGATTTTGATTTTTTTTAATTGCTTTTTAGTTTGTTTAATTGCATTTTAATTTCTTTAGTCAATTGCTTTCAGGCACCGAATACTAAGCAAATTGGCGTGCGCTCCCAACTTAGGGGACTTGAAAGATGATATTAATAGCGCTTGACACGTTCTCAGGGAAGTCTTCTATTTTATTTTTTTCCCTATTTCAGACATTGAGGACAATGTCAAGTTTATGTTTGGGGGTATAGGCTTTAGTATTTAGTATTTGTGTTTTTAATTTAGTATTTGTGTGTTGTTAGTGTGTTTTTTTTTTTTAAAAAAAAAATATTTATTTTTAAGATGTGTCCCTTGAGCATTGTTTTAATTTGATTTGAACTACAATTCATGGTCTATGATAAGAACTTGCTTGAATAGTTTCTAACTCATGGAAAATGGATAAATGTTGCTTAGTATTTGTGCTTCAACATTATTGTGGTTATTGTTTTGCTTATGCGTCCTTTCACTCTTTTGCACCTACCCATGAGTATTGAACTAGTTGTATGCTTAGAGAAGGCTTTTATAACCGAATGCTTATGGGAAATATCTATAAACTCTAGAACTCGTTTAAACATCACTCGAAGCAAGGTGTCCAAATTTTGTTGTGTTTGATTTGTTAGTCATGTGGTGAGTGAGATGGAGCGTAAAACGCACTCACTCATGGACACATGCGTAGGAGAGATAGAGCGTAAAACGCACTCTCTTATAATTGTGACAAAAGAAAGAAAGTTTTTTATATCAAATCTTGTGTTGAGTTGAGATGGAGCGTAAAACGCACTCACCCACAAGAGTGGACTTAGGATAAGATGGAGCATAAAATGCACTTACCTAGAGTCCTTTGATTTCATATTTTTGGAAATTGTGATTTGTATACCTTTGTATTGAGTGATGTGTTAAACATGTTGTTTCAGGGTTTATTTTGATTATTTCATAAGGTAATGTGGTTGCATAGCTTCATCCGAGCTTGATTGGTTTGGTGCTATTGGGTACACACACACACGGAAGGGACCTAAAGCAAGCTATGACTAACTAATTGTAATTCTAGACTTGCAACGTTTTGAGAGTTTCCTTGAATTTTATTGTGTTTATGCTTTGAGACCATTGTTCAAGCTTATTAACTCATTGCTCAAGATAGTTTTTATTTAGAAATGTTTAATTTTTATAGTTTGTGTGTTTTACTTGAGGACAAGCAAAGGTTTAAGTTTGGGGGTATTTGATAAGTGTGTTTTATATACACAAATTGGGTACTTTTAACTTTAATAATTTATAAGTCTTTAGCTATTTCGTTTGGTTTTATGTGTTTTCATCTTATTGTTGTGTAATATAGTTTTGTATTACTTTTATATGTATTTGTGTGTTTTTATGTGTTTTTACGTTGTTTTGTAGGTATTGAAATAAAGGCCCTAGGGATCAATGCGTTTTCGGCGCGATTTTGGCATTCCCGCTGCTTGTTTCTCCATTTGACCCATGATGCAATCCGAATCTCTCAAAACTCAAAGAATGAAAGTTGTAGATTTTGATCTTAGCTTTCCAGAACATCCAGAATCATCCCATTTGAAGTTCGTATGAGAGAGTTATAGTCATTTTACCATCGGATTCTGCATGACTTTTACACAGCAGTTGCTTCGGGCTCAATTTGAACCTTTCTCCGGCCATTATCTCAACGAGCTCCAGTTATAAAGGTTGTAGAGCTACTTCTTAGCTTTCCATAGCCTACTTAATCGCCTTAATCCGAGTTCGGACGAAGAAGTTATGGTCATTTTTCCAGAGCTCGCCGGGGCAGGAATTTTCTACACAAATTCCTCGCCGCGGCGAGAGCTCGCCGGGGCGAGAATTCTTAGGCCAAAAAGCTCGCCGGGGCGAGCTCGTCGCGGACAGCAGCAGAGTTTTTGGGTTTTTTGGTCATTTTGGAGGTGCTAAGCTAGGTTAGGGCATCCAGGGACTTATAGCAGCTGTTAAAGGCACGAAATAGGATAATAGGAGGTAGAAATCAGCAAATCTAGAGAGATGAAGCTACCAAATACATCCAATTAGAGGGCCAAAGTGCTAAAATCAAGCTACATCAAGCAAGGCCAAAGAGCAAAAACATCAAGGATTGCAAAATCAAGGAGGAGAAGCTAGTGTTCATCTTCAACCCATCAAACATCATATGAAAATCTACAAAAGTGGTTTTATCCCTAGTTTCCTTTCTATTTTTGTATCCAACATGATGTATAAATTGAATATGATGTTATTTGTAGTTACCATGAACTAAACTCTATTTTGGGATTATAATGGATCTTGTTGTGTAGTTTACTTTGCTATGCTTCCTTATTAGTCTTATTAGCTATTCATGGATTGTCTATTATGATTTGTGTTCAATTGCTTAATTGCCTAGCTAGCAATTACCATGATAATCCATATGAAATTGAGAAACGGATTATGGGTTTAGATCTAATTATAATAGCATGTGGTTGTATGTTCTACATGGCGTTGGAATGTATGATTTGTGCTTAGGATAGACATATACCGAAGCACCGCTTGTAGTCATTTGAGAGCTTGAGCTTAAACCCTATTTATTTGTAAATCACATAGACATATAGTGGTTTAGGTAATGTGGGTGTTCGTGTTTATTCTATCATTTGTGGATTATATATGATATGGACTTGGTACATCGAAAGATGGCCTTGTCTCACTTTCGTGTTCTCGACTAACAATCTGTGATTATTAATTTGGTTTAACAGGAAGTGTGTTGAGGTAGATGAATCAATAGGAGAAATTATAATCTCATATCTTCATTATCTTTAAAGCTTTCTATTGTTCTTTTATTAATGTTATCTTTATTAATCCAAACCACCAAAAAGACAGAAAATCATTAGTTTAGATAAGATTGAGATGATAAAAGGTTAATACTTGGAAAACACTAGTAATAATTCCTCGTGGGATCGATACTTTACTTACTCTTTATTACTTGTTGACCGCGTATACTTGCGCGTAAATTGTTCATATACAAATCGGACAACAATAATTATTCGTGAAATATTGAATTGTTATAATTCTTCATTTGAGTTAAGTTATTTTGTCAAACCAAATTATTTTGTGGTAATATATGTATGTTAGTAACTGAGTTGAACAACCCTTATTCATGAGAGAATATATGATGTGTCGAGAAATCGATTTAAATACTGTTGATACAAATTGTAGCAGTATAGTTGATTTATGCATAATGGAGGATATTGTTAGGCTAATCTCCTATAAATATCTATGGAGAGTTCTAAGTCTTATAATTGACGAATTATAATTAGTTCTTGGTTTAACAACCCTTAGTTTACGATAAAGGCAATTGTTAAAATCTTTTGTTGAGCTATTATTCTTTGAATTAGATTCGTGTAAGTTATCTTATGTGATATTTGTTAGACTTGTTGAGCAATTCGTTGCTCATTCTTGCGAATAAAATTTTATTTGCAATTAAGGAGGAGTTTCCCGAAGGTTCTGGAAGTAAGAGGAAAGGAAAGAAGAGTACTTAGGAAATAGTGTATTAGTTTCTTTCATTATATGTGTCGATGCCAGGGAAATTCTTTCATATTTGTTTCTACCCTTTAAGATTTATGTTGTTTCCTAGAGGCACAAAAGAGATCTAGAAAGGGGTTGAATAAATCCTTTAAAACTTTTCAATTTTACATAAGACAATTACCAGATAATTAATCAGATTAATTAATTTAGCATCGCGGAATATGAATATAAAATCCCCCTTAAAGATTTAATGAAATCTCAGATCTAACTTTAGTTCATGTGAAGATAAGTCACAGATTGATATAACAGTTTATAGCAGTTAATGATAGAATGTAAATACTTAAGGTAAATGAAATAAGATATTTTAAGTGGTTCAGAGACTGAATAACTCCTAATCCACTCTTTCACTCCAACGAGCAGAATATCTACTAAGGATAGGGTCACTAAGACCACTTACAACTGAACCACTAAGGTTCCTTCGAGTCACTTAGTCTCAGCAATTCGGTCACTTAGACCAGGGCACTTAGACCTCTTCAAGTTTCTTCAACTTGGTATTCGGACACTTAGTCCAGGACACTTAGACCTCTTCAAGTTTCTTCAACTTGGTATTCGGACACTTAGTCCAGGATACTTAGACCTCTTCAAGTCATTTAGACTTGGCAAAGTGGACACTAAGTCCTAGATCACTAAGATCTCTTCAAGTCTCTTCAACTTGGCAAAGTGGACACTTAGTCCTAGATCACTAAGATCTCTTCAAGTCTTTTCGACTTGGCAAAGTGGACACTTAGTCCAGATGAATCACAACTGAATGTTGATTACGTTTGGGGTGCTGCTAAGCTTTGCAATGATGTTTGACTTCTTTTGGTACTTAGCAGCTTTGAACTTGTACTGAGTTGTAAAGTTAAGCTTTTTCAATTTAGCATAGGTTCAGCTTTTTGTTCTTAGTGATTCGTACTTAGATTTGAATCCTCGTACGCCTTTTATAGACCTTGTAACGCCCCTAAAATCCGGGTCTACCTTTAAACCCGGGTCCGGTGCATCATAATACTATTCATTAAACATACACATATATCTAACTATATAATCCTAAATGACACGAATGTAATTACTAAGTTATTACATCATATCCGCTCAATCCCAGGTTCTAAAACTATAACATAATCAAAACATCATAATAATAATAATTATTACATAATACTACTTATACTATTACAAGCATCTTCTATTCATTCATCTTTTTCTTTCTCTTGTTCTTACCGGAACCTTCGACCTGCTCGGGCTTAGCAGAAACATTTAATTTAAAAGCAAAGATAAGCATTTAATTGCTCAGCAAGTATAACAGTTCAATAACAATAAAATCAAGAATCATGTCATCATTATTCAATAACTGAACAATAGTTGTGAAACATTCCGAATAAATAGGAATAATACTTTACTTTCGATTTAAAACGATTTTTAAAATAACATACTGAGCGGTCATAAGACTTTGAACTTTTATTTTCATTCATAAAAAGGTTTCAAAGTAATTCAACTATAAACCGATATGCTTATGAGCACTTCTAGATGATCAGCCTATAATTGTACTCTATGTTAATCAACACTTTACTTTTAAACGACTATATGCGTTTAGTTTAGGCGCCTCATGGCCTTGTCGGAATAACCGACTAAAATTGCCCCTAATATTAGGGTTGTTCATCTCATATATGCATCGGAATCCTAACCAAAACAATTCAGTTGGATAGCTCTACTTAACATCAATAATATTTCAAAGATTTAATAGACAATCGATAAAATATTTTAATGTGTCTAGCTGGAATCAAATGACATCGACGTTTTCCTTAAATAGTTCATGAATATCGAACTTTAAAGCTTGAACAGTTAATGTCATAGCATAGATTGAACACTTGTACAAATACTAAAAGATTTGTATAAGTATGGAATTCACATAATCATATAAGCATTACGTAAATTTGAATATCAAAACATCATGAAACCTTTATAAGAACATGGTCAAATAAATTTAGAAAACTTGTCTTATGCGTTGTTTATAACTTTACACTAATCTGTGCTTCGAATATCCTACACATTTACATTAACCATGACACACCAATTAGGCACATAAATGACCCCGTACTTTAGTTTACATTAACTCTATTCCATACTTTAAAATGTTCGTTTCATTAGAATCGGAACACCTCTCAAGTTCATTAATACTTGGCCCGACGTTTCGACGTTTGTACGTCGCACGCCCTACTTGCCTTATGCGAACGCCCAAGCGACACGTCCTTATGTACGCTTAGCACGCCCATACAACTTGTATAATATTCTTTGGTTAATATAAAGTATTTTACATTTCATAAATCTTGTATTTTATAACTTAGAACAACATAGCTTAGCGTCAGAAACATTGCACGCCGCATGCTCGAACGCCCGACACCCGATTATACAACAGCTCTAGCCAGCCCTGCTCCCCAGCCAGCGCCTCTGTGCTCCAGGGCAGCGCCTTTGCGCTGAGCTACTGCAAGTAGTGCAGCGCCTCTGCGCTGCCAGCCAATGCCTAGGCGCTTGGCTCCTACAACCCACTTTCTGATTTTCAGTTTTGACACACCTACTTCCGAAAGTCATAACTTTCTCATCCTATATCAGAATGAGTCCGTTCTTAAGCCATTTTCTAGCTCACAATACCCTCTATAACTTCCTCTAGATGGAATAATTTTTCTGATATTTTAATAAGCCTAAAAATTGGCTCAAAAATCCTTCGCGAGCTAGTTTTCGCTAAATGACGTTTCGACGTCGAATTTTCAAATCATCGTAACTTACTCATCCGAAATCGGATTGAGCTCGTTCTTGAGCCTACGGCTCACGTTTACTATGAACTACGAAACCCTAAGAAAACTAAAGTTTTTCGGAAGTGTTACTTACTCGTAAACTTGGCCCGAAAATCGTACCAAGCTAGGGTTTTCACCTTTTAATGTCTTTTACTAAAAATTTTTCCATAACTTCGTTATAACATATTTTTACTCTATTCCATTTGGAACATTTTCGTAACTCACATGAGTACATTTTCTTCTTTCTAGATTTTAATATTATCTTACAGACAATGAGTTAAGCTAGTCCGATGAACAAGTATAACAACATTTTCATGCTTTTCTTGGTTTAGTTCATTATTAACATTATATTCTCACTTTTATGCATTTACCAGTAAGATTAAGTCCACTAACGTTCTCATCCTTATTTCTCCGGATCCTTTATGATCCTCCATAACAACAACAACCACCAACAAAGTACTTCAATAATATTTAAAGCACTAAGGAAAATGGTTTTAGGGTTTAGGGTTTTTACCTTGATGTTCTTACTTGTTCTTAAGCTTGGATGATTACTTCCTAGCTTTTCCTTCCTTGAATCTGAGTACACTCTCTATTTCTCTCAATTTGTGTAGAGTTTCCTTTCTAAAGCTTATGAATTGGTAAGGATTTGTAAAGAAATGAGCCCCTATTTATAGGTAAAGCAAGAGTTGGGGTAGTTTGGTCTTTAGAATAGGTTTGCTAGGTTTTGCAGGTTAGCCACTTGGTTTTGGTTTTACATAGTCATTCCCCTCTAATTTCTCAATCCTTGCAACCATGCCCTAGTTAGCTAAACCACCCAGCAATTCAAATTAACTATGGTTGGATTAAAATGATTAAAAGGAGACTTTAGGGCTTAAGACATTAAATGCCATTTAATTGCCCCTAGCCACTTGCTAGACTATTGTCCAAGCTTCCTAAAGAAGCTTGGAAAGTGGCCGGATTCCCCATGGGGTCCCTACCACTTGGCTTTTGCCCAACCCATTTTGCCCACCCATTGTCCCACTTTGACCCATGTTCCTTTAGGTTTTGGGCTTGATAAATTCTTGGTTTGGGCTTGGTTTAACATTGGTTTGGGCAAATCTTTGGGCCTCCCTAACCATTTAGTTTCGGCCTTGATTAATCATTCTTGGCCCTCCCACATTACTTCCATTTGGGCTCTTGATAACAAAGCCTAATGGATTAACCATTAAATTGATTCTCGGTTGACTTTCGTAATTCGTTCGACAAGCTGAAAACTGCATTTTTTGTTTCTGAATTTTATTAGAGATTACATCTCATGACATCATATAAACGCTATGGAGTCTTTCGAAAAATCGAAAGACGAAAAAGGCATTTTTAGCGTGAATAGTATTTTTACGTCTTTTTTTGAAAAAAATTATTTCTTCGTACGAAATGTAATTCGTAAATTTCTAACACGTAAACATATTCTAGGTCATAATACGACCTTTAAACACATAACATAGAATAATATTCATAAAAACTCATTTTATTCAATAATATTCATAAAACCCTAATTACAAGGCTAAGCTCGATTCTCGATCATTACATTCTTCCCCCTCCCATCCTCTTATAAAGATTTTGTCCTTAGAATCAAAATACAGGGTTACACAAAAAGATGGGGATAAATTTTTTTCATCTTTACTTTGAGTTCTCACGTTGCTTCTTCGGTATTGGGGTTCCTCCACACTACCTTTACTGAAGGTATTACCTTATTTCTTAAGACTTGCTCTTTCCTATCAATTATTTGAATCGAAATTTCTTCATATGTTAAGTCTTTCTCTACTTGAATGGGTTCATATTCAATTACATGCTTATAGTCTTGCTTATACAGTCGCAAAACTGACACATGAAACATATTATGTATGTGTTCCAACTCAGGAGGTAAGGATACTTCGTAAGCCACATCTCCTACCCCTCTTAGTACTTCGAAAGGTCCTATAAATCGTGGAATTAGCCTCCCTTTCTTCCCAAAATGTATATTCCCTTTCTAGGGAGACACTTTTAAAAACACGTATGACCCGACTTTAAAATCTCTTTTCTGGTGATGCTGATTCGCATACTTTTTCTGTCGATCTTGAGCCGTTATTAGCTGTGCGCGTATCAACTTAATAATTTCCATAGTCTGCTGCACCAATTCTGGCCCCAGCAGTCGACGTTCCCCTACCTCGTCCCAGCATAGTGGCGTTCTGCACTTTCTCCCGTATAACGCTTCGTAAGGCGGCATGCCTAGACTTGCATGATAACTATTATTGTAAGTGAATTCTACTAACGTTAGGTGGTCGTCCCAACTCCATTTAAAATCCATTACACAGGCCCGTAGCATATCTTCTAGGGTCTGAATCATCAGTTTGCTTTGCCCGTCTGTTTGAGGATGATACGCCGTACTCAACCTCAATTGCATTCCCATTTGCTCTTGCAAACGCTTTCAGAAGTTTGACGTGAATCACGGATCCTGATCCGACACTGTAAGGACCACGATTTTCCTCGCAATATTATTGAGACCTATATATTAACCATTGTCATTTTCATTGACTCATTAATGATTTAGGTAGATATATGTGGTTATTTGATTAATTGATTTAATAGTCCAAGTATATTGGACTAGCTCTGCGTTGATTAAACAAGCCCAAATAGTTATTTATGGCCTTGTAGAGGGCTAGCATTATTAATTCCACTTAGAGGTTCTAGTAATGGGCCAGTCTGGTCATTTTATTTAAATAAGCCCAGTCCAAGTTGGGTCGGATTGAGTTGGTCAGTAGCTAGGATCCAGTAGCCCAGAGGTGGTGCGACCCAACCACGTGATCCTTACTGTTGAACACTGATTCTAAGGTTATCGTTGCCTGTAAGTATGAGGCGCTGCACCGGGCCAATGGCCTGTACCTCCTATTGCGCCGATTAAAGCCTAAACCATGATTAATAGGGATGGCTAAGGAGCTCGGTTGGTGGAACTTTTCACCTAAACCTAAACAACCAACGGGTAATACCTTTATGAACTAGTCCTAATGCTTGAGTAATGACCATCGCCGGGATAATAATTTTCCTATAAATGAAGACCCTATTCTCATGGAAAAGCTTGCTGAGTTTATTTGATACATATACTAGAGAGATATATCGCGATAAGAGTTACTTTGAGAGGTAGTTCCGCCGTTCGGAGGGACAGTCAGAGTTCGAAAGCTAGAAGGTTAGCAGTCGGACAGTTGAAGAGGTAAGACTCTTTCTCTTAATTCTCAACATGTATCTCCCTTGTTCGGTCGGATTTCCTTTCACTAATTCAGTGCTGGATGAATCGACCATCACAGGTTGAGTCGTTATGGCGATACCAAACTTGGTAGTTACAGAGTAGTTACCTTGTCTTGTATCATTTTGATACATAGTCGAAGCATGACTTAAACTCGAGTCACAGTATAGACCTTAATTACCATACCCAAACAAGATGATAAGAGTCGGATGGGGATCCCGGAGTCGTCCGGTATGGTCCGCCACCTCACCCCGAACTCATGGACCTAAGCAATAGGGTTAGGTGACGATAGTTACTCGACTCTAAACTGTGGAGTGATTTTCGAAGTGGAATCTGAAGTCAAACCTTGGTAGGAGAATAGTCGTCAGACCCAAACCCCTAGTATCAGTAATGTCTGAACCTGACCTTCGAAGTCGAAGCCTTAAAACGTCAGTGAGATCCAAATGTTTGGCTCCCTAAAGCCAAACCAAACTCACGTCCGACCGTGAAGAGACTCTCGGCCCACAAAAGGTTCCGACCTGGAGCCGAAGCCACGATTTTGTCGACAGAAGGGTCGGCCAGACTTGAAGTATACCACCAGACTGTAAGATAATTTCTGTAGAGGAATCTATAGTCAAACCCGAAGGTCGTAGCCTTTGCTCCGGGTTTAGTTGAATACTAGACCCGAAGTCGAACCCCGATATCTGTAAGGCTTGGACCCGACTTCCAAAGTCATAACCCGAAGCCGAAGTCTTAAATTTACAAGGAGACCTAGATCTCTGGCTTCCCGAAGCCAAACTCGAGGCACACCCGATCCCAAAGGGATCCTCGAACTATGAACAATTCCGACCAGGAGCCGAAGCCGAAGCCTTGTCGGTAGAGGGTCGGTAAGACCCAATACTATCCCGAATCGACTAACAAGTGTACCTTGAACTATTTTTGAATCCAGATGGGACCCTAAAGCCCATTCGGCATCCGTAGAGTAAGATAGCCAAACCCTTCGGCCATCTTAGAATGGACCCGGTCTATGGTACTACCTCCTCACCGATCGTGGAGCTGTCCTAACGAACAGTAGAGGGCTGGAATGGTCCATGGGATAGATAGTGCGAGTCGCTCATATTTATTTATTAGGTATGTTATTTCTGCATAGCTATGTCTAATTAGAGAATGAATCATATGTTGTAGGGTGCTTATCGAACAAAAACGTAGAGTAAATTGTTAAGCAGTGATTCAGGCAAGTTTTTGAACTTCACTCTTTAATTGTGTAAGTTCCCTTGACTTCTACCAACTTGTGTGGATATATTGTTATAGTGCAAGTATTATTGAGTAAGTTCCCTCACTTTGAGCTTTTGGATCAATTGTTATACTATTGTGTATATCCTTGCTAGTATTCTTCCACACAGTTTGTTATACTGCTGTGCATATCTATGCTTCCTAACTTACACCACTTTGAAATTCCAAACCTCATACCCTTCTATTATATGACGGTTTTGATATTATGTTGCAAGTTCTTTAAATTACGTTTGAACTCTATTTCCCAGTACGTGTTAAGTGGTCTAATTACTTTAAGAATTATTCCACCCCGATATCGTTGGCATTCGCACATTGTGCATTTGTTCTCAGATTTCGTGGTTGAACTGTACTAATATAAAGTTTCGGTTATTCATGCACGGTTCAAAGAGAAGCCTAAACCACTTGTTCGGCTAGGCATGTGCATGATAATTACTTGAAAAGCTATCCAAACCCATTGTTGGGATGGATTCTTAGACAGAGATGAATGACCCTATGATGGGGATGTAACCTAAGTATCTGAAAGACGGTACGCAGCAGAGTTAAATGGTATGCATATTCATGGGTACAAGAGGCTGATCCCCTTGAGTACTTACTTTCTAGTTAGTAACCTAATAAGGGTCAGACAATGTGGCTGATGCCTTAGCGTGTGTTCATAGTCTATCTTGGACTGTTGGCAGTAAATAATCAATCTTCATTTCTTTATTTGAACTTCGATTATATTGTTCGCTTAATTCATCAGTTAATTATGGAAATTGTTAACCTATGCTGATGTTATTCCTATTCATTCATGATATACCCCTCTCATTTATTTAAAACTTGCTGAGCAAACTCATTGCTCACCCTTGCTATATCATGAAACATTTCAGTTCAGCCCGAGTGCTCGAGCAGAGATAAGGGCAAAGAGAAGGTGAAGTACTAGGCTTCGGATTGGCGCACTGTCCATTATTATGTTTTGTTTAGGCTTCGGCCCTTTTGTATTTCAAGTTACGTTAGTTGTATCTTTGTATTTTCGCGTTGTAGCTATTTAAGGTTGTAGACCTTGGGACCCATATGTAAACCTTTCTAAATGATCAATATATGATTATTTATTCCGCATTTAGTTATCATATATTGCTTGAAGGTGTTTAGATGTTGTAGATCGTGAGCACCAAGTTCGGGTATTTGGTACCTGAATTTGGGGGTGTCACAGACACAATCGAAACTGGTACCCCATGTCTTGAAACGATTTTCTTAACATAGAGTTTAGCTAATTGGTCTAGATTGAATCTAATCTTAATTGGCAGAAAATGTGCTAACTTCATCAAACGATCCACTATAATCCATATAGTGTTGTATCCCTTCTACGTCATTGGAAGTCCTACCACAAAATTCATTGTGATATGCTCTTATTTTTACTCTAGAATTTCTAATGATTGTAACAACTCACTCGGTCTTTGATGTTTGGCCTTGACTTTCTGACAAGTCGGGCACCTACTGATGCACTCCGCAACTTCCTGCTTCATGTTTGGCTACCAAAAAATGTTGTCAGAGGTCTTGATACATCTTGGTGCTACCGGGATGAATCGAGTACCTCAAACAATGGGCCTCTTATAAAATCTCTTCCTTTAATTCCGGTTCTGCCGGAACCCAAATTCTTCCTTCAAATCTTATTACTCCCTTATTGTCAAGTTTATACTTAATTTCCTCCCCGCCTGAAATTCTCTTCCTTATCCCTTCACACTCCTCATCCTTGAGTTATGCTTCTTTTACTCTGTCCAATAAGGTTGGACGAGTCTCTATTAAAAATAACTTTTCCCCCGTTTCCTTCTGAAATCTAACTTATATCTCTATCCTAGCTATTTCTGTTATTAGCTCATCTTGAGCCGTTAGTATCGACAACTTCTGTCGACCCTTTCTACTCAAGGCATCAGCCACTACGTTTGTTTTCCCTTGGTGATATAGAATCTCAGAATCATAATCCTTGATTAATTCTAACTACCTCCTCTGCTTCATATTCAACTCCTTCTGTGTGAAGATATATTTCAAACTTTTGTGGTCCGTGTATATCTGACATTTCTCTCGGTATAAGTAATGCCTCCATATCTTCAAGGCAAACACCACTGTTGCCAACTCCAGATCATGAGTAAGGTAACCCCTCTCATAATCTTTCAACTGTCGTAACGCGTACGCAATGACTTTACCATGCTGCATAAGCACGCATCCCAGTCCCCTAAGCAACGCATCACTATAAACTACGAAATCACCAGTATCATTTGGTAAGGATAATACTGGCAGTTCACTCAATCTCTTCTTGAGTTCTTGGAAACTTTCCTCACACTTCTTTGTCCACACGAACTTCACTGTCTTCCTTGTTAAATTTGTTAACGGGGTAGCTATCTTCGAAAAATCTTGAATGAATCTGCGATAATAGCCCGCTAATCCTAAGAAACTAGCACTTCTGTCGGCGTCTTCAACTGCTCCCAGTTAATCACTGCCTCCACCTTCGATGGATCTACGGATATACCGTCTTTATCGATTACGTGGCCCAAAAATTGAACCCTCTCTAGCCAAAATTCACACTTGCTGAATTTCGCATACAACTTCTCCCTCCTTAGTGTTTCCAATACTATTCTTAGATGTTCCGCATGATCCTCCTGCGTCTTTGAATAGGCCAGGATATCATCTATGAACACTACCACAAACTTATCTTTATACTGCTTGAACACCCTGTTCATCAGATCCATAAATGCGGCTGGCGCATTCGTCAACCCAAATGACATCACCAGGAACTCGTAATGGCCATAACGAGTCTTAAATGCGGTCTTAAGTACGTCATCTCCTCTAACCTTTAATTGGTGATACCCCGTTCTTAAGTTTATCTTAGAAAAGTATTTCGCCCCCTTCAACTGATCAAATAGTTCGTCGATCTTGGCAACGGATACTTATTCTTAATCGTTACTTTGTTCAACTCCCTGTAGTCGATACAAAACCTTAACAATCTGTCCTTCTTTTTAACGAATAACACTGGTGCTCCCCATGGAGACACACTTGATTGGATATATTTCTTATCTAATAGTTCTTGCAATTGTATCATTAATTCTTTCATCTCTACTGGCCTATATAGAGCCTTCGAAACTTGTGTCATCCCTGGCACTACATCTATCACAAGCTCGATCTCCCTATCTGGCGGAAGACCTGGTACCTCGTCTAGAAATACATCCGTGAATTCTTGCACGATCGGTATCTATCCCATTTATGCTCCCACTTGATGGGTATCAACAACGTAGCACAGATAACCTTCGCACCCTTTTCTTAACAGCTTCTACACTTGCATCCTCGTCAGACAACGTGAACGTCTTGGCAATTTACTACCATAGAATACTACCTTAGTCTTCAAAGTCTAAAGGTTTACACATTTCTTCTGGCAGTCTATCATTGCCCCGTGATTACTTCCTTAATATTATCCAACGGATACCAATCCATCCCTAATATTATGTCGAATTCTCCCAATTTAATCGGAATTAAATCTACCAATAACTCATGTCCTCTAATTTTGACGCAATAATTCCTATAAATATGTTCAACATGGATTACTTCCTTATTCGTAACTTCTATGTTCAAGGGTGACTCTAGTTTCTCTAGAGGTAAGCTTAAACGTCTAGCAAAATCAAAAGATATGAAGGAACAGGTCGCACCCGAATCAAACAATATATATGCATTAATATTATTGATTGGGATGGTACCTAAGACTACATCTCCAGATGTCACAGCATCTTGGACCGTCATATTGAAGGTCCGGGCGGTTGGTCTACTCGGTGGGGCTAGACCAGTTATGGTTAGCTTATTACTGTTGTTACCTTCGTTATCGCTCCCCCCATCAGTTCCCTTCTTTGGGCAATTTCTTGTCATATGGTCTACTGCTCCGTAGACGAAACATCCAGTGTTTTTCTTCGGGTTGGGGCAGTTAGGAGACATGTGTTCCTCCTGTCCGCAGTTTATGTAACGAATGCAATTTTTGTGATTGAATAAAAATATTTATTGAATTATATAAATATTTTTATTAATTTATTGAGCTAAATAAATAATTTATTAAGTTTTTGTGGAATGGGTATATGTTATTTTTAATTGAATTTATCAACTTATTACTTTTATGTTGAGCAAGTTTTCCTACGCTTGAGGAGTCTGCAGCTTGTTTGGGAACGCAGTTGAGAAAGAGTATAGCCTACCATCCTCAAACCGATGGCCAGAGCGAAAGAACAATTCAAACGTTGGAGGATATGCTTCGGGCGTGCGTCATGGATTTTAAGGGCAACTGGGATGATCATTTACCTCTGGTCGAGTTTGCCTATAACAACAGTCATCACGCTAGTATCGATATGCCGCCTTATGAAGCATTGTACGGAAGAAAATGCAGAACTCCATTATGCTGGGATGAGGTTGGTGAACGACGACTATTGGGACCCGAGTTGGTACAACAAACTACTGAAATTGTCAAGGTAATAAGAGCCAGACTGATAGCCGCTCAAGACAGACAGAAGAAGTATGCTGATCAACACCGACAAGATCGCGAATTTGAAGCTGGCAGTTTTGTGTTTCTCAAAGTATCTCCCTGGAAGGGGAAAATCAGATTTGGTAAAAAGGGTAAGCTGAGTCCGCGATTCATTGGACCCTTTGAAGTGTTGAAACGGGTGGGTGAGGTAGCTTATCAGGTAGCTTTACCTCCTGAGTTAGGCCACATTCATAACGTTTTCCACATATCGGTGCTACGACCGTACAAGTCAGATTATAAACATGTAATAGAACATGAACCGATACAATTTGAACAAGATTTATCCTATGAAGAGGTTCCTGTACAGATAATAGACAGGAAAGAACAAGTACTTAGAAATAAAGTGATACCTTCTGTTAAGGTAATCTGGAGGAACCACAGTGCTGAAGAAGCAACGTGGGAACTCGAAGAGAAAATGATGCAGAATTATCCCCAATTATTTGTTTAATCTTTGTATCGCGATTCTGGGGACAGAATCTTTGTAAGGAGGGGATAATGTAACGGACAATTTAATTGCGTTGTGATTCTGGGGACAGAATCCTTTTAAGGAGGGAAAGATGTAACGAATGCAATTTTTGTGATTGAATAAAAATATTTATTGAATTATATAAATATTTTTATTAATTTATTGAGCTAAATAAATAATTTATTAAGTTTTTGTGGAATGGGTATATGTTAAGTTTAATAATGTTAAATGTTATTTGAATGTGATTTGTTATGTTTATTCTAATTTAATTTAATGATTAAATTAGATGATGAAAAGATTTATTTGAATAAATGATTTATTTGAATAATTTAATTCATTTGGTGTTATTGTTATTGGTTAAATAAATTATTAATTTAGTTAGTAAGGTTTAATTGAATTTATTTGATAATAAGTTCAATTAAATTAGAAGTGTGACATTTAAAACTATATGTTATAATGATTTATTAAAATAAGTGAGAAAGTGTTTAATTCAGTTTTACCAAACAAGGCCCTATGACCTTTGTTTGGAAATAATAAGTTATTTTATTTGTGTTTTACCAAACAAGGCCTTAAGACCTTTAGTTAGAATAATGGATTATTCTATTTTAATTTAATCAAACAAGCCTTAGAGGCTTTTGAAATTTTTTTTAACTGATAGATTAATATCATACGTTATTATTTTATTAAGTATCAGTTTTTATTTGTTTTTATTTTCATCAGTTTTATTTTTAAAGAACGTCAGTTGTAAAAAGAAAAGAAAGAAGAAGAAACACAGAGCTTGAGAGAAAGAAAAGAACTCTGTGAATTTGAGAGTTGAGAGAAAAGAGAGAATTGAGAGGTTTGTGAATTGAGAAAGAGCTTGTAATTTTAAAAGAATTCACCAAGTTCTTACAACAATTGAAGGTATAATCCTTTTTAAGTTCTTTCCTGTATTTCATTATTTTAGTTCTCTGTATAAAATTTACTTGCTTAAAACATGAATTACTTGGTGTATTTGATAGTAATCATGTGTTAGATGATTATATGATGATTAATAATTAATTTAGAGGTATTAATTCATGAAGACATGCTTTAGAATTGAGTTCTTAGTTTTACAGAGCTTTATTTCATGTATGGCATATTTGTATGAAAATTGATGATTTAATTTGGTTATTAATCGGTGAATTAATAATTGTTTATGATTGTATGATGAAAAACATGAATAATGCAAGAAGAATAGTTTTAATTGGTTGAAAAATGAATTTACAGAGTTTAATTTCATGAGAATGGTTAAAACTTGAATATTTGGTTTTAACAGTGAATTTTTGGTTTTAAATTGATTGATTATGTGTTTTATAATGTTTAGATTAGTTAGAAACATGTTGGGTAATTGTTTTCTAGCATATATGATGTCTAGGTATATTTAGTTTGTGTACTGGATGGTAGAATTCAGAAAATTTGGCCAAAATTGGCCTAAGTTTTCACTGTTCGTGAACTGTAGTAGACGACTGCCGGGTGTCTCGCCCCGACGAGAAAAATGAGCTGGTAATCTTCGCCCCGGCGAAGTCTCGCCCCGGCGAGAAATTTTGTTAAGGAAAAGCTCGCCCCAGCGAGGTCTCGCCCCGGCTAGATATTTGTTCAATAAATCCTCGCCTCGGCGAGGGAACAGTACTGGAAATTTTTAAAAATTTTTATTTTCTTTGTGCTTTTATTATGATACTATAAACAAGTTTAAAACTTATATTAATGTATTAAGTGACTAAAGAATTGCCAAGATGGTTGTTAAACTAGTACTTGTTGACTATGGTATGCTAAATGAGAT
Source organism: Aralia elata (assembly GCA_034770075.1). Classification (NCBI taxonomy): domain Eukaryota; kingdom Viridiplantae; phylum Streptophyta; class Magnoliopsida; order Apiales; family Araliaceae; genus Aralia; species Aralia elata. The sequence goes on along the minus strand of CM068380.1, from coordinate 37,969,192 downwards.
GTTATAATAAAATGGAATAGAAAGTAAGCGTAGAATGCTTTTAGTCTTGTGACTAATTATGTTACCATTTTATAATTAAATGTATAGGTTGTTTAAGGATCGTGAGATAGTTAATTTGTAATCTACGCTTGAGGCAAGTTCCTTATCTCAACTTATTACTTTTATGTTGAGCAAGTTTTCCTATCTTAAACTTGTTATTTCATTTAAAGCGAGTTTACTATCATTGAGCAAGAATATTTACCTTAGCTTATTGTTAATCAAGCAAGGTTACTATCATGATTATATACTTAAGCTTTATTCCAATCATTGTTTGTTATTCAAACTTCGAGTATAGTTTCTATTGAACAAACTCTATTGATGAATTAGACTAGCAAACCCTTATTGATTCAGCTAGTCCTTAGTTGATGAGCGTTTCAAAGACTTAGAATGTTTTCTATACTTGTTCCAAGCCAACTTCCTTTTTGGTATGGATTCAGACGATAAACTGAGATGAACAACCCTAATATAGGGGATTACTTACGCGACAACGTTAAAATATTTGTGCACAATACATTGTACAAAGGGCTGATCCCCCTGAGTACGAGATGTTGGTCCATAGTCTATATGACTGTTAAAGGTTGCAGTAGAAATACCTGTTAACCTAGGACATAGTTCGAGGTCTTGTGACCCTCAGATATAATTTCTAAATCTTGAAATCTATTTTTCCTTGGAATCAAACATTCTAATGAGCTTTCAGACTTTGATCATTTATTGACTGAGATTCAGAAAATTATTATTCCTCAGTTGAAATCTATTTCATTTAAATATTATTGTTATCGTACTTGTGAGCAATTGTTTGCTCACTCTTGCACTAAACATTGCAGCTAAGCCAGAAAAGCAGGACGAACCGTCCACGAGTAAAGGCAAGGGCAAGGTGCCAAAGTAGCAAGAGATTTATTATCCACTTGATATTTATTTGTATCAAAGACTTGTTTAAATTATGTTTTATTCCGCATTTGATGTATTAAGGTTAAGATAACCTGGGATTTGAATGTTTAATAGTTTGGTGATGTAACCCATTTTGGGAAGATATTTCTTTAAGTTTATTTTAATTGTTCTTGATTATGGGTAGTTAGATGTGAATGAATGAGATAGTGAACACCAAATCTGTGAGAATTAACTACCTGGATTTGGGGGTGTCACAGGTTGGTATCAGAGTTGTAGGTTATGAACCTTTAGGTGGGGAAAACCTTAGGGTAGTAGCCTTTTAGAAGATAGAGAATATAGAGGTGATAAACTCTTATCGAGTTCTAAGGAATAGATTATGGAAATTCATAAAAGACAATAAAATGATTATGTGCTATGTGTTTATTTGATAACAAACTTATGTGCTCGCGAGTATTATCGATTAGTAATTAAAACTTAAAATTTTGTTGTCAGGATGACTGATAGAGGAGAGCCCAGCCAGGCTAGGGAGGAGGAGCCCCGAGATATTCACGTAGTTCATGAGCAGTTAGTGCAGAGGGAGCCATCCCCATTGATTACAGTTACAGGTCATGAGTACGAGCCTGAGACTGATCCTGAGGAGGATCCGAAGGAGGTTGAGGAGGAGGAGGACCCTGAGGAGATATCACTAACCTCTTTAGGTGTTCAGATGTATGAGCAGGTGTATGATCGCAACATTGAGTTGCAAGATAGAGTGGAGGAGTTAGAGAGGCAGCTGGCCGAGCGACAGACTGTCTTGGAGCAGAAGAACAGTGAGATAGAGGAGCTAGATATACATCTTGGAGACGTGGAGTGGAAGTTGGTTCATGTAGAGAGTGAAAAGGAGGAGTTAGAAGAACAGGCTGCGGAACGTCAAGCCACTTTAGAGCAGAAGGATGCTGAGATCCAAGACCTTTCATCACGTCTTGCAGAGGCTGAGCAGAGGCTAGCACAGTATGAGTATCGACGAGGACAGTTGATAGCCAGGAATGAGATTGTACGAGATGAGTTAAAAAAGGAGTCAGCTGAGCGGGCGAGAGCTGAGACTGCTTGGCTGAGGGAGGCTAACCGCGCAGATCGTGTTGAATGTGAGGTGCGGTCAAAGAAGGCCAAGATTGATGAGATGGAGTATATTTTTCACACCACAGTGGATAGAGCTCAGGATCGAGTTCAACGTCATTCGGATATAATGGGTCGAAGGATGGTGACTCGTATTATGGAGCAGGAACGCCAGGAAGCTGTGCGTCGTGGATTATCATCGTAGATTATGATTAGGATTGTTATGATGAAATTTATGAGTTAATAAGTTGTTAATCCCAGTTTATATAATGGGATAGAATAATGATGTAATCCTGGAACTTTGTGATTTCAGGATAGATGATTTGATGTAAATAACCACGATGCTATTCCTATTATGTTTTGAAGCAGTAAATGAATAAAATGTGAAAGTTTATCAGATGTGTTATGTGTTTAAGTATTTTCTATAAATGTTTAAGTTAAGACTTAAATGTTTAAGCAATTGAATAATAATCTAATAGCGCGAATTTTTAACAGTAAGATGCCGCCAAGAAGACAACCAACCCGTCAACAAACTCCTGAGGGATCTACAAACAACGAAGAAGCTAACACTAACCCAATGTAGCAGTTAGTGAATCAATTAACTGGAGCATTCGCGAATCAACCCCAAGCTCAGGTTACGACTTTTAAAGATTTCAAGGTTGTCGGACCTCCGGAATATCACGGCTCTATAAATCCCATTGAAGCTCAAACGTGGGTCATGGAGATGGAGAAGGTGTTTGATGTCGCTAGGGTCAATGAGGACCAAAAGACGGCATTTGCAACCTTTATGCTGAAATCAGAAGCGAGTTACTGGTGGCAAGCAAATAAGACTCGAGGAGGCCAAGGGATTATTCCGTGGGAGCGGTTTAAGGAAATATTTTTCGAGACCTACTTCCCAACAAGTGCTCAAAATCAGATGGAGGTGCAGTTTCTTGAATTGAAGCAAGGTACCATGACGGTACCTGAATATGCTGCAAAGTTTAATGAGCTGGCGAGGTTTGCGCCATATCAGGTCAACACGGATGAGCGAAAGGCTAGAAGATTTGAGCAGGGATTGAAGCCCTGGTTATATAGTCGAGTTTCGTTGTTTCAACTAAACTCATTTGCGACAGTTTTGGAAAAGGCAATTATCGCTGAAGGAGGCAGTGATGCTCTGTCCAAGTATAATCAGGAGCAGAAAAAGAAGAAGAATGAGAATGAAAACAAAGCAAGTGGTAGCCATGGGGGCAGTAATCAGAAGAGAAAGTGGAGTGATAGTAACTCTGCGGGAAGTCAGCAGGGTAATCAGAAGAAGAAGATAGAGGTGTGCAGCAACTGCGGAAAGAGCCATATGGGTGTGTGCTTAAAAGGTAAGAGGGTGTGCTTCAACTGCGGACAGGAGGGTCATATCGCACCAAGTTGTCCTAATCCGAAGAAGGGAGCATGTTTTATTTGCGGATCAAAGGATCACTTTGCACGGGATTGCCCTAAGAAAACTGCAGGGAGTGCAAGCGGAGGAAAGGGAAGTAATGGTGGAGGCAATTTGACCATCACAGGACTGACACAGCCCAATCGACCTATCGCTCGAACATTCAACATGACAGTGCAGGATGCTGTGCAGTCAAAGGATGTAGTGTCAGGTATCATTCCAGTCAATAATGTTAATGCTTATGTATTGTTTGACTCGGGTGCTACTTGCTCATTTATATCCGATGATTTTGCTAGAAAATTAGGGTTACCTCAGGAAGAATTAGATTACCCTATGAACATAGAAATTGCGAATAGGGAAGTGATTCCTGTTAAGTTTGTACACAAGAACTGTCAGATAGATATCAAGGGTCATGTGATGACGGTCAACTTAATCCCAATTCGTCTTGGGGAGTTTGACGTCATTCTGGGAATGGATTAGTTGTTTAACCATGGGGCAGTTATTGACTGTTAAAAGAAGTGTGTAAACCTTATGACTCCGTCAAAGGTAGTGTTTTATGGCAGCAAGTCGCCTAGACAAACGAGTTGTCTGACGATGATGCAGGCCAGAAACATGTTGAGGCAAGGATGTGTAGGATATCTAGCCTACATAGTTGATACCCGAAAGGTGGGTGCAAAGCTGGAGGAGATACCAGTAGTTAGGGATTTTACGGACGTGTTTCCTGATGATTTGTCAGGATTACCGCCAGATAGGGAAATCGAGTTTGTGATTGATTTAGCACCGAAAACGGCCCCTATATCGAAAGCCCCGTATCGAATGGCTCCAGTGGAATTAAAGGAGTTGATGGCGCAGCTACAAGAGCTGCTAGATAAGAAGTATATTCAACCGAGCGTTTCGCCGTGGGGAGCGCCGGTATTATTTGTTAAGAAGGATGGATCAATGCGTCTTTGCATTGATTATAGAGAGTTGAACAAGGTCACGATCAAAAACAAGTATCCGTTGCCAAGGATCGATGACCTGTTTGACCAACTGAAGGGAGCAAGATACTTTTTAAAGATAGATTTACGAAGTGGGTACCATCAGTTGAAGGTGAGAAAGGAGGATATACCAAAGACGGTATTTCGGACTAGATATGGTCACTATGAGTTTTTGGTTATGTCATTTGGTTTAACGAATGCGCCTGCAGCATTCATGGACTTAATGAATAGGGTGTTCAAGCCATTTCTGGATAAATTTGTGGTGGTATTCATAGACGATATTCTGGTTTACTCCAAAACTCAGGAAGAACACGTGGAGCATTTGAGGGTGACATTAGAGGCATTAAGGAAAGAGAAATTGTATGCAAAATTTTCAAAGTGCGAATTTTGGTTGGAACGTGTGCAATTTCTTGGGCATGTGATTGATAAGGACGGAATATCGGTAGACCCATCAAAAGTCGAAGCTGTGATAAACTAGGATCAGCCGAAGACACCGTCAGAAGTGAGGAGTTTCCTAGATTTGGCAGGTTATTACAGGCATTTTATTCAAGATTTCTCTAGGATCGCCACTCCGTTAACAAATTTAACAAGAAAATCAGTGAAGTTTGTTTGGACGGAGAAGTGCGAAGAGAGTTTCCAAGCACTAAAGAAGAGACTAAGTTCGGCACCTGTATTGTCTTTGCCAGATGATACAGGAAATTTTGTGGTGTATAGCGACGCATCGCATAAGGGACTTGGTTGTGTGTTGATACAGAATGGTAAGGTTATTGCATATGCATCGCGCCAACTAAAAGACTATGAAAAAGGGTATCCGACCCATGACTTGGAGTTAGCAGTTGTGGTGTTTGCTCTGAAAATCTGGAGACACTATCTCTATGGGGAGAAGTGTGAAATATACACAGACCATAAAAGTCTGAAGTATATTTTTACACAGAAGGATTTGAATATGCGGTAGAGGAGCTGGATAGAATTGATCAAAGACTATGACTGTGGAATTCTATACCATCCAGGGAAGGCTAACGTGGTTGTTGACGCTTTGAGTAGAAAGGGTCGGGAGAAACTACTTTTGTTAACTGATCAGGAGAAGCTTGTAGCGGAAATGGCTAAATTGGAGTTAGAGGTGAAGGGTCTGGCAGAGCCTAATGAAAAATTGTTCCAGATGGAAACCCAACCAACTTTGGTAGAAAAAGTCAAGGAAGCGCAACTCCAGGATGAGGAGTGTGTTCAGATACGGAAAAGAGTGCTTGAGGGAGAAGAGTTTAAATATAAAATCGATACCGAAGGGTTGCTGAGATTTGAAGGCAGAATCTGGGTACCATCAGTATTGGCAATCAAAGAGGAGATTTTGAATGAAGCTCATAGTTCAAGATTTTCGATTCACCCGGGTAGCACAAAAATGTACCAGGATCTTCGACAACATTTTTGGTGGCCAAACATGAAAAGAGAGGTTGCTGAGTGTGTTGCGAAATGTCTCACTTGTCAGAGAGTTAAAGCGGAGCATCAACGACCAAGTGGTTTGCTACAGCCCTTGGAGATACCAGAATGGAAGTGGGAGCATATCACAATGGATTTTGTGGTAGGGCTTCCAACTACTCAGAAGGGGTATGACGCAATATGGGTCATAGTTGACAGATTGACGAAATCAGCACATTTCTTGCCTATCAAAATCAGATTCACTTTGGATCAGCTGGCGAAATTATACGTAAAGGAGATTATCTCAAGGCACGGTGTTCCAGTGTCAATAGTATCAGACAGAGATCCACGTTTCACCTCACAATTTTGGAGGAGTCTGCAAGCTTGTTTGGGAACGCATTTGAGAAAGAGTATAGCCTACCATCCTCAAACCGATGGCCAGAGCGAAAGAACAATTCAAACGTTGGAGGATATGCTTCGGGCGTGCGTCATGGATTTTAAGGGCAACTGGGATGATCATTTACCTCTGGTCGAGTTTGCCTATAACAACAGTCATCACGCTAGTATCGGTATGCCGCCTTATGAAGCATTGTACGGAAGAAAATGCAGAACTCCATTATGCTGGGATGAGGTTGGTGAACGACGACTATTGGGACCCGAGCTGGTACAACAAACTGCTGAAATTGTCAAGGTAATAAGAGCCAGACTGATAGCCGCTCAAGACAGACAGAAGAAGTATGCTGATCAACACCGACAAGATCGCGAATTTGAAGCCGGCAGTTTTGTGTTTCTCAAAGTATCTCCCTGGAAGGGGAAAATCAGATTTGGTAAAAAGGGTAAGCTGAGTCCGCGATTCATTGGACCCTTTGAAGTGTTGAAACGGGTGGGTGAGGTAGCTTTACCTCCTGAGTTAGGCCACATTCACAACGTTTTCCACATATCGGTGCTACGACCGTACAAGTCAGATTATAAACATGTAATAGAACATGAACCGATACAATTTGAACAAGATTTATCCTATGAAGAGGTTCCTGTACAGATAATAGATAGGAAAGAACAAGTACTTAGAAATAAAGTGATACCTTCTGTTAAGGTAATCTGGAGGAACCACAGTGCTGAAGAAGCAACGTGGGAACTCGAAGAGAAAATGATGCAGAATTATCCCCAATTATTTGTTTAATCTTTGTATCGCGATTTTGGGGACAAAATCTTTGTAAGGAGGGGAGAATGTAACGGACAATTTAATTGCGTTGTGATTCTGGGGATAGAATCCTTTTAAGGAGGGAAAGATGTAACGAATGCAATTTTTGTGATTGAATAAAAATATTTATTGAATTATATAAATATTTTTATTAATTTATTGAGCTAAATAAATAATTTATTAAGTTTTTGTGGAATGGGTATATGTTAAGTTTAATAATGTTAAATGTTATTTGAATGTGATTTGTTATGTTTATTCTAATTTAATTTAATGATTAAATTAGATGATGAAAAGATTTATTTGAATAAATGATTTATTTGAATAATTTAATTCATTTGGTGTTATTGTTATTGGTTAAATAAATTATTAATTTAGTTAGTAAGGTTTAATTGAATTTATTTGATAATAAGTTCAATTAAATTAGAAGTGTGACATTTAAAACTATATGTTATAATGATTTATTAAAATAAGTGAGAAAGTGTTTAATTCAGTTTTACCAAACAAGGCCCTATGACCTTTGTTTGGAAATAATAAGTTATTTTATTTGTGTTTTACCAAACAAGGCCTTAAGACCTTTAGTTAGAATAATGGATTATTCTATTTTAATTTAATCAAACAAGCCTTAGAGGCTTTTGAAATTTTTTTTAACTGATAGATTAATATCATACGTTATTATTTTATTAAGTATCAGTTTTTATTTGTTTTTATTTTCATCAGTTTTATTTTTAAAGAACGTCAGTTGTAAAAAGAAAAGAAAGAAGAAGAAACACAGAGTTTGAGAGAAAGAAAAGAACTCTGTGAATTTGAGAGTTGAGAGAAAAGAGAGAATTGAGAGGTTTGTGAATTGAGAAAGAGCTTGTAATTTTAAAAGAATTCACCAAGTTCTTACAACAATTGAAGGTATAATCCTTTTTAAGTTCTTTCCTGTATTTCATTATTTTAGTTCTCTGTATAAAATTTACTTGCTTAAAACATGAATTACTTGGTGTATTTGATAGTAATCATGTGTTAGATGATTATATGATGATTATCGACGCCGGGTTTCACTTCGTGTGTCTTTTTTAGTCTTTTCCAATTTTAGCCTCTTGATTAAATGATTTTTGGAAATGATCGGCATTAATGTCGACGGGGTTTTGAAAGATCATTTTTTTTTACGATGAGCCAATTAATCAGAGTCGCCAGTTGGTATATTTGAAATGGATGTACCAACTCATCCAAGTTTTCGCTTTTTATAAATCGCTGGCTCATATATGACTCCGAATTAATTGGTCTGCGAATCGAGATTCATAGAGTTCGGGGGCTTGCTTAAGTGAGGGGAAGGTGTTAAGCACCCCTCGACTTCCGTGAAACACGGTTACCGCAATCTTGATACTTTCCTATCCTTTGATTCATGAAATGTGTATACGTGCGAGTGTGTGTGTGTGTGTGTACCTATATGAATGTTGGGGTGAGTTTGTATGAGAGAATCATTTTGATTTTTAGGGAAAGTCGTGCTTTAATTTGGGAACGCTTAGGAATGTCTTTTCGGCATACACGAGAAAGCTTTATGAAAAAGGTTTGATTTTAATTGTCAAAACTAGGAGATTTTCATTAGGTGACGTTTTGGCAAAAATAGGAGTTTATTAAGCCTTAGCAAAAATAGGAATCGAGATTTATACGTTGCTTTCATAAATGATGGACAATTTCTAGGATCTCTTTCGCCCTATACATCAAGGTTTAATAAAACATTTAATTTCTTTTATAAAACCCATTTTCGTGACATTTGAAAATAACTTCTTTTTAGCTTTCTCGTAGAGTAGGAATCAACTTTCGTTAGCATTTCCAATTTTTTGGCCTCATGATGCTAATATCCTACTTTGATTGATTTTAGAAAGATCTTTATCGTTTAATCCTTTGGAATCATTTTGGCGTCACGAAATCTAATCAAGCATAAACACGCGTCGGGGCTATTCACGGGCATGTAAGCCATCAAAATATCCCCGAACGCCAACAATCACATATTTCACTACTACGGGGCCTTAAACCTGATTCTCGCCCCTGGCGTCGTTTTAAGGCCCGACGATTACATGTTACAAAACGAGCACCTTGAATCTATTACATACATCAAAACGTCCATCATCGGATTTGAACCACGGGGTCGCGTTCCTAGGCTCACACGAGATTACGACATACCCACGAAATGAATGCTACATAACTAACCAACCCGGATTTATCTAATATACCATGATATCCGAAAATGACAATCTAAATAAATTACACCCAATGAATCACCATAAACAAGCTAGAAATTTCATCAATTGGATATCCTCGGGTTATTAGGAAGAATTTTGTTCCGATGGAACCCTCACCAATAATCCCTAATCCATGATTGTTCAACAAGATACATGAAAGTTACATCTAATTTACCCAATCAATATGATATGAATTGCTAGAACAAATAGAAATTTTCACCTTGCAATTGATCTCAAATGGATGTGAACTTGTGTATTTGAATAGGATAAGGAGTGTGTTTGATACAATCAAAATTAAAAGAATTAAATTCTCTCCTTTTTTCTCTCTTTTCTTCCTATTTGATTGCAAAATTTCTCTCTTTTTCCCCTCTATTTCCGTGCTTGTGCTGCTGCTGAAATCCCTTCTTCTTCCCAAATTTTCAACTTGCGGAACTCCCTATATGCTGCACGAAACTGGGCTGAAATAGGCTGGCTGGCCGCCTGCCCTCCACTCACCCCGATTTCGAGTTCCGTGTTTTCAAAAAGCGCACTATTTGGCCGCAGATCAATCCGCGGCTGGACGGTTTGACTTTCTCATTTTCTGTGTCACGCATCGATTTTCGTGCCGTAACGTCGGTTTTCGCTAACAGGCTTGTATTCTGCAGTCCGGGAATTTTCGGGAGACGTGCCACCTCATTCGGGAATGCCTGCTTCGGACGGCTTTATTGTCACGTCAGCCTTGGTCGCCAAACATTGCGGTGGTGTCGGGCGCTCGCACTTGTGCCCATTCCTTCGCTCCCGCAAGCCGGTTCACTTGATGATTTTGCCCTCTTGTCATGGTTAGTACAAGGAACGCAAAATTTGGGTGTCTACAGCTGCCCCTCTTTATCATGTTCATGCAATGTTTAATGAAATGAACAGGATAAAGAATAGACACTCGATGCATGAATGACAGTGCACAAGGATGACAATGCATACGTGATGCAACACATATGATTTATGATGTAACGCAAGATGCAATTGATGCAAATCATTCAGAAAAGGGTGTCGAGGCTGATGGTCGTCTCGTCGGGGCCGGGCTTCGTTGCCGGTCACCCATCTCTTAACCCCCGGTTATCGTCGCCGGTTGGTTATCCTGTCGGAGCCGGTTTTCGTCGCCGGACATCCATCTCGTAATCGCCGGTTATCATCGCCGGTCGATTGTCTTGTCGGGGCCGGGTATCGTCGCCGGTCACCCATCTCGTAACCCCCGGTTATCATCGCCGGTTGGTTATCTTGTCGGAGCCGGTTTTCGTCGCCGGACATCCATCTCGTAATCGCCGGTTATCGTCGCCGGTCGATTGTCTCGTCGGGGCCGGGTATCGTCGCCGGTCACCCATCTCGTAACCCCTGGTTATTGTCGCCGGTTGGTTATCTTGTCGGAGCCGGTTTTCGTCGCCGGACATCCATCTCGTAATCGCCGGTTATCGTCGCCGGTCGATTGTCTCGTCGGGGCCGGGTATCGTCGCCGGTCACCCATCTCGTAACCCCCGGTTATCGTCGCCGGTTGGTTATCTTGTCGGAGCCGGTTTTCGTCGCCGGACATCCATCTCGTAATCGCCGGTTATCGTCGCCGGTCGATTGTCTCGTCGGGGCTGGGTATCGTCGCCGGTCACCCATCTCGTAACCCCCGGTTATCGTCGTCGGTTGGTTATCTTGTCGGAGCCGGTTTTCATCGCCGAACATCCATCTCGTAATCGCCGGTTATCGTCGCCGGTCGATTGTCTCATCGGGGCCGGGTATCGTCGCCGGTCACCCATCTCGTAACCCCCGGTTATCGTCGCTGGTTGGTTATCTTGTCGGAGCCGGTTTTCGTCGCCGGACATCCATCTCGTAATCGCCGGTTATCGTCGCCGGTCGATTGTCTCGTCGGGGCTGGGTATCGTCGCCGGTCACCCATCTCGTAACCCCCGGTTATCGTCGCCGGTTGGTTATCTTGTCGGAGCCGGTTTTCGTCGCCGGACATCCATCTCGTAATCGCCGGTTATCGTCGCCGGTCGATTGTCTCGTCGGGGCCGGGTATCGTCGTCGGTCACCCATCTCGTAACCCATTTTCACTAGACACATCAAACGGCTGCAAGGGAACCAAGGGGACCCACCAGGGCCAGCCGCAGGTGGATCTGCGGCCAGCCGCAGATAGATCTGCAGCCAAGATCGGTTTCTTAAGCGGCTCGCCACTTCCAGATCTGTCACTTTCAACTTCGTACCCCACATAGATTCCTGTGATTTTGCTCGTTTGCAAGGACCTTTTGTCGAGTTTCCCAACTTTTCTGCAAAAACCGCTCCGGTAGGATCGTTCTACGCGCTACAGCACTTTGACCGTTCACTTTTCAATTTCGTCAATATTTTGCTATACATTTGGCTATTTACATGTTAGAGATAGTAATGTATGCTTTACAATGCTATGCTATGTATGATCATATATACATGCTATGTATCAACTGTGTGAACCCTATTTTATGCTCATGATGCGGTCCCACATACTGTTATTCCTTTTCTGAAAGAAAATCATGCGTTATGGTACTTTACATGTTGTAATTACACATATGAATGCAACTTTGATCTGTTGTGGCTTGGATTAATGGAAAATGTGTTTGGCTTATGCCTGGGATGTCCATTTTACAAACGGAACTCTGCCGATTTTTTTTTTTGACATGCATCATGCTGCACTACTTATATGATGAGGGTAGGAATTTAGAGTATTCGTGACATAATTCAAAAGGGAACTTACCTTCCTCTTTGCCTGTTCTGTTCCAGCTATGGATCCCGATGCTCCTAGTAGCTCTTCTGCATCACGGACCTCGGGTGTTCGCCGTCGTAGGGCTGCACTTGCCCCTGTTCCTCCTCGGACCCGTCAGGCTCGCCGCTTGGCGGAGGCTGTCATCCGTCCCGATCATCCGGACGTTGAGGAGGTTGTTCCTCCGGAGGTCGCGGCAGAGGGGCCATCCTCCAGCACACCGGCTCCATCTCCTCATCCTGCTCCCTCTGGCGCCCCTGTGCAGATCCCCGACCTATTGGGCCGGGATCTCAGTCGTCACCCCTCAGCATCTCTCGTGGCTAACGAGGTATATTCAATTCCATTATTACTTCATTCTCAATTTCTCAATTCTCCTTTTATATGGACTGACCCATTGGTGATTGTCCCAGGTGCCCGAGTTTACTCAGCCGAGGGGTTACTGGTTCAATATCTACTCCCTCTACACGGCTCTGCACAGCGACTACCGGGCGATGGTGGATTCTTGGGGCTTCCGTCACTTTTTCACTATCATCCCCCGTCAGTGCCCCTGGGGTTATATGCGGGCTTTGTCCGACAGATGGTTTCACCAGACCCAGTCCCTTCACCTTCTGGACTGTGAGGTTGTGTTGACTCCCTGGGACTGGAGGTACATCACGAACATTGAGTTTACTGGATCTCGCGTCCCTCTGGATCTTGACATTACTCCAGCGGAGGTCCGGGCTTTATTGGGCTTTGCGGCGGATGACCGGGTCTTCAAGGCCCGTAGCATTCGATCCGGTGCCTTGGCTGTCGATGCTGTCGGGGGTCTGTACGCACTGCCTATTCCAGCGGATCAGGGAACCAGGGACATTCTGCTACGACGCCTGTTCCTGACCATTATGAGGGGTTGTTTTCTGGGGAACAACTCCTCCACCATTCATTTCAGCGTCGTAGGAGCGGTCAGAGACGTGGACCGCATCAGTGACTATGACTGGGGGTCATTCACCTTTGCCTATTTCCTCAACGGTATGCGCCTACGCTCGGAGGGCCAGACAGATGCTTGGCTCGGATTTTATCACTTCCTGCTGGTGAGGTTTTCTTCCTTTTTCTTATTGCATTTCCCGTCATTTCATTTCTCTTTTCTGCTTTGGTTGGTTACTCATGCTCTGCCTTATTCTGTTCAACAGTTCTGGGCCTACGAGCGTCTTCCTTGTCTGAGGCCCGTCACCACCCTCGGCTTGGACACCTATCTTCGGGGTCAGCGATGGCATCACAGCACCCTGGAGGAGGTCCCAGTGTCTGGCAGTTTTGCCCACTGCTGTAGGGGTCGTCTGGAGGCCTTATCTTTCTGAGCATCTGGATGTGGGGTTCACAGATGGGTATCCTACCAGCCCGGAGTTCGCACTTTCCACCCGTCGCCTCACCTTGCATAGTGTTGGAGGATGGGTGATGTACCTGGGGGAGCGCGCATTCAGATGCGTTACTGGAGAGATCCGCATCCCGCATTCCCTTCCTTTCACTACCTCCTGGCCGTTGGATTCTCAGCCTTCGGAGATCATGCTTGCAGGGGAGGACGGCCGGATGCTTTCGACGGGTCCCAGTACGAGTGATGCCTTCCGTACTTGGTGGGTGCCCCGCACCATTAGTCCTCAGACCCGGGCCACATTCTTTCTAGGGGATATGGTCCCCGGTTCAGTGATGATGACGGACTGGGCAGCCTGCGTTCGGAGCCCTACTCATGCTGAGTAGATCGCCACCTTGATCGGCAGGTAGACCAGTTGTCTCTATATCTTCGGGTGTTGGGCCGGACTCCAGAGGATGCTTATGCCTATGATCCTGATGGTGCGGGTTATGATGCGGGCCCGAGCTCGTCTGATGCCACAGCGCAGCCCTACAGTCCGGACATGAACTTCGGTCCTCCGACCTCGACGACCCCAGGGGATCAGTTTGAGGATCCCGCCTTTATCGATGAGATTGATTTTATTTAGATCACGATAGGATAGGGCTTTTGTACCTGTACCTGCTTGAACTTATTTTTCATTTTATGCACTATGTACTGAATTCATTTATTTATTCATGCACAGTATTTCTCTTTTATCTCTATGAACTTCATTTGCTTTATCATTAACTGTATGATGCATGCTTTTCTTATTTATGGATAGAAAAATAACCCCTGTACAGTCTTTTTGATACTATTTTTCCACAGATGTCGTCCTCAGATGCCGTGGTACATTTGGATTTCATTCCTTCCACAGGGTTGGTTGGCAGTTTCCTCTGCTGGTTAGACAGTTTATTGCCAGCCGACAGGGTCATCGCAGACGGTCTTTTGGGCCATTCTTGGTCCTTATTAAACTTTCAGGTGCCAGTGGGCTTTGTGGATGGTATTCTGAGCTATTGGGCGCCTGCCCGTCAGGTGTTCAGGTTAGGGACGGTAGAGCTGACCCCCACCCTCGAGGAGTATGCTCGCTTCACCGGCTTGCCTTTGGATAGACCTTGTGCCAGGGTTACAGTTGGTTCCATGCGCCGTCAATTCTTGACTTTCACCGGTTTACGGAGGGCTGTCTTGTTACCGGTGATCACATCAGACCATATGGTTCCCCTTCAGTTCTTGATTGACCGATTTGGCTCACCTGACAGTTTTCGTCTCTTCCTCGGTGTTTTTTCCGTGTCCGAGGAGTGCTGGGATGCCTTGAGAGTGGATGTTCTGATGGCCTGTGTCGTCTCAGTTTTATACTTGCCCGCAGGACCTGATCAGTTGGACATGCGGGTTGTCGCGGCCGTTCGAGCCCTTCAGGAGGATCACACCATCCTTCCCATGATATTGGCGGATACCTATATGTCAGCCTCATACTGTCAATCCTTCCGAGGCAGGGTATTCAGAGGGAGCTCGACCTTATTGTATATGTGGTTCATGAGTCATCTTAGTCCCATCGACCATTTCCGTCGCCAAGGGTTTTGCTTCAGCCATGACATAACCACGCAGTTTTCGTTTCGTCCCGTGAGCTGTACTGATGTGGCCTCCTGGACATCATTTTTATCTGTCATTGAGGATCCCTTTCATCTATTGGTCTACTCGGGCTATTGCTCCTTTATGAGCTTCTTGACTCATGTGCCTGACCTGGACTTCATCCCCATTGCCGGCCTGAGGGGCGTGACGACTTATCATCCCCTGGCGGTTATGGGGCAGTTTGATCAGACACAGGATTTACACCCTTTCGCGGGTGCAGCCGCCTACCGATTCCTTATATCATCCCGGACAGAGAGGGATCTACTGCAGGTATATGATCTTTGGTCTTGTAGGATCCTTGCCGAATATAGTGAGAGCTGTCGCATCCAGACATTTGCTTACGTACAGTGATTGCGCGGAGACTTGGATCCGGCTGGTTTGAGTCAGACTGGGGCCTTAGATGACTCTGGAGTGATTTTCCCAGAGGATACCACCGACCACTCCATCTCAGCTGATTCTGCCCCAAGTCGGGTTACTGAGGATACCCGACTCCGCCTGGCCCTGATTACTGCTGAGGCCGAGAGGGATGCCGCTCTTGTCGAGAGAAATGATGCCATTCGGGCTAGAGACACTGCCATTGCTGACAGAGAGGCCATTGTATTTCAGACCAGGGCAGTTGTAGATGCTCATTTTGGGACTGTCAGCCGAGCCACTGCTTTACTGGATCGTATTGATATGATAGGGCAGCAGATTGCAGGAGACGCTGATGCTTGAGATCTATCCACCACCTTGTCCATCCTGCTTCAGCTAGTTTCAGATTTGTAGATTATTTTATTTCCTGCATAGACTATGTTAGTTTCATCAGTTATCGAAAGAGAAATCTTGTAATAAAATGACTTATATATATAGACATGCATTTAAATTTAGTCATTTTTCCCCTTTTGTCGTATCATTGCCTTTCATTGGATCCCCATTTTATCCAGTTGACCCTGATTTTGACATTTCGCCTTCTTTCTCTTCTCAAGTCTTGATGGAGATTTGACAGATATTGTCGTACACCTTTTGATTTCATCGGATTGAATCTCAGATTTTGGATAACTGTTTGGTTGGGTCAGGGTTATGTCCTTTGGGATGAAGCTGGTTAGGCAGCTGGTTTTGGGAAGGTTTTGAGGGTGTAGGAAGGTTTTATCTGGTTATCGAAAATTGGTTTTTGGTTAGGGAAAGGATTATTATTTTTTTAAGGGATCGGACCGCGCCATGATGGCTGCCCACGTACCCCCACAAGTTGGGAGATCAGGTCCTACGTAGTTCGCTCTCAAAGGAAAAAGGAACTGATGATTCAAGCGTAGAATCGCTTCACCGAGTCAGAATTGAGGGGTTGTGGAAATACCTCACCATCTATTTCTTGCAATATGATGGCACCTCCGGATAACACTTTCTTAATCACAAACGGCCCTTCCCAATTCGGGGCGAACTTCCCCTTGGCTTCGTCTTGATAAGGCATGACTCTTTTCATCACCAAATCATTTTCTTTGAACTTCCGAGGTCTTATCCTCTTGTTATATGATCGAGAGATCCTTTGTTGATATAACTGACCGTGCCAAACAGCAGCCACCCTTCTTTCATCAATTAGGGCCAATTGGTCGTATCGATTCTGCATCCAATCCTCCTCACTTATCTGAGCATCGATCACTATTCTGAGGGACGCTATTTCAACCTCAACTGGCAGAATGGCCTCCATTCCATACACCAAAGCGTAAGGGGTCGCCCCTGTAGAAGTACGCGTTGACGTTCGGTATGCCAGCAGGGTGAGGGGTAACAAATCCGGCCATCCCCGATGATTAGCCGACATTTTCGCCATGATCTTCTTGATGTTCTTATTTGCAGCTTCCACTGCCCCCATTCATCTTAGGACGGTAAATGACGGAATTGAGGTGCTTGATCTTAAACTGGTCGCACAGTCCCTTTATGAGGGCGTTGTTTAAATTCTTGGCATTGTCGGAGACCAACACCTCAGGTTGCCCGTATCGACAAATGACATTATTCCTGATGAAACCGACGATGATCTCCTGAGTTACTTTGGGGAAAGAAGCTGCTTCTACCCATTTGGTGAAATAATCGATCATGACGAAAATGAATCGGTGCCCGTTACTTGCTTTGGGCTCTATTGGTCCAATTACATCCATTCCCCACATCGAAAATGGCCACGGGGAGGTCATACAGTGCAGTTCATGGGGAGGCGTATGGATCACATTACCGTGCGCCTGGCATTGGTAACACCGTTTGACATGATCATCACAGTCGGCTTTCAGCGTTAACCAATAATGCCCCGTTCTTAAGATCTTTTTGGCCAGCATCGGTCCACTCATATGTGGCCCACACACTCCACCATGTATTTCATTCATAATCCTTCGGGCCTACGTCTCATCTACGCATTGCAATAGTCCCAACCCAGCATCCCTTTTGTAGAGTGAATCCCTCACTCAGGTAAAATTTCATCGCCATCTTTTGAATTCTCATCCTCTCAGTTCGACTCGCCTGGTCGGGAATGGATCTATCTCTCAGATATTCCCTTATATCGTGATACCAGGGCTGCCTTGTCAACACCACCTCGTCTGATAACACTGCCACATGTTCCTCATATGTCGGGGCATTCTGTACGGCTATCTCAATCTGTGGACTATCC
This sequence comes from Aralia elata, assembly GCA_034770075.1. Lineage (NCBI taxonomy): Eukaryota > Viridiplantae > Streptophyta > Magnoliopsida > Apiales > Araliaceae > Aralia > Aralia elata. The sequence continues at coordinate 37,951,573 of CM068380.1, read as the reverse complement.
CTGCTCTTGATCACGTGGATTAAGGAAGCCAGAGTTGCCAATGCATCGGCAAAGTCATTCCGTCCCCGGGGAATATAGCGGAAGGCGATATCTTCGAACTCCTGCATCAGCTGGGTAACACAACGATGGTATGGAAGTAACCGAAGCTCCTTAGTGTTGTACACCCCGATTGCCTGTCTGATTACCAATTCTGAATCCCCAAACACCGCTAGTCTCTTCACTCCCATGTCGCGGGCCAAGCGGAGTCCCAAGATACATCCCTCGTATTCAGCGGTGTTGTTCGAATTGCTGAAATGCAGTTTAGTGGCCACGGGGTATTGTTCTCCGGTGATAGAGACCAGGACCGCTCCGGCTCCTGCCCCCTCGGCATTCATGGCACCATCAAAATACAGCTTCCAGAACTGTCCCTCGTCCTCACATTTCTCGTGTGATACCCAAAATATGTCTTCGCCCGAAAGAGGAGTTTCTAACGGCTCCATCCCTCTTGACGGGGTTTCCGCCAACTGATCTGCAATTCCCTGTCCTTTCATGGCCTTCTGAGTTACGTACACCATGTCGAACTATTGTAAGATTAACTGCCATCTTGACAATCGACAATTCAGCATGGGTCTTTCAAAAATATATTTCAAGGGATCCATTCTTGATATCAGGTACGTCGTATGCCCATGGAGGTAGTGCTGTAATCTCCCTGCAGCCCAGGCCAGAGCACAACAGGTCTTCTCGATGGGAGTATAATTCTATTCACATTGGCTAAATCTTTTGCTGAGGTAATAGATGGCCTGCCCTTTACCTGCCTCATTCTTCTGTCCCAGCATACATCCCATCGCGATGGCATTGACGGATATATACATAAACAGAGGGATCCCATCCTTCGGGGGTACCAGCACTGGTGCCTCCGTCAGCTGCTTTTTAATGGTCTGAAAAGCCCTCTGACATTGCTCATTCCATTCTTGGGAAGCCCCCTTTCTTAACAGTTTGAAAATGGGCTCACATGTAGTCGTCAAGTGGGATATAAAACGGCTGATGAAGTTTATCCTTCCGAGGAATCCTCTTATCTCCTTCTCTGTGTGAGGCACCGGCATATCCACAATGGCCTTAATCTTTGCTGGATCCAACTCAATGCCCCTATCACTAACCAGGAATCCCAAGAGCTTACCCGACTGCACTCCGAAAGCACACTTGGCTGGATTGAGTTTCAAATTAAACTTTCTGAGCCGATCGAATAGCTTTTTGAGATGGGTTATATGATCAGATTCTACCTTCGATTTCACAATAATGTCATCCACGTAGACTTCTATCTCCTTATGCATCTATCGTGGAACAGGGCCATCATGGCTCTCTGATAAGTAGCCCCCGCGTTTGTGAGGCCAAAAGCCAATCGTCTATAGCAGAAAGTGCCCCAAGGGGTGATGAATGCGGTCTTTTCCCGATCTTCTTCCGCCACCATTATCTGATGATATCCAGCGAAGCAATCCACAAAAGAGTACATTTCGTACTGGGCTGTGTTATCCACCAGGATGTGTATGAAAGGCACCGGGAAGTTATCCTTGAGACTGGCCTTGTTTAGATCTCTGTAGTCTACACATACCCTCACCTTTCCTCCAGGCTTAGCCACTGGGACTACATTGGATAGCCATTTCGGGTAAGTGGACACCATAATGATTCCCGCCCTGAACTGCTTGATGATCTCCTCCTTCACTTTTAAGCTCCATTCCGGTTTCAACTTTCTTAATGTTTGCTTGACAGGCCTGAAACCCTCCTTGATGGGTAATCGGTGTACCACAATGTCGGTGGACAATCCGATCATATCCTCATGAGACCAGGCAAAGACATCCTCATATTGTTTTAGCAACCCAGTCATTTCGGCTTTTTGGTTGGGGGTAAGGTCCGTCCCTATCTTGAGTTCTTTTGGCTTGTCAAGGGTTCCAATATCAATGGTGACGGTTTGGTCCAAGTTGGGTTTGGGTTTATCCTCGACCCATCCTTTGATCTCGTCAGGCGCGTCGTCGTAATCTGTCTCGTCTTGTTCAATGCCCATTAAATCGAAATCCAGCTCAATGTCAAAATCATAATCATCATTCAAATTTGAAAGACCGTTTGTTAGGCAAGGATTACTCAAATTGGTACACCTGACACGAAACAAAATACTTGTCATATATAAATCATTTTTCACGACGATCGCATTTTCAAATAACACGAAGAAACGACATAATTATGCAGAAATAAAACAACAACAAAAATAAACTTCTTCATTCCCCCATCCTCTGAGGTCTACCACCCTGACGTCGGGTTTTACCCTTGTTTGGATATTATTGGTTTCATGGTCCAGTTGTCGACGGTCAGGTCAGATGAAATGCGCTGGATAAAAGGGGGCCTCACATCGGACACTTCCCCGATGATTACGAATACGTCGCCTGAGTCCTCCTTCCTATCTTCTCCAGGAATAATCAGCCCTGCCCAATCGATGACAGGCACAACTTGTTGGGCTCCCGGTGGTGTGATAATATTCGTCCCCTCCCTACTGCTTGTTGATTGTCCGGGGATATAGCACTTGATTTCAAACTCCTTCGCGACCTCCTGCAGGAAACTTTCCTTTTTGGCCAACCTATCACTCACGGGGTTTAATTTTTCATCCCCAGCCTCAATCACGGGCTCGCTAATCCCCTGCTCACTGTTAATCTTGGTCACCCAAAAGCCAGCCATCCGAATCGGAGCCGCACCCTGCCGGTGTCTCCGTGCTATGCCTTCACGATATCCCAACCCTGTTTTGCCTATCTGCTGTGGTAGTTGGATGGGCTCGGTGATTCCTTGACCGCTCCTTCCTAACCCCTGTCCAGGCTGGAAGTTCATTTTTATCATTTCCTTTGCCACAAAGGTAAGTTCTGGAGAGACCCTAGGTTTCACAGCTGGAGCTCCCAGGCATCTAGATTGGGGAGTGCTAATCTCCAGTGCTTGAAAGCTGGCAAGTGCCGCCGACTCATCCACATTGATCACTGGTAGGCCACTCCTGGGAGGAGAAGGGTCTTCACATTCGGCCGAGATTGTTACCAGATTCCCATCGATGATTAGCTTGATTTGTTGGTGGAGCGTGGAAGGAACTGCCCCGGCCATGTGTATCCACGGCCTCCCCAATAATAGGTTATAACTGGCCGCGATGTCAAGGACTTGGAAAGAGATGTCAAAAGTACAAGGTCCTATCTCCACTGGTAATTCAATTTCTCCAATTGTATCCCTCTGGGAACCATCGAAAGCTCGCACCACCACATGACTGGCCCGTAGGCACTTGGTATTGATGTTCATCTTTTGCAATGTACTGAGGGGACAGATATTCAGTGCCGACCCTCCATCAATCAGCACCCCATTCATGATATAACCCGAGGATATTACCGCAATATGTAGCGGTTTCCGGTGTCCCCTTCCCTCCTTGGGTATGTCCTCATCCGTAAAGGATATTACATCGTTCTCCAATAGGTGGCCCACCAGCTGGTCGAAACCTTCCTCACTAATTTCCTTGGGTACGTATGCCTCCTCCAGAACCTTCGTCAGGGTTTTGCAATGCTCATTGGATGACAACACCAAGTCCATGACTGATGTTAGGGTTGACTCCTCATTTAAAATCTGGATCCCCCTTGTTTCTGGGTGATCCATCCTTCTCAAGAATTCTATGGCCCTTTCCTCAGAAATCCCTGCATTTTTTCTCTTTTGGCTCTCAAGGACTCGCCCGGGAAGATATAAGGGGTTCCCCCTTGTCGTCACAGAAGCACAACTGGCCGCTTCCTCTGGCATTCCCCCATAATTCCAGGGTACAGTCTTTAGACTACTGATAGGGATTTGCGGCCTTGCCGCAAGGATGATGGGCCTCAGAGCCGTCAACTTGACAGGTCCCTCTGTGCTATTCGTACTTACCCCTATCAACCTGATGACCGTTCCCCGTGCACTCCCATGATCATGTATCACGTTGATCATTTCCTCAATTTTCTGCACATAGTTCAACCTTGGCGGCCCCCCAGCTTCATTCGCCTCCGTCGCATTGACTCCCCCTCCATCATGTCTTGGCAGGGGATTTGCCTTAACATTCGGGGAGTCCGGCTGTTCCACCACAATTTCCCCACTGTCAATCAGGTTTTGGATTCGATGCTTCAACGTCCAACATCCTTGTGTATCATGGCCAGGGGAACTGGAGTGGTATGCACATCGCTTGCTCGAGTCAAACCTTCTACCCTTTGGGTCACTCGGGGGTGCCAAACCAACTATCTTCTTTTGGGCTACTAATACCGCTAATACCCGTTCAAGCGGCTCCCCGAGCGGGGTGAATACTCGATTTTGCGAGGCCTCATATCTTCTTCGCCCCTCTGCCCTTTGATCTGTGAAGTTTGGCTGTCGGGATGGCCCTACCCTCTGCACCTGTACCGGAAGATGGCTTTCTGTTTTTCTGGATGACCCTTGTAGGATGAGGGAGACATCCTCTTCCTTCTTCTTTTGGACCCTCCTGGAAGTGCTGCCATAGTTTCCATTCTGTATTTGCTCGGCAGCAGTTTCTAAAGCAGTAAAATCTCGGATTTTACCCGATTTCAACCCCATATCTACCATCTCTCCATGTTTAATCATTTCAGCAAAGGGTCTTCCAATCCCCGAAATGACTCGTTCATAATACGGTGCCTCCTGAATGTCTACAAAAGTCATCACCATCTCCGATTCGCTCATCGGGGGGTTCACCTGTGCGGCCATGCCCCTCCATCGTTGCGCATATTCCCTGAAGGATTCCCTAGGTTGCTTCTTAACTTTTGTCATTTGATACCTGTCAGGGGCCATCTGGGCCTGAAAGCTGTATTGGGTTAAGAAGGTATGGGCCAGTTCCTCCCAGTTGTGGATTCGAGCGTTGTCAAGGCGGGCATACCAGATTCTTGCCTCCCCCGTCAAGCTTTTCTGGAACAGCTGCATTCTCAACCCTTCGTCCTTGGCATAAGACCCGAGTTCTCCAATGTATATTTTCAAGTGTGTGTAGGGGTCCCCCTTCCCATTGTATTTTTCAAACTCGGGGATTTTAAATTTCTCCGGGTATTTGGCTCCGGGGAAGACACATAAATCTGAATAGTTAACCCTGCCGAGGGACCCTATGCCCTTCATAGATTGGATGGTTTCCTCCATTTGTCTCATTTTCTTCCGCAGGTCATCTGTATCTCCCTCTTCCGGGATAGTAATCACTGTTTTGTTTGGTACGGGAATGGCCTTTGGGACGACTGGCTCGCCCTTAAGTTGAGGTGGATCCTCCTTAGGTGGTTCCTGTCTGGGCATCAACTGCTCCCTTAACATTATGGCCATTTCTAACATCTGCTTTTTAAAGTCATCAAATTCCTCCCTAGATATGACACCGGAATTGGTAGATGGAATATCAGCCATTTCAGATACAGAGTTTTGGGCCCTTTTAAACTGCGAACGGGTTTGAGGAGCAATCCTACAGAAACCAAGGTTCGAAGTTTAGCTGTGGGGAATAAAAATGCGGATGCATGCTAAAGCTGTAACTTCTATGTTTTGGGGTTTTTTAATCTTTCCCTGTAAAACAGAAAGTTAGTAGTCCTCTAATGCAATGACAAATGATAAACATGGCTTTATTAAGCTCCCCAGCCGTTCCCTGCAAAAGATAGAGGTTAGTAATTTCTTCTTGACGAAGAGGGAGGCATATATGAACGAGATCATGACATTTACGCGTGCAATGTAAAAAGGCATGAAGAAACTTTTCCTGCGTAGGGTTAATCTGAGGCTGACCTATCCTAGGGTTACTCTCACGGGCTTTTCGGCATGAAGGTCCCCAAATCTTCGCAATCTACTCGTCTGAGCCCTTTCGATTGGAGCGGATTTGGGTGGTGCGTTTCCTGAGCCATCTCCGGGGAGCAGCCCCTTCGAGTCCAGTAATAAGCAACCGACAGGTTCGCCTCAGGAGGAGGTACTCTCTCAACATACATTCACATTCATCGCCCTCACCGTATGCAAATTATCACTTAAAAGTAAAGCAATTCTATTCAATCATTCATTTATTGGGAAAAAACACACATTCACACAACAAAAAGTAAAACATCAAAATATCGCGCACACACACATTTTTATGAATTTTAAAAGGATAAGATAGCATCAAGATCTGTACGCGGCTTAAGCCCTCTAATTTCCCCAGCGGAGTCGGCAGCTGTCGACGCCGGGTTTCACTTCGTGTGTCTTTTTTAGTGTTTTCCAATTTTAGCCTCTTGATTAAATGATTTTTGGAAAAGATCGGCATTAATGTCGACGGGGTTTTGAAAGATCGTTTTTTTTACGATGAGCCAATTAATCAGAGTCGCCAGTTGGTATATTTGAAATGGATGTACCAACTCATCCGAGTTTTCGCTTTTTATAAATCGTTGGCTCATATATGACTCCGAATTAATTGGTTTGCGAATCGAGATTCATAGAGTTCGGGGGCTTGCTTAAGTGAGGGGAAGGTGTTAAGCACCCCTCGACTTCCGTGAAACACGGTTACCGCAATCTTGATACTTTCCTATCCTTTGATTCATGAAATGTGTATACGTGCGAGTGTGTGTGTACCGATATGAATGTTGGGGTGAGTTTGTATGAGAGAATCATTTGGATTTTTAGGGAAAGTCGTGCTTTAATTTGGGAACGCTTCGGAATGTCTTTTCGGCATACACGAGAAAGCTTTATGAAAAAGGTTTGATTTTAATTGTCAAAACTAGGAGATTTTCATTAGGTGACGTTTTGGCAAAAATAGGAGTTTATTAAGCCTTAGCAAAAATAGGAATCGAGATTTATACGTTGCTTTCATAAATGATGGGCAATTTCTAGGATCTCTTTCGCCCTATACATCAAGGTTTAATAAAACATTTAATTTCTTTTATAAAACCCATTTTCGTGACATTTGAAAATAACTTCTTTTTAGCTTTCTAGTAGAGTAGGAATCAACTTTCGTTAGCATTTCCAATTTTTTGGCCTCATGATGCTAATATCCTACTTTGATTGATTTTAGAAAGATCTTTATCGTTTAATCCTTTGGAATCATTTTGGCGTCACGAAATCTAATCAAGCATAAACACGCGTCGGGGCTATTCACGGGCATGTAAGCCATCAAAATATCCCCGAATGCCAACAATCACATATTTCACTACTACGGGGCCTTAAACCCGATTCTCGCCCTGGCGTCGTTTTAAGGCCCGACGATTACATGTTACAAAACGAGCACCTTGAATCTATTACATACATCAAAACGTCCATCATCGGATTTGAACCACGGGGTCGCGTTCCTAGGCTCACACGAGATTACGACATACCCACGAAATGAATGCTACATAACTAACCAACCCGGATTTATCTAATACACCATGATATCCGAAAATGACAATCTAAATAAATTACACCCAATGAATCACCATAAACAAGCTAGAAATTTCATCAATTGGATATCCTCGGGTTATTAGGAAGAATTTTGTTCCGATGGAACCCTCACCAATAATCCCTAATCCATGATTGTTCAACAAGATACATGAAAGTTACATCTAATTTACCCAATCAATATGATATGAATTGCTAGAACAAATAGAAATTTTCACCTTGCAATTGATCTCAAATGGATGTGAACTTGTGTATTTGAATAGGATAAGGAGTGTGTTTGATACAATCAAAATTAAAAGAATTAAATTCTCTCCTTTTTTCTCTCTTTTCTTCCTATTTGATTGCAAAATTACTCTCTTTTTCCCCTCTATTTCCGTGCTTGTGCTGCTACTGAAATCCCTTCTTCTTCCCAAATTTTCAACTTGCTGAACTCCCTGTATGCTGCACGAAACTGGGCTGAAATAGGCTGGCTGGCCGCCTGCCCTCCACTCACCCCGATTTCGAGTTCCGTGTTTCGAGTTCCGTGTTTTCAAAAAGCGCACTATTTGGCCGCAGATCAATCCGCGGCTGTACGGTTTGACTTTCTTGTTTTTCGTGCCACGCCTCGATTTTCATGTCGTAACGTCGGTTTTCGCTGACAGACTCGTATTCTGCAGTCCGGAAATTTTCGGGAGACGTGCCACCTCATTCGGGAATGCCTGCTTCGGACGGCTTTATTGTCACGTCAGCCTTGGTCGCCAAACATTGCGGTGGTGTCGGGCGCTCGCACTTGTGCCCATTCCTTCGCTCCCGCAAGCTGGTTCACTTGACGATTTTGCCCTCTTGTCATGGTTAGTACAAGGAACGCAAAATTTGGGTGTCTACAATGATTAATAATTAATTTAGAGGTATTAATTCATGAAGACATGCTTTAGAATTGAGTTCTTAGTTTTACAGAGCTTTATTTCATGTATGGCATATTTGTATGGAAATTGATGATTCAATTTGGTTATTAATCGGTGAATTAATAATTGTTTATGATTGTATGATGAAAAACATGAATAATGCAAGAAGAATGGTTTTAATTGGTTGAAAAATGAATTTACAGAGTTTAATTTCATGAGAATGGTTAAAACTTGAATATTTGGTTTTAACAGTGAATTTTTGGTTTTAAATTGATTGATTATGTGTTTTATAATGTTTAGATTAGTTAGAAACATGTTGGGTAATTGTTTTCTAGCATATATGATGTCTAGGTATATTTAGTTTGTGTACTGGATGGTAGAATTCGGAAAATTTGGCCAAAATTGGCCTAAGTTTTCACTGTTCGCGAACTGTAGGAGACGACTGCCGGGTGTCTCGCCCCGGCGAGAAAAATGAGCTGGTAATCTTCGCCCCGGCGAGAAATTTTGTTAAGGAAAAGCTCGCCCCGGCTAGATATTTGTTCAATAAATCCTCGCCTCGGCGAGGGAACAGTACTGGAAATTTTTTAAAATTTTTATTTTCTTTGTGCTTTTATTATGATACTATAAACAAGTTTAAAACTTATATTAATGTATTAAGTGACTAAAGAATTGCCAAGATGGTTGTTAAACTAGTACTTGTTGACTATGGTATGCTAAATGAGATGTTATAATAAAATGGAATAGAAAGCAAGCGTAGAATGCTTTTAGTCTTGTGACTAATTATGTTACCATTTTATAATTAAATGTATAGGTTGTTTAAGGATCGTGAGATAGTTAATTTGTAATCTACGCTTGAGGCAAGTTCCTTATCTCAACTTATTACTTTTATGTTGAGCAAGTTTTCCTATCTTAAACTTGTTACTTCATTTAAAGCGAGTTTACTATCATTGAGCAAGAATATTTACCTTAGCTTATTGTTAATCAAGCAAGGTTACTATCATGATTATATACTTAAGCTTTATTCCAATCATTGTTTGTTATTCAAACTTCGAGTATAGTTTCTATTGAACAAACTCTATTGATGAATTAGACTAGCAAACCCTTATTGATTCAGCTAGTCCTTAGTTGATGAGCGTTTCAAAGACTTAGAATGTTTTCTATACTTGTTCCAAGCCAACTTCCTTTTTGGTATGGATTCAGACGATAAACTGAGATGAACAACCCTAATATAGGGGATTACTTACGCGACAACGTTAAAATATTTGTGCACAATACATTGTACAAAGGGCTGATCCCCTTGAGTACGAGATGTTGGTCCATAGTCTATATGACTGTTAAAGGTTGCAGTAGAAATACCTTTTAACCTAGGACATAGTTCGAGGTCTTGTTCAGATATAATTTCTAAATCTTGAAATCTATTTTTCCTTGGAATCAAACATTCTAATGAGCTTTCAGACTTTGATCATTTATTGACTGAGATTCAGAAAATTATTATTCCTCAGTTGAAATCTATTTCATTTAAATATTATTGTTATCGTACTTGTGAGCAATTGTTTGCTCACTCTTGCACTAAACATTGCAGCTAAGCCAGAAAAGCAGGACGAACCGTCCACGAGTAAAGGCAAGGGCAAGGTGCCAAAGTAGCAAGAGATTTATTATCCACTTGATATTTATTTGTATCAAAGACTTGTTTAAATTATGTTTTATTCCGCATTTGATGTATTAAGGTTAAGATAACCTGGGATTTGAATGTTTAATAGTTTGGTGATGTAACCCATTTTGGGAAGATATTTCTTTAAGTTTATTTTAATTGTTCTTGATTATGGGTAGTTAGATGTGAATGAATGAGATAGTGAACACCAAATCTGTGAGAATTAAGTACCTGGATTTGGGGGTGTCACAGTTTATAGCATACCGACTTCCCCTTTAAACAGACCCCAAGTGATTCTTTCTACAGGTCTTGCACGGTTCTTCCTTCTTTTTCGGGTCCCCTTATTTATTTCTGGTATTCCCGGAATTGTTCCACTTTCTCTTCTGACTTCCTCCACTTCCACTAGCTCCCTCAGCCTTACCTCCCCCTTTGTTTTTACTCTTATTCTTCTTTTCCCTATTATAGAGGCTTAGTGCCTCACTTCCTCCTTCAGCTATGATAGCCTTCTCTAGGATTGATCCAAAAGATCCCATCTGTAACACACTAACCTTATTGTAGAGCTAGGATTTCAGGCCCTGCTTAAATCTCCTCGTCTTCAGCTCTTCGGTGTCCACCTGGTGTGGAGCAAACCTAGCCAGTTCGTTGAACTTGGCAGCGTATTAGGAAACTGACATTTTCCCCTGCTTCAACTCTAAAAACCGCATTTTCATATAGCTCTGCATGCTTTGTGGGAAGTAATTCTCGAAGTACAACTCTTTGTCCGGTACTTCACGGTACTATTCATTCAACATACACATATATCTAACTATATAATCTTAAATGACACGAATGTAATTACTAAGTTATCAAATTATATATGCACAATCCCAGGGTCTAAAAACATAACATCTTCAAAACATCATAATAATAATTATTATTACATAATACTACTTATACTATTACAAGCATCTTTTATTCATTCATCTTTTTCTTTCCCTTGTCCCTACCGGAACCTTCGACCCGCTCAAGCTTAGTTGAAACATTTAATTTAAAAGCAAAGATGAGCATTTAATTGCTCAACAAGTATAACAGTTCAATAACAACAAAATCAAGAATCATGTCATCATTATTCAACAACTGAATAATCGTTATGAAACATTCTAAATAAACAGGAATAATACTTTACTTTCGATTTAAAATGATTTTCGAAATAACATACTAAGCGATCATAAGGCCTTGAATTTTTATTTTCATTTATAAAAAGGTTTCACAGTAATTCCACTGTAAACCGGTATGCTTACAAGTACTTTTAGGTGATCAGCCTATTGTACTCTATGTTGATCAACACTCTACTTTTAAACGACTATATGCGTTTGGTTTAGGCACCTCATGGCTTTGTCGGAATAACCGACTAAAACTGCCTAATATTAGGGTTATTCATCTCATACATGCATCGGAATCCTAACCAAAACAATTCAGTTGGATAGCTCTACTTAACATCAATAATATTTCAAAGATTTAATAGACAATCAATAAAATATTTTAAATTGCGTCTAGCCAGAATCAAATGGCATCGACATTTTTCTTAAATAGTTCATGAATATCAAACTTTAAAGCTTGAACAGTTTATGTCATAGCATAGCTTGAACACTTATACAAATACTAAAAGATTTGTATAAGTATGGAATTCACATAATCATATAAGCATTACGTAAATTTGAATATCAAAACATCTTAGAAAACTTGTCTTATGCGTTGTTTATAACTTTACGCTAATATGTGCTTCGAATGTCCTACACATTTACATTCACCATGACACACCAAGTAGGCACATAAAAAACCGCATACTTTGGTTTACATTAACTATATTCCATACTTTAAAATGTTCGTTTCATTAGAATCGGAACACCTCTCAAGTTCATTAATACTTGGCCCGGCGTTTTGACATTTGTACGTCGCATGCCCGACTTGCCTTATGCGAACGCCCAAGCGACATGCCCTTGCGTATGCTTAGCACGCCCATACAACTTTTATAATATTCTTTGGTTAATATAAAGTATTTTATGTTTCATAAATCTCGTATTTTATAACTTAGAACAACATAGCTTAGCGTTGGAAACATTGCACGCCGCATGCTCAAACACCCGACGCCCGACTGTACAGTAGCTCTAGCCAGCCCTTCTCCCCAGCCAACGCCTCTGTAATCCAAGGTAGTGCCTCTGCGCTGAGCTACTACAAGTGCAGCACCTCTGCACTGCTCCTGCAGCCCACTTTCTGATTTTCAGTTTTGACACGCCTACTTCTGAATGTCATAACTTTCTCATCCCATATCGGAATGAGTTCGTTCTTGAGTCATTTTCTAACTCGTAATACCCTCTACAATGTCTCTTAGATTGAATAATTTTTCTGATTCTCTAGCAAGCCTAAAAATTGGCTCAAAAATCCTTTGCGAGCTAGTTTTCGCTAAATGACGTTTCGACGTTGAATTTTTAAATCGTCGTAACTTACTCATCCGAAGTCGGATTGAGCTCGCTCTTGAGCCTACGGCTCACATTTACTATGAACTATGAAACCCATTGAAAACTAAAGTTTTCTGAAAGCGTTACTTACCCGTAAACTTGGCCCAAAAATCATACCAAGCTAAGGTTTTCACATTTTAACGTCTTTTACTAAAATTTTCTCCATAACTTCATTATAGCATATTTTTACTCTGTTCCACTTAGAACGTTTCCGTAACTCACATGAGTACATTTCCTTCTTTCCAGATTTTAATATTATTTTACAGAGAATGAGTTAAGCTAGTCCGATGAACGAGAATATCAACGTTTTCATGCTTTTCTTGGTTTGGTTTGTTATTAACATTATGTTCTCACTTTTATGCATTTACCAGTAAGATTAAGTCTATTAACGTTCTCATCCTTATTTCTTCAGATCCTTCATGATTCTCCATAATAACAACAACCACCAACAAAGCACTTCAATAATATTTAAAGCACTAAGGAAAATGGTTTTAGGGTTTAAGATTTTTACCTTGATGTTCTTGCTTGTTCTTAAGCTTGGATGATTACTTGCTAGCTTTTCCTCTCCTTTTCCTTCTTTGAATTCGAGTACCCTCTCTCTTTCTCTCTCAATGTGTGTAGAGTTTCCTTTCTAAAGCTTGTGAATTGGTAAAAATTTGTGAAGGAATGAGCTTTTATTTATAGGTAAAGCAAGAGTTGGGGTAGTTTGGCCTTTAGGATAGCTTTTCTAGGTTTTGCAAGTTATCCATTTGGCTTTGGTCTTACATAGTCATTCCCCTCTAACTTCTTAATCCTTGCATGCCCTAGTTAGCTAAACCACCTAGCAATTCAAACTAACTATGGTTGGATTAAAATGATCAAAAGGAGACTTTAGGGCTTAAGACATTAAATGCCATTTAATTGCCCCTAGCCACTTGCAAGACTATTGCCCAAGCTTCCTAAAGAAGCTTAGGAAGTGGTCGGATTCCCCATGGGTTCCCCCTCTAATTTGCTTTTACCCCACCCATTATCCCACCTTGACCCATCTTGGTTCCTTTAGGTTTTGTGTTTGATAAATTCTTGGTTTGGGCTTGGTTTAACATTGGTTTGGGTAATTCTTTGGGCCTCCCTAACCATTTAGTTTAGACCCTGATTAATCATTCTTGGGCCCCCACATTACTTCTATTTGGGCTCCCGATAACAAAGCCTAATGAATTAACCATTAAATTGATTCTCTGTTGACTTTCGTAATTCGTTCAACAAGCCGAAAAATCGCGATTTTTATTTCTGAATTTAATTAGAGATTACGTCTCGTGACATCATATAAACGTTATGGCATCTTTTGAAAAATCAAAAGACGAAAAAGCATTTTTTTAGCGTGAATAGTATTTTTACGTCTTTTTCCGAAAATTTTTTATTTCTTCATACGAAACCTTAATTCGTAAATTTCCAAAACGTAAACACATTCTAGGTCATAATACGACCTTTAAATACATAACACAGAATAATATTCATAAAAACTCATTTTATTCAATAATATTCATAAAACCTTAATTACAACGCTAAGCTCGATTCTCGATCGTTACAAACCTTCAAAAATTGCCCCGTTGGAGAGTTTTCGTTGGTGCATTTAATGTTCTGCTCTCTGATATTCTCTGACAACTGTTTTGAGGGTAGGTAGACATATTATTTTTGGCTCTGCAAATGTCTCATCAGACTGGAGACTCTTCTACCACACTTTAGAGATGTCACATCTTCATTCTAGCCTTTTAGACATAGCTTCATTTTGATCCTCTTTTTGAATTTGAAGATGGTGAGAACATTCTTGAAATCTTACTCTATGATACTCTGCACTGCTCTGTACTTATCAGAATTATAACCGTTCTGACATGTTCAACAAGCTTGACTTGATCGTTGATTTTGCTGAAGAATATAGAGTCTTGACTAGATTCACTCGACGTTCTGTTCTATAATGACCGAGGCAGCTCTATGATCTGCACTACGATTAACGAGGCAGCTTTACGATCTTCTCTACTATATTAATGATGGATGAGGTAACTCTACGATCTGCTCTACGATCAGGTTTAACTCAAAGATATCCTCTTCTGTTCTACGATCAATCAGATTACTTTACGAAACAGAAGGCAACTCTACGATCACATAGAGTACTCTGCTAACATCTTTTATATTACAAATAGGTAGGTACGATCTACTTCAAGATTGCATAAGCAGCTTCATAATTTGCTCGATGATTGCTCTGGCAACTCTGCTATCTGCTCGACGATTTTGACTTGAACTTTATTCTTGCTCTACGATCATCTGACTGTTGAACTATAAACTTAAAACTTACTCTGTGAACATAATTTACTTTACAAACAGATAGAGTAACTCTACGATTGTTTAATAATACTATACAGTCGATTTGATCATATCAGTTATACATCAGATTCAACTCAAGGATCAACCTAACAAGTTTGATTGTTCTATTCTAAGTCCTTGTACAATATTTCTCTTTTAAAGACTTTACAAAACTTACTTGAACAAATATACATTAATCACTTTTTTATGATCAAATCATACAATAAGTTCAAACAATCTTCCCCTATTTAATGATGACAAAACCAGTAATATAATAATAATCAACAATTCTTAAAAGTGTATATGCTAAATTTACATATGATTGCTAGTGCAAAAAGATGATTCTATTCATGATAATAGTGATAATCAATACTTACTCACTATTCTACCTTCTTTCTTGCTTGCTTGCTTCTTTATCTCTGATTCTTCTCTTTCTCATTAATTCTTCTCTTTCTCCCCCTTCTTTAACCTGACCTTAATCTCCCCTTACTTCTTGACTCCCCCTTTCTTCCCTGACCTTAATCTTTCTCTCCCTTTTTGGCATCATCACCTTTCTGTTACTTCTCAATAGACTTTAGGAAAATGAGATCACGATCATGAAGACTATGGGTCAACCTTTGAATCATGGACCTCACTTGTTCAGATAACTTACTACTCGTTTCTTCAGAAAGATGACTCGCAGCAGTAGAAATTTCATTTATTGCTTCATGGAGTTGGACTGAATTTGCCTTAAGTTTCTAATCAATGACTTGAGAAACTTTAGGAAAAGAACTATGAGATGAGGGTGTGATTTCTTGTTTTAGTGTTTGGATAGGAACCAAAGAATGGAACTGTATAGGAGTTATTGGTGTTGAAAAAATGGGTTCTTGATACTCATTCGTAGAGTGTGGAGACTCTACGAATGGAGAAATGGGCTAATCTTCAACAAAACAAATGGGTGTGTCAGGATGCTCATCATTCATAGAGATAAACTCTTCAGTATCTTCATCGTGAAAAAAGATTGAAGGAACAGTTGAAGAAAAATTTAAGTTTAAAATAGAGATTGTCTGAAAGCTTCGATACTCTTGGTAGAAGGGCTCATTGCATATCAGCAGAGTTGCATACGATAAGACCCTTGGAAAATTCTGAGCTACCAAGTTGAGATGTGGGTATTTGGAGAAGCTCCACCTTATGAAACTTTGGTCTTACAAAGAGATTGCCTTCAGTAGTGGCAGTATGGGCAAAAAGTACAGAAATTGATTACTCTCATAATCGTAGAGTATTGTACTTCTGTCCATCTCCAAATCATGAAAACTGTTAAATAGTTCATTTGGGTTTATAGAAACTATCCTCATCTTCCCTTTTGCAGATCCTATCCATCTACTAGGAAGGCTAGCATTTGGATCTTCTATCCCTTCAAGCACAATACACCTTCTGATTCTTGTTGATGTTGATGGTTGTGAGGGAGAAGGCACTTGATATTCATTAAGATGCTCCCCCTTAAAATCTGAATCTATGAATTTGACAACAGCTTTCTTCTTGTTCTTTGACTCTCTTTTCCTCTTCTTCTCACCTTTTCTTTTCTTCCTCTCTTCTCTCTCCTTCTTCTTCTTCTTCTTCTTTTATGACTTAGAAGTTGAGGCTTTCATTGATTGTTCTTCTTCACATTCTTGAGGCTCAGGCTCATCTGTCTTCTCAGCTATATCCTCATCATTCAGTGGCTCAAGTGTAATAACCTTCACAGCCTCCTCATCATCATCATTGGTTTTAGGCATAGAAACCTTATTCTTCCCTTTATTCTTTCTTATCAGCTCATATGCTTCTTTTTCTTTACTCTTCTCAGAATTGAAGGATTTCTTCTAAGAGTCCTTAGGAATAATCTTGTCTTTCTTCTCAGCCTTCTTCTTCTGAATAATACTCACAAATCTCCCATAGAGCATCTTGGGAGTTGGTTTGCCTGCCAATTTCTTTAACTCGGCATCTTCAATCTATTTGGCCAGCCAATCCATGAATATGGTGCCAAAATTGATTTCCGTCTTCTGGATAATGGCAGTCATGAACTTCATTTAGCGTTTACTGATAATATCATAAGCAGTATCCTTGTAGAGAATACACTTGCCAGCAATGTCAACAAGAAACTCATACTCTTGAGGAAAATCCTTCTTCTTAATCCCCTTTAGTTGAGACTTCTTCTGATAGCCCATAATCTGCATCCCTTCTTCTATGTTGATCTCATCAAAAGACGTAATGCCTTGATTAAGAGATCCTAAGAAATGATTGATTTTTCTTAATTCGGTTGATTGTGACATGAACAGTGATGGTTATTTGCAACGTCTCTTTATGACTGCAGTTAAGCAACTGTTGGATAGTAACTCTTGGTTTTCACTTGTTTTGCTTGAATGTGAACACCACTTACCATAAAGTAACCACCTCAATATTCTCGTAGGGTAAGGTATCATTTTACGATCCTTTCAGCTCTACGAACTGCTTCTGTTCCAAGAATCATTCTACGATATTTCTTCACTTCAACGAACTTCATTTTCAGTCATTCTACGACCTTCACCTGCATAGTTAGAGACTCCCAAAACCATGGTACTAAGATTGTAAATTTAACATTCCTAACTCACTAATTAACTTATTGAACCTAGATTCGTCTAATGGTTTAGTAAACACATCAACAAGTTGATTTTCAGTTGGAACAGAGTACAATGCAATATTCCCATTTTGTATATGATATCTAATGAAGTGATATCTAATTTTTATATACTTTGTTCTAAAATGCATGACATGATTATGAGTGATTGATATAGCACTAGTGTTATCACAGAATATAGGAATAGACTTAAGATCAAACCCATAGTCAGGTAATTGATTCTTCATCTATAAAATTTGAGCACAGCAACTTCCAGCAACTATGTACTCAGCTTCTACAATTGATGTTGATACTGAATTCTGCTTCTTACTGAACCGTGAGACAAGCCTATTCCCTAGCAATTGGCATGTACCACTAGTGTTTTTCCTGTCAATCTTGCATGTAATAGCCAAAAATTTTGAGTCACATTGTAAATAAATATATTAATTTATATATTAATAATACTGAACACTTTGTGACATATATTAAATGAATAAGTGATTAAATTAATATAATAATTATTTATCAATGATGATAAATATGTTATGACTTATGTGAGATATGAATGAGACTCAATATATATATAAATATATATATATATAAATATAGATATGTGTGTATATATATATTTATATTTATATATATATATTTATTATATAAAGAGAATTAAAAAAAACTATATAACCTAATATTATATATTGTGAATGAAAATTAAATAACCTAAGGGTTATCGTTATTGAAGTATACTAGTAATTAAATTATATACTAGTAAATCAACACTAAGAGATTTATTTTATTATCTCAATTAATTAATTATTATTAACCTAATTAAAGCAAGCCTAATTGGGTTATATAATTAAATCTATGTAAGTAATTATTTAAAATCCAAAATGAGTGGATTAGAAACCCTAATTAAATAATTAGCGTGAGATAAAATTTATGAGTTGGACCATGCTAATTTACATGACCCAAATAATTAAATTAGAGAACCCAAACTATTAAGGAAATGACCTAATCTTGAGCCCAAATCAAGTGGACTTTCTAGAAGCTTTAATTAGCAAAATTTAGCAAATAAAATAAATCAAAAAGTTGGGGCAAAAATGGGACAATGTGTCCGGCCAAAAGGAGGGAGAAAGGGGCATGTGATTAAAATCATTTCATATCTCTATTAGTCCAAGTTTGGTTAACCACTCCCTAGCCCATGTGTCACCCTTAAAGCCTAGCCTAAATTATTTTATTAAATTATGTAAGTAAAGAGAAGATGTTGAGAGATTTACTATAGATATACATATGGTATATCTATACATATTTACTAAATATAAATACCCTCTAATTTATTAGTTATCAAAGTTTACTTCCTTTATCCTAAAAAGCTAACAAAAGAAAAAAAAAAGAGAGAGGCCTAGTATTTCGGCAGCCACAAGAGGGGAGAAGAGAAGGAGTTTTTGAATTCCATGCCACCACACTTCATCTCTTATTTTGGTAGAAGAAGAAAAATAGCCCATAGAACAAGGTATAAAACCCTAACTTAGTTATTCCTTTTATTTTGTTTGTTTTTTATAAAATAACAACTTATGTTCTTGAACTCCAAAACCTTAGACCTACAAGTTTTATAGTGTTTTCATGTATGGATATAACCATTTTGAGTGTTAAAAAGCTTAAACAAAGAAAGAAAAGAAAACTAGTATTCTAAGGGCTAGAAAACCCTAGCTTTCTTCTACTTTGAAAGGTTACAATTTAAAATCTACACATTTTTTTTGTGATCCGTCAAAGTTGAGTGTTAGATATGTAAGTTAGATTTCAAACCCAAGTAGTAGCACTCAAATATATTAACTGTGCAAGAAATGGTAATCGTTTTATCAACAACAGTCCAGCTAAAGTAAAATTGGAAAATAAAATTATTTATGGCCAGTTTGATCCAGGGGCAGTTTCATCTATTTTCTTTGCTCTAAAAATTCTGATATTTTATGAAATGATAATATGCTAAGTTATCAAGCTTCAGTCCAAAGATGAGAATTTGTGGGTATCTAAAACTCTAGTTATGGCTTTTACAAGAAAGTGTGTTTTTAAAAATAAACGGTAATAACTCTTTGTGTACAACTCAGAAAATTATAAACTTTTTATAAGAGTTACATAATGATAACAGGAGACTACCCTGAAAATTTAGTAATTTTTGGACATAAAGATAATTTATGATAAATGTAAAAATTTTGGGTTATTTTGGACAATTTAAAAATAGTAAACGACATTGAAAAATTTCAAAAATAATATATGTTCATGAGAATACAATATACTGATATTTTTCAGAAACAAAACAATTTCAGAGTTATTTTGGTATTTTTCATGTAATTGTTTAAGATAAAAATAAATGAGAATAATAAGTTATGTGATGTTATAAAGGGTAAAAATGTAATTTTATTGACAAATGGCCATTAATATGATGTAATGACATTTTTGGATAGTATTTTTGTCATTTTTAATAAAATGTTATATTTATAGCATTTTAGGCCTGTTAAATAAATGATATATTAAAGGATAAACAATTAACTAAATAGTTTATAAGTTTAATAAATGATTAAAATATTATTAAAAAATTAATAATAATATATTAAAGTATTATTAAGTAATTAATAATATTTAGATTAAAATATTATTAAGATTAATAATATTAGATTAAAATATTATTAAAAGGATTAATAATATTAGACAATGATTTAAATAATTAATAATATTAGATTAAATTTAAATTAAAATATTATTAAATGATTAATAATATTAGATTAAGGATTAAATTAAAATATTATTAAGTGATTAATAATATTAGATAATGATTAAAATATTATCAAATAGTTAATAATATTAGATGATTAAAATATTATTAAAGGGTTAATAATATTAGTAAATGATTAAAGTATTATTAAGTGATTAATAATATTAGTAGGTGATTATTAAATGATTAAGGGAATAATATTATTAAAAGATTAATAATATTATATGAGAATTTAAGATAAGGATTATGTGATAATAATATTATCAAGAGATAATAATATTACTAAGAATTTAATGTGATATCTAATATTTATTTATGTGACTAAATATTAGATAATTTATTATAAGCATAGTAATATTATAAATTAATAAATGCTATGACTAATTGGAGGATCAATTATAGGTCTTTCTCTAAGAAGTTAACTTAAATTGTGTAGCAGTAGACTGCAGTCGAGGCAAGTTTCCTAACTCAAACTTGAGTTATTATTTTTTTCAAAGCATGTTAGTGGATAATTATTGTTGACTATTCCACATCCATAATGATTATTGTTATTCGCACTTAGTGCAATTAATTTCCTGTTCCATTATTTGAACTATGAAATATTGTAAAGTTCTTTTATTCACGAACTGTTTATGAGACAAGTCTCAGCTAGTTGTATCAGCTAGACTAATCATGTTTAAATTTGTTGATTCAAATATATTTTAAAAGCTGTTCCAAACCAGTTGATTGGTATAGACTCTTAGACTGGGAAAAAGAACAAATCTTATTAAGGCAGAAAATTGGAAAACAACTAATTGCCCGTTTATTAAGTGATTATGCATATTCGCCGAGTATGAAAAGTTGATCCCCTCGATTACCAAAACTTATTAAGAGGATCAGTTTAAATACTGACAACCTCCGTATACGTTCATGGTCATTGTTGACCACTCAGCTTAATTTTTTATAAACTTGAATTCTTATTCTTTCACAATTATTATACATTATTGAAAATTCAAAAGTTAAATTCTTTTCTAATCATGATATATCACCTTTGTAATTAAACTTGCTAAGCGAATTAGTTGCTCACCCTTGCTATATCATGACATTTATTTCAACAAAGCCTGAATGTTCGAAGAAAAAAGACAAAGGAAAAGGAAAAGTCCAAGAATAAGAATCTGATGCATGTTTAATTTATTAGATTATCTGATATAATTTATTATGTAAACCTTTTGAGATTATTAAGGTATGTAATAAGTTAAGGTTATTAGACCCTGGGGATTTATTGTAGAACCTTATTGTAATGAACAATGTATATTTATTATTCCGCAATAGTTTATAGAATGTGTATGATGATGATGGATCGTGAGCACTGAATTCGACGTTAGAGAACCCGAATTTGGGGGCGTCACAGGTTAGTATCAGTGTTGTAGGTTATAAACATTGATGCAAAACCTAGGTTAAAACCTTAGAAGAAAACTCGTATAGAGTATGTTAGGAGATGGATTGTGGAAATTTATCGAGTTTTAGTTGCACATAATAAAATATCATTTCATTTCATCAATAAATATATTTTATTATGATACTGATGTTGTTTATTGTTTGTTTTTTATGTTGTGATTATAGGATGTCTGAAGAGCGCCAAGATAGCCATATAGTTGATCAGGAATAGGTAGATCTGATAGCAGAGCTAGTAGAGCACGAAGTGATGGAAGATACCCCTCAGGATGTCTTGATAGGGGACTTATTGGCTAGGAACAATGAGTTGGATGATAGAGTTTCCCACTTGGAAGAACAGAACCTCACACATCAGTTTATGGAACAGCAGTATAGGGATATAGCTTATCAGGCTCAGGCGGAATTAGCGGAGCTGAAGGAAAGGTTAGAGCAAGAGGAAGTGAAGCTGGGAGTGTTAAAGATAGAGCATCAGGCAATGTAGTTTGAGTTTGATTTGGAGATCGCTGACAAGATTCAGGTTGAGGATGCTTGGGTCCGAGCAGCGAGGAGGGTTGATCGGCTAGAAGCAGAGTTGTAGGCAAGAGATGTCAGGATAGAGACTTTGGGACTGGCTTTGGATTCAGCCTATATGAGTCAGAGAGTTGGAGAGAGAAGACCTTATATAGAGGTAGGAGAGACCAGTCGCTCGGTTCATCACCGAGTTATGGATGGAGTATTCCCACAGGAGCAACAGGAGCATGTTTATGCAGAGGTGGCTCATCAGGACATGCAGTGATGTGATAGTTTAGATGTTATGTATTGTATATAGATTCAGTTTGTACCTCTTTTGTTTATAGGGTTATATATATGTGATGTAAACCTCAGACTATGAGAGGTAGTATGTATATATGATGTATCCCTACCTTATGTGATTAGGGGAGTATAGCTTTCGGTAAATCCCATCTTTTGTTGTTTAAGTGGGATGGATGACATTTATAGTAATATGCCAAAATATTATAAGTGTGTAACACTAATGTTTGGTATATGAATATAAATGCAACGTTATGTTTTGTTTGACTGAGCTTAAAATTAAGCATTTAATTTTTTAAATGCTAACACTAATAAGATGAGCATAAAATGTAAAACACAAAGAATAATGTAAGGTTTTGTTTAAAATCAGATAATGCCGCCAAGAAGAGCACCACGAAACCAAAGGGAGGAAAGATTCGTTAATGACGAAGAAGGTTAAGCAAACCCAATGCAAGACTTTGTTAATATGTTAGCAGAGGCAATGCAGAATAAAGCACCAGCCGCGGGTAATCAGCTAGAGAATTGTTTGGCGAACTTTAAGGACTTTAAGGCAGTAGGACCGCCAGAATTTAAGGGAACAACAGATCCAATAAAAGCTCAAAAATGGATAAAGGAAATGGAGAAGGCTTTTATTATTACAAGAGTTGTAGAGGGGCAAAAGACAGCTTTTGCTACATACTTAATGAAGGGTGAGGCTAATTTCTGGTCGGAATCAAATCAAAATAGGGCCTGAAAAGGAGTGGTAACATGGGAAAGATTTAAATAATTGTTTTTCGAAAATTATTGTCCAAGAAGTATGCAAAGAAGAATGGAAGTTAAGTTTTTGGAGTTAAAGCAAGAGAACATGTCAGTCTCAGAGTACGCCGCCAAGTTCAACGAGTTAGCAAGGTTTGCACCACATCTGGTGGATACCGAGGAACAAAAGGCGCGGAAATTTGAGAACGGGTTGAAACCATGTATTTTCAACAAGGTAGTAGTGTTACAAATTGATTTGTTTTCGACTCTATTAGAGAAGGCAATCATTACAGAGGGGGGAAGCGAAGCAGTATCCAAATATAATCGAGAGAAGAATAAGAAGAAGAATGAAGGAGAAAATCAGAACGTTAGTAGTGGCAGTAGCAACAGCAAGAAACGCAAATGGAACAACGGTGGCAACAACTCAGAGAGTCAGCCAAAGAGTTTACAACAGAAGAAGCAGTCATGTAGCAAGTGTGGGAAGAATCACTCTGGGGAGTATATGAAGAGGAAGAATGTTTGTTATAATTGTGGTCACGAAAGACATATTTCTCCAAATTATCCTAAACCAAAGAAAGGAGGTTGTTTTTCATGTGGAGGAACGGGTCATCGATTCAAAGATTGTCTGTTGAAGAAGAATACTGATGAGGGAAGCGGCAACAAGGGTAGTAACACCAAATTAACCATTGGAGGGCCAGCACAGCAGAGCAAGCCAACAGCTAGAACATTCAATATGACAGTTCAAGATGCAGTGGCATCCAAGGAGGTGGTGTCAGGTATTATTCCGATCAATAATATAAATGCATATGTATTATTTGATTCGGGAGCTACCTGTTCATTTGTGTCTGATGAATTTGCTAGAAGGTTAGAATTACCTCGTGAAAAGTTAGAAAACCCCATGAATATAGAAGTTACAAATAAAGAAGTGATCCTTGTAGAGTTTATCCATAGAAACTGTTGTGTGGAAATAAGGGGACATAAGTTAAACGTGAACTTGATTTCGATACGCTTAGGAGAATTTGATGTAATCCTAAGAATGAATTAGTTGTTTAACCATGAGGCAGTTATTGACTGTCAGAAGAAGAGCATACTCCTTAAGACGCCAAATAAGTCTAAGGTTGTATTTTTTGGTAGCAAGTCGCCAAGACAAACGAGTTATCTGATAATGATGTAGGCCAAGAGGATGTTATGGAAAGGATATGAAGGTTATTTGGCTCATGTAGTGGATACACGGATGGTGAATTTTGACATGGGGCAGATACCTGTAGTTAATGAGTTTGGGGATGTCTTTCTAGATGAACTGCCAGGACTTCTACCAGACAGAGAGATAGAGTTTGTGATTGATTTAGTACCGGGGACAGCGCCAATATCGAAAGCACCGTATAGGATGGCTCCGGTAGAAATGAAAGAGTTAATTTTTTAACTGCAGGATTTGTTGGACAAAAAGTACATTCAACCTAGTGTATCTCCGTGGGGAGCACCAGTGTTATTTGTAAAGAAGAAGGATGGATCGATGAGGCTATGCATGGATTATAGGGAACTGAACAAGGTAACGATCAAGAACAAGTATCCGTTATCGAGAATAGACGATCTGTTTGATCAACTTAAAGGAGCGAAATATTTTTCGAAAATTGATTTGAGAACTGGTTATCATCAGTTGAAGGTGAGAACGGAGGATGTACCAAAGACAGCATTTAGAACTCATTACGGCCATTATAAGTTTTTAGTGATATCGTTTGGACTGACGAATACGTCAGCCGCATTTATGGACTTGATGAATAGAGTGTTCAAGCAATACTTAGACAAGTTTGTGGTTGTGTTCATTGACGATATATTGGTGTATTCAAAGACTGAAGAGGAGCATGCCGAACATTTAAGAATAGTACTAGAGACATTGAGAAAGGAGAAATTGTACGCAAAATTTTTAAAGTGCGAATTCTGGTTAAATAGAGTTCAGTTTTTGGGACATGTTATCGACAATGAGGGAATTTCTGTTGATCCAGCAAAGGTAGAAGCGGTGAAAAATTAGGGACAATCAAAGACACCGACAAAGGTCAGAAGTTTTTTAGGATTGGCAGGATATTACCGAAGGTTTATTCAAGATTTCTCGAAGATAGTGACGCCGTTGACTAATTTGACAAGGAAGACGGTTAAGTATGTGTGGACTGAGAAATGTGAGCAGAGTTTTCAAGAGTTGAATAACAGATTGAGTGAAGCACCTGTGTTATCCTTACCAGATAGTACGGGAGGTTTTACAGTGTATAGTGATGCGTCTCACAAGGGGCTGGGTTGTGTGCTGATGCAGAACAGTAAGGTTATTGCATACGCGTCACGCCAGTTGAAGGACTATGAAAAGGGATACCCTACCCATGACCTGGAATTGGCTGCGGTAGTGTTTGCCCTTAAGATTTGGAGACATTATCTCTATAGAGAAAAGTGTGAGATATACACAGATCACAAGAGTCTGAAATATATCTTTACACAAAAAGAGTTGAACATGAGGCAGATGAGGTGGTTAGAATTGATCAAAGACTACGAATGTGATATTTTATACCATCCAGGAAAGGCCAATGTACTGGCAGATGCTTTAAGCAGAAAAAGCAGAGAGAAGTTGTTTGTATTGACAGAGCAGGAAGAGTTAGTAAAAGAGATGGAGAAAATGGAGTTAGAGGTGAAAAATTCGAGGAATTCGAATAAAGTAATAGAAATGGAAGCAAGTCCGACCTTATTAGACAAGATAAAAGAGGCTAAGGAAAATGATGAAGAATGTGGTAACATTAAGAAATGGTTAGCTGAAGGTGAAGAGTTGAATTATAAGATAGATGGCACCGGACTGTTGAGATTCGAAGGACGAGTTTGGGTACCTTCAGTACCAGAACAAAGAGAGAACATTTTGCAAGAAGCGCATAGTAAAAGATACTCGATCCACCCAGGAAGCACAAAGATGTACCAAGACTTACGCCAGCACTTTTGGTGGCCAAACATGAAAAGAGAGTTCGCAGAATATGTTAGTCGATGCCTAACTTGTCAACGAGTCAAGGCAGAACATCAACGACCGAGTGGACTTTTGCAGCCGTTGGAGGTTCTTGAATGGAAATGGGAGCACGTCATGATGGATTTTATGGTGGGACTTCCAGCAACGCAGAAAGGTTATGATGCAATATAGGTGATAGTGGATCGTTTTACAAAGTCAGCGCACTTTTTGCCGATCAAGATTAGGTATAATTTAGATCAACTAATCAAATTGTATATCAAAGAATAGTTTTAAGATATGGAGTGCCAATATCAATTGTATCTGATAGAGATCCGCGCTTCACGTTAAATTTCTAGAGGAGTCTTCAAGAAAGAATGGGGACACAACTAAGGTTGAGTACCGCGTATCATCCATAGACCGCTGGGCAAAGCGAAAGAACGATTCAGAAATTAGAAGACATGCTCAGAGCCTGTGTGATGGACTTCAAGGGAAGCTGGGAGGATCATCTTCCATTAGTAGAGTTTGCGTATAATAATACTTATCACGCAAGCATTGGTATGCCACCGTACGAAGCTATATATGGAAGAAAATGCAGAACGCCCTTATATTGGGATAAGGTAGGTGAACGCAGATTGTTGGGGCCAAAATTGGTGCAGCAGACCGTGGAGATCATCGAAGTAATAAGAGCTCGTCTGGTAACAGCTCAAGACAGGCAGAAGAAATATGCAGATCTTCATCGCAAGAAAAGAGACTTTGAAGTGGGAAGCTTTGCGTTTTTGAAAGTATCTCCCTGGAAAGAAAAGATAAGATTTGGAAAAAAGGGAAATTAAGTCCGAGGTTCATTGGACCGTTCGAAATATTGAAGAAAATAGGCGAAGTGGCGTACGAGGTAGCCCTACCTCCTGAACTGGAACATATTCATAATGTATTTCATGTGTCAGTGTTGCATCCATATAAGCCTGATTACAAGCATGTTATATCATATGAACCGATTCAAGTCGAGAAGGACTTATCTTATGAGGAAATTCCTATAGAAATTTTGGATAGGAAAGAACAGAATTTAAGGAATAAGGTTATACATTTTGTCAAAGTTCTTTGGAGGAACCACAATGTTGAAGAAGCTACGTGGGAACTCGAGGAAAAGATGAGGAAGAATTATCCGAATCTTTTTGAGTAACTTTATGTGAAATTCCGGGGACGAAATTCTTATAAAGAGAGGAGAATGTAATAGCCAGAAATTTTGAGTCACATTGTAAATAAATATATTAATTTATATATTAATAATATTGAACACTTTGTGACATATATTAAATGAATATGCTATTAAATTAATATAATAATTATTTATCAATGATGATAAATATGTTATGACTTATGTGAGATATGAATGAGACTAAATAAATATATATTATAAATATGTATATATATTTATTTATTATATAAAGATAATTTAAAAAAATGCTATGTAACCTAATATTATATATTAGGAATGAAAATTAAATAACTTAAGGGTTATAGTTATTGAAGTATACTAGTAATTAAATTATATATACTAGTAAATTAACACTAAGAGATTTATTTTATTATCTCAATTAATTAATTATTATTAACCTAATTAAAGCAAGTCTAATTGGGTTATATAATTAAATCTATGTAAGTAATTATTTAAAATCTAAAATGAGTGGATTAGAAACCTTAATTAAATAATTAGCGTGAGATAAAATTTATGAGTTGGACCATGTTAATTTACATGGCCCAAACAATTAAATTAGAGAACCCAAACAATTAAGGAAATGGCCCAATCTTGAGCTCAATTCAAGTGGACTTTCTAGAAGCTTTAATTAGCAAAATTTAGCAAATAAAATAAATCAAAAATTTGGGACAAAAATAGGACAATGTGTTCGGCCAAAAGGAGGGAGAAAGGGGCATGTGATTAAAATCATTTCATATCTCTATTAGTCCAAGTTTGGTTAACCACTCCCTAGCCCATGTATCACCCTTAAAGCCTAGCCTAAATTATTTTGTTAAATTATGCAAGTAAAGAGAAGATGTTGGGAGATTTACTATAGATATACATATGGTATATCTATACATATTTACTAAATATAAATACCCTCTAATTCATTAGTTATCAAAGTTTACTTCCTTTATCCTAAAAAGCTAACAAAATAAAAACAAACAAAAAAAGAGAGCGAGGGCTAGTATTTCGACAGCCACAAGAGTGGAGAAGAGAAGGAGTTTTTGAATTCCATGCTACCACACTTCATCTCTTATTTTTATAGAAGAAGAAAAATAGCCCATAGAACAAGGTATAAAACCCTAACTTAGTTATTCCTTTTATTTTGTTTATTTTTGATGAAATAACAAGTTATGTTCTTGAACTCCAAAACCTTAGACCTACAAGTTTTATAGTGTTTTCATGTATGGATATAACCATTTTGAGTGTTAAAAAGCTTAAACAAAAAAAGAAAAGAAAACTAGTATTCTAAGGGCTAGAAAACCCTAGCTTTCTTCTACTTTAAAAGGTTACAATTTAAAATCTACACATCTTTTTTGTGATCCGTCAAAGAGGGGTGTTAGATATATAAGTTAGCTTTCAAAATCAAGTGGTAGCAGTTAAATATATTAACTGTGCAAGAAATGGTAGTCGTTTTATCAAGAACAGTCCAAATGAAGCAAAATTGGAAAACAAAACTGTTTGTGGCCAGTTTGATCCAGGGGCAGTTTCGTCTATTTTTTTTGCTCTAAAAATTCTGATATTTTGTGAAATGATAATATGCTAAGTTATCAAACTTCAGTCCAAAGATGAGCATTTGTGAATGTCTAGAACTCAAGTTATGGCTTTTACAAGAAAGTGTGTTTTTAAAAGTGAACGGTAATAACACTTTGTGTACAACTCAAAAAATTATAAACTTTTTACAGGAGTTACATAATGATAACAGAAAACTACCCTGAAAATTTCGTAATTTTTGGACATAATAATTTATGATAAATGTAACAATTTTGGGCTATTTTGGACAATTTAAAAATAGTAAACGAAATTAAAAACTTCCAAAAATAATATATATTCATGAGAATACAATATACTAATATTTTTCAGAAAAGAAATAATTTTGGAGTTGTTTTGTTATTTTTCATGTAATTGTTTAAGATAAGAATAAATGAGAATAATAAGTTATGTGATGTTATAAAGGGTAAACATATAATTTTATTGACAGATGGCCATTAATATGATGTAATCAGATTTTTGGAGGTTATTTTTGTAATTTTTAATAAAATGTTATATTTATAGCATTTTAGGTTTGTTAAATAAATGATATATTAAAGGATAAACAATTAATTATATTGTTTATAAGTTTAATAAATGATTAAAATATTATTAAAAGATTAATAATATTATATTAAAATATTATTAAGTAATTAATAATATTTAGATTAAAATATTATTAAGATTAATAATATTAGATTAAAATATTATTAAAAGGATTAATAATATTAGACAATGATTAAAATATTATTAAATAATTAATAATATTAGATTAAAGTTAAATTAAAATATTATTAAATGATTAATAATATTAGATTAAGGATTAAATTAAAATATTATTAAGTGTAATAATATTAGATAATGATTAAAATATTATCAAATAGTTAATAAGATTAGATGATTAAAATATTATTAAAGGGTTAATAATATTAGTAAAGGATTAAAGTATTATTAAGAGATTAATAATATTAGTATGTGATTATTAAATGATTAAGGGAATAAAATATTATTAAAAGATTAATAATATTATATGAGAATTTAAGATAAGGATTATGTGATAATAATATTATCAAGAGATGATAATATTACTAAGAATTTAATGTAATATCTTATATTTATTTATATGGCTAAATATTAGATAATTTATTATAAGCGTAGTAATATTATAAATTAATAAATGCTATGACTAATTGGAGGATCAATTATAGGTCTTTCTCTAATAAGTTAACTTAAATTGCGTAGCAGTAGACCGCAATCGAGGCAAGTTTCCTAACTCAAACTTGAGTTATTATGTTTTTTCAAAGCATGTTAGTGGATAATTATTGTTGATTATTCCACATCCATAATGATTATTGTTATTCGCACTTAGTGCAATTGATTTCTTGTTCCATTATTTGAACTGTGAAATACTGTAAAGTTCTTTTATTCACGAACTGTTTATGAGGCAAGTCTCAGCTAATTGTATCAACTAGACTAATCATTGTCGACGCCGGGAAAAATCGCTTCTATGCCAATTATTACCCTTTCCAATTTTAGCCTTTTTATTAGATGATTTTTGGAAAAGGTCGGCACAAATGTCGACGGGGTTTTGAAAGATCGTTTTTTATGATGAGCCAATTGACCAGAGTCGTCAGTTGGTATATTTGAAATGAATGTACCAACTCATCCGAGTTTCGTTTTCGTAAATCGCTGGCTCATATGTGACTCCGAATTAATTGGCCTGCAAACCGAGATTTATAGAGTTCGGGGGCTTACTTAAGCGAGGGAAAGGTGTTAGGCACCCCCCCGACTTCCGTGAAACACGGTTACCGCAATCTCGATGCTTTTTCTATCCTTTAATTTTTTAAATGTGTATGTGCGCGCGTGTGTGCCTATGTGAATGTTGTGGTGAGTTTGCATGAAGAAACCATTTGGTTCTTTTTTATGAAAAAGTCGTGTTTTAGTTTGGGAACGCTTTAGAATGTCCCTCGGCCTATACGAGAAAGCTTTATTTTTTATGAGAAAAATTTGATTTTAATTGTCAAAAACTGCAAGATTTCCATTAGGTGTCGTTTTGGCAAAATAAGAGTTTTTTAAACCTTCGTCAAAATAGGAATCGGGACCTATACGTTGCTTTCGTAAATAAAATGACGGCAACTTCTAGGATCTCTTTAACCCTATGCACAAAGATTTAATAAAACGTTATTTTATTTTTATAAAACCATTTTTGTGATGTTTGAAAACGATTTTTTCTTTAGCCTTTTCGTATAAAAAGGAATCAACATTCATTAGCACTTCCAATTTTAAGCCTCGTGGTGCTAATAATCTAATTTGATTGATTTTATGAAAATCTTCATCGTTTAGCTTTGAAATCAATTTTTGTGTCGTAAATCAAATCAAGCATTAAAATGCGTGGGGGCTATTCATGGGCATGTGAGCCATCAAAATAACCCCAAACGCCCACAATCGCATATTTCACTATTACGGGGCCTTAAACCCGATTTTCAACTTGATATCGTTTTAAGGCCCGACAATTACATATTTACAATAAAGGGCACATCGGCCCTATTACATACACCCAAAAATGTCCATCATCAGATTTGGACCACGGGGTCGCGTTCCTAGGCTCACATCCAAAATTGCTACACACCCACAAAATGGATACTACAAAAATTAAACAACACCGGGTTGCCTCACACACCATGATATCCTAAAATAGCAATCTAAATACACTACGCATAATACATTACCATAACGAGCTAAAAATTACCAAATGGATATCATCGGGCCATTAGGAAGAATTTTGTTTCGTTGGAACCCTCACTAATAGTCCTTAATCCATGTATCCTCAATAATATACAAGAAAAACTACATTTAATATAACCCGAATTACAAAAGCTTAACAAAATGATATAACAAAAATGCTATAAAAAAAAGCTTTTCACCTTGCAAATGACACCACGATGCGTATAAACTCGTATATTAAATAGAGTAGAAAGTGTATGTGATACAATCTAACAAAAGGGGTATAAATCCTCACTTTTTTTCTCTCTTTTCTCTCTTTTCCCGCTCCTGCTTACTGATGTTTCTTCCCCTTTTTTTTTCTTTTTCGTCTCCCTGTCTCCTGGATGAAAAATGAAGAACTGCACTGATAAAGGCTGCCAGAGGCAGCCACAGATTGATCCGCGACTTGGCCGCAGATTAATCTGCGGCCAGCCTCGGTTCCCCCGCGCCGCGCTCGAGTGTCGTGTCGTCAGTCGTCCCATCATTGGCCGCAGATTAATCTATGGCTGGCTGGGCTGATTTTCTCGTTTTTCGTACCGCACCTCGATTCTCGTGTCGTACTGTTGATTTTCGCTGAAAGGCTTGTATTTTGCAGTCCGAGAACTGCTGGGAAATGTGCCATGTCATTCAAGAATGCTCGTTTCGAATTGCTGCGACATGACACATGATTTGTATTTGGAGCTTGGTTCCCCTCTATCTCACCGACGAGCAGGTAAGCGTAGTGGCCATTAGTCGATTCCTGATATCCACTTGTTGTCGTGTCGGCTTTGATCGCAAGTTGTTGTGGTGGCTTTGAGCGTTCGTACTTATGTCCACCCTTCGTTCTCGTAGGCTGGGTTAATTGACGATTTTGCCCTCCTGTCAGGGTTAGTATACGAAGTGCAAAATTTGGGTGTCTACAGCTACCCCTCTTTATCATGTTTATGAAATATTAAATGAAATGAACATGATAAAGAAGTAGACACCCGATGCATGAATGACAGTGCATAAGGATGACAGTATATACATGATGCAACACATATAGCTTATGATGCAACACAAGATGTAAGGCATGCAAAACATTCGTAAAGGTGTCAATGCATCGTGCAATCGTAAATTTATTGTGAGTATCGATCTCAACAGGACTCAACCGCTAATCGCATCGTTGTTGTTGGGTTTTGTCTCTGATAGGTCGCTGCTATAATCGTTATCGCAGATGTCATGCTCCGTCTCGAAATCATCGTCGTCTTGGAATCGTCGTCGTCTCATAACTATCGGGTCTCATATCTGATCGCTCGTCTCGTAGATGTAGGGTCTGGCCTCCGATGGGTCGTCGCGTCTATATCAGTTCTCGTCTTCGATTGGTCGATTCGCCTGCATCGGTTCTCGTCTCCGATTGGTCGACTCATCTGCACCGGGTCTCGTTTCCGGTTGATCGTCTCGTCGGCACCGGGTCTCGTTTCTGGTTGATCGTCTCGTCGGCACCGAGTCTCGTTTCCGGTTGATCGTCTCGTCGGCACCGGGTCTCGTTTCCGGTTGATCGTCTCGTCGGCACCGGGTCTCGTTTCCGGTTGATCGTCTCGTCGGCACCGGGTCTCGTTTCCGGTTGATCGTCTCGTCAGCACCGGGTCTCGTTTCCGGTTGATCGTCTCGTCAGCACCGGGTCTCGTTTCCGGTTGATCGTCTCATCGGCACCGGGTCTCGTTTCTGATTGATCGTCTCGTCAGCACCGGGTCTCGTTTCTGGTTGATCATCTTGTTGGCACCGGGTCTCGTTTCCGGTTGATCGTCTCGTCCGCACTGGGTCTCGTTTCCGGTTGATCGTCTCGTCCGCACTGGGTCTCGTTTCCGGTTGATCGTCTCGTCAGCACCGGGTCTCGTTTCCGGTTGATCGTCTCGTCGGCACCGGGTCTCGTTTCCGGTTGATCGTCTCGTCCGCACCGGGTCTCGTTTCCGATTGATCGTCTCGTCGGCACCGGGTCTCGTTTCCGGTTGATCGTCTCGTCGGCATCGGGTCTCGTTTCCGGTTGATCATCTTGTCAGCACCGGGTCTTGTTTCCGGTTGATCGTCTCGTCGGCACCGGGTCTCGTTTCCGGTTGATCATCTCGTAAATCATCTCGTTCCACACTTGATTGTTTGAAATCTCGTATTTTATTTTCTCATAACAAGTCAAATGGGTTTGAAAAATTGATCAATTTTGCAAAGGAGCAAAAAAAGGAAAGAAACCGGACCCAACCGCAGATTGATCTGTGGCCAGCCGAGATTGATCTGCGGCCAAGATCGGATTTTGTAAACCGATCGCCCCTTCCCAGATCTGTCATTTTCAGTCCTTACCCACTGTTGCTTTTCGCGATTTTTCACCCTCATACGTCCCTTTTGCCGATTTTTTCAACCTTCTCGCAAAAACTGCTCCAGTTAGATCGATCTACACGCTACGGGTAACATTTTGACCGATTGTTTTCTTATCTCGTCAATGTTTCGCTATACATTTGCTATTTTAAATGTTTTTAGAGATAGAAATGTATGCTTTGAAACGCTATGCCATGTGTCATTGCGTGTATATGTTATGTCTCAACTGTGCGAGTCGTATTCTATGTTCATGATGCGGGTCATACATACTTGTCGTTTTTTGAAAGAAAGCATGCATTATGGTCATTTTAATGTCGTAATTAACCATATAAAATGCAATTTTGATCTGTTGTGGCTTGGGTTAATTGAAAACATGCCTGGCTGTGCATGGGACACTCATTTTATAGACGAAACTCTGCCGAAATTTCAAAAAAACTGGAGTCCCACTAAAATCTAATTCATGCATATGTAGTAACCATGCATCATGCTGCATTAATTCTGCAATGAAGATAGGCAAATAAAATGTTTGTGATATAATTCAAAATATAATGTACCTCACTCTTCGACTGTGTCGTTCCAGCTATGGATCCTGACGCTCCCAGCAGCTCCACTGCACCTCGTGCCTCGGGTGTTCGCCGCCGTAGGGCTATACCTGCCCCGGTTTTGACTCGGACTCGCCAGGCTCGTCGACTGGCGGAGGCTGTTGTCCGGCCTGATCATCCTGAGGTTGATGAGGCCGCCCTACCAGATATTGAGGCAGAGGGGCCACCCTCTGGCACACCAGCTCCCTCTACTCGCCGCGTTCTACCAGGTGCCTCTGTTCAGGTGCCCGATCTGTTGGGTCGAGATCTCAGTCGTCACCCCTCAGCATCTCTTGTCGCTAATGAGGTATACTCATTACTCCTCTTAATTCATTCCCAATCTCTGTCATACCTGGACTGATCCATTAGTGACTGCCACAGGTACCCGAGTTCACTCAGCCGAGGGGCAATTGGTTTAACATCTATTCCCTCTACACAGCACTGCACGCCGATTACCGCACGGTGGTGGACTCCTGGGGTTTCCGTTCTTTCTTCACCATCATTCCCCGTTAGTGCCCATGGGGTTATATGAGGGCTTTGTCAGAGCGATGGTTCCACCAGACCCAGTCCCTTCATCTTTTGGACTGCGAGGTTGTGTTGACTACTTGGGATTGGAGGTATATTACCGACATCAAGTTCACCGGAGCCCGTGTTCCCCTAGATCTCGATATTATTCCAGCGGAGGTCCGATCTTTATTGGGTTTCACTGCCGAGGATCGGGTCTTCAAGGCCCGCAGCATTCGGTCCGGAGCATTGGCTGTCGATGCTGTTGGAGGTATCTATGCGACGCCCTTCCTAGCTGACCGAGCTACTCGTGACATTCTACTCCGGCGTCTGTTCCTAACTATCATGAGGGGTTGTTTCCTAGGGAATAACTCTTCTACCATTCATTTCAGCATTGTCGGAGCCATCAGGGACGTGGATCGGATCGGTGACTATGACTGGGGGTCCTTCACTTTCGCCTATTTCCTCCATGGTCTCCGTCTTCGCTCAGAGGGACAAACAGACGCTTGGCTTGGGTTTTACCCCTTTCTGCTAGTAAGCCTTCTTTTCTTACTGCACTTCCTATCATTTCATTTCCCTTCTCTGCATCTGCCAGTTACTCATGTCGTTTCAGTTCTGGGCGTACGAGCGACTCCCATGCCTGAGGCCTGTCACGACTCTCGGTCTGGATACCTATCCCAGGGGTCGGCGGTGGCACCACAGTACTTTGGAGGAGGTCCCGGTGTCTGGCAGCTTCGCCCACTGCCGTATTCAGTTGGAGTTGATCACCGCCGCTGAGGTCGTCTGGACTCCTTATCTTTCTGAGCATCTGATTGTGGGATTTACAGACGGATATCCCTCCGGCCCAGAGTTCGCACTTTCCACTCGTCGCCTTACTTTGCAGAGTGTTGGAGGATGAGTGATGTATTTGGGAAAGCACGCATTCAGATGCGTAACTGGAGAGATCCGTATTCCGTACTCCCTCCCCTTTACTACATCCTGGCCGGTGGACTCTCAGCCCTCAGAGATTATACTGGAGGGAGAGGATGGCCTGACACTTTCTACAGGTCCCAGTACGAGTGAGGCTTTTCGTACCTGGTGGGTACCCCGCACTATCGGTCCTCAGACTCGGGCCACATTTTTCCTCGGAGATATGGTCTCTAGATCGGTGATGATGACTGATTGGGCTACCTGTGTTCGGGCTCCTACCCATGCTGAGCAGATTGCTACTCTGACCCGCCAGGTGGACCAGCTATCCTTATATCTTTGGGTGTTAGGCCGGACCCCAGAGGATGCTTATGCGTATGACCCTAACAGTGCGGGTTTCGATGTAGGTCCGAGCCCATATATCCCAGATATTAACTTTGGGGCTTTGACTTCGACTTCTACTCCGGGGGATCAGTTTGAGAACCCCGACTTCATAGACGATATTACTTTTGAGTAGATCATGATAGGATAGGGCTTTTTTGTACTTGAACCTGTTCAATTTCTTTTCCCATTTCATGCACTATGTATTGAACTCCTTTATTCATTTATGCACAGTTTTATCATTATGACAGTTCAATTACCCTATTATTAACTGTGTGATGCATGCTTTTTATTCATGGATAGATAATGACCACTGCACAGTCTTATTGACACTATTTTTCACAGATGTCGTCACCAAATGCCGTGGTACGTTTGGATCTCGGTCCTCCCACAGGGTTGATTGGCAGGCTTTTCCGCTGGTTGGACAGTTTGTCGCCGGGCGACAGGTTTAATGCAGATGGTCTTCTGGGATATTCCTGGTCCTTATTATCCTTTCAGGTGCCGGCGGGCTTTGCGGAGGGTATTATGAGCTATTGGGCCCCTGCCCGTCAGGTGTTCAGATTAGGGACAGTAAGGCTGACCCCTACTCTCGAGGAGTATACCCACTTTACCGGCTTGCCTTTGGATGGTCCTTGTGCCAGGGTCACAGCTAGTCCCATGCGCCGTCAGTTCTTGACTTTTACTAGGTTACGGAGGACAGTTCTGTTATCGGTGATCATATCAGACCATCTAGTTCCCCTTCATTTCTTGATTGACCGATTCGGCTCACCCGACAGTTTCATCTATTCTCGGGTATTTTTACGTATCTGAGGAGCGTTGGGGCGCTTTGATAGTAGATGTTTTGATGGCTTGTGTTATCTCAGTTTTGTATCTGCCAGCCGGATCCGATCTGTTGGATATGCGAGTTATTGAGGCCACTAGAGCCCTTCAGGAGGATCACACCATTATTCCCAGGATACTAGCAGACACCTATATGTCAGCCTCATATTGTCAGTTTTTCCGAGGCAGAGTATTCAGAGGGAGCTCTGTTTTGTTGTATGTATGGTTTATGAGCCATCTCAGCCCCATCGGTCATTTCCGTCGCCATGGGTTTTGCTTCAGCCACGATATATCCATGCAATTTTCGTTCCGTCCCGCGAGCTGTACTGATGCGGCTTCCTGGATAGAATTCTTATTGGCTATTGAGGAGCCCTTTCATCTCTTAAGCTATTCGGGTTATTGCTCCTTCATGAGCTTCTCGACTCATGTGCCCACCTTGGATTTCATCCCTATTTCTGGCTTGAGGGGTGTGACGACTTATCATCCCTTGGCGATTATGGGGCAGTTTGATCAGATATAGGATTTTTACCCTTTCACGGGCGCAGCCGACTACCGATTCCTCATATCACCCCAGACAGAGAGAGATCTACTGCGGGTATACGATCTTTGGTCTCGCAGGATCTTTGCCGAGTATAGTGAGAGCTGCCCCATTCAGACATCTGCTTATGTGCAATGGTTGCACGGAGACTCCGATATGGTTGGTTTGAGTCAGACTGGAGTATTTGATGACTCTCGAGTGATTTTCATAGATGATACCACCCTAGAAGTATTTATCCCTCCTGAGTCTACAGAGATGATATCCATATGTGATTTTGAAGGCTTCTCCACTCCCGCCCATATTCCTCATTCCATCTCAGTTGATTCTGCCCCTAGTCGGGTTACTGAGGATAGTCGGATCCGACTGGCCTTGATTACTACTGAGGCTGAGAGGGACGCTGCTCTTGTTGAGAGAGATGCTGCCATTCTGGCCAGAGATGCTGCCCTCACTGACAGAGACGCCATTGTATTACAGACTAGGGCAGTTATAGATGCTCACTCTAAGACTGTTAGCCGAGCCACTACTTTATTGGATCGCATCGACATGATAGGGCAGCAAATTACAGGGGATGCCGATGCTTCAGATCTATCCACCACCTTATCCATCCTGCTTCAGTTAGTTTCAGATTTGTAGATCATTTTATTTCCTGCATAGACTATGTCAGTTTCATCGGTTATCGAAAGAGAAATCTTGTAATAAAATGACTTATATATATAGACATGCATTTAAATTTAGTCATTTTCCCTTTTTTGTCGTATCGTCGCGTTTCATTGGATCCTCGTTTTATCCAGCTAACCACGATTTTGATATTTCGCCTTGTTTCTCTTCTCAAGTCTTGATGGAGATTTGACAGATATTGCCGCATACCCTATTAATTTAATCGGACTGAGTCTTAGATTTTGGCTAACTGTTTGGTTGGGTTAGGGTTATGTCATTTGAGATGGAGCTGATTAGGTGGCTGGTTTCGGGAAGGTTTCGAGGGTATAGAAAGGTTTTTCTGGCTGTTGGGAATCTGTTTTGGTTAGAGAAAGTATTATTTTGTAAAGAAATGGACCGTGCCCTGATGGCTGCCTACGTACTCCCACAAGTCGGGAAATTAGGTCCTACGTAGTTCGTTCTTCCAAGAAAGAGGAGAAAATGATGATTTTTTTTAGGCGTAGAACCGCTTCACCGAGTCAGAATTGATGGGCTGTGGAAACACCTCACCGTCCATCTCTTGCAATATGAGGGCTCCTCCGGACAGCACTTTCTTAATCACAAAAGATCCTTCCCAGCTCGGGGTAAACTTCCCTTTGGCTTCGTCTTGACAAGGCATAAATCTCTTTAGCACTAGGTCATTTTCCTTGAACTTTTAAGGTCTTACCTTTTTGTCGTACGATCGAGAGATTCTCTACTGATATAACTGACCGTGCAAAACAGCAGCCACCCTCCTTTCATCAATTAGGGCCAATTGGTCGTACCGATTTTGCATCCAATCCTCCTCGTTTATCTAAGCATCAATCAAGATTTTGAGGGATGCCATCTCAACCTCAACTGACAAAACAGCCTCCATTCCGTATACCAAAGCGTAAGGGGTTGCCCCTGTAGAAGTACGCACTGACGTTCTGTACGCCAGCAGGGTGAGAGGTAGCAGATCCGGCCATCCCCGATGATTAGCAGACATTCTCGCCATGATCTTCTTGATATTCTTATTTGCAGCCTCCACTGCCCCATTCATCTTAGGACGGTAAATGACAGAATTGAGGTGTTTGATCTTAAACTGGTCACATAATTCCTTCATGAGGGCATTGTTCAAATTCTTGGCATTGTCAGAGACTAAGACCTCAGGTTGCCCGTATCGGCAAATGACATTATTCCTGATGAAACGGACGATGATCTCCTGAGTTACTCTGGGGAAAGAAGCTGCTTCTACCCATTTAGTGACGTAATCAATCATGACGAAGATAAATCTGTGTCTGTTGCTTACTTTGGGCTCTACTGGTCCGA
The DNA here is from genome assembly GCA_034770075.1 of Aralia elata. Lineage (NCBI taxonomy): Eukaryota > Viridiplantae > Streptophyta > Magnoliopsida > Apiales > Araliaceae > Aralia > Aralia elata. Next base: position 37,911,940 of record CM068380.1, on the reverse strand, counting down.
TTACATCCATACCCCACATTGAGAATGGCCAAGGGGAGGTCATACAATGCAGTTCATTGGGAGGAGCATGGATTACATTACTATGCGCCTGGCATTGGTAACATCATTTGACATGATCATCGCAGTCGGCTTTCAGTGTTAACCAGTAATGCCCCGTTCTCAAGATCTTTTTGGCCAGCATCGGTCAACTCATGTGTGGCCCACACACTCCACCATGTATTTCGTCCATAATCTTTTGGGCCTGCGTTTCATCCACACATCGCAACAATCCCAAACTGGTATCCCTCCTGTACAATGAATCCCCGCTCAGATAAAACTTCATCGCCATCTTTTGTATTCTCAACCTCTCAGCTCGGCTTGGTTAGTCGGGAACGGATCTATCCCTCAGATACTCCCTTATGTTGTGATACCAAGGCTGCTTTGGCAGAACCACCTCCTCCGATAATACTGCCACATGCTCCTCGTACGCCGGGACATTCTGTACCGCTATCTCAATCTGTGGAACGTCCCTGCCTTTGATTAGGTGGATTAAGGAAGCCAGAGTTGCGAATGCATCGGCAAAATCATTCCGTCCCCAGGGAATATGTCGGAAAACGATATCTTCAAACTCTCGCATCAATTGGATAACACATCGGTGGTATGGAAGTAACCAGAGCTCCTTAGTGCTATACACCCCGATCGCCTGTCTGATTACCAACTCTGAATCCCCGAACATCGCTAGTCTCTTCACTCCCATATCGCGGGCAAAACGGAGTCCCAATATACATCCCTCATACTCAGCTATGTTATTCGAATTACTGAACTGTAATTTAGTGGCCACAGGGTATTGCTCTCCGGTGATGGAAACCAGGACTGCTCCGGCTCCTGCCCATTCAGCATTCATGGCACCATCAAAATATAACTTCCAGAACTGCCCCTCGTCATCACAACTCGTGTGTAAGACCCATAATACATCTTCGCCCGGCAAAGGAGTTTCTAAAGGTTCCAACCCCCCTGCTGGCATTTCTGACAACTGATCTGCAATTCCCTGCCCTTTCATGGCTTTCTGAGTTACGTATACGATGTCGAACTGCTGTAAGATTAACTGCCATCTTGACAATCGACAGTTCAGCATGGGCCTTTCAAAGATATACTTCAGGGGATCCATTCTCGATATCAGGTACGTAGTGTGCCCATGTAGATAGTGCTGTAACCTCACTGCAGCCCACGCCAAAGCACAACAGGTCCTTTCGATGGGGGTGTAATTCTGTTCACATCGGCTAAATCTCTTGCTGAGGTAATAGATGGCCTGCTATTTACCTGATTCATTCTTCTGTCCCAGCATACATCCCATCGCAATGGCATTAACCGATATATACATAAACAGAGGGATCCCATCCTTCGGGGGTACCAGCACCGGTGCTTCTGTTAACTGCTTCTTAATAGTCTGAAAAGCTTTCTGGCATTGCTTATTCCACTCTTGGGAAACATCTTTCCTTAATAGTTTAAAAATCGCCTCGCATGTAGTTGTCAAGTGGGATATGAAGCGGCTGATGAAGTTTATTCTTCCCAGAAATCCTCTTATCTCCTTTTCTGTGCGAGGTGCCGGCATATCCATAATGGCTTTAATCTTCGCCGGATCCAACTCAATGCCCTGATTACTAACCAGGAATCCCAAGAGTTTGCCCGACTGCACTCCGAAAGCACACTTTGCCGGATTGAGCTTCAAATTATATTTTCTAAGCCGATCGAATAGCTTTTTAAGATGGGTTATATGATCAGATTCTACCCTCAATTTTACGATAATGTCATCCACGTAGACCTCTATCTCCTTGTGCATCATGTCGTGGAACAGGGCCATCATGGCTCTTTGATAAGTAGCCCCTGCATTTGTGAGACCGAAGGCCAATCGTCTATAGCAAAAGGTGCCCCAAGGGGTGATGAAAGCAGTCTTTTCCCGGTCTTCCTCCGCCACCATTATCTGATGATACCCCGCAAAGCAATCAACAAAAGAGTACATCTCCTATTGGGCTGTGTTATCCACCAAGATGTGTATAAAAGGCACTGGGAAGTTGTCCTTTAGACTGGCCTTGTTCAGATCTCTATAATCGACACATACCCTCACCTTCCCTCCAGGCTTAGCCACTGGGACTATATTGGACAGCCATTCCGAGTAAGTGGACACTATAATGATTCCAGCCTTGAACTGTTTGACGATTTCTTCCTTCACCTTCAAGCTCCACTCTGGTTTTAGCTTTCTTAGTCTCTGCTTGACAGGCTTGAAACCCTCCTTGATGGGCAACCGGTGTACCACAATGTCGGTGGACAATCCGATCATGTCCTCATGAGACCAGGCAAAAACATCCTCATACTGGCTTAGCAACTCGGTTATTTCTGTTTTCTGGCTAGGGGTCAGGTCTGTCCCTATCTTGAGCTCTTTAGGTTTGTCAAGGGTTCCGATATTTATGGTGATGGTTTGGTCTAAGTTGGGTTTGGGTTTATCTTCGACCCATCCTTTGATCTCGTCAGGCGTGTCGTCATTATCTGTCTCATCCTTCTCAATGCCCATTAAATCGAAATCCAGCTCAATATCAAAATCATAGTCATCTTTCAAATTCGAAAAATCGTTTGTTAGGCAAGAAATACTCAAATTGGTACACCTGACATGAAATAAAATATTTGTCATATATATAAGTCATTTTCCCATAATGATCATCTTTAAAATAACATGACAAAATAACATAACTGTCGACGCCGAGAGGATCGCTTCTGATGGTAATTATTACCCTTTCCAATTTTAGCCTTTTTATTAGATGATCTTTGGAAAAGGTCGGCACTAATGTCGACGGGGTTTTTGAAAGATCATTTTTTATGATGAGCCAATTGACCAGAGTCGCCAGTTGGTATATTTGAAATGGATGTACCAACTCATCCGAATTTTGCTTTTTTCGTAAATTGCTGGCTCATATGTGACTCCGAATTAATTGGTCTGTAAACCGAGATTCATAGAGTTCGGGGGCTTGCTTAAGTGAGGGGAAGGTGTTAGGCACCCCCCGACTTCCGTGAAACACGGTTACCGCAATCTTGATGCTTTTCCTATCCTTTTAATTCTTAAAATGGGTATGTGTGCGCATGTGTATGCCTATGTGAATGTGGTGGTGAGTTTGTATGAAAGAATCATTTGGGTTTCTTATGGAAAGTCGTGTTTTAGTTTGGGAACGCCTTAGAATGTCTTTCGGTTTACATGAGAGAGCTTTATTATTATTATGAGAAAGGTTTGATTTTAATTGTCAAAAGCCATGAGATTTTTCATTAGGTGCCATTTTGGCAAAACAAGAGTTTCTTAAACCTTCGTCAAAATAGGAATCGAGACCTATACGTTGCTTTCGTAAATAAAGTGACGGCAATTTCTAGGATCTCTTTAACCCTATGATCAAAGGTTTAATAAAACGTTATTTTTATAAAACCAAAATTTTGTGAGATTTGCACCCGATTTTTTCGTTAACCTTCCCGTTTAAACAGGAATCGACATTCATTAGCATTTCCAATTTTTAAACCTTGTGATGCTAATAACCTAATTTGATTGATTTTATGAAAATCTCATCGTTTAGCTTTGAAATCAATCTTTGTGTCGTAAATCAAATCAAACATTTAAATGCGTAGGGGCTATTCATGGCCATGTAAGCCATCAAAATAACCCCAAACGCCCACAATCGCATATTTCACTATTACGGGGCCTTAAACCCGATTTTCAACTTGATATCGTTTAAGGCCCGACGATTACATATTTACAACCAAGGATAATCGGTCCTATTACATACACCAAAATTGTCCATCATCGGATTTGGACCACGAGGTCGCGTTCCTAGGCTCACATCCAAAATTACTACACACCAGAAAATGGATACTACAAAAATTAAACCACACCGAGTTGCATCGCACACTACAATATCCTAAAATAGCAATCTAAATACACTATGCATAATACATTATCGTAACGAGCTAAAATTCACCAAACGGATATCATCGGGCCATTAGGAAGAATTTTATTCCATTGGAACCCTCACTAATAGTCCCTAATCCATATATCCTCAATGATATATAAGAAAAAACTACATTTAAGATAGCCCCAAATGATAAAAGTTTAACAAAATGATATAACAAAATGCTAAAAAAAATGTCTTTTTTCACCTAGCAAATGACAGCACGATGCGTATAAATTCGTATATTGAATATAGTAGAAGCTATATGTGATACAATCTAGCAAAAGGGGTATAAATCCTCACTTTTTTCTCTCTTTTCTCTCCTTTCCCGCTGCTGTTTGCTGCTGATTCTTCCTCTTTTTCTTTCTTCTTCCGCTCCTTCCAACTCCCTGTATCCAGAATGAAGAACTGCACTGATAAAGGCTACCAGGGGCAGTCGCAGATTGATCTGCGGCTGGCCTCGGTTCCCCCGCGCCGATCCTCGGTTTTCCCCGCGCCGTGCTCGAGTTCCGTTCCCACCATTGGTCGCGGATTGATCTGCGACTGGCTGGGCTGATTTTCTCAATTTCTGTATCGCACCTCGATTCTCGTGTCGTACCGTTGGTTTTTGCTGAACGGCTTGCGTTTTGCAGTCCGAGAACCACTGGAAAACGTGCCATGTCATTCAGGAACGCTCGTTTCGAATGGCTGCGACATGACATCGGATTTGTATTTGGAGCTTGGTTTCCAGGGGCGCTGCCCCCCGACCCCCACTAGATCACCGGTGAGCAGGTAAGCGTAGTGGCCATTAGTTGATTCCTGATATCCGCTCGTTATCGTGTCGGCTTTGATCGCAAGTCGTTGTGGTGGCTTTGAGTGTTCGTACTTATATCCACCTTTCGTTCTCGTAGGCTAGGTTGATTGACGATTTTGCCCTCCTATCAGGGTTAGTATACGAGGTACAAAATTCGGGTGTCTACAGCTGCCCCTCTTTATCATGTTTAAGAAATGTTAAATGAAATGAACATGATAAAGAAGTAGACACACGATGCATGAATGACGGTGCATAAAAATGACAGTACATATATGATGCAACAATATAGCTCATAGTGCAACACAAAATGTAAAGCATGCAAACATTCGTAAAGGCGTCAATGCATTATGCCATCGTAAATTTACTGTGAGTATCGATCTCAACAGGAGTCAATCGCTGATCGTGTCATTGTTGTCGGGTTTCGTCTTTGACAGGTCGTGGCTATAATCGTTATCGCAGATGTCGTGCTCCGTCTCGTAATCGTCGTCGTCTTGGCATCGTCGTCGTCTTATAACTGTCGGGTCTCGTATCCGATCGATCGTCTCGTAGATGTAGGGTCTGGTCTCCGACGGGTCGTCTCGTCTGTATCGGTTCTCGTCTCCAATTGGTCGACTCGCCTGTATCAGTTCTTGTCTCCGATTAGTCGACCCGTCTGTACCGGGTCTCATCTTCGGTTGATCGTCTCGTCGGCACCGGGTCTCGTCTCCGGTTGATTGATTCGACTGTATCTATTCTCGTTTCCGATTGGTCGACTCGTCTGCACCGAGTTTCGTCTCCGGTTAATTGTCTCGTCGGCACCGGGTCTCGTCTCCGGTTGACTGATTCGACTGTATCGGTTCTCGTCTCTGATTGGTCGACTCGTTTGCACCGGGTTTTGTCTCCGGTTGATTGATTCGTCAGCACCGGGTCTCGTCTCCGGTTGACCGATTCGTTTGCACCGGGTCTCGTCTCCGGTTGATTGATTCGTCTACACCGGTTCTCGTCTCCGGTTGATCGATTCGTCATGTTCTATACCCAATTGGTTGAAACCTCATATTTTTTAAGTCAAATGGATTTGAAATTGATCAATTTTGCAAAGGAGGAAAAAAGGAGGGAAACAGGGCCCAGCCACAGATTGATCTGCGGCCAGCCGCAGATTGATCTGCGGCTAAGATCAGACCTTTTAAGCGGTTCGCCCCTTCCCAGATCTGTCGTTTTCAGCCTTGACCCACTGCTATTTTTCTCGATTTTTCAACCTCATACGTCCTTTTGGCCGACTTTTCCAACCTTCTCGCAAAATCCGCTCTGGTTAGATCGATCTACACGCTACCGGTAACATTTTGACCGATTGTTTTCTTATTCCGTCAATGTTTCGCTATACATTTGGCAATTTTGCATGTTTAGAGATAGAAATGTATGCTTTGAAATGTTATGCTATGTATCATTGCATGTATATGTTATGTCTCAACTGTGCGAGTCATATTCTATGCTCATGATGCGGGTCATACTTGTCGTTTTTTGAAAGAAAGCATGCATTATGGTCATTTTCATGTTACAATTAACCATATAAAGTGCAATTTTGATCTGTTGTGGCTTGGGTTAATTGAAAACATGTCTGGTTGTGCATGGGATGCTCGTTTTATAGACGAAACTCTGCCGAAATTTCGCAAAAACTGGAGTCCCACTAATTCATGCATATATAGTCATCATGCATCATGCTGCATTAATTCTGCGTTGAGGATAGGTAAATAAAATGTTTGGGATATAATTCGAAATATAATGTACCTCACTCTTCGACTGTGTCATTCCAGCTATGGATCCTGACGCTCCCAGCAGCTCCACTGCACCGCGTGCTTCGGGCGTTCGCCGCCATAGGGCTGTACCTGCCCCGGTTTTGCCTCGTACCCGCCAGGCTCGTCGACTGGCGGAGGCTTCGTCCGGCCTGATCATCCTGAGGTAGACGAGGCCGCTCTTCCGGACACTGAGGTAGACGGGCCTTCCTCCGGCACACCAGCTCCCTCTACTCGCCGCGTTTTGCTCGGCGCCTCTGTTCAGGTGCCCGATCTGTTGGGTCGAGATCTCAGTCGTCACCCCTCAGCATCTCTTGTCGCTAATGAGGTATACTCGTTACTTCTTTGAATTCATTCTCAATCTCTGTTCGTATCCGGACTGATCCATTAGTGATTCCCACAGGTGCCCGAGTTCACCTAGCCGAGGGGAAACTGGTTTAACATCTATTCCCTCTACACAGCGCTGCACGCCGATTATCGCACGGTGGTGGATTCCTGGGGTTTCCGTTCTTTCTTCACCATCATACCCCGTCAGTGCCCATGGGGTTATATGAGGGCCTTGTCTGAGCGATGGTTCCACCAGACCCAGTCCATTCATCTCTTAGACTGCGAGGTTGTGCTGACTCCCTGGGATTGGAGGTATATCACCGGCATTGAGTTCACCGGGGTCCGTGTTCCCCTAGATCTCGATATTACTCCAGCGGAGGTCCGATCTCTGTTGGGTTTCGCTGCCGAGGACCGGGTCTTCAAGGCCCGCAGCATTCGGTCCAGAGCATTGGCTGTTGACGCTGTTGGAGGTATCTATGCGACGCCCTTCCCTGCAGACCGATCTACTCGTGACATTCTGTTCCGGCATCTGTTCCTGACTATTATGAGGGGTTGTTTCCTAGGGAACAACTCCTCTACCATTCATTTCAGCGTTGTCGGAGCCATCAGGGACGTGGATCGGATCGGTGATTATGACTGGGAGTCCTTCACTTTCGCCTATTTTCTCCATGGTCTCCGTCTTCGCTCAGAGGGACAGACAGACACTTGGCTTGGATTTTACCACTTTCTGCTAGTAAGTCTTCTTTTCTTACTGCACTTCCTATCATTTCGTTTCCCTTCTCTGCATCTGCCGGTTACTCATGTTGTTTCTTATCTCTGTTCACAGTTCTGGGCGTACGAGCGACTCCTATGCCTGAGGCCTGTCACGACTCTCGGTCTGGATACCTATCCCAGGGGTCGGCGATGGCATCACAGTACTTTGGAGGAGGTTCCGGTGTCTGGCAGCTTCGCCCATTGCCGCATTCAGCTGGAGTTGATCACCACTGCTGAGGTCGTCTGGACTCCTTATCTTTCTGAGCATCTGACTGTGGGGTTTACAGACGGATATCCCTCCGGCCCAGAGTTCGCACTTTCCACCCGTCGCCTCACCTTGCAGAGTGTCGGAGGATGGGTGATGTATTTGGGAGAGCGCGCATTCAGATGCGTGACTGGAGAGATCCGTATTCCGCACTCCCTCCCCCTTACTACATCCTGGCCGGTGGATTCTCAGCCCTCAGAGATTATGTTGGAGGGAGAGGATGGCCTGACACTTTCTACGGGTCCCAGCATGAGTGAGGCCTTCCGTACCTGGTGGGTGCCCCGCACTATTGGTCCTCAGACTCGGTCCACATTCTTCCTTGGGGATATGGTCCCTGGATCGGTGATGATGACTGATTGGGCTACCTGTGTTCGGGCTCCCACACATACTGAGCAGATTACTACCCTGACCCGCCAGGTGGACCAGCTATCCTTATATCTTCGGGCGTTAGGCCGGACCCCAGAGGATGCTTATGCGTATGACCCTGACAGTGCGGGTTTCGATGCAGGCCCGAGCTCATCTGATGCCCCAGTGCCCCCATATATCCCAGATATTAACTTCGGGGCTTCGACTTCGGCTTCTACTCCAGGGGATCAGTTTGAGGACCCCGATTTCATAGATGATATCACTTTTGATTAGATCATGATAGGATAGGGCCTTTTTTGTACTTGAACCTGTTCGATTTCTTTTTCCATTTCATGCACTATGTATTGAACTCCTTTATTTATTTATGCACAGTTTTATCATTATGACAGTTCAATTGCCCTATTATTCACTGAATGATGCATGCTTTTTTATTCATGGATGGATAATGACCCCTGCACAGTCTTTTTGATACTATTTTTCACAGATGTCGTCACCAGACGCCGTGGTACATTTGGATCTCGGTCCTCCCACAGGGTTGGTTGGCAAGCTTTTTCGCTGGCTGGACAGTTTGTCGCCGGGCGACAGGGTTATTGTAGATGGTCTTCTGGGACATTCCTGGTCCTTATTATCCTTTCAGGTGCCGGCGGGCTTTGTGGAGGGCATTCTGAGCTATTGGGCCCCTGCCCGTCAGGTGTTCAGATTAGGGACAGTGGAGCTGACCCCCACTCTCGAGGAGTATATTCGCTTTATCGGCTTATCTTTGGATGGTCCTTGTGCCAGGGTCACAGCTGGTTCCATGCGCCGTCAGTTCTTGACTTTTACTGGTTTGCGGATGACCGTTCTGTTATCGGTGATCACATCAGACCATCTAGTTCCCCTTCATTTCCTGATTGACCGATTCGGCTCACCCGACAGTTTTCATCTATTCTCTGGTGATTTTTTCGTATCTGAGGAGCGCTAGGGCGCTATGAGAGTAGATGTCTTGATGGTTTGTGTTATCTCAATTTTTTATCTGCCAGCCGAATCCGATCTGTTGGATATGCGAGTTATTGCGGCCATTAGAGCCCTTCAGGAGGATCACACCATTATCCCCATGATACTAGCAGACACCTACATGTCAGCCTCATATTGTCAGTCTTTCCAAGGCAGAGTATTCAGAGGGAGCTCTGTTTTGTTGTATGTATGGTTTATGAGCCATCTCAGCCCCATCGGTCATTTCCGTCGCCATGGGTTTTGCTTCGGCCACGACATAGCCATGCAATTTTCGTTCTGTCCCGTGAGCTGCACTGATGCGGCTTCCTGGATAGAATTCTTATCGGCTATCGAGGAGCCCTTTCATCTCTTGATCTATTCGGGTCATTGCTCCTTCATGAGCTTCTCGACTCATGTGCCCACCTTGGATTTCATCCCTATTTCTGGCTTGAGGGGCGTGACGACTTATCATCCCTTGGCAGTTATGGGGCAGTTTGATCAGATACAGGATTTTCAGCCTTTCACGGGCGCAGCCGACTACCGATTCCTCATATCACCCCAGACAGAGGGAAATCTCCTGCGGGTATATGATCTTTGGTCTCGCAGGACCCTTACCGAGTATAGTGAGAGTTGCCCCATTCAGACATCTGCTTATGTGCAATGGTTGCACGGAGACTCTGATATGGTTGGCTTGAGCCAGATTGGATTATTTGATGACTCTCGAATGACTTTCCCAGATGATACCACCCCAGAGGTAATTATTCCTCCTGAGTCTACAGAGATGATGTCCAGATATGATCTTGAAGGCTTCTCCACTCCCGCCCATACTCCTCATTCCATCTCAGCTGATTCTGCCCCTAGTCGGGTTACTGAGGATAGTCGGAGCCGACTGGCCTTGATTACTGCTGAGGCTGAGAGAAATGCTGCCCTTGCTGAGAGAGATGCTGCTATTTTGGCCAGAGATACTGCCCTCACTGACAGAGACGCCATTGTATTGCAGACTAGGGCAATTATAGATGCTCACTTTGAGACTATTAGCCGAGCCACAGCTTTATTGGATCGCATCGACATGATAGGGCAGCAGATTGCAGGGGATGCCGATGCTTCAGATCTATCCACCACCTTATCCATCCTGCTTCAGTTAGTTTCAGATTTGTAGATCATTTTATTTCCTGCATAGACTATGTCAGTTTCATCGGTTATCGAAAGAGAAATCTTGTAACAAAATGACTTATATATGTAGACATGCATTTAATTTAGTCATTTTCCCTTTTTGTCATATCGTTGCCTTTCATTGGATCCTCATTTTATCCAGCTAACCATGATTTTGATATTTCGCCTTTTTTCTCTTCTCAAGTCTTGATGGAGATTTGACAGATATTGCCGCACACCATGCTGATTTCATCAAACTGAGTCTTAGATTTTGGCTAACTGTTTGGTTGGGTTAGGGTTATGTCATTGAGATGAAGCTGACTAGGTGGCTGGTTTCGGGAAGGTTTCGAGGGTATAGGAAGGCTTTTCTGACTGTTGGGGATCGGTTGAGGTTAGAGAAAGTATTATTTTGTAAAGAAATGGACCGTGCCATGATGGCTGCCTACGTACTCCCACAGGTTGGGAAATCAGGTCCTACATAGTTCGCTGTTCCAAGAAAGAGGAGAAAATGATGATTTTTTTTTCAAGCGTAGAACCGCTTCACCGAGTCAGAATTGATGGGCTGTGGAAACACCTCACCGTCCATCTCTTGCAATATGAGGGCTCTTCCGGACATCATTTTCTTAATCACAAAAGGTCCTTTCCAGTTCGGGGCAAACTTCCCTTTGGCTTCGTCTTGACAAGGCATGACTCTCTTTAGTACTAGGTCATTTTCCTTAAACTTCCGAGGTCTTATCTTTTTGTCGTACGATCGAGAGATTCTTTCCTGATATAACTGACCGTGCAAAACAGCAGCCACCCTCCTTTTATCAATTAGGGCCAATTGGTCGTACCGACTTTGCATCCAATCCTCCTCGCTTATCTGAGCATCAATCAAGATACTAAAGCGTAAGGGGTTGCCCCTGTAGAAGTACGCACCGACGTTCTGTACGCCAGCAGGGTGAGAGGTAGCAGGTCCGGCCATCCCCGATGATTAGCAGACATTCTCGCCATGATCTTCTTGATATTCTTATTTGCAGCCTCTACTGCCCCATTCATCTTAGGACGGTAAATGACAGAATTGAGGTGTTTTATCTCAAACTGGTCACATAATTCCTCCATGAGGGCATTGTTCAAATTCTTGGCATTGTCAGAGACTAAGACCTCAGGTTGCCCGTATCGGCAAATGACATTATTCTTGATGAAACGGACAATGATTTCCTGAGTTACCTTGGGGAAAGAAGTTGCTTCTACCCATTTAGTGAAATAATCGATCATAACGAAGATAAATCGGTGTCCGTTGCTTGCTTTGGGCTCTATTGGTCCGATTACATCCATACCCCACATTGAGAATGGCCAAGGGGAGGTCATACAATGCAGTTCATTGGGAGGCGCATGGATTACATTATCGTGCGCCTGGCAATGGTAACATCGTTTGACATGATCATCGCAGTCGGCTTTCAGTGTTAACCAGTAATGCCCCGTTCTCAAGATCTTTTTGGCCAGCATCGGTCCACTCATGTGTGGCCCACACACTCCACCATGTATTTCGTCCATAATCTTTTGGGCCTGCGTTTCATCCACATATCGCAACAATCCCAAACCGGCATCCCTCCTGTACAATGAATCCCCGCTCAGATAAAACTTCATCGCCATCTTTTGTATTCTCAACCTCTCAGCTCGGCTTGCTTAGTCGAGAACGGATCTATCCCTCAGATACTCCCTTATGTTGTGATACCAAGGCTGCTTTGGCAGAACCACCTCCTCCGATAATACTGCCACATGCTCCTCGTACGCCGGGACATTCTGTACCGCTATCTCAATCTGTGGAACGTCCCTGCCTTTGATTAGGTGGATTAAGGAAGCCAGAGTTGCGAATGCATCGGCAAAATCATTCCGTCCCCGGGGAATATGTCGGAAAACGATATCTTCAAACTCTCGCATCAATTGGATAACACATCGGTGGTATGGAAGTAATCGGAGCTCCTTAGTGCTATACACCCCGATCGCCTGTCTGATTACCAGCTCTGAATCCCCGAACACTGCTAGTCTCTTCACTCCCATATCGCGGGCAAAACGGAGTCCCAATATACATCCCTCATACTCGGCTGTGTTATTCGAATTACTGAACTGCAATTTAGTGGCCACGGGGTATTGCTCTCCGGTGATAGAGACCAGGACTGCTCCGGCTCCTGCCCATTCATGGCACCATCAAAATATAACTTCCAGAACTGCCCCTCGTCATCACATCTCGTGTGTAAGACCCAAAATACATATTCGCCCGATAAAGGAGTCTCTAGCAGCTCCATCCCCCCTGCTGGCATTTTTGATAACTGATCTGTAATTCCCTGCCCTTTCATGGCTTTTTGAGTTACGTATACGATGTCAAACTGCTGTAAGATTAACTGCCACCTTGACAATCGACAGTTCAGCATGGGCCTTTCAAAGATATACTTCAGGGGATCTATTCTCGATATCAGGTACGTAGTGTGCCCATGGAGATAGTGCTGTAATCTCATTGCAGCCCACGCCAAAGCACAACATGTCCTTTCGATGGGGGTGTAATTCTGTTCACATCGGCTAAATCTCTTGCTGAGGTAATAGATGGCCTGCTCTTTGCCTGATTCATTCTTCTGTCCCAGCATACATCCCATCACAATGGTATTGACCGATATATACATAAACAGGGGGATCCCATCCTTCGGGGGTACCAGCACCGGTGCCTCTGTCAGCTGCTTCTTAATGGTCTGAAAGGCTTTCTGGCATTGCTTATTCCATTCTTGGGAGACATCTTTCCTTAACAGTTTAAAAATTGGCTCGCATGTAGTTGTCAAGTGGGATATGAAGCGGCTGATGAAGTTTATTCTTCCCAGAAATCCTCTTATCTCCTTTTCTGTGCGAGGTGCCGGCATATCCACAATGGCCTTAATCTACGCCGGATCCAACTCAATGCCCCGATTACTAACCAGGAATCCTAAGAGCTTGCCCGATTGCACTCCGAAAGCACACTTTGCCGGATTGAGCTTCAAATTATATTTTCTGAGCCGATCGAATAGCTTTTTAAGATGGGTTATATGATCAGATTCTACCTTCGATTTCACGATAATGTCATCCATGTAGACCTCTATCTCCTTGTGCATCATGTCGTGGAATAGGGCCATCATGGCTCTCTGATAAGTAGCCCCCGCATTTGTGAGACCGAAGGCCAATCGTCAGTAGCAGAAGGTGCCCCAAGGGGTGATCAAAGCGGTCTTTTCCCGGTCTTCCTCCGCCACCATTAACTGATGATACCCCGCAAAGTAATCAACAAAAGAGTACATCTCGTATTGGGTTGTGTTATCCACCAAGATGTGTATAAAAGGCACTGGGAAGTTGTCCTTGAGACTGGCCTTGTTCAGATCTCTATAATCGACACATACCCTCACCTTCCCTCCAGGCTTAGCCACTGGGACTATATTGGACAGCCATTTCGGGTAAGTGGACACCATAATGATTCCCGCCTTGAACTGTTTGACAATTTCTTCCTTCACCTTCAAGCTCCACTCCGGTTTTAGCTTTCTTAGTTTCTGCTTGACAGGCTTGAAACCCTCCTTGATGGGCAGCCGGTGCACCACAATGTCGATGGACAATCCGATTATGTCCTCATGAGACCAGGCAAAAACATCCTCATACTGGCTTAGCAACTCTGTTATTTCTGTTTTTTGGCTAGGAGTCAGATCTGTCCCTATCTTGAGCTCTTTGGGTTTATCAGGGGTTCCGATATTTATGGTGATGGTTTGGTCTAAGTTGGGTTTGGGTTTGTCTTCGACCCATCTTTTGATCTCGTCAGGCGTGTCATCGTTATCTGTCTCATCCTGCTCAATGCCCATTAAATCGAAATCCAGCTCAATATCAAAATCATAGTCATCTTTCAAATTTGAAACATCGTTTGTTAGGCAAGAAATACTCAAATTGTTACACTTAACATGAAACAAAAATATTTGTCATATATATAAGTCATTTTCCCACAATGATCATCTTTAAAATAACATGACAAAATAACATAACCATGCAAAATTCAAAACAAGGGACAAAAACTGGTATCTATTCATCCCCCGCCATCCGGGGTATACCACCCCGACGCCATATTTTACCCTCGTTTGGATATTACTGGCTCCATTGTCCAGTTGTCGGTGGTCAGATCGACCGGAATGCGATAGATGAAAGGCGGCTTCGTATCGGGAACTTTCTTGATGACCACAGCCACATCGCATTGGCCCTTCTTCATAACCTCCTTAGGAATAGTCAGCCCCGCCCAATCGATGACAGACACACTCTGTTGGGCTCCTAATGGCATGGCAACATCCTTCCCTTTTCTACTGCTTACTGACTGTCCAGGGATATAACACTTGGTTTCAAACTGTTGCATGACCTCCTACAGGAAACTCTCCTTTTTGGCCGACTCATCATTCGTGGGGGTCCACTTTCCACCTCCTGTCTCAGACATAGGCTTGCTAGTACCTTGTTCATTGTTGACTTTCGGTATCAGACTTTCGGCTCGTCGAGCTGGGGTCCCCCTTTGAGAGTGTTTTTGTGCTATGCCTCCATAATACCCCAACCCTGCCTTGCCTATCTGATTGGGCAGTTGAATAGGCTCAGTAATTCCTTGACTGCTCTTTCCCAAACCTTGCCCAGGTCGAAACTTCATCTTCATCATTTCTCTAGCAACAAAGGCAAGCTTAGGAGAGACCTTAGGTTTCACGGCTGGAGCCCCCAGACATCTGTAGTGGGGAATATTGATTTCCAGTGCCTGAAAACTGGCGGGTACCACCGATTCGTCCAAATTAATCACCGGTAGGCCATTCCTGGAAGGAGAAGGGTCATTATGCTCCGCAGAGACTGTCACCAGGTTCCCGTCGATGATAACTTAATTTGCTGGTGTAGCATAGAGGGAACTGCCCCGGCCATGTGTATCCACGGCCTTCCCAATAACATGTTATAACTTGCCGCGATATCCAGAACTTGGAATGAAATATCGAAAGTACAAGGCCCTATTTCCACAGGCAATTCTATTTCCCCCATCGTATCCTTCCGGGATCCGTCAAAGGCTCGCACCACCACATAACTGGCCCGCAGACGCTTGGGATTTACGTTCATTTTTTCCAATGTACTGAATGGACAGATATTCAATGTTGATCCCCCATCAATTAGCACCCCATTCATAACATATCCTGATGAGATTACCGCAATATGCAGCGGTTTTTGATGCCCCCTCCCCTCTTTGGGGATATCATCATCTGTGAACGATATTACATTGTTTTCTAACAGATGGTCCACTAGATGGCCGAAACCTTCTTTGCTAATCACCTTGGGAATGTGCGCCTCTTCCAGGACTTTGGCCAGAATTCTACAATGATCGTCAGATGATAATACCAAATCCATGATCGATGTCAGAGTCAATTCTTCGCTCAATACCTTGATCCCCCTTGCTTCTGAATGATTCATCTTCCTTAAGAATTCCACAGCTTTCTCCTCGGATATCTTTTCGTTCTTCTTCCCTTCGCTCTCAAGAACTCGTCCTGGAAGATATAAAGGATTCCCCTTTGATGTTACCGAAGCACAACTGGCCTCCTCCTCTGATACTCCCCCGTAATTCCACGGTACTATTTTCAGACTGCTAATGGGGATTTGTGGCATTGCTACAATAGTGAGAGGTTTCGGAGCCGTTAACCTGATAGGCCCCTCGGTGATACTCCTGCTCAGGCCCGCCAACCTAATCGGTGTCCCTCGTATATTCTCCTGATCACTTGTCACGCCAATCATCTCATCAATTCTCTTTATATAATTCAGCCTTGGTGGTCCTCCGGCTTCGCTGGCTTCCACCACATTGACCCCTTCCCCATCATGCTTAGGCAGAGGATTGACTTTAACATTTGGTGACTCTAGTTGTTCCACCACGATCTCCCCACTATCGATCATGTTCTGAATCTTGTGCTTTAGCATCCAGTATTCCTGAGTATCATAACCAGGGGAACCTGAATGGTAGGCACACTTCTTACTCGGGTCAAATCTTCTCCCTTTCAGGTCAATTGAGGGTGCCAAATCGACTATCTTTCTCTGTGCTATTAAGACTGCCAAAATCTGTTCAAGAGGATCCCCAAGCTGGGTGAATACCCGATCTTTTGTGGCTTCAAATCTTCTTCGTCCGTCCGTCCTTTTATTATGGAAATTAGATTATCGGGGTGGCATAATTCTCTATATTTACATTGGAGGGCTATTCTCCACCTTCCTGGATGATCCTTGTAGGATGAGGGAAACATCTTCCTCCTTTCTCTTTTGGGTCCTGCGGGAAGCACTGGCATAGTTTCCACTCTGGATTTGCTCCGCAACTGCCTCTAGGGCTGTGAAGTCTCGGATCTTGCCAGACTTTAACCCCATGTCAACCATTTCTCCATGCTTTATCATTTCGGCAAAAGGTCTTCCAATCCCCGCTATCACTCGCTCATAATAGGGTGCCTCCTGAATATCCACGAAGGTCATTACCATCTCCGTCTTGCTCATAGGGGGATTCACCTGTGCAGCCATACCCCTCCACCGCTGTGCATAGTCCCTAAAAGATTCTTTCGGTTGCTTCTTGATCTTTGTCATCTGATATCTGTCAGGGGCCATCTGCGCCTGGAAGCTGTATTGTGTCAAGAAAGTATGGGCCAAATCCTCCTAGTTATGGATTCGAGCATTATCAAGGCGAGCATACCAAGTTCTTGCTTCTCCCGTCAGGCTCTTTTGGAATAACTGCATCCTCAGTCCTTCGTCCTCTGCATAAGATCCAAGTTCCCCAATGTATATCTTCAGGTGTGTATAAGGGTCTCCCTTCCCATTATATTTCTCAAATTCGGGAATTTTGAACTTCTCCGGATACTTGGTTCCTGGAAAGACACATAGATCTGAATAATTTACCCTACCTAGGGAACATATGCCTTTCAGAGACTAGATAGTCTCCTCCATCTGCTTCATTTTCTTTCGAAGATCATCGAGGTCTCCCTCCTCTGGGATAGTGATAGACTCCACAACACGCTTGTGTGAGGTGGTCGTCACCCAAATCGTTTTCTAGCAAAAATTGAATAGTGGATTACTTGCCACACCTCAACCCCTCACCTATATGAAGACGGTAATCTTGGTACAATTGCTCACGTTTGGAAATCTGCGTTAGATGAACACCAACGACACCTTAACCCCTCGCTTATATGTAAGCGGTAATCTTGGTACAATCGACGCTTGATGTGGTAGAGGACGCCACACACAACTATGGAATGTTGTGTGATAAGTCAAGCTGAATTCTCAAAGAAAACTAAGGAAATACTTAGGAATCCTTCCAAGAATCAATAGTAGAGAATAACTCAAAGAGTTTGATAAAATCTGAATATATGAAATGTTGCTGCCTCCATTACAATCATAAGACTTATATATGGAGGCTAGGGTGGTGGCTATGAAACCCTAAATCTGAACAAGGAAATAGCAATTAACTTAGAGTTAAATCCCATCTAGGATTAATTTTATTACAAGGTAACATAGAAATCTGCTGGAAAGTGCTGAATAAAAAAAAAGTGCTGAAACATGAGGGAATCACATGCCAAAAATGTGCTGCAGAATATTCAGCAAATGGCTTGGAATTTACCTTCTGAATTAGCTCATCCTTTTGTAACACAATTGGCTTGGAATTTAGCTTATGATTTGGCTGATGCAGAATATTCAGCAATTGGCTTAGAATTTAGCTCCTAAATTGGCTCATCCATTTGTAACATAATTGGCTTGGAATTTGGCTTCTAAATTGGCTGATGCAAAATATTTAGCAATTGGCTTAGAATTTAGCTCCTAAATTGGCTCATCCATTTGTAACAAATTCACGAACTTGGAATCTGTCATACTCGATTTTGAAGTCATTCCAACCTCGTTCCAAATTATTTGAATCAACCCATTGAGTCCCTCCTTGAAGCGTTTAGCCCGAGCTCTTGTTACGGGTCCAACCGTGAAGCGCACCGAATCTGATGTATGGGTGTCAATCACTCCCGAGCTAGGGATGTCCTCATCAGATAGTGATTACTGTTCTGTTAGGTGCGGGAATGGCTTTGGGGATGACTGGCTCGCCCTTAGGTTGGGGTTGATCATCTTTAGGCGGATCCTTACTTGGCAGGTCCTGTTTAGGTAGTAACTGCTCCCTCAACATCGTGGCCATTTCCAACATTTGTTTTTTAAAATCATCGAATTCCTCCCGAGATATGGAACCAGGATTAGGAGGTGGAAGATCAGCCATTTCAGATGTAGAAACCTGGGCCCTCCTAGATTGCAAACGCGTTTGAGGAGCAATCCTATAGGGGAAAACAGTTTGAAGTTTAGTCTTGGGAAATGAAAGATGTGGATGCATGCTAAAGCTGTAACTTTTGTGTTTTTGGGTTTTTTAATCTTTTCCTGCAAAATAAAATGTTAACAGTCCCCTTATTGCAATAATAAATGCTAGACACGACTTTATTATGTTTTCCCAGCTATTCCCTACAAAACATGGAGGTTAGTACTTTCTTTTGACCAAAAGGGGATGTATATATAAAAATATTGAATGGGACTATGACATTTATACGTGTAAACGTAAAAGGGCATGAAGAGACTTTCCTTGCGTTGGGTTAATCTGAGGCTGACCTAACCTAAGGTTACTCTCGCGGCTTTTCGGCATTAAGGTTCCCAAATCTTCGCAATCTACTCGTCTGAATCCTTTCGATTGGAGCGGATATGGGTGGTGCGTTTCCTAAGCCATCTCCGGGGAGCAGCCCCTTCGAGTCCAGTAATAAGCAACCGACAGGTTCGCCTCAGGAGGAGGTACACTCTCAACATACATTCACATTCCTCGCCCTCACCGTATGCAAATGATTACTTTAAAGTAAAGCAATTCCATTAAATCATTCATTCATTGGACAAAACACACATTCACACAACAACAAGTAAAATAGGTCAAAATATCGCACGCACATACACATTCATGAATTTTTAAAGGATAGGACAGCATCAAGATTTGAACGCGGCTTAAGCCCTCTAATTTTCCCAGCAAAGTCGCCAGTTGTCGACGCCGAGAGGATCGCTTCTGATGGTAATTATTACCCTTTCTAATTTTAGCCTTTTTATTAGATGATCTTTGGAAAAGGTCGGCACTAATGTCGACGGGGTTTTGAAAGATCGTTTTTTATGATGAGCCAATTGACCAGAGTTGTCAGTTGGTATATTTGAAATGAATGTACCAACTCATCCGAATTTCGCTTTTTTCATAAATTGCTGGCTCATATGTGACTCCGAATTAATTGGTCTGTAAACCGAGATTCATAGAGTTCGGGTTGCTTAAGTGAGGGGAAGGTGTTAAGCACCCCCCCGACTTCCGTGAAACACGGTTACCGCAATCTTGATGCTTTTCCTATCCTTTTAATTCTTAAAATGGGTATGTGTGTGCGTGTGTATGCCTATGTGAATGTGGTGGTGAGTTTGTATGAAAGAATCATTTGGGTTTCTTATGGAAAGTCGTGTTTTAGTTTGGGAACGCCTTAGAATGTCTTTCGGTTTACATGAGAGAGCTTTATTATTATTATGAGAAAGGTTTGATTTTAATTGTCAAAAGCCGTGAGATTTTTCATTAGGTGCCATTTTGGCAAAACAAGAGTTTTTTAAACTTTCGTCAAAATAGGAATCGAGACCTATACGTTGCTTTCGTAAATAAAGTGACGGCAATTTCTAGGATCTCTTTAACCCTATGATCAAAGGTTTAATAAAACGTTATTTTTATAAAACCAAATTTTTGTGAGATTTGCACCCGATTTTTTCGTTAACCTTCCCGTTTAAACAGGAATCGACATTCATTAGCATTTCCAATTTTTAAACCTTGTGATGCTAATAACCTAATTTGATTAATTTATTAAAATCTCATCGTTTATCTTTGAAATCAATCTTTGTGTCGTAAATCAAATCAAGCATTTAAATGCGTAGGGGCTATTAATGGGCATGTAAGCCATCAAAATAACCCCAAACGCCCATAATCGCATATTTCACTATTACGGGGCCTTAAACCCGATTTTCAACTTGATATCGTTTCAGGCCCGACGATTACATATTTACAACCAAGGATAATCGTTCCTATTACATACACCAAAATTGTCCATCATCGGATTTGGACCACGGGGTCGCGTCCCTAGGCTCACATCCAAAATTACTACACACCCACAAAATGGATACTACAAAAATTAAACCACACCGGGTTGCATCGCACATTACAATATCCTAAAATAGCAATCTAAATACACTATGCATAATACATTATCGTAACGAGCTAAAATTCACCAAACGGATATCATCGGGCCATTAGGAAGAATTTTGTTCCATTGGAACCCTCACTAATAGTCCCAAATCCATATATCCTCAATGATATATAAGAAAAAACTACATTTAAGATAGCCCCAAATGATAAAAGTTTAACAAAATGATATAACAAAATGCAAAAAAAAATGTCTTTTTTCACCTTGCAAATGACATCACGATGCGTATAAATTCGTATATTGAATATAGTAGAAGCTATATGTGATACAATCTAGCAAAAGGGGTATAAATCCTCACTTTTTTCTCTCTTTTCTCTCCTTTCCCGCTGCTGTTTGCTGCTGATTCTTCCTCTTTTTCTTTCTTCTTCCGCTCCTTCCAACTCCCTGTATCCAGAATGAAGAACTGCACTGATAAAGGCTACCAGGGGCAGCCGCAGATTGATCTGCGGCTGGCCTCGGTTCCCCTGCTCCGATCCTCGGTTTTCCCCACGCCGTGCTTGAGTTCCGTTCCCACCATTGGCCGCGGATTGATCTGCGGCTGGCTGGACTGATTTTCTTAATTTCTGTACCGCACCTCGATTCTCGTGTCGTACCGTTGGTTTTTGCTGAACGGCTTGCGTTTTGCAGTCCGAGAACTGCTGGGAAACGTGCCTTGTCATTCAGGAACACTCGTTTCGAATGGCTGCGACATGACACCGGATTTATATTTGGAGCTTGGTTTCCAGGGGCGCTGCCCACCCGACCCCCACTAGATCACCGGTGAGCAGGTAAGCGTAGTGGCCATTAGTTAATTCGTGATATCCGCTCGTTGTCGTGTCGGCTTTGATCGCAAGTCGTTGTGGTGGCTTTTAGTCTTTATACTTATATCCACCTTTCGTTCTCGTAGGCTAGGTTGATTGACGATTTTGCCCTCCTGTCAGGGCTAGTATACGAAGTGCAAAATTCGGGTGTCTACAATAACCATGCAAAATTTAAAATAAGGGAAAAAAACTGGTATCTATTCATCCCCCACCATCCAGGGTATACCACCCTGACGCCATATTTTACCCTCGTTTGGATATTACTAGCTCCATCGTCCAGTTGTCGGTGGACAGATCGGCCGGAATGCGACAGATGAAAGGCGGCTTCGCATCGGAACCTTCCTCGATGACTACAGCCACATCGCATTGGTCCTTCTTCATAACCTCTTCAGGAATAGTCAGCCCCGCCCAATTGATGATAGGCACGCTTTGTTGGGCTCTTGACGGCGTGGCAACATTCTTCCCTTTTCCACTGCTTACTGACTGTCCAAGGATATAACACTTGGTTTCAAACTGTTGCATGACCTCCTGCAGGAAACTCTCCTTTTTGGCCGACTCATCATTCGTGGGGGTCAACTTTCCACCTCCTGTCTCAGACATAGGCTTGCCAGTACCTTGTTCATTGTTGACTTTCGGCATTAGACTTTTGGCCAGTCAAGTTGGGGTCCCCCTTGAGAGTGTTTCTGTCCTACGCCTCCATAATACCCAACCCTGCCTTGCCTATCTGATTGGGCAGTTGAATAGGCTCAGTAATTCCTTGACTGTTCTTTCCCAACCCTTGCCCAGGTCGAAACTTCATCTTCATCATTTCTCTAGCAACAAAGGTAAGTTCAGGAGAGACCTTAGGTTTTACGGCTGGAGCCCCCAGACATCTGTAGTGGGGAGTATTGATTTCCAGCACATGAAAACTGGCGGGTACCACCGATTCATCCAAATTAATCACCGGCAGGCCATTCCTGGAAGGAGAAGGGCCATTACGCTCTGCAAAGACCGTTACCAGATTCCTGTCGATGATAAACTTAATTTGCTGGTGTAGCATAGAGGGAACTGCCCCGGTCATGTATATCCATGGCCTTCCCAATAACATGTTATAACTTGCCGCGATATCCAGGACTTGGAATGAAATATCGAAAGTACAAGGCCTTATCTCCATAGACAATTCTATCTCCCCCATTGTATCCTTCCAGGATCCGTCAAAGGCTCGTACCACCACATAACTAGCCCATGGGCGCTTAGGATTGACGTTCATTTTTTCCAATGTACTGAATGGACAGATATTTAATGCTGATCCCCCATCAATTTGCACCCCATTCATAACATATCCTGATGAGATTACCGCAATATGCAGCGGTTTCCGATGCCCCCTTCCCTCTTTGGGGATATCATCCTCTGTGAACGATATTACATTATTTTCTAACAGATGGTCCACTAGATGGCTGAAACCTTCTTTGCTAATCCCCTTTGGAATGTGTGCCTCTTCTAGGACTTTGGCCAGAATTCTGCAATGATCGTCAGATGATAATACCAAATCAATGATCGATGTCAGAGTCGATTCCTCGCTCAATACCTTGACCCCCCTCGCTTCTGAATGATTCATCTTCCTTAAGAATTCCACAGCTTTCTCCTCTTCGTTCTTCTTCCCTTTGCTCTCAAGGACTCGTCCTGGAAGATATAAAGGATTTCCCTTTAATGTTACAGAAGCACAACTGGTCGCTTCCTCTGATACTCCCCCGTAATTCCACGGTACTGTTTTCAGATTGCTAATGGGGAGTTATGGTCTTGCGACAATGGTGAGAAGCTTCGGAGCCGTTAACCTGATAGGCGCCTCTGTGATACCCCTACTCAGACCCGCTAACCTAATCGGTGTCCCTCGTATATTCTCCTGATCACTTGTCATGCAAATCATCTCATCGATTCTCTTTATATAATTTAGCCTTGGTGGTCCTCCGACTTCGCTGGCTTCCACCACATTGACCCCTTCCCCATCATGCTTGGGCAGGGGATTGACTTTAACATTTGGTGATTCTGGCTGTTCCACCACGATCTCCCCGCTATCGATCATGTTCTGAATCTTATGCTTCAGCGCCCAGCAGTCCTGAGTATCATGACCAGGGGAACCCGAATGGTACGCACACTTCTTACTCGGGTCAAATCTTATCCCTTTCGGGTCAATTGTGGGTGCCAAATCGACTATCTTTCTCTGTGCTATTAATACTGCCAAAATCTGTTCAAGAGGATCCCCAAGCGGGGTGAATACCCGATCTCTTGTGGTCTCAAATCTTCTTCGACCGTCCGTCCTTTGATTATCGAAATTATGTTATCGGGGTGGCACGATTCTCTGTATTTGCACTGGAGGGCTATTCTCCACCTTCCTAGATGATTCCTGCAGGATGATGGAAACATCCTCCTCATTTCTCTTTTGGGTCCTGCGAGAAGCACTGCCATAGTTTCCACTCTAGATTTGCTCCGCAACTGTTTCTAGAGCTGTGAAGTCCCGGATCTTGCCAAACTTTAACCCCATGTCAACCATTTCTCCATGATTTATTATTTCGGCAAAAGGTCTTCCAATCCCCGCTATCACTCGCTCATAATAGGGCGTCTCCTGAATATCCACAAAGGTTATTTCCATCTCCGCCTCGCTCATTGGGGGATTCACTTGCGCAGCCATACGCCTCCACCGCTGTGCATAGTCCCTAAAAGATTCTTTTGGTTGCTTCTTGATCTTTGTCATTTGATATCTGTCAGGGGCCATCTGTGCCTGGAAGCTGTATTGTGTCAAGAAAGTATGGGCCAACTCCTCCCAGTTGTGGATCCGAGCATTATCAAGGCGGGCATACCAAGTTCTTGCTTCTCCCATTAGGCTCTGTTGGAAGAACTGCATCCTCAGTCCTTCGTCCTCTGCATAAGACCCAAGTTCCCCAATGTATATCTTCAGGTGTGTATAAGGGTCTCCCTTCCCATTATATTTCTCGAATTCGGGGATCTTGAACTTCTCCGGATACCTGGTTCCTGGAAAGACACACAGATCTGAATAATTTACCCTGCCCAGAGAACCTATGCCTTTCAGAGACTGGATAGTCTCCTCCATCTGCTTCATTTTCTTTCGAAGATCATCAGTGTCTCCCTCCTTTGGAATAGTGATTACTGTCCTGTTAGGTGTAGGAATGGTTTTGGGGATGACTGGCTCGCCCTTAGGCTGGGGTTGATCATCCTTAGGCGGATCCTTGTTTGGCGGATCTTGTCTCAGTAGCAACTACTCTTTCAGCATCGTGGCCATTTCCAACATCTGTTTTTTTAAAATCATCGAATTTCTCCCGAGATATGGAACCAGGATTAGGAGGTGGAAGATCAACCATTTCAGATGTAGAATCCTGGGCCCTCTTAGATCACAACCGCGTTTGAGGAGCAATCCTACAGGAGAAAACGGTTTGAAGTTTAGTCTTGGGAAATGAAAGATGTGGATGCATGCTAAAGCTGTAACTTTTGTGTTTTTTGGTTTTTTAATCTTTCCCTACAAAACAAAATATTAGCAGTCCCTTATTGTAATAATAAATGCTAGACACGAATTATTATGCCTTCCCAGCTATTCCCTGCAAAACATAAAGGTCAGTACTTTCTTTTGACAAAAGGGGAGGTATATGTAAAAAGGGCATTTATACGCGTAAACGTAAAAGGGCATGAAGAGACTTTCCCTGCGTTGGGTTAATCTGAGGCTGACCTACCCTAAGGTTACTCTCGCGGCTTTTTGGCATGAAGGTTCCCAAATCTTCGCAATCTACTCGTCTAAATCCTTTCGATTGGAGCGGATCTGGGTGGTGCGTTTCCTGAGCCATCTCCGGGGAGCAGCCCCTTCGAGTCCAGTAATAAGCAACCGACAGGTTGGCCTCAAGAGGAGGTACACTCTCAACATACATTCACATTCATCGTCCTCACCGTATGCAAATGATTACTTTAAAGTAAAGCAATTCCATTCAATCATTCATTCATTGGACAAAAACACACATTCACACAACAACAAGTAAAACAGGTCAAAATATCGCATGTACATACACATTCATAAAATTTTTAAAGGATAGGACAGCGTCAAGATTTGAACGCGTCTTAAGCCCTCTAATGTCCCCAGCGGAGTCGCCAGCTGTCGACGCCGGGAAAAATCGCTTCCATGCTAATTATTACCCTTTCCAATTTTAGCCTTTTTATTAGATGATTTTTGGAAAAGGTCGGCACAAATGTCGACGGGGTTTTGAAAGATCGTTTTTTATGATGAGCCAATTGACCAAAGTCACCAGTTGGTATAATTGAAATGGATGTACCAACTCATCCGAGTTTCGTTTTCGTAAATCGCTGGCTCATATGTGACTCCGAATTAATTGGCCTGCAAACCGAGATTCATAGAGTTCGGGGGCTTGCTTAAGCGAGGGGAAGGTGTTAGGCACCCCCCGACTTCCGTGAAACACGGTTACCGCAATCTCGATGCTTTTCCTATCCTTTAATTTTTTAAATGTGTATGTGCGCGCGTGTGTGCCTATGTGAATGTTGTGGTGAGTTTGCATGAAGAAACCATTTGGTTTTTTTATGAAAAAGTCGTGTTTTAGTTTGGGAACGCTTTAGAATGTCCCTCGGCCTATATGAGAAAGCTCTATTTTTTATGAGAAAAGTTTGATTTTAATTGTCAAAAACTGCAAGATTTCCATTAGGTGTCATTTTGGCAAAATAAGAGTTTTTTAAACCTTCGTCAAAATAGGAATCGGGACCTATACGTTGCTTTCGTAAATAAAATGACGGCAACTTCTAGGATCTCTTTAACCCTATGCACAAAGATTTAATAAAACGTTATTTTATTTTTATAAAACCATTTTTGTGATGTTTGAAAACGATTTTTTCTTTAGCCTTTTCGTATAAAAAGGAATCGACATTCATTAGCACTTCCAATTTTAAGCCTCGTGGTGCTAATAACCTAATTTGATTGATTTTATGAAAGTCTTCATCGTTTAGCTTTGAAATCAATTTTTGTGTCGTAAATCAAATCAAGCATTAAAATGCGTGAGGGCTATTCATGGGCATGTGAGCCATCAAAATAACCCCAAACGCCCACAATCGCATATTTCACTATTACGGGGCCTTAAACCCGATTTTCAACTTGATATCGTTTTAAGGCCTGACAATTACATATTTATAATAAAGGGCACATCGGCCCTATTACATACACCCAAAAATGTCCATCATCGGATTTGGACCACGGGGTCGCGTTCCTAGGCTCACATCCAAAATTACTACACACCCACAAAATGGATACTACAAAAATTAAACAACACCGGGTTGCCTCACACACCACAATATCTTAAAATAGCAATCTAAATACACTACGCATAATACATTACCATAACGAGCTAAAAATCACCAAATGGATATCATCGGGCCATTAGGAAGAATTTTGTTCCGTTGGAACCCTCACTAATAGTCCTTAATCCATGTATCCTCAATAATATACAAGAAAAACTACATTTAATATAACCCGAATTACAAAAGCTTAACAAAATGATATAACAAAAATGCTATAAAAAAAGGGCTTTTCACCTTGCAAATGACAGCACGATGCGTATAAACTCGTATATTAAATAGAGTAGAAAGTGTATGTGATACAATCTAACAAAAGGGGTATAAATCCTCACTTTTTCTCTCTTTTCTCTCTTTTCCCGCTCCTGCTTGCTGCTGTTTCTTCCCCTTTTTTTTTTCTTTTTCGTCTCCCTGTCTCCTGGATGAAAAATGAAGAACTACACTGATAAAGGCTGCCAGAGGCAGCCGCAGATTGATCCGCGGCTTCGTCGCAGATTGATCTGCGGCCAGCCTCGGTTCCCCCGCGCCGCGCTCGAGTGTCGTGTCATCAGTCGTCCCATCATTGGCCGCAGATTGATCTGCGGCTGGCTGGGCTGATTTTCTCATTTTTTGTACCGCACCTCGATTCTCGTTTCGTACTGTTGATTTTCGCTGAAAGGCCTGTATTTTGCAGTCCGGGAACCGCTGGGAAACGTGCCATGTCATTCAGGAATGCTCGTTTCGAATGGCTGCGACATGACACAGGATTTGTATTTGGAGCTTGGTTCCCCTCTAGCTCACCGGCGAGTAGGTAAGCGTAGTGGCCATTAGTCGATTCCTGATATCCGCTTGTTGTCGTGTCGGCTTTGATCGCAAGTCGTTGTGGTGGCTTTGAGCGTTCGTACTTATGTCCACCCTTCGTTCTCGTAGGCTGGCTTAATTGATGATTTTTCCCTCCTGTCAGGGTTAGTATACGAAGTGCAAAATTTGGGTGTCTACAATCATGCTTAAATTTGTTGATTCAAATATGTTTTAAAAGCTGTTCCAAACCAGTTGATTGGTATGGACTCTAAGACTGAGAAAATGATAGACTCCACAGCACGCTTGCGTCAGGTGGTCATCGCCCAGATCGTTTCCAGCAAATTATTTGGGTGGAACGCTTACAACACCTCAACCCAACGTCTATATTGAGACGAGAACCTTGGTACAATTGCTTGCGCTAGGAAGCTTGCGTTGAATGGAACACCAACGACACCTTGACCCAATGTCTATAAATAAGAACCAAAAGTACAATCGACGATTGATGAAAGGTATAAGACGCCACACACAACAATGATATGTTGTATGATAAGTCAATTGAACATTCATAGAAAAACCATGAATAATTCGAGAGTTCTCAAAGAACCAAAAGGAGAATAACCTCACAAAGTTTATTAATAATCTGATAATTATTCAATTACATCAGTCAATCCTTTATTTATACTAAACAAAAGAAACCCTAAACTCATAAGGAAATAGAAATCAATTTGGAAACAAATCCCTAACTAATAAGTATCCTAAATACATTAGAATTGGAAAAATATAGCTAAAATATCAAAATCCCGTGCAAATCTGCTTTAAAACGCGCCTAGAAAAATGTTAAACGCGCTGGAGCACCGCGGCCCATAAAGGGGAGCGTCGCGGCTCATGAGAGCGCATCGCGGCCCGGATTTGCTGTCCACGCCATTTTGCTGAGTTGTTGCCTTTAATTCCCAAATTTGATCCTCTACTCCTTCCTTGTTTCCGCCAATGAACATGAACCATTGTATGGAACAAATAGTTAAACTTAAAATCAAATCCCCAAACAATCGCGTTAACGTGTTCCTTGAATCCATCCCTTTATAAAATGAAATGCGGCTTTGTCGTGGACTAGATGACACAAATGAACACAGATTTGACGGCTTTGACTTGGTTTGAAATAAATGATCATTTTCTCATGGTCCGCTTGAACTGAGCCTCATTTCAAACATTCTTGAATATATTTCAGCCCAATTAATTAAGATAATTTGTTGAACCCCTTGGACTTGAGTTGAGTCGTTGTCAGTTAATACGAGCCTGACTAGGATTGTATCATTCCCCTCCTCTTGAAAAGTATTTGTCCTCAAATCTGGCATCCCCTCCTTTTGAAAAGGATTTATCCACAAACCTGACCCTACATAAAAACAAATCAAGTTAGAAACCAAAACAAAAATTCCTATCTAGTAAAATAAACCTATAGATAATAAAATAAACACAAGAAAAGTTATAAAAAGTTCTATCCCCTCCTAAATCAAATATCAGCACGTAGATTTCTTCACATTGAATAAACTCCCATTTACAAATTCTCGGATCAAAGATGAATCTTATGATCTCGACCATCCGTAAATATATCCACTTCAATGCACCCGGATCAAATATCAAAATTTGAAACTCATCACATTGCATTCGCAAGCACTCTTGAATTCCTGGATTAAACACAAAACAAAACGAATCAACAAGTGCCTTTTGTCTAATCACGAAGAAATCAAATAACTCAAAATCACATGCAAAGTCTACTAGAACAAAATCCAAAACACTTCCCTTTAGACTTTCCATGCATTGTTCGAACGAATGAGCACATCGATCCATGCTTCTCTCCTCGAAGAGTATGAACCCATCACGAACCTGCAAAACAAACTCCACATTCCCCTTCCCATTGACATTAACCAATGCAAAATCATAATGACATCAATGGAATTAAAAGATCAAAATCAACACCACAAGATAAAAACTCACTAGCATAATTATGATACTCACAATCAAACAAAACATATGCCAGAGAATTTTTCCCAATGTGATTAAACGTCAGAATGTCATCAAAATAAATATTAACAAATTTTCCCATGAATGAATGCAAAATATGATTTAACATGAAAACATTTAATGCACTAGCTAATCCGAATAATTTAACTAGACCTGTATGTAAACCGATTCCTACTCCAATCCGATGATAAACACTTTTCAAATCAAGTTCAAATGATAGTAAATCATGCAAAGAAGATTGCTCAAACGAAAATTGATGATTACTACCACTATCAACTAACGACAACTCATGTAAAGATTGACTAGCATGGCAACCCAACTCAACATATGGATAAGAAAACCTAGAATGAATTTCATGCAAATTAGAATATTGAAAAAGAGAATATACCAAATGATAGTATGAACACTGAAAACGAGAATAAATATCATGATCTTAAACTAACTCAACAAAGATCAAATATCCCTCATAGTTTATGATAAAGACGATTCTACCATCAAAATAGCTAACATTAAATTTATCAATGGAAGCATGCAAAACATGTTTTAATAAACTCATGAAAATACTAGATGCATTAGTTAATCTAACATAAATAACTATCCACCTATACAAATCACACGTTAACACAATTTTTCATCCATCACAATCTCTCATACTACTTTGATTAGGCAACATCATCACATGATCATCTTCACATGTGGATAAAACATAAGTATTATGCAATTTATCAAGCATATTATCTAAGCAAAGAAAATAATAACGATACTTGTTTACCAATTGAAAATCAACAAACATGCTCGACGTCTTATCCTCCTTAGGTACTATGATTTCATCAACAGTACAAAAACTCATGTCTTCATCCACAATACCCACCTTGATCAACTCTCCAACCCGCCTTTGGAACTCCTTCGTTTCCTCGGGAATACTGTAGGTTGATCGGTATGGAACAATAGCACTAGGTATGCACTCACTCACCTGTATAAAAGAAATAACATAACTAGACAAAACAGAGTTAATGTAGTTAGTATTCAAAAGCGTCGTCTTGTACGAATGTACAGTCATTGAGTGTTCAAAATACAACTCTCTTTCACTCTCACTCTCTTTTTCATAGTCACTCATTTTTCTCTCTTCTTTTTCTTCTTGCTCAATCTCTCGTTTGTTTTCAAACTCTCGAATATTTTCAATCTCTCTATTTTTTTCATTCTCTCTATTATCAATCTCTCGTTTGTTTTCTTCCTCACTCTTTTCAAATTTTTCTTTTTCACACTCAATCTTTTGATCAATTTCTTTTTATCGTTTGTTTTCTTGCTTTTGATCATGAACTTCATCTTGCACACTAGAATCTAACAATTCTCTTTGGACTACATATTTTTTTCATCTACCACCTCCGTCGGCTAATCTTGCTCTTTTTGCGCCTTAGAGATGTTTTGTAGTTGTATCCACCAATCCTCCATCCCCTTACGAAATGAATCCATGATGTCCTCCCTTGCCTCCTTTGAAAATAATTGTTCCCTATTCACCTTAGGAGTTTCTCGTGACTGTCTCTGATGCGAATCTCCCTGCCGATAATCCTTCCTTTCATCATCCCATGTTGATCGCCTTGAAGGTTGCTCTACATGTCTTAGAGATGCATAATCATTCCTCCTGTTAAGATGTACTGGAACAAACCGCTTCCTCATCACGGTTTTCAACTCCTCCCATGTCTCGATCGGATACTCTCCACATTTTCGCTTGCTAAGCACAAATTGATCCCACCATATAACTGCATGACCAGAATAATCTTGAACTGCAAGTTTGAACTTCCTCCGCTCGGAATAGCCATGATAGTCAAACTCTCGCTCCATCTTTTCCTCCCATCTCAAATAAGCATCTGAATCATTCCTGCCTTGGAAAGGATTCCTTCGAAACCCATAAGCACTTTCACAATTATAACCATACATGTTTGCTGCAAAACAAAGATTAGTAGATAAAATTTTCCTAACACACTCCCTTACGTGTTTCGCTCAACAATGTATCACACAATTATGAAATCACTTGTGTATCGCTCAATTGGCTTTTTTTTAACTCACGACTTTTTTTTTCACGAATTTTTTTTTTCAATACATATAATCAGCAAAAAAATTAAAGGTAAGTAACTAGCTAGAAAACGTAGCTTTGATACCAAATGATAGACTCCACGGTACGCTTTCGTGAGGTGGTCGTCGCCCGAATCGTTTCTAGCAAGTTATTTGGGTGGAATGCTCACAACACCTCAACTCAACGTTTATATTGAGACGAGAACCTTAGTATAATTGCTTGCGCTAGGAAGCTTGAGTTAAATGGAACACCAACGACATATTGACCCAATGTCTATAAAGAGACAAGAACCAAAAGTACAATCGACGATTGATGTAAGGGAGAAGATGCCACACACAACTATGATCTGTTGTATGATAAGTCAATTGAACATTCATAAAAAAACCATGAATAATTCGAGAGTTCTCAAAGAACCAAAAGGAGAATAACCTCACAAAGTTTATTAATACTCTGATAATTATTCAATTACATCAGTCAATCCTTTATTTATACTAAACAAAAGAAACCCTAAACTCATAAGGAAATAGAAATCAATTTAGAAACAAATCATTGACTAATAAGTATCCTAAATATATTAGAATTGGAAAAATATAGCTAAAATATCAAAATCCCGTGCAAATATGCTTCAAAAATGCGCCTGAAAAATGTTGAACGCGTTAGAGCACCGCGACCCATAAAGGGGAGCGTCGCGGCCCAACTGAAGGCGCACCGCGGCCCAACTAAGGGAGCGCCGCGGCCCGGATTTGCTATCCGCGCCACTTTGCTGAGTTGTTGCCTTTAATTCCCAAATTTGGTCCTCTACTCCTTCCTTGCTTCCGCCAATAAACATGAACCATTGTATGGAACAAATAGTTAAACTTAAAATCAAATCCCCAAATGAACGTGTTAACGTGTTCCTTGAATCCATCCCTATATAAAATGAAATGCGGCTTTGTCGTGGATTAGATGACACAAATGAACACAGATTTGATGGCTTTAACTTAGTTTGAAATGAATGATCCTTTCCTCGTGGTCCGCTTGAACTGAGCCTCATTTCGAACATTCTTGAATATATTTCAGCCCAATTAATTAAGATAATTTGTTGAACCCCTTGGACTTGAGTTGAGTCGTTGTCACTTAATGCGAGCCTGACCAGGATTGTATCAGAAAAAGAACAAATCTTATTAAGGCAGTAAATTGGAAAACAACTAATTGCCTGTTTATTAAGTGATTATGCATATTTGCTGGGTATGAGAGGCTGATCCCCTCGATTACCAAAACTTATTAAGAGGACCAGTTTAAATACTGACAACCTCCGTATACGTTCATGGTCATTTTTGACCACTCAGCTTAATTTTTCATAAACTTGAATTCTTATTCTTTCACAATTGTTATACATTGTTAAAAATTTGAAAGTTAAATTCTTTTCTAATCATGATATATTATCCTTATAATTAAACATGCTAAGCGAATTAGTTGCTCACCCTTGCTATATCATGACGTTTATTTCAGCAGAGCCTGAATGTTCAAAGAAGAAAGACAAAAGAAAAGGAAAAGTCCAAGAATAAAATTCTGATGCATGTTTAATTTATTAGATTATCTAATGTAATTTATTATGTAAACCTTTTGAGATTATTAAGGTATGTAATAAGCTAAGGTTATTAAACTTTAGGGATTTATTGTAGAACCTTATTGTAATGAACAATGTATGTTTATTATTCCGCAATAGTTTATAGAATGTGTATGATGATGATGGATCGTGAGCACTGAATCCGAGGTTAGAGAACCCGGATTTGGGAGCGTCACATTGCATCCTATAAAATCTTCATCTGAATACCCTATTAGATCAAAGGGAGACTCCTTGGGATACAATAATCCCAAATATGGAGTGCCTTTGAGATATTTAAAAATCCTTTTAACAGCAACTAAGTGAGATTCTTTAGGATTAGCTTGAAATCTAACACAAATACAAGTAGAGAAAATGATATCTGGTTTACTAGCAATTAAGTACAAGAGAGATCCTATCATACCTCTGTATTGAGTTATATCAATACATTTACCAGATTTATCTTTATCTAGCTTGGTTGTAGAGGCCATAAGAGTCTTCATGGGAGTTGTTGATTCCATGTCATACTTCTTAAGTAAATCTTTGATGTACTTGGCTTAGTTAATGAATATTCCTTCATTAGTCTACTTCACTTGCAGTCCAAGAAAGAAATTCAGCTCACCCATCATGCTCATTTTAAATTTACTCTGTATAAGCTTAGCAAATCTCTCACATAATTTTTTATCAGTAGAATCAAAAATAATATCATCTACATAAATTTATACTAATAGAATCTTATCTTTATACTTTCTTAGGAAAAGTGTTGTGTTTACTCTACCTCTTGTGAATCCATTTTCAATTAGAAAAGTAGTAAGAGTTCCATACCATACCCTAGGTGTTTGTTTCAAACCATAGAAAGCTTTATCTAATCTATAGACATAATTTAGATGAATTTGATTGATAAAACTTGGAGGTTGTTCAACATAGACTTCTTCCTGAAGTTCACCATTCCGGAATGCACTATTAACATCCATTTGAAAAGCTTTGAATTTCATGAAGGTTGCATAAGCTAGAAACATTCTGATTGCGTCCAATCTGGCAATTCGAGCAAATGTCTCATCATAGTCAATCCATTCTTCTTGAGAATAACCTTTGGCCACCAGCCTTGCCTTATTTCTAGTGGTCACACCATCTTCATCTATCTTGTTTCTGAAAACCCACTTAGTGCCAATAATAGGATGATCTTTTGGCCTTAAAATTAGCCTCCAAACCTTTCTTCTTTCAAAATGATTCAACTCCTCTTGCATAGCTTCAATCCAGCTTGAATCTTACATAGCTTCTTCATTCTTTTTAGGCTCCATCTGAGAGAGAAAACTTTGGTAAAAGCACTCATTCTGAGAGGCAGATCTAGTCCTGACCCTTGCATTGGGATCACCAATGATTAGGTCTTGAGTGTGATCTCTTGCCCATCTTCTTCCAAGTGGAACATTTGTCCTTGTGCCTTATTGTCTGAGTTCTTCAAGATTTGGTTATGGATCAGCATCATTAATTCATAAAGTATTTTCTTTAGGAAACTAGATGTTCTACGATTTCCTGGTTTGGCACTGCAATCATCGAGTCTGGCTTAACGGCTGCAGCATCTGCAATCATAGGGCTCGACTACTCTGTGATCGTAGGGTCCAACTCTACGACCTTATCAAAAGATATAGCTTTCTTAGGATTTCCTAAGTCAGATTCATCGAAGGTTATATGAATAGAAACTTAAACGATCAATGATTTCTTATTGAACATTCGATAGGCTTTGTTGTCCATAGGGTATCCAAGAAATATTCCTTCGTCTGACTTAGGCTAAAACTTGGTTAAGTATTTCTTACCATTATTGAGGATGTAGCATGAGCAACCAAAGATATGAAAATAGATAATATTTGGCTTCCTTCCTTTCCACAACTTATAGGGCATTTTCTTGAGCGTGGAGTAAATTAATGATCTGTTCTAAGTGTAGCAAGTAGTGTTGATAGCTTCGGCCCGAAAATATTTAGGAAGATGGGTTGCTGCTAGAAGTGTTCTTCCTGCTTCGATCAAGGTTCAATTTTTTCTCTCAGCCACTCCATTTTGTTGATGAGTTCTTGGTGCTGAGAAGTTATGATGAATTTCATTATCTCCACAAAATTGATCCATCTAAGAAAAGTCAAATTCTCTTCCATGATTACTCCTTATTGCCTTGATCTTTTCACCCTTTTCATTCATAATTAGCTTGAACAATCTGATCAACTGATTCTGGTTTCATCTTTAGATCTTAAGAAGAATACCCATACGTACCCGGTATAGTCATCCACTATGACCAGTGAGTATCTTTTGCCTCCAAGACTAGCAGTTGGTATTGACCCAGATAGATCCATATGCAACAACTATAAGGGCCTCACATTTGAATTTGCTACTTTACTTTTGAATGAGCTCCTCGTTTGCTTTCCAAGCTGATAGGCCTTGCATGGTCTCTCTTTGACATAACTCAGCTTTGGCAATCCTGTAACTAGATCTTTGGATATAAGCTTTGATATGCTCTTGAAGTTTAGATGGGATAATCATTTGTGCCACAGCCAGCTTACATCTTCAGAGGCTTTGGCAAAGAAGCAAGTTGTTTCTGAGGAACTGAGCTCAAAAAGATTAACCACATAAACATTCTCTTCTCTTGATCTAGTCAACTTTAATAAGTTGGATTCCAGGTCTCGAACTTGACACTGGTTATTGAGGAAGATGACTTGATGCCCTTTATCACATAGTTGACTAATGCTTAGCAAATTATGCTTCAGTCCATCAATATAGGCAACTTTACTAAATAAAACTGCTCTATTTCTAATTGAGCCATATCCTATGGTTTTCTCAGAGTTATTGTCTCCAAAGACAACAGTTGGACCATCTTTAACTTTGAAGCTTGATAGAAAAGCTTTATTTTCAGTCATATTCCTGGAGTATCTACTATCAAGATACCAGATAGACTCAGTGAAGCTTGGTACCTGCATTCAATATCATTCTTTATTTTGGTACCCATACAAACTTGGGTCCTTCTATGTTAGTGCATTTTGGTACCCAAATCTTCTTGACTTTGGGTTTCTTATAAAATAATGGATGATAATTATCATAGCACATTGCAGTTTTATGACCATACTTATGACAGTTATAACATTTGATATCAAGTATATGTGAGTGTGTGAATGAATATCTTCTTTTTTTTAAAATTTAGGATGATTTTTATATTCAACTATTCTTCTAGCCTTGAACTCCTTCTGCTGCCAAACTGCTCTACGTTTTTGTGGTTTCGTAAAGTAGAAACCAATTCTATGATTTTTGCCTGATTGATTCATATGATTAATTTTACTTGACTCTACAATTTTTGGGGCATGATCATAGACTTTGGCTTACTCTTCTATTTCACAAGACCAAGATCAATATGTGACCTGTTGTTTTTGAGAACAACAATCTGATCTGCAGAGTTTGAACTTCTTTGAATTATTGGCTCAGTGATCTTTGTGGATTTTACAATACAATACTTCTATTTAATTGAGAAGCATTGTTATTGATTTCCTTACTTTTCCACACTTAGAACTGAATAAGAATCTCCAAATCCTAATCCTGACCTGTCAGAGACAGACCTTTGACTTTCAATTAATGAATCCATTGATGCAGAAGATCGATTCCATATAGATATTGTCTTCTCTAGATCCTGTATTTTAAGAAGTTAGTGTTAACTCTCTTTGAGTATTTAATTCTATCATTTTTCTCAAGCCTGCATTCTCAACCTCAAGATTGATAAAAGAGGCAGCACTTTGCAAAGCAGTTTTCAACTCTACAAGAGGTTTCTCTTTCTCCTTTTGAAGAAGAGAATGATCATTTGATAAAATTCTAAATGACTTCATATAATGATGCAAATCTGAAGTTATATCATGCAATGCAATTCTAAGATCATCAATACATATACTAATAGAGTTAGAATCAAATACCTCAATGATGTCAATTTCTCGACGATCAGTGGATTTGCTTGACTTTTCTTCTATAGCCATCAAATTAAGTTTATCCAAATGAGGTTCTTTATCAGCACTAGAATCTGAATTTAAGCTACATTCTGACTCACTCCACGACCTTTCAGCTCTGTGCTTGACTATCATCTTGTTTGAATCATTAGAGGTGGGGATCAGTTCTGTTGAAACGCATGGACCACTAATTGGAGCATCATCCATATATTCATCTATAGCATCCATATATTCCTGCAGACGAACATCCTAGTTAGCAATTTTTCTTCATTAGAAAGAGGTGACACATTTTCACCACCAAACTTAGAATCGATTTTATTGTGTGTCATATGATCAACTCAAAGTGTTTAAGCTTTTGGTTAGGAGAACCCGCTCTGATACCACTTGTTGTTTTCTAGAGGCACAAAAGAGATCTAGAAGGGGGTTGAATAGATCCTTTAAAATTTTTCAATTTTACAAAGGGCAGTTATCAGATAATTAATTAGATCAATTAATTTAGTACAACGGAATATGAATATAAAATCCCCCTTAAAGATTTAATGAAATCTCAGATCTAACTTTAGTTCATGTGAAGATAAGTCACAGATAGTTATAACAGTTTATAACAGTTAATGACAGAATGTAAATGCTTAAGGTAAATGACACAAGATGTTTTAAGTAGTTCGGAGACTGAATAACTCCTAATCCACTCTTCCACTCCAACGAGCAGGATATCTACTAAGGATAGGGTCACTAAGTCCACTTACAACTGAACCACTAAGGTTCCTTTGAGTCACCTAGTCTTGTAATTCGGTCACTTAGACCTCTTCAAGTTTTTTCAACTTGGTATTCAGACACTTAGTTAAGGACACTTAGACCTCTTCAAGTTTCTTCAACTTGGTATTCGAACACTTAATCCAGGACACTTAGACCTCTTCAAATTACTTAGACTTGGCAAAATGGACACTAAGTCCCAAATCACTAAGATCTCTTCAAGTCTATTCGACTTGGCAAAGTGGATACTTAGTCCCAGATCACTAAGATTTCTTCAAGTCTTTTCGACCTGACAAAGTGGACACTTAGTCCAGATGAATCACAACTGAATGTTGATTGCGTTTGGGGTGCTGCTAAGCTTTGCAATGATGCTTGACTTCTTCTGGTACTTAGCAGCTTTGAACTTGTACTAAGTTGTAGAGTAGAGCTTTTTTAATTTAGCAGAGGTTCAACTTTTTATTCTTGGTGATTCGTACTTAGATTTGAATCCTCGTACGCCTTTTATAGACCTTCAAAAATTTTCCCGTTAGAGAGTTCCCATTAGTGCATTTAATATCCTGCTCTCTAATATTCTCTGACAACTATTTTGAAGGTAGGTAGATATATTGCTTTCGGTTCTGCAAACGTCCCATCAGACTACAGACTCTTCTACTGCACTTTAGAGATGTCACATCTTCATTTTAGCCTTTCAGACATAGCTTCATTTTGATCCTCTTTCTGAATTTGAAGATGGTGACAACATTCTTGTAATCTTGCTCTATGATACTCTGCATTGCTCTGTACTTGTCAGAATTATAACCCTTTTGACATGTTCAACAAGTTTGACTTGATCGTTGAGTTTGCTGAAGAATATAGAGTCTTGACTAGCTTCACTTGACGTTCTGTTCTACGATGACCAAGGCAGCTTTACGATCTGCACTATGATTGATGAGCCAACTCTACGATCTTCTCTACTATCTCAACGATGGACGAGGTAGCTCTACGATCAACTTTAACTCAGAGATATCCTCTTTTGTTCTAGATTAATCAGATTACTTTACGAAACAGAATGCAACTCTATGATCTTTGTAGACTCTGTTATTTCGACTTTAGCTCTGAGATAACTTTACAGTTTCAGCAATCTTTCTTTCAATGCTCTACGATCACATAGAGTACTCTACTAACATCTTTTATATTACAAACAGGCAAGGTTACTCTACGATCTGCTTCAAGATTGCATAAGCAGCTTCATGATTTACTCGACGATTGCTCAGGTAGCTCTGTTATCTGCTCGACGATTCTGACTTGAACTTCATTCTTGCTCTACGATCATCTGACTACTGAACTACAAACTCAAGACTTATTCTGGGAACATAATTTACTTTACAAACAGGCAGAGTAACTCTACGATCGTTTAACAATACTATATGATCAATTTGATCCTATCAGCTATACATCAGATTCAACTCAAGGATCAACCTAACAAGTTTGATCGTTCTATTTTAAGTGCTTGTACAATATTTCTCTTTTAAGGACTTTACAAAACTTACTTGAACAAATATACATTAATCACTTTTGCATCATCAAATTATACAATAAGTTCTAACAATTTTAATTTATTATTTTATTTTTTATTTAAAGGGCGATTCTTAGGAAAAAGATCGACATAAATACCGACGAAGTTTTGAAAGTTTGATTTCAATGAAAGGCCAATTTGATAAAGTCGCCATTTGGTATAGGTTCAAGGGGATGTACCAACTCATCCAGATTTTGAGATTTTGAATGAAATATGGCCCTAAATATGGCTCCGTAAAATTGGTCTCAAAACCGAGATTCATAGAGTTCGAGGGCTTGCTTAACCGAGGGGAAAGCGTTAGGCACCCCCCAACTTTTATGAAAACACGGTTATTGCATCTTAATATTTTCCTAGTGTGAAGTGTGTGTGTGTGTGATTTGGAGAAAATCTACCTAGCTTTGAGTCGAAATCGTGAAGAATGCGTTATTTTGAAAACAACTTAAAACCTCTTTAACCTTATGCACGAGGGATTTGATTTAAGAAAAAGTTTGTTTTAGCTTTGATTTAATAAGAAACTTTTTTGGGGTGACGTTTTGAGAAAACATAGTTTTCAAACCCTTTGGCAAATAGGAATCGAGATTCTTCGTTACTTTTAATTTTAGCTTAAAATTGTTCTGTTAACCCGGGTCGATTCGATTTTAAAAGATCTTTATCATTTTGTTTGAAAATCATTTTTGGTGACAAACGAAAAAATAAGCATCAAAATGGGGTCGGGGCGACCCGTGGGCATGAAAGTCATCTCAATAGCCCCGAACACCCGCGATCACAGTTTTCACTATCACGGGCCCCAAATTTACATATACAATAATCATTTTGCGGATATTATAATCGAAACTACGTCCATCGTGGGAATTATGTCAAGGCTCGATGTGAGGACCTCGACTCCATTCCTAGGCTCACATAATTTGGAATCATAAACAATACATGGAAATAAGAGACAAAGTCTAGAAAAAGGGCACCCAAAGACCCTAATCCGTAGATTATACAATGAAATCTACACTTTAAGGGACTATTACGTATTGACGAGATCTAGCGAAAAGATTTAGAATCTAGGATTTGATATCCGTAGATCTAAGATCTAATAGATCTATACAATGATATAATCGAGATTTAACTGATAATATATCCCAAACTTGCTATCAGGTGATTCAATTTGTTAGAATCCATTGACAGCTAATAAGTGGGACTCCCTCACCGCTAGACATGAATCTAGGATTTTTCGGGGTAAACCAAAATCATCTTAAAAACATTGAAAATTCATAGATCTACACTAAATCCATGTCGAATCTAGCATAAAGGTTAAAGTTTTTAACTTTGAAACCGATAATAAACTAGATCTGAGCTAGATCTCATGTGGACCTCAGTAAAAGATTCAAACTTTAATAACCCACGAGCAAAATAATCAGTAAAATAGGTCGAATCTGGCTCGAAATCGCATAAATTGAGTCGAGGATATCATCGGATGATTAGGAGGAGATTTTAACCGTAGAAAATCCTCTCTAACTATCCATAATCCCATAAAGAGGATCCCCACACCCTAGACATGGATCTAGGATGTAGGGAGAGCCTCAACAAAAATATTAATCAAAAAACAAAACAAATCCAAGCACAACAACTGATACAATATAACAAATCTACTAGATCTCTATTAAAATTGTACAAAGATTGAATCTTTCACCTTAAGGAGAACGAATAAAGCTTCCCAGCTCTTGGATCTTGATGATAACGTACTAATCTAGCAAAATATTGGATAAAAATTAGCTAGATCTAGCCTATGTATGGAGAATATTTTCTACTTCTCTCTCTTTAAAATTTCTTTTTCTCTCCTTAAAACTATTCCTCTTTTCAAAAAATGGCTGAAAATTGCCTTATATGCCCGGGCCTGGCCGTTGGTACTTCTGCGGCTGGCTAGTGTAAGGACCGAGAATTTTATATAATTATATATGTAAAATTTTACGAATAATTTTTTTTTATATAGAAATTACTTGGAGTATATAATTGAATATGTGGATTAAGCAAGATAGTTAATCTATTTTATTTTAAATTAACTAAGATGAATACTTAATCAATTTGATTAAGGAAAAGCAAGATAAGTTATGTTGAGAATTAACATAACTTGAATGTTAACCTTGAATGGTAAATAAAATATTTATAATCTTTAAATGATTAATTAGTATTACTAATACATAGTGATTATGTGAATGTGTAATAACCTATTAAAGGAAATAAGTATATTAAATTACTTGTAAGTGTAATGAACACTTTGTGACGTACATTGAATGGATATGTGGATAAATAAATATAATAATTATTTATCAATGATGATAAATATGTTATGACTTATGTGGAAAAAAAATTGTATGTGATTAATTGTTAGTTAAAGTAGGGCCACTAATAGTCATTTAAATTAGTGGACTAACCTCATAGTATGAATAACAAAGAAATGGACAAGATAGTAAGTTAATTAAG
Organism: Aralia elata; assembly: GCA_034770075.1. Taxonomy (NCBI): domain Eukaryota; kingdom Viridiplantae; phylum Streptophyta; class Magnoliopsida; order Apiales; family Araliaceae; genus Aralia; species Aralia elata. The sequence continues at coordinate 37,869,937 of CM068380.1, read as the reverse complement.
TATTCAATTAAAATGAATATAGTAAGTAAATAAATTTTGTACATTAATTAATATGAGTATTAATTAATGAAGATTATGGGAAATTTGAATAATTAATTTTAATAGTCCAATTAATAAGAAAATACTAGTGGACTAGCCTAATTAATTAATTAACCAAGTCCACTCAATAAATTGAACATGGACTTGGATAATTAATATGTGGACTAACTAAACTATCCCAATATCTAACTAAATTAGTAGTCCAAGAAGCAAATTAAAAATCTTGGCAAACTAGTAGCCCAAATAGAGTAAAAGTGAGCCCAAAAGAAATGGAATTAAAACTCAATTGTTAGCCCACTTGGGAAATATTCCTAACAACTCATTAATCTATTAAAAAATCAAAGAAAAGCAAAAATTTTGGGTAAAATAGCAAGGGGGCTGCCGGCCATAGGGAGTACCACATGGTGAGTTGTCAAATTTTTGCTTAGCTTGCTTGTGCAGGTTAAATAGGAAGTACAATTATTAATTATGCCATCTATCACCAAGTTGTCAAAAATTGGTACTTGCTCATGATGACAAAATAGATAGATACAACCTATGTATCTATACGTTAATGTAAGCAATTAGTTCTTGAAGCAATGTGAATCTTATTCATCTTCATTTTCTTAGTAACTTAGAGAGAGAAAACTAGAGAGAAAGAAATAAAGAGAGAGAAAGAGAAATCAAAGGGAAGATAGAGAAAGCCGTGGGTTTGAGAGGAAGAGGGGAAGGAGGAGAGCTTGTGGATGTCCCATAAGTTCATCTCCTACTTTGGAAAGAGAAGGAAGCAAGCCACCAAGCAAAGAAAGTATAAAACTAAACTTAAAAACCCTTAAAACCCTAATTTTGGGTTATGGGTGAAGTCTTATGTTAGAAGTTTGAAGTTTATGTGTTAAATATTTAGAATCAAGGTAAATATATTTATGTTTGTTGATATGTGGTTGTGGTATAAAATGGTATGGGTTTGTGTAGAAAAGAAAAGCTATAAACTTGAAAACATTTTCACCGACGCACAAACCGTAGCTTGTTCAAATAAATTGTGTATTTTGAAATATATGCATGATATTGTTGGTTTTCTTTTTTCAGAGTTTTAAGGGTAAGTTAAGAAAAAAACCTCGTTGGAATCAATGAAAAAGAAGTTAAAATGAGAGAGTTATGTAATTTTTCTCAAAACGCGCTAACTGTTGGTATATTATCGGAACAATCCAATTTCGGGTGAGTTTTAGTGACCAAAACTTATCCAAATTTAGTGTTTGATGATGTAAAATTATAGTTTGGAAAGATACGAATCCAACGAGCCCGACTAAACCCTAATCCGAGTTGTAGATTTCATTTTATGAGTGTTTCCGTAAGGGACCTTAAAACTGGAAATGGGACAAAATCCGCTGCCCCTAGTTGTCGTGCAATGTTTTGAACCCTTAGCAAGTGCAATAAATTCTGGTCTTTTTACCACTGAAACTATAGGAAGTTATGTACCTCCTGTCCAAAAATCGCCGCATTCCGACTTGTAACGAAGAATCTACGGCTAAAATAAAAATGTAGAGTTTTCCGACGAAAACGGCTAAAATTGGAGTTCTATAAACCCGGTGACCACGAAATTTTAACTGGGAGTACTTGTTAATATGTATAAGATGCTATCAAAAAATTGGAGTCATCGGGATTGGGCAAGATAGTGATCATTTTTCTTAGTTTTGAAAGTTAAAACGGACGTGTGAACGATGTTAAAGGAAATTGAAAATTTTCATAAGAAAAGTATTTTGAGTTTGGAATATATGTTCATATGTGTGGCAAGACTTGAAGAAAATTAAAATCGATTATTAAAAGAGGTTAAATCATTTTAGGAATGCAGGCTTCCAATCCAGCTTGCTAAATTGAATAGTTAGAATCCAGGTTGCTGGATTGTAGGTTAGTTTGAATCCAGTTTGCTAGATTGGGGGAAACAGTTTGATGAATTGAATAGTGTGAATCCAGGATGCTGGATTAGAGGTCAGTTTGAATCCAGGGTGCTGGATTGTAATCCAGGTTGGAATCCAGTTTGCTAGATTGACATCCAGTTTGCTAGATTGGGAATCCAGTTTACTGTATTGGGTATTTAACCTACTATATCATAAAGAAAGACTTATAAAATAAAAGACTTAGTGTTAATTCATAAGGTATATGATAAAGTAGTGGTACAATCGTACTCTTTAATAGTTGGTGTATAGTATCTGGGCTAAACGATTCCTTCAGGGAGCGGAGGTATATACGAACTAGCAACCGATCTAACTCGCTGTGAAAACAGTGTAAACGAGACGGAAACTAGTTTGTTGGTTATTTGTGGGAAACCACTCAGCATACTATATTGAACACTGTTAAAGACTCGATGTGTGCTAGTTTTAGAATTATGAATGTATATGGTGTTAAAGTGCTATCTAGTATTTGATTATGTGCTTGAATATTAGAAGTGATATTATAAGGTATAATATGATTGGCTAATTGGAAAATCAATCTTATGACTGATAGGTCTTACGAAAGAAGTTAAATTAAATTGCGTAGCCGTAGTCAACGATCAAGGCAAGTTCCTAACCCTAAACTTCTTACATTATTGCAAGTTTTCTAACTCAAACTCGAGTTATTATATTTCAAGCATGCTAGTGAATTAATTATTAACAATTATTCCACATCTATGATTATTGATATTCACACTTTGTGCAATTGATTTCTTGTTCTATTGTTTGACCTGAGAAATAATTAGAGTTCTTTATTCATAAATTGTTTATGAGCCATGTCTCAGCTAGTTGTGTCAACTGGACCAAATAACTATTTATTAGCCATGTCTTAACTAGTTGTTTCGGCTAGACTAATGTTAAATTGATATCGCATGAAATGTTCTATTATTTGGACTAATACGTTATTAAAGGTATATGCCATTTGATTCGGCTAGATCAAAATTGATATAATATGTTGAACTCAAAGTATTCCTTTGAAAACTATCCAAACCATATTGATGTGGTACGGACTCATGATATAAGACTGAGATGAACAACCCTGAAAAATAAATTAGGGGAATTTTATTGTCGGTAACCCGACCGCGTGCTATGTTTGAGAATTATGCATAATCTCGGGTACAATGACGTTGATCCCCTTACGTACTTGCAGAAGAGTAAAGATTAGTTTTTATAGCTAACTTTTACTCTTGAGGTAGTCAGTAATAATAATAACTGATGATTCCTCTAGTAGTTCTTGATCCATTTGTGATCACTTAGCATGAAATCTGGGAATAACCCTATGTATGGAATATTATAGCAGAATTGCTAATCCTTCATAATCAATTGAATATCATTGAATCTTCGAAAGAATTTTAACTCTTTCATTCTTGATGTATTATTCAGCATGAAATTTAAGAAAATTCTTGTTACTTGAAATGATTTATTATTCAGCTACTTTGAAATCTTTTGATTATTGGTGAAGTTCTATAAAAGTTAAACTCCTCTGTTCTTGATATATATCATTTATTGTACTCTTAACTTACTGAGCAAACTCGTTGCTCACCCTTGCTTAAATAAAATATTTCAGCTAAAGCCGAGGTAGCAGAAGGTTCTAATAAGGACAAAGGCAAAGCGAAGGCGACCGAGTAGTATCAAGTTGTTTAATGATTATTATAATATAATTTTGCTTAATAGACAAGTAATGTTAAGGTTAGTTAAACTGGGATGACGATGATATAATTATGTTTTAATGTATGTTTTTATTAACGTAATGTAATGAATGATATAATTCATGCAATGAATGGGTAGTTAGATGAGATGTGTATGTTGTACTGTGAGCACCGAATCTGAGGTTCAAGGGACCCGGTTGTGGGGGCGTCACAGGTTGGTATCAGAGTTGTAGGTTATAAACCTTAGGTGGGGGGGAAAGGCCTTAGGAATATAACCGTAAGAAATATAGAAAAACTCATTTAGCGTTCTAAGTGATGAATTGAGGAAATTCATCAATAGAAAGATGTTGATATTTAGTAGTTATGAATGGTGTTTATTAGTAATGTACTAATAAGTTGTGTAAATTGATTGAAGGATGTCAGGAGATGATAAGGTTAAAGGTACTCAAGTTGTTGCTGAGGAATTAGCAGCTGCACCAATGCCGTTAGCTGAAGTGACAGTTCAGAGGCTGATAGTTAAAGAAGTTTTAACAGACGAACCTATGATTAACTTAGGAGATGATCATGAAGAGTATCCTAAAATGGAACTGAGTGAAGAAGAAGAAGTAGATTCCAAAGCGGATAAGGTAGGGCCAGAAATAGAGATAGAAGATGAAGAAAAAGGTAAAGTAGTAGTCGTAGATGGTCAAACATCAGTTGAAGTTCAAGAACTAAGGAATAAGGTGTTTTACCTGGAAGAAATGTAGAAGATGGAAAGGGCATTGCGGGAATTGACAGAAGAACGTAATGAGCTGAAAGCACAGATTAATAAAATGGGGGTGGAAAGCAGTAAGAAGAAAAAGGAGAAGAATAATAAGGAAAAGGAACAACGACAGTGACAATAACTCAGGGAACCAGTAAGGAAATTCGCAGCTGAAGAAGAAGGCATGTATTAACTATGGAAAGATACATTTTGAGGAATGTATGAAGGGTAAAAAGGTGTGCTATAATTGCGGACAAGCAGTGCATATCGCTCCCGATTGTTCCAAACCTAAGAAAGGAGGGTGTTTCATGTGTGGAGAGGTAGGTCATCGGGCCAAGAATTGTTCCAAGAAGAAGACAGGTGAAGAAAGAGAACGAAAGAATGATTAAGTATGAGAGATAGGACCTTTTAAAGTAAGACAATATGTTAGTAATGTAATAGCATAGATGATAAATAGGTATATGTGCGTATATATATATATATATATATATATATATATATCTATATGAAGGTAATCCTCACTTTGTATGAATATTGAGATAACCTCTGCAAGTTCTAACTTTTGTATAAGTTGTAGTAGTGATTGCTGACTCTTGTTATCAAAAAGGGATAGTAGATGTTTATAGCAATATGCGCTATATGATGTAAAGTGCTATGATCTAGTTGAATGAATATGAATATATGTTTGATTAAGTAAATAAGTTTTAAGAATTAAGATAGTAAAATGTCTATCTAATAATATGCTAATTCAACAAACCATATTAGTTAATTCAGCAAACCGAATTGGTTAATCCAGCAAACTGGATTCGTTAATCCAGCAAGCTGAATTGTAAAATCTAGTAAATTGAATTATGGTATGAGATTAAATTACATGTTAAATTTGAATGTTAACGCTTATATCTTGAAGTATAAAATATAAACCAAGGAAGAATAATTTAAAGTTTTATTCAGATAATGCCGCCAAGAAGAGAACCACGAAACCGAAGGGAAGAAAGGTCCGTTAATAATGAAGAAGGTAACACAAACCCGATGCAAGACTTTGTAAATATGTTAGCAGATGCAATGCAGAATAGAGCTCCAGCCGCGAGAAATCAGCCAGGTAATGGGTTGGCAAACTTCAAGGATTTTGAAGCAGTAGGACCGCCAGAATTTAGAGGGACAACTGACCCTTTTGTAGCTCAAACTTGGGTGAAAGAGATGGAGAAAGCATTTGTTATTTCTAGAGTTGCAGAGGAGCAAAAGATAATTTTTGCTACTTATTTGATGAAAGGAGAGGCGAACTTCTGGTGGGAGTCAAATCAGAACAGAGCCGAAGAAGGAGTAGTAACATGGGAGAGATTTAAAGAATTATTTTTTGAAAATTATTTTCCACGAAGTATACAAGGAAGAATGGAAGTTAAGTTTTTGGAGTTAAAGCAAGAAAACATGTCGGTAGCTGAATACGCCGCCAAGTTTAACGAGTTAGCTAGGTTTGCACCATATCAGGTGGACACTGAGGAACGAAAAGCACGACGTTTTGAGATCGGACTGAAATCGTGGATATTCAACAAAGTAACTGTGTTGCAGATTGATTCATTTTCGACCCTGTTAGAAAAAGCAATCATCGCCGAGGGGGGAAGTGAAGCCGTATCCAAATACAACCAAGAACAAAAGAAGAAAAAGATGGAAGGAGGTTATAGGGGAGGTAGTAGTGGAGGCAGTAATTCTAACAAGCGTAAGTGGAATGATAACATTCAATCAGGAAATAAGTCAGGAGAGGGTAGGAAGAGAGGTGAACCGTGTACAAATTGCGGGAAGAATCATCAGGGAGTCTGTCTGAAGGGCAAGAGCGTATGTTATAACTGTGGCCAAGAAGGACACATATCTCCTAACTATCCCAGTCCGAAGAAATTACAAGGTTGTTTCTCGTGTGGATCGCCAGACCACCATAGCCGTAACTGTCCAAAGAAGAATGCAGAGAAAGGAAGCGACAATAGAGGAAACAGCAGTGGAACGTTAATGATCAAAGGACTAGCTCAGTCAGAAAGACCAACGGCACCCACGTTTAACATGATGGTTCAGGCTGCAGTGGCTGCAAAGGAAGTGGTGACAGGTAAAATTCCACTTAGTAATATAATTGCGTACGTATTATTTGATAAGTAACACTGTGAGGTGATGTCCATTTACGGACATGAGTCACAGGCAGGTTGGTATAGCACCATGAAAGTCACAAGTTGATATAACGCATGTAGAAATGAAGAAATTGATGATACAACTTTAAAAGTTTTTAAAAGCTATTAGAAAACGAATATAGTTATGAGTTATGGCAAGTCAAATGAGACTTGAGTTTAGTAAAAGATTTTCCACCCTGAATAGGATGGGAAAGAGTAAATGCAAGAAGAAATGCAGTAATACCTATATTAAGGTAATAAAACTTTGAAAGATAAATAAGTGTCTAAGAGTAGACATAATCTGAGTGTACGGTAATAGTGATTCCGGGGACGGAATCCTTATAAGGAGTGGAGAATGTAAGGACCGAGAATTTTATATAATTATATATGTAAAATTTTACGAATAAATTTTTTTTATATAGAAATTACTTGGAGTATATAATTGAATATGTGGATTAAGCAAGATAGTTAATCTATTTTATTTTAAGTTAACTAAGATGAATACTTAATCAATTTGATTAAGCAAAAGCAAGAGAAGTTATGTTGAGAATTAACATAACTTGAATGGTAAATAAAAGATTTATAATCTTTAAATGATTAATTAGTATTACTAATACATAGCGATTATGTGAATGTATAATAACCTTGTAGACACCCAAATTTTGCACTTCGTATACTAACCCTGACAGGAGGGCAAAATCGTCAATTAACCCAGCTCACGAGAACGAAAGATGGACATAGGGACGAACACTCAGAGCCACCGCAACGACGTGCGATCAAAGCCGACAGGACAATGATCAAAGCAGAATGATGTGGCATGTTTCCCAGCGGTTTCCGGACTGCAAAATACAAGCCTCTCAGCGAAAACCAGCAGTACGACACGAGAATCGAGGTGCGATACGAAAATCGAGAAAATCAGCCCAGCCAGCCGCGGATTGATCTACGGCCAATGATTAAAATAAAAATAAACTGAAGTGCGCAGCGAGCGGCTGAAGTGCGCGGCGGGCGCGGAGAAATCGAGGCCAGCCGCAGATCAATCTGCGGCTGCCTCTAATCAGCCTTTATCAGCACATTTCTTCATTTGGCATACAGAAGAGTTGGAAGCAGCGGAAGGAGGAAGAAAAAGAAGAAGATCAACGAGCAGCAGCAGCGAAAAAAAGAGAGAAAAGAGAGAAAAAAGTGAGAAATTATACCCCTTTTGTGAGATTGTATCACACATAATTTCTACCATATTCAATATACGAATTTACACGCATTGTGGTGTCATTTGCAAGGTGAAAAAGAACCCTTTTTATAGCAGTTTTGTTATATCATTTTGTTAAGTTTTGTCGTTTGGATTATATCAAACGTAGTTTCTTCCTGGATATTATTGAGAATACATGGGTTAAGGATTATTAGTGAGGGTTCCAACGGAACAAAATTCTTCCTAATGGCCCGATGATATCCGTTTGGTGATTTTTAGCTTGTTTAATTTGTGTAGTATCCATTTTGTGGATATGTATAAATTGTGGATGTGAGCCTAGGAACGCGACCCCATGGTCCAGATCCGATGATGGACATTTTGGAAGTATATATTATGGGCGATGTACCCTTATTGTAAATTGTAATTGTCGGGCCTTAAAACGATATCAAGCTGAAAATCGGGTTTAAGGCCCCGTAATAGTGAAATACGTGATTGTGGGCGTTTGGGGTTATTTTGATGGCTCACATGCCCGTGAATAGCCCCAACGCATTTTAATGCTTGATTTGATTTACGACACCAAGATTGATTTCGAAGCTAAATGATGAGATTTTCATAAAATCAATCAACTTAGGTTATTAGAACCACAAGGCTTAAAATTGGAAGTGTTAATGAATGTCGATCCCTATTTAAACAAGAAGGCTAAAGAAAGATCGTGTTCAAACGTCATAAGAAATGGTTTTATGAAAATAAATGACGTTTTATTAAACCGTTGTGCATAGGGTTAAAGGGATCCTAGAGGTTTCCCGTCATTTTATTTACGAAAGCAACATATAGGTCTCGATTCCTATTTTGACGAAGGTTTAAAAACTCTTATTTTGCCAAAACGACACCTAATGAAAATCTCACGGCTTTTTACAATTAAAATCAAACCTTTCTCATAAAAAATAGAGCTTTCTCGTATAGGCCGAAGGACATTCTAAAACATTCTCAAACTAAAGCACGATTTTCCATAAAAAACCCAAATGATTCTTTCCTACAAATTCACCACAACATTCACATAGGCACACACGCGCGCACATACACATTTTAAGAAATTAAAAGGATAGGAAAAGCATCAAGATTGCGGTAACCGTGTTTCACGGAAGTCGGGGGGTGCCTAACACCTTCCCCTCGCTTAAGCAAGCCCCCGAACTCTATGAATCTCGGTTTGCAGACCAATTAATTCGGAGTCACATATGAGCCAGCAATTTACGAAAAAACAAAACTCGGATGAGTTGGTACATCCATTTCAAATATACCAACTGGCGACTCTGATCAATTGGCTCATCATAAAAAACGATCTTTCAAAACCCCGTCGACATTAATGCCGACCTTTTCTAAAAATCATCTAATAAAAAAGGCTAAAATTGGAAAGGGTAATAATCACCAACGAAGTGATCCTCCAGGCGTGGACAGCTGGCGACTCTGCTGGGGAGTTTAGAAGGCTTAAGCCGCGTTCAAATCTTGATGTTGTCCTATCCTTTAAAAAGTTATGAATGTGTATGTACGTGCGATATTTTGATCTGTTTTACTTGTTGTTGTGTGAATGTGTGTTGAGAGTGTACCTCCTCCTGAGGTAAACCTGTCGGTTGCTTATTACTGGACTCGAAGGGGCTGCTCCCCGGAGATGGCTCAGGAAACGCACCACCCAGATCCGCTCCAATCGAAAAGACTCAGAAGAGTAGATTGCGAAGATTTGGGGACCTTCATGCCGAAAAGCCGCGAGAGTAACCTTAGGATAGGTCAGCCTCAGATTAACCCAACGCAGGGAAAGTCTCTTCATGGCCTTTTACGTTTACACGTATAAATGTCATATTCAATATTTTTACATATACCTTCCCTGTTGTTAAAACAAATGTACTGACCTCTATGTTTTGCAGGGAATAGCTGGGAATGCATAATAAATCGTGTCTAGCATTTATTATTGCAATGAGGGACTGCTAACATTCTGTTTTGCAGGGAAAGATTAAAAAATCCAAAAACACAAAAGTTACAGCTTTAGCATGCATCCTCATCTTTCATTTCCCAAGAACTAATCTCCAAACCATTTTCCCCTGTAGGATTGCTCCTCAAACGCGTTTGCAATCTAAGAGGGTCTAGGTTTCTACATCTAAAATGGCTGATATTCCGCTTCCTAATCCTGGTTCCATATCTCGGGAGGAATTCGATGATTTTAAAAAGCAGATGTTGGAAATGGCCACGATGCTAAGGGAGCAGTTACTACCTAAACAGGATCCGCCAAGCAAGGATCTGCCTAAAGATGATCAACCCCAACCTAAGGGCGAGCTAGTCATCCCTAAAGCCATTCCCGCACCTAACAGGACAGTGATCACTATCCCAGAGGAGGGGGACACTGATGACCTTCGAAAGAAAATGAAGCAGATGGAGGAGACTATCCAGTCTCTGAAAGACATAGGTTCCCTGGGCAGGGTTAATTATTCAGACTTGTGTGTCTTTCCAGGAACCAAATATCCAGAGAAGTTTAAGGTCCCCGAATTTGAGAAATATAATGGGAAGGGAGACCCTTATACACACCTGAAGATATACATTGGGGAACTTGGGTCTTATGCAACGAAGGACTGAGGATACAATTATTCCAAAAAAGCCTAACGGGAGAAGCAAGAACTTGGTATGCCCGCCTTGATAATGCTCGGATCCACAACTGGGAGGAGTTGGCCCATACCTTCTTGACACAATACAGTTTCCAGGCACAGATGGCCCCTGACAGATATCAGATGACAAAGGTCAAGAAGCAACCAAAAGAATCTTTTAGGGACTATGCGCAGCGATGGAGGGGTATGGCTGCACAGGTAAATCCCCCAATGAGCGAGGCAGAAATGGTAATGACCTTTGTGGATATTCAGGAGGCGCCTTATTATGAGCGAGTGATAGCGGGGATTGGAAAACCTTTTGCCGAAATGATAAAGCATGGAGAAATGGTTGACATGGGGTTAAAGTCTGGCAAGATCCGGGACTTCACAGCTCTAGAGGCAGTTGCGGAGCAAATCCAGAGTGAAAACTATGGTAGTACTTCCCGCAGGACCCAAAAGAAAAGGGAGGAAGATGTTTCCCTCATCCTGCAGGGATCTTCTAGGAAGGTGGATAATAGCCCTCCAGTGCAAGTACAGAGAATCATGCCACCCCGACCATCTAATTTCAATAACCAGGGGACGGACGGACGAAGAAGATTTGAGGCCACAAAAAATCGGGTATTCACCCCACTTGGGGATCCTCTTGAATAGATTTTGGCAGTCTTAATAGCGCAGAGAAAGATAGTCGATTTGGCACCCCCAATTGACCCGAAAGGGAGAAGATTTGACCCGAGTAAGAAGTGTGACTACCATTCGGGTTCCCCTGGTCATGATACCCAGGAATGCTGGACGCTAAAGCACAAGATTCAGAACATGATCGATAGCGGGGAGATCGTGGTGAAACAACCAGAGTCACCAAATGTTAAAGTCAATCCCCTGCCTAAGCATGATGGGGAAGGGGTCAATGTGGTGGAAGCCAATGAAGCCGGAGGACCACCAAGGCTGAATTATATAAAGAGAATCGATGGGATGATTTGCATGACCAGTGATCAGGAGAATATACGAGGGACACCGATTAGGTTGGCGGGTCTGAGCAGGAGTATCACGGAGGGGCCTATCAGGTTAACGGCCTCGAAACCTCTCACCATTGCAGCGAGACCACAAATCCCCATTAGCAGTCTGAAAACAGTACCGTGGAATTACGGGGGAGTGTCAGAGGAGGTGGCCAGTTGTGCTTCGGTAACATCAAAGGGGAATCCTTTATATCTTCCAGGACGAGTCCTCGAGAGCAAAGAGGAGAGGAGCGAAAAGATATCCGAGGAGAAAGCTGTGGAATTCTTAAGGAAGATGAATCATCCAGAAGCGAGGGGGATCAAGGTATTGAGCGAGGAATCGACCCTGACATCGATCATGGATTTGGTATTATCATCTGACGATCACTGCAGAATTCTGGCCAAAGTCCTGGAAGAGGCGCACATTCCCAAGGTGATTAGCAAAGAAGGGTTCGGCCATCTAGTGGACCATCTGTTAGAAAACAATGTAATATCGTTCACAGATGATGATATCCCCAAAGAAGGAAGGGGGCATCAGAAACCGCTGCATATTGCGGTAATCTCATCAGGATATGTTATGAATGGGGTGCTAATTGATGGGGGATCAGCATTAAATATCTGTCCATTCAGTACATTGGAAAAAATGAACGTCAATCCTAACGCCTGCGAGCCAGTTATGTGGTGGTACGAGCCTTTGACGGGTCCCGGAAAGATACGATGGGGGAAATAGAATTGCCTGTGGAAATAGGGCCTTGTACTTTCGATATTTCATTCCAAGTCCTAGATATCGCGGCGAGTTATAACATGCTATTGGGAAGGCCGTGGATACACATGGCCGGGGCAGTTCCCTCTACACTACACCAGCAAATTAAGTTTATCATCGACGGGAACCTGGTGACGGTCTCTGCGGAGCATGATGACCCTTCTCCTTACAGGAATGGCCTGCCGGTGATTAATTTGGACGAGACGGTGGTACCCGCCAGTTTTCAGGCATTGGAAATCAGTACTCCCCACTACCGATGTCCGGGGGCTACAGCCGTAAAACCTATGGTCTCTCCTGAACTTACCTTTGTTGCTAGAGAAATGATGAAGATGAAGTTTTGACCTGGGCAAGGGTTGGGAAAGAACAGTCAAGGAATTACTGAGCCTATTCAACTGCCCAGTCAGATAGGCAAGGCAGGGTTGGAGTATTACAGAGGCGTAGGACGGAAACACTGTCAAAGGGAGACCCCAACTCGACTGGCCGAAAGTCGGATGCCGAAAGTCAACAATGAACAAGGCGCTGGCAAGCCTGTGTCTGAGACAGGAGGTGAAAAATTGACCCCCACGAATGATGAGTCGGCCAGAAAGGAGAGTTTCCTACAGGAGGTCATGCAACAGTTTGAAACCAAATGTTATATCCCTGGACAGGCAATTAGCCGTGGAAAAGGGAAGGATGTCGCCACGCCGTCAGGAGCCCAACAAAATGTGCCTGTCATCGATTGGGCGGGGATGACTATTCCTGAGGAGGTTATGAAGATGGACCAGTGCGATGTGGCTGTGGTCATCGAGGAAGTTTCCGATGCGAAGCCGCCTTTTATTTGTCGCATTTCGGCCGATCTGACCACCGACAACTGGACGATGGAGCCAGTAATATCCAAACAAGGGTAAAATATGGAGTCAGGGTGGTATACCCCGGATGGCGGGGGATGAATGGATACCAGTTTTTGTCCTTTATTTTAAATTTTGCATGGTTATGTTATTTTGTCATGTTATTTTGAAGATGATCATTGTGGGAAAATGACTTATATATATGACAAATATTTTTGTTTCATGTCAGGTGTACCAATTTGAGTATTTCTTACCTAACAAACGATGTTTCAAATTTGAAAGATGACTATGATTTTGATATCGAGCTGGATTTTGATTTAATGGGCATTGAGCAGGATGAGACAGATAATGACGACACGTCTGACGAGATCAAAGGATGGGTCGAGGACAAACCCAAACCCAACTTAGACCAAACCATCACCATAAATATCGGAACCCCTGACAAACCCAAAGAGCTCAAGATAGGGACAGACCTGACCCCTAGCCAGAAAACAAAATTAACCGAGTTGCTAAGCCAGTATGAGGATGTCTTTGCCTGGTCTCATGAGGACATGATCGGATTGTCCACCGACATTGTGGTACACTGGTTGCCCATCAAGGAGGGTTTCAAGCCTGTCAAGCAGAAACTAAGAAAGCTAAAACCGGAGTGGAGCTAGAAGGTGAAGGAAGAAATCGTCAAACAGTTCAAGGCTGGAATCATTATGGTGTCCACTTACCCGGAATGGCTGTCCAATATAGTCCCAGTGGCTAAGCCTAGAGGGAAGGTGAGGGTATGTGTCGACTATAGAGATCTGAACAAGGCCAGTCTCAAGGACAACTTCCCAGTGCCTTTTATACACATCTTGGTCGATAACACAGCCCAATACGAGATGTACTCTTTTGTTGATTGCTTTGCGGGGTATCATCAGATAATGGTGGCGGAGGAAGACCGAGAAAAGACCGCTTTCATCACCCCTTGGGGCACCTTCTGCTACAGACGATTGGCCTTCGGTCTCACAAATGCGGGGGCCACCTACCAAAGAGCCATGATGGCCCTATTCCACGACATGATGCACAAGGAGATAGAGGTCTACGTGGATGACATTATCGTGAAATCGAGAGTAGAATCTGATCATGTAACCCATCTCAAAAAGCTATTCGATCGGCTCAGAAAATATAACTTGAAGCTCAATCCGGCAAAGTGTGCTTTCGGAGTGCAGTCGGGCAAGCTCTTGGGATTCCTGGTTAGTAATCGGGGCATTGAGTTGGATCCGGCGAAAATTAAGTCCATTGTGGATATGCCGGCACCTCGCACAGAAAAGGAGATAAGGGGATTTCTGGGAAGAATAAACTTCATCAGCCGCTACATATCCCATTTGACAACTACATGCGAGCCAATTTTTAAACTGTTAAGGAAAGACGCCTCCCAAGAGTGGAATAAGCAATGCCAGAAAGCCTTTCAGACCATTAAGAAGCAGCTGACAGAAGCACTGGTGCTGGTACCCCCGAAGGATGGGATCCCTCTGTTTATGTATATATCGGTCAATGCCATTGCGATGGGATGTATGCTGGGACAGAAGAATGAATCAGGCAAAGAGCAGGCCATCTATTACCTCAGCAAGAGATTTAGCCGATGTGAACAGAATTACACCCCCATCGAAAGGACCTGTTGTGCTTTGGCGTGGGCTGCAATGAGATTACAGCACTATCTCCATGGGCACACTACGTACCTGATATCGAGAATGGATCCCCTGAAGTATATCTTTGAAAGGCCCATGTTGAACTGTCGACTATCAAGGTGGCAGTTAATCTTACAGCAGTTCGACATCGTATACGTGACTCAGAAAGCCATGAAAGGGCAGGGAATTGCAGATCAGTTGTCAGAAATGCCAGCCAGAGGGATGGAGCCTTTAGAAACCCTGTTGCCGGGCGAAGATGTTTTCTGGGTCTTACACACGAGATGTGATGACGAGGGGCAGTTCTGGAAGTTGTATTTTGATGGTGCTATGAATGCTGAAGGGGCAGGAGCCGGAGCAGTCCTGGTCTCTATCACCGGAGAGCAATACCCCGTGGCCACTAAACTGCAGCTCAGTAATTCAAATAACACGGCTGAGTATGAGGGATGTATATTGGGACTCCGTTTTGCCCGCGATATGGGAGTGAAGAGACTAGCGGTGTTCGGGGATTCAGCTGGTGATCAGACAGGCGACCGGGGAGTATAGCACGAAGGAGCTCCGGTAGTTTCCATACCACCGATGTGTTATCCAATTGATGCGAGAATTTGAGGATATCGCTTTCCGACATATTTCCCGGGGACGAAATAATTTTGTCGATGCATTGGCAACTCTGGCTTCCTTAATCCATATAATCAAAAGCAGGGACGTTCCGCAGATTGAAATAGCGGTACAGAATGCCTTGGCCTACGAAGAACATGTGGCAGTATTATCGGAGGAGGTGGTTCTGCCAAAGCAGCCTTGGTATCACGACATAAGAGAGTATCTGAGGGATAGATCTATTCCCGACCAGGCAAGCCGAGCTGAGAGGTTGAGAATCCAAAAGATGGCAATGAAGTTTTATCTGAGCGGGGATTCACTGTACAAGAGGGATGCCGAGTTGGGATTGTTGCGATGTGTAAATGAAACGCAGGCCCAAAAGATTATGGACGAAATACATGGTGGAGTGTGTGGGCCACACATGAGTGGACTGATGCTGGCCAAAAAGATCTTGAGAACGGGGCATTATTGGTTAACACTGAAAGCCGATTGCGATGATCATGTCAAACGATGTTACCAATGCCAGGCGCACGGCAACGTAATCCATGTGCCTCCCAATGAACTGCATTGTATGACCTCCCCTTGGTCATTCTCAATGTGGGGTATGGATGTAATCGGGCCAGTAGAGCCCAAAGCAAGCAACGGACACCGATTTATCTTCGTCATGATCGATTACTTCACTAAATGGGTAGAAGCAGGTTCTTTCCCTAAAGTAACTTAGGAGATCATCGTTGGTTTCATCAGAAATAATGTCATTTGCCGATACGGGCAACCTGAGGTCTTAGTCTCCGACAATGCCAAGAATTTGAACAATGCCCTCATGAAGGAATTATATGACCAGTTTAAGATCAAACACCTCAATTCTGTCATTTACCGTCCTAAGATGAATGGGGCAGTGGAGGCTGCAAATAAGAATATCAAGAAAATCATGGCGAGAATGTCCGCCAATCATCGGGGATGGCCGGATCTGCTACCTCTCACCTTGCTGGCGTACAGAACGTCGGTGCGTACTTCTACAGGGGCAACTCCTTACGCTTTGGCATACGGAATGGAGGCTGTTCTGCCAGTTGAGATTGAGATGGCGTCCCTCAGAATCTTGATTGATGCTCAGATAAACGAGGAGGATTGGATGCAAGGGCGATACAACCAATTGGCCCTAATTGATGAAAGGAGGGTGGTTGCTGTTTTGCACGGTCAGTTATATCAGCAAAGAATCTCTCGATCATACGACAAAAAGAAAAGACCTTGGAAGTTCAAGGAAAATGACTTAGTGCTAAAAAGAGTCATGCCTTGTCAAGACGAAGCCAAAGGGAAGTTTGCCCCAAACTGGGAAGGACCTTTTATGATTAAGAAAGTGTGTCCGGAGGAGCCCTCATATTGCACGAGATGGATGGAGAGGTGTTTCCACAGCCCATCAATTCTGACTCGGTGAAGCGGTTCTACGTTTGAAATCATTTTCTCCTGTTCCTTTGAACAACGAACTACGTAGGACCTGATTTCCCGACCTGTGGGAGTACGTCGGCAGCCATCGTGGCACGATCCATTTCTTTACAAAATAATACTTTCTCTAGCCCCAACCGATTCCCAACAGCCAGAAAAACCTTTCTATACCCTCGAAACCTTCCCGAAACAGCCCCCTAATCAGCTTCATCTCAATGACATAACCCTAACCCAACCAAACAGTTAGCCAAAAATCTAAGACTCAGTCCAATGAAATCAACAGGGTATGCGGCAATATCTGTCAAATCTCCATCAAGACTTGAGGAGAGAAAGAAGGAGAAATATCAAAATCATGGTTAGATGGAGAAAATGAGGATCCAATGAAAGGCAACGATATGACAAAAAGGGAAAATGACTAAATTTAAATGCATGTCTACATATATAAGTCATTTTGTTACAAGATTTCTCTTTTGATAACCAATGAAACTGACATAGTCTATGCAGGAAATAAAATGATCTACAAATCTGAAACTAACTGAAGCAGGATGGATAAGGTGGTGGATAGATCTGAAGCATCGGCATCCCCTGCAATCTGCTGCCCCATTATGTCGATGCGATCCAATAAAGCAGTGGCTCGGCTAACAGTCTCAGAGTGAGCATCCATAACTGCCCTAGTCTGCAATACAATGGCGTCTCTGTCAGCGAGGGCAGCATCTCTAGCCAGAATAGCGGCATCTCTCTCAGCAAGAGCAGCATCTCTCTCAGCCTCAGCAGTAATCAAGGCCAGTCGACTCCGACTATCCTCAGTAACTCGACTAGGGGCAGAATCAGCTGAGATGGAATGAGGAGTCTGGGCGGGAGCGGAAAAGCCTTCAAACTCACATCTGGGCATCATCTCTGTAGACTCGGAGGGAACAGATACCTATGGGGTGGTATCATCTGTGAAAATCACTAGAGAGTCATCAAATACTCCAGTCTGACTCAAACCAACCATATCCGGGTCTCCGTGCAACCATTGCACATAAGCAGATGTCTGAGTGGGGCAACTCTCACTATATTCGGCAAGGATCCTGTGAGACCAAAGATCATATACCCGCAGTAGATCTCTCTCTGTCTGGGATGATATGAGGAATCGATAGTCGGCTGCGCCCGTGAAGGGGTGAAAATCCTGCATCTGATTAAACTGCCCCATAACCGCCAAGGGATGATAAGTCGTCACGCTCCTCAAGCCAGAAATAGGGATGAAATCCAAGGCGGGCACATGAGTCAAGAAGCTCATAGAGGAGCAATAACCCGAATAGATCAAGAGATGAAAGGGCTCCTCAATAGCCGATAAGAATTCTATCCAGGAAGCCGCATCAATACAGTGCACGGGACGGAATGAAAATTGCATGGCTATGTCGTGGTAGAAGCAAAACCCATGACGACGGAAATGACCGATGGGGCTGAGATGGCTCATAAACCACACATACAACAAAACAGAGCTCCCCCTGAACACTCTGCCTCGGAAAGACTGACAATATGAGGCGGACATGTAGGTATCTGCTAGTATCATGGGAATGATGGTGTAATCCTCCTGAAGAGCTCTAGTGGCCGCAATAACTCGCATGTCCAACAGATCGGATCCAGCCGGCAAATACAAAACTGAGATAACACAAGCCATCAAAACATCTATTCTCAAGGCGCCCCAGCGCTCCTCAGATACGGAAAAATCACCGGAGAATAGATGAAAACTGTCGGGTGAGCCGAATCGGTCAATCAGGAAATGAAGGGGAACTAGATGGTCTGATGTGATCACCGATAGCAGGACGGTCCTCCGCAACCCAGTGAAAGTCAAGAACTGACGGCGCATGGGACCAGCTGTGACCCTGGCATAAGGATCATCCAAAGACAAGCCGGTAAAGCGAGCATACTCCTCGAGAGTGGGGGTCAGCTCCACTGTCCCTAATCTGAACACCTGACGGGCAGGGGCCCAATAGCTCAGAATACCCTCCACAAAGCCCGCCGGCACCTGAAAGGATAATAAGGACCGAGAATGTCCCAGAAGACCATCTGCAATATCCCTATCGCCCGGCGACAAACTGTTCAGCCAGCGAAAAAGCCTGCTAACCAACCCTATGGGAGGACCGAAATCCAAACGTACCACGGCGTCTGATGACGACATCTGTGAAAAATAGTATCAAAAAGACTGGGCAGGAGTCATTCTCTATCCATGAATAAAAAGCATGCATCATACAGTTAATAATAGAGCAATTGAACGGTCATAATGATAAAACTGTGCATAAATAAATAAATGAGTTCGATACATAGTGCATGAAATGAAAAAAAAAAGCCGAACAGGTTCAAATACAAAAAAGCCCTACCATATCATGATCTAATCAAAGGCGATGTCATCTATGAAATCGGGATCCTCGAACTGATCCCCTGGAGTTATCGAAGTCGAAGCCCCAAAGTTCATATCAGGGATATATGGCTGCACGGGGGCATCAGATGAGCTCGGGCCTGTGTCAAAACCCGCACTGTCAGGATCATATGCGTAGGCATCCTCTGGGGTCCGGCCTAACACCCGAAGGTATAAGAATAGCTGGTCCACCTGACGGGTCAGGGTGGCAATCTGCTCAGCATGGGTGGGACTCCGAACGCAGGCGGCCCAATCAGTCATCATCACCGAGCCAGGGACCATATCTCCGAGGAAGAATGTGGCCCGACTCTGAGGACCGATAGTGCGGGGCACCCACCAAGTACGAAAAGCCTCGCTCGTGCTGGGACCTGAAGAAAGTGTCCGGCCATCCTCCCCCGTGAGCATAATCTCTGAGGGCTGAGAGTCCAACGGCCAGGATGTAGTGAAGGGAAGGGAGTGCGGAATGCGGATCTCTCCAGTAACGCATCTGAATGCGCGCTCTCCCAAATACATCACCCATCCTCCGACACTCTGTAAGGTGAGGCGACGGGTGGAAAGTGCGAACTCTGGGCCGGAGGGATATCCGTCTATAAACCCCACAGTCAAGTGCTCAGAAAGATAAGGAGTCTAGACGACCTCAGCAGCGGTGATCAACTCCAGCTGAATGCGGCAATGGGCGAAGCTGCCGGACACCGGGACCTCCTCCAAAGTGTTGTGGTGCCACCGACGGCCCCTGGGATAAGTGTCCAGACCGAGAGTCGTGACGGGCCTCAGGCATGGGAGTCGCTCGTACGCCCAGAACTGTGAATAGAGACAAAAAACGACATGAGTAGTCAGCAGATACAGAAAAGGGAAATGAAATGATGGGAAGTGCAGTAAGAAAAGAAGGCTTACTAGCAGAAAGGGGTAGAACCCAAGCCTAGCGTCTGTCTGTCCCTCCGAACGAAGACGAAGACCGTGGAGGAAGTAGGCAAAGGTGAAAGACCCCCAATCATAGTCGCTGATCCGGTCTACATCCCTGACAACTCCGACGACGCTGAAATGAATGGTAGAGGAGTTGTTCCCTAGGAAACAACCCCTCATAATGGTCAGGAACAGACGCCGGAGCAGAATATCACGAGTGGCTCGATCTGCAGGGAAGGGCGTCGCATATATGCCTCCAACAGCGTCAACAGCCAAAGCGCCGGACCGAATGTTGCGGGCCTTGAAGACCCACTCCTCGGCAGCGAAACCCAATAAAGCTCGGACCTCCGCTGGAGTAATGTCTAGATCCAAAGGGACACGGACTCCGGTGAACTCAATACCGGTGATGTACCTCCAATCCCAAGGAGTCAGCACAACCTCGCAGTCCAGAAGATGAAGGGACTGGGTCTAGTGGAACCAGCGCTCAGACAAAGCCCTCATATAACCCTAGGGGCACTGACGGGGAATGATAGTGAAGAAAGAGCGGAAACCCCGGGAGTCCACCACCGTGCGGTAATCGGTGTGCAAGGCTGTGTAGAGGGAGTAGATGTTAAACCAGTTACCCCTCGGCTGAGTGAACTCGGGCACCAGTGACAAACACTAACGGATCAATCCAGATATGAGCAGAGATCGTGAGGGAATTCAGAGGAGTAATGAATATACCTCATTAGCAACAAGAGATGCTGAAGGGTGACGACTGAGATCCCGACCCAATAGATCGGGTACCTGTACAGAGGCGCCAGGTAGAACGCGATGAGTAGATAGAGCCGGTGTGCTGGAGGACGGCCTCTCTGCCTCAATATCTGGAAGAACGGCCTCGTCAACCTCAGGATGGTCAGGCCGAACGACAGCCTCCGCCAGTCGGCAAGCCTGGCGAGTCCAAGGCAAAACCGGGGCAGGTGCAGCCCTATGACGGCGAACACCTGAAGCACGAGATGCAGTGGAGCTGCTGGGAACGTCAAGATCCATAGCTGGAACGACACAGTCAAAGGGGGAGGTACATTATATTTTGAATTGTGTCACGAAATATTTTATCTGCCTATCTTCATCATAGAAATTAATGTAGCATGATGCATGGTTACCATATATGCATAAATTAGATTTTAGTGGGACTTCAAAAAAAAAAATTGGCAGAGTTTCGTCTATAAAATGAGCATCCCATGCACAGCCAAGCATGTTTTCAATTAACCCAAGCCACAACAGATCAAAATTGCATTTTATACGGTTAATTACGACATTAAAATGACCATAATGCATGCTTTCATTCAAAAACGATAAGTATGTATGACCCGCATCATGAACACAAAATATGACTCGCACAGTTGAGACAAAACATATACATGCAATGATACATGGCATAGCATTTCAAAGCATACATTTCTATCTCTAAACATGCAAAATAGCCAAATGTATAGCGAAACATTGACGAAATGAGAAAACAATCGGTCAAAATGTTACCTGTAGCGTGTAGATCGATCTAACCGGAGCGATTTTTGCGAGAAGGTTAGAAAAATCGGCAAAAGGGATGTGCAAAGGCGCAAAATTGCGAAAACCAATGTGGGGTACGGGTTGAAAACGACAGATCTGGGAAGGGGCGCATGGCCTAAAAATCTCGATCTTGGCCGCAGATCAATCTGCGGCTGGCCGCAGATCCATCTGCGGCTGGGCCCTGTTTCCTTCCTTTTCCCTCCTTTGCAAAATTGATCAATTTCAAATCCATTTGACTTAAAAAACACGAGGTTTCAACCAATCGGGTATAGAACATGGTGAATCAATCAACCAGAGACGAGACCCGGTGCCAACTAGACGATCAACTAGAGACGAAACCCGGTGCAAACGAGTTGACCAATCGGAGACGAGAACCGATACAGTCGAATTAATCAACCGGATACGAGACCCGATGTAGAGGAGTCGACCAATCGGAGACAAGAACCGATACAGTCAAATCAATCAACCGGATAAGGGACCCGGTGCCGACAAATCAATCAACCGGATACGAGACCCGGTGCAGACGAGTCGACCAATCAGAGACGAGAACCGATACAGACAAATCAATCAACCAGATACGAGACCCGGTGCCGACAAACCAATCAACCGGATACGAGACCCGGTGATTACGAAACGAGCGACCGGATACGAGACCCGGTGCAGACAAGACGATCAACCGGATATGAGACCCAGTGATTACGAGATGAGCGACCGGATACGAGACCCGGCGCAGACAAGACGATCATCCGAATATGAGACCCGGTGATTACGAGACGAGCGACCGAATACGAGACCCGGCGCAGACAAGACGATCAACCGGATACGAGACCCGGTGATTATGAAACGAGCAACCGGATGCGAGACCCGGCGCAGACAAGACGATCAACCGGATACGAGACCCGGTGATTACGAGACGAGCGACCGGATGCGAGACCCGGCGCAGACAGGACGATCAACCGAATACAAGACCCGGTAATTACAAAATGAGCGACCGAATACGAGACCCGGCGCAGACAAGACGATCATCCGGATACGAGACCCGGTGATTACCAGACAAGCAACCGGATACAAGACCCGGTGATTGCGAGATGAGAACCGATACAGACGAGACGACCCATCGGAGACCAGACCCCACATCTACGAGACGATCGATCGGATACGAGACCCAACGGTTTTGGGACGACAACGATTCCACGACGACGACAATTACGAGACAGAACACGACACCTGCGATAACGATTATCGCAACGACTTGTCAGAGACGGAACCTGACAACAATGATGCGATTAGCGATCGAGTCCTGTTGAGATCGATACTCACATTGAATTTGCGATTGCATGATGAACACCTTTACGAATGTTTTGCATTACTTACATCTTGTGTTGCATCATGTATGTACTGCCATTCTTATGCACTGTCATTCATGCATCGGGTGCCTACTTCTTTATCATGTTCATTTCATTTAACATTCCATAAACATGATAAAGAGGGGCAGCTGTAGACACCCAAATTTTGTACTTCGTATACTAACCCTGACAGGAAGGCAAAATCGTCAATTAACCCAGCCCACGAGAACGAAAGATGGACATAGGGACGAACACTCAGAGCCACCGCAACGACGTGCGATCAAAGCCGACAGAACAACGATCAAAGCGGAATGATGTGGCATGTTTCCCAGCGGTTTTCGGAATGCAAAATGCAAGCCTCTCAGTGAAAACCAGCAGTACGACACGAGAATCGAGGTGCGGTACGAAAATCGAGAATATCAGCCCAGCCAGCCGCGGATTGATCTACGGCCAATGATTAAAATAAAAATAAACTGAAGTGCGCGGCGGGCGGCTGAAGTGCGCGGCGGGCGCGGAGAAATCGAGGTCAGCCGCAGATCAATCTGCGGCTGCCTCTAATCAGCCTTTATCAGCACATTTCTTCATTTGGCATACAGAAGAGTTGGAAGCAGCGGAAGGAGGAAGAAAAAGAAGAAGATCAGCGAGCAGCAGCAGCGAACAAAAAGAGAAAAAAGAGAGAAAAAAGTGAGAAATTATACCCCTTTTGTGAGATTGTATCACACATAATTTCTACCATATTCAATATACGAATTTACACGCATCGTGGTGTCATTTGCAAGGTGAAAAAGAACCCTTTTTATAGCAGTTTTGTTATATCATTTTGTTAAGTTTTGTCGTTTGGATTATATTAAACGTAGTTTCTTCTTGGATATTATTGAGAATACATGGGTTAGGGATTAGTGAGGGTTCCAACGGAACAAAATTCTTCCTAATGGCCCAATGATATCCATTTGGTGATTTTTAGCTTGTTTAATTTGTGTAGTATCCATTTTGTGGATATGTATAAATTGTGGATGTGAGCCTAGGAATGCGACCACGTGGTCCAAATCCGATGATGGACATTTTGGATGTATGTATTATGGGCGATGTACCCTTATTGTAAATTGTAATTGTCGGGCCTTAAAACGATATCAAGCTGAAAATCGGGTTTAAGGCCCCGTAATAGTGAAATACGTGATTGTGGGCGTTTGGGGTTATTTTGATGGCTCACATGCCCGTGAATAGCCCCAACGCATTTTAATGCTTGATTTGATTTACGACACCAAGATTGATTTCGAAGCTAAACGATGAGATTTTCATAAAATCAATCAAATTAGGTTATTAGAACCACGAGGCTTAAAATTGGAAGTGCTAATGAATGTCGATCCCTATTTAAACGAGAAGGCTAAAGAAAGATCGTGTTCAAACGTCATAAGAAATGGTTTTATGAAAATAAATGACGTTTTATTAAACCGTTGTGCATAGGGTTAAAGGGATCCTAGAGGTTGCCCGTCATTTTATTTACGAAAGCAACATATAGGTCCCGATTCCTATTTTGACGAAGGTTTAAAAACTCTTGTTTTGCCAAAACGACACCTAATGAAAATCTCACGGCTTTTGACAATTAAAATCAAACATTTCTCATAAAAAATAGAGCTTTCTCGTATAAGCCGAAGGACATTCTAAAGCATTCTCAAACTAAAGCACGATTTTCCATAAAAAATCCAAATGATTCTTTCATACAAATTCACCACAACATTCACATAGGCACACACGCGCGCACATACACATTTTAAGAAATTAAAAGGATAGGAAAAGCATCAAGATTGCGGTAACCGTGTTTCACGGAAGTCGGGGGGTGCCTAACACCTTCCCCTCGCTTAAGCAAGCCCCCAAACTCTATGAATCTCGGTTTGCAGACCAATTAATTCGGAGTCACATATGAGCCAGTAATTTACGAAAAAACAAAACTCGGATGAGTTGGTACATCCATTTCAAATATACCAACTGGCGACTCTGGTCAATTGGCTCATCATAAAAAACGATCTTTCAAAACCCCGTCGACATTAGTGCCGACCTTTTCCAAAAATCATCTAATAAAAAAGGCTAAAATTGGAAAGGGTAATAATCACCAACGAAGTGATCCTCCCGGCGTCGACAAACCTATTAAAGGAAATAAGAATATTAAATTACTTGTAAGTGTAATGAACACTTTGTGACGTATATTAAATGGATATGTGGATAAATAAATATAATAATTATTTATCAATGAAGATAAATATGTTATGACTTATGTGAAAAAAAAATTGTATGTGATTAATTATTAGTTAAAGTAGGGCCACTAATAGTCATTTAAATTAGTGGACTAACCTCGTAGTATGAATAACAAGGAAATGCACAAGATAGTAAGTTAATTAAGTATTCAATTAAAATGAATATAGTAATTAAATAAATTTTGTACATTAATTAATATGAGTATTAATTAATGAAGTTTGTGGGAAATACGAATAATTAATTTTAATAGTCCAATTAGTAAGAAAATACTAGTGGACTAGCCTAATTAATTAATTAACCAAGCCCACTCAATAAATTGGACATGGACTTGGATAATTAATATGTGGACTAACTAAATTAGCCCAATATCTAATTAAATTAGTAGTCCAAGTAGTAAATTAAAAATCTTGGCAAACTAGTAGCCCAAATAGAGTAAAAGTGAGCCCAAAAGAAATGGAATTAAACTCAATTGTTAGCCCACTTGGAAAATATTCTTAACAACTCATTAATCTATTAAACAATAAAATAAAAGCAAAATTTGTGGGTAAAATAGCAAGGGGGCTGCCGGCCATAGGGAGTACCACATGGTGAGTTGTCAAATTTTTGCTTAGCTTGCTTGTGCAGGTTAAATAGGAAGTACAATTATTAATTATGCCATCCATCACCAAGTTGTCAAAAATTGGTACTTGCTCATGATGACAAAATAGATAGATACAACCTATGTATCTATAGGTTAATGTAAGCAATTAGTTCTTGAAGCAATGTGAATCTTATTCATCTTCATTTTCTTAATAACTTAGAGAGAGAGAAAACTAGAGAGAAAGAAAAATCAAAGGGAAGAGAGAGAGTTGTGGGTTTGAGAGGAAGAGGAGAAGGAGGAGAGCTTATGGATGTCCCATAAGTTCATCTCCTACTTTGGAAAGAGAAGGAAGCAAGCCACCAAGCAAAGAAGGTATAAAACTAAACTTAAAAACCCTTAAAACCCTAATTTTGGGTTATGGGTGAAGTCTTATGTTAGAAGTTTAATGTTTATATATTAAATATTTAGAATCAAGGTAAATATATTTATGTTTGTTGATATGTGATTGTGGTATGAAATGGTATGGGTTTGTGTAGAAAAGAAAAGCTAAAAACTTGAAAACATTTTTACCGACGCACAAACCGTAGCTTGTTCGAATAAATTGTGTATTTTGAAATCTATGCATGATATTGTTGGTTTTCTTTTTTCTGAGTTTTAAGGGGTAAGTTAAGAAAAGAACTTCATTGGAATCAATGAAAAAGAAGTTAAAATGAGAGAGTTATGTAATTTTTCCCAAAACGCGCTAACTGTTAGTACACTGTCAGAACAGTCCACTTCCGGGCGAGTTTTAGTGACCAAAACTTATCCAAATTTAGTGTTTGATGATGGGAAATTGTAGTCAAAAAGATACGAATCCAACGAGTCTGACTAGACCCTAATCCGAGTTGTAGATTTCATTTTATGAGTGTTTTTGTAAAGGACCTTAAAACTGGAAATGGGACAAAACCCGCTGACCCTTAGTTGCCGTGCACTGTTTTGAACCCTTAGCAAGTGCAATAAATTTCGGTCTTTTTACCACTGAAACTATAGGAAGTTATGTACCTCCTGTCCAAAAATCGCTGCATTCCGACTTGTAACGAAGAATCTACGGCTAAAATAAAAACGTAGAGTTTTCCGATGAAAACGGCTAAAATTGGAGTTCTATAAACCCGATGACTACGAAATTTTAACTGGGAGTACTTGTTAATATTTATAAGATGCTATCAAAAAATTGGAGTCATCGGGGCTGGGCAAAATAGTGATCATTTTTCTTAGTTTTGAAAGTTAAAACGGACGTGTGAACGATGTTAAAGGAAATTGAAAATTTTCATAAGGAAAGTATTTTGAGTTTGGAATATATGTTCATATGTGTGGCAAGACTTGAAGAAAATAAAAATTGATTATTAAAAGAGGTTAAATCATTTTAGGAATGCAGGCTTCCAATCCGGCTTGCTGAATTGAATAGTTAGAATCTAAGTTGTTGGATTGTATGTTAGTTTGAATCCAGGTTGCTGGATTGGGGGAAACAGTTTGATGAATTGAATAGAGTGAATCCAGGATGCTGAATTAGAGGTCAGTTTGAATCCAGGGTGCTGGATTGTGATCCAGGTTGGAATCCAGTTTGCTAGATTGGCATCTAGTTTGCTGGATTGGGAATCCAGTTTACCGTATTGAGTATTTAACCTACTATATCATAAATAAAGACTTATAAAATGAAAGACTTAGTGTTAATTCATAAGGTATATGATAAAGTAGTGGTACAATCGTACTCTTTAATAGTTGGTGTATAGTATCTGGGCTAAACGATTCCTTTAGGGAGCGGATGTATATAAGAACTAGCAACCGATCTAACTCACTGTGAAAACAGTGTAGACGAGACAGAAACTAGTTTGTTGATTATTTGTGGGAAACCACTCAACATACTATATTGAACACTATTAAAGACTCGATATGTGCTAGTTTTAGAATTATGAATATATATGGTGTTAAAGTGCTATCTAGTATTTGATTACGTGCTTAAATATTAGAAGTACTATTATAAGGTATAATATGATTGGCTAATTGGAAAATCAATCTTATGACTGATAGGTCTTACGAAAGAAGTTAAATTAAATTGTGTTGTCGTAGTCAACGATCAAGGCAAGTTCCTAACCCTAAACTTCTTACATTATTGCAAGTTTCCTAACTCAAAATCAAGTTATTATATTTCAAGCATGCTAGTGGATTAATTATTGACAATTATTCCACATCTATGATTATTGATATTCGCACTTTGTGCAATTAATTTCTTGTTCTATTGTTTGAACTGAGAAATAATTAGAGTTCTTTATTCATAAATTGTTTATGAGCCATGTCTCAGCTAGTTGTGTCAGCTGAACCAAATAACTATTTATTAGCCATGTTTTAGCTAGTTGTTTCGGCTAGACTAATGTTAAATTGATATCGCATGAAATGTTCTATTATTTGAACTAATACGTTATTAAAGGTATATGCCATTTGATTCGGCTAGATCAAAATTGATATAATATGTTGAACTCAAAGTATTCCTTTGAAAACTATCCAAACCATATTGATGTGGTACGGACTCATGATATAAGACTGAGATGAACAACCCTGAAAAATAAATCAGGGGAATTTTATTGTCGGTAACCCGACCGCGTGCTATGTTTGAGAATTATGCATAATCTCGGGTACAATGACGCTGATCCCCTTACGTACTTGCAGAAGAGTAAAGATTAGTTTTTATAGCTAACTTTTACTCTTGAGGTAGTCAGTAATAATAATAACTGATGATTCCTCTAGCAGTTCTTGATCCATTTGTGATCACTTAGCATGAAATCTGGGAATAACCCTATGTATGGAATATTATCGCAAAATTGCTAATCCTTCATAATCAATTGAATATTATTGAATCTTCGAAGGAATTTTAACTCTTTCATTCTTGATGTATTATTCAGCATGAAATTCAAGAAAATTCTTGTTACTTTAAATGATTTATTATTCAGCTACTTTGAAATCTTTTGATTATTGGTGAAGTTCTATAAAAGTTAAACTCCTTTGTTCTTGATATATATCATTTATTGTACTCTTAACTTGCTGAGCAAACTCGTTGCTCACCCTTGCTTAAATAAAATATTTCAGCTAAAGCCGAGGTAGCAGAAGGTTCTAGTAAGGACAAAGGCAAAGCGAAGGCGACCGAGTAGTATCAAGTTGTTTAATGATTATTATATTATAATTTTGCTTAAGTCTGTTGTATTAATAGACAAGTAATGTTAAGGTTAGTTAACCTGGGATGACGATGATATAATTATGTTTTAATGTATGTTTTTATTAAGGTAATGTAATGAATGATATAATTCATGCAATGAATGGGTAGTTAGATGAGATGTGTATGTTGTACCGTGAGCACCTAATCTGAGGTTCAAGGGACCTGAATTCGGGGACGTCATAGCTAGGGTGGGGCCCACCTGCTTCGATTCTGGTGATGCGACGTCAGTTTTTCGTGTTATGCGTTGGAACGTCCGTAACTTTCAATCCGGGAAGATTTGGGAGGTGTGCCATACCATTCTGAAAAACTCTTTTTGAGAGCTACATAATGAGATAAAGTTTGACTAAGTTCGGATCCAGAAAGATGGAGCAACAAGCAGAAAAGAATCTTCCTCAATATGTCGGGTAGTCAAATATCTTTGCCTTGAGTAGTCTGTTGCTCGGGGATTGTCGTAATAGCTTTTATATACTTGTTCTTGACTTGCGATCCTTTCTCGGATATGTTGTAGTGAAATGATAATTTATCCCTCCTGCCTAGGTTAAAGAACAAGTAAAAAATTTTGGGTGTCTACAATATGTAAGTCATAATAACTTTTTGTAACGAGAAACAAAGAACCGAGAATTGTAATAATCTTTATTAAATCAATGGTATTGTATTATTATTATCACATTGTAATATGTCTTTAAGTTTCATTTAAAGTTAGTGAATGTTAAGTCAGAAGATATTATGGTATTGTTAGACAAGTTACTATTATTTGCAATGTCTAGAAAGTTCTGTTAAGAAAAAAGGTTGTCTAATTGAGCATCGCGTTAACGGAAAGCCCCCTCTAGCCTAAGAATGATCTGGTTGTTAGTATTGTGAGTCTATAATACCTAAACTCAGAAGAATTTAGTGTTGGATGTGAGTCACATGTAACGAATGCAATTTTTGTGATTAAATAAAAATATTTATTGAGTTATATAAATATTTTTATTAATTTATTTATTGAGTAAAATAAATAATTTATAAGTTATGGTGAAAGAATTTTTGTTAAATGTTATTTGATTGTGATTTGATGTGTTTATTCTAATTTAATTTAATAATTAAATTAGATGATTAAATGATTTATTTGAATAAAGAATTTATTTGAATAAGATAATTTATTTGGTGTTATTGTTATTGGTTAAATGGAACTATTATTTAAGTTAGTAAGGTTTAATTGAATTTATTTAATAATAAGTTCAATTAAATTAAAAGTGTGACAATTAAAACTATATGTTATAATGAGTTATTAAAATAAATAGAAAGAGTTTTTATTTCCATCAAACCAAACAAGGCCTTATGACCTTTGGTTGGAAATAATGAGTTATTTCAATTTTGTTTTGCCAAACAAGCCTTATGGCTTTTGAATTATGTAACTGATGATTTTAAAATTAAAATACGTGATTATGTTTCATCAGTTTTTATTTGTAGGCTTTATCAGTTTATTTGTTAAACTTAGAAAAGAAAGAAGAAAGAACAGAGCTTTGAGAGTTTGGAGAAAATTGAGAATTGAGAGAGAGAAGGAAAAGAATTGCTAAGGTAAGGAATCATACATAGCTTGAAGGTATAATTCTTGTTAGTTTTGTTCTTCACTATATTCTTATTATTTTACTTCTCTGTATATGATTTCTATTTCACTGTATATGAATTTATATGCTAAATACATGAATTACTTGGTTATAATTGTTAGTAAGCATGTATTAGAGATTATGTGATGATTATAAACTAATTTGAAAGAGTTAATTCATGAAAACATGTTTTAGAATGAAGTTTTTGTTTTTACAGAGTCTTATTTCATGTATGGCATATATATATGAAAATTGATGTTCAATTAGATTATTAATTGGTAAATTGACTTTTGATTGTGTCAATATGATGAAAAACAAAAAGAATGTAATTAGAATGGATTAAAATGATTGAAAGATGAGTTTACAGTGGTTGATTTTATTAAAATAGCTAAAACATGAATATTTGGTTTAAACAGAGAATTTTTGCTTCAATTTGGTTGATTATGTGTATTATATTGGTTAGAATGTTTAGAAACATGATGGGTAATTGTTTTATATCATATTTGATATCTGGGTATGTTTAAACTATGTGTTGGATGGTAGACTTCGGAAAATTTGGCCAAATTTGGCCTAAGTTTTCACTGGTTCGCGAACTGTAGGAGACGACTGCAGAGTCTCTCGCCCCGGCGAGAGAAATGAACTGGAAATCCTTGCCCCGACGAAGTCTCGCCCCGGCGAGATAATTGTTAAGGAAATCTTCGCCCCGGCGAGATTTTTCTTAAGAAAATCCTCGCCCAGGCGAGGGAACAGTAACTAAAATTTTAAATTTTTATTTTCTTTGTGATTCTACTATGATGCTATAAACAAGTTTAAAACTTATGTTAAGGTATAAAATGACTAATAAGATACCAAGATGGTTGTTAAACAAGTACTTGATGATTATCGATTGTCAATCGAGATGTTATAATAAAATAAGATACTACAATGAGTGGTAAGCGAATATTTAATGAATATCAAATGACATTTGATATATTAAATAAAATGGGATAAGAGCAAACCCTAAAATGTATATGAATTTGTAACTAATTATTGTTATCGTTTTGTAATCAAAATGTATAGGGTGATTAAGGGACGTGCATTATTTAAATCTGTAATCTACGCACGAGGCAAGTTCCTTATCTCAATTTAATACTTTTACGTTGAGCAAGTTTTCCTCCCTTAATCTTATTATTTCATTTAAAACAAGTTTAATTTCATTGAGTCAACTTATCAACCTTAGCTTATTGTTATTCAAGCAAGGTTGTTATCATGTCAATTACCTATGTATTATTCAAGTCATTTGTTATACGATCATTGATCATTATTCAGACTTTGATTATAAATTCTATTGTACAACTTCATTGATGAATCAAATGCTTTAGTGACTAGCAAACCCTTATTGATTCAGCTAGTCCTTAGTTGATGAGCGTTCTAAAGACTTAGAATATTTTAAAATCTTTCCAAACCAAGTTCCTTTTGGTACGGATTCTGATGCTAAACTGAGATGAACAACCCTAATATAGGGGATTAATTACGCGACAGCATTAAAATGTTTGTGCACAATACATTGTACAAAAGGCTGATCCCCCTGAGTACGAGATGGATGGTCCATAATCTATAAGACTGTTAAAGGTTACGATAAAAATACTTGATAACCTAGGACATAGTTCGAGGTCTTGTGACCCTCAGATACACTTTTAATCCTGAATCTATATTCAGTTCTTGAGCTAAGCTTTCTATTGAGCTTTCAGATCTTGACTAGTTATTGATTGAATTTAGAAAAACTATTATACCTCAGTTGAAATCTACTTCATTGATTATTCAATTGCTTTTGTTATCACACTTGTGGGCAATTGTTTGCTCACTCTTGCATTAAACTTTGCAGCTAAGACAGAGAAATCGGACGAGCCGTCCACAAGTAAAGGCAAGGGCAAGATGCCGAAGTAGCAAGAGATCTGTTAATTATTTGATGTTTATTTTTAGCAAGACTTATTTAATTTTATGTTCTTTATTCCGCATTGATGTAATAGAGGTTAGATAACCTGGGACTTGTTTCATTTAGAGATTGGTGATGTAACCCCATTTGAGGGAAGATATTTCTTTAAGTTTATTTAATTAATCTTATTATGGGTAGATAGTTGTGAATGATTGAAATAGTGAACACCAAATCAGTGGGAATTAAGTACCCGGATTTGGTGGTGTCACAGGTTGGTATCAGAGCTGATAGGTTATGAACCTTTAGGTGGGGAAAACCTTAGGGTAGTAGCCTTTTTGAAGATAGAGAATATAGAGGTGATAAACTCTTATCGAGTTCTAAGGAATTTATTATGGAAATTCATAAAAGACAATAAAATGATTATGTGCTATGTGCTTATTTGATGACAAACTTATGTGCTCGTGAGTATTATCGATTAGTAATTAAAACTTAAAATTTTGTTGTCAGGATAACTGATAGAGGAGAACCCAGCCAGGCTAGGATGGAGGAGCCCCGAGATATTCATGTAGTTCAGGAGCAGCTAGTGCAGAGGGAGCTATCCCCATTGATCACAGTTGCAGGACCCGAGTACGAGCCTGAAACTGATCCGGAGGAGGATCCGGAGGAGGTTGAGGAGGAGGAGGAGGACCCTGAGGAGATATCACTAACCTCCTTAGGTGTTCAGATGTATGAGCAGGTGTATGATCGCAATATAGACTTGTAAGATAGAGTGGAAGAGTTAGAGAGGCAGCTGGCTGAGCGACAGACTGTCTTGGAGCAGAAGAACAGTGATATTGAGGAGCTCGATATATGTCTTGGGGACGTGGAGTGGAAGTTGGTTCATGTTGAGAGCGAAAAGGAGGAGTTAGGAGAACAGGTTGTGGAACATCAAGCCACTCTAGAGCAGAAGGATGCTGAGATCCAAGACCTTTCATCACGTCTTGCAGAGGTTGAGCAGAGGCTAGCACAGTCTGAGTATCGACGAGGACAGTTGATAGCTAGGAATGAAATTGTACGAGATGAGTTGAAAGAGGAGTCAGCTAAGCGGGCAAGAGCTGAAACTGCTTGGTTGAGGGAGGCTAACCGCGCAGATTGTGTTGAATGTGAGGTGCGGTCAAAGAAGGCCAAGATTGATGATATGGAGTATATTTTTCACACCACAGTAGATAGAGCTCAGGATCGAGTTCATCGTCATCCAGATATGGTGGATCGAAGGATGGTGACTCGTATTATGGAGCAGGAATGCAAGGAAGCTGTGCGCCGTGGGATGTCATCGTAGATAATGATTAGATATGCTAGTATGAAAATTATGAAGTTAATAAGTTGTAAATCCCAGTTTTATATAATGGGATAGAATAATGATGTAATCCTGGAACTTTATGATGTCAGGATAGATGATGTAAATAACTACGATGCTATTTCTATTATGTTTTGAAGCAGTAAATGAATAAAAATGCGAAAGTTTATCAGATGTGCTATGTGTTAAGTGTTGTTTATAAATATTTAAGTTAAGACTTAAATGTTTAAGTAATTGAGTAATAATCTAATAGCGCGAATTCTTGACAGTAAGATGCCGCCAAGAAGACAAACCCGCCAACAGACCCCTGAGGGATCCACCAATAACAATGAAGAAGTCAACGCTAATCCAATGCAGTAGCTGGTAAACCTGCTAACGGGAGCATTTGCCAATTAACCCCAAGCTCAGGCCACGACTTTTAAAGATTTCAAGGCTGTTGGACCCCCAGAATTTCAAGGGTCTATGAATCCGATCGAGGCACAAACCTGGGTCATGGAGATGGAGAAGGTGTTTGATGTCGCTAGGGTCAACGAGGACCAGAAGATGGCATTTGCAACATTCATGCTCAAGTCAGAAGCAAGCTACTGGTGGCAAGCTAATAAAACCCGAGGTGGGCGGGGGATAATACCGTGGGAGCGATTTAAGGAGATATTTTTCGAGACTTATTTTCCGGCAAGCGCACAGAATCAGATGGAGGTGCAATTTCTGGAATTGAAGCAAGGTACCATGACGGTGCCTGAGTATGCTGCAAGATTTAACGAGTTGGCGAGGTTTGCGCCATATCAGGTCAACACAGATGAGCGAAAGGCTAGAATATTTGAGCAGGGACTGAAGCCTTGGCTGTATAGTCGGGTTTCGATGTTCCAATTAAACTCATTTGCGGCAGTTTTGGAAAAGGCAATTATCGCTGAAGGAGGCAGTGATGCTCTGTCCAAGTATAATCAGGAGCAGAGGAAGAAGAAGAATGAAAGTGAGAACAAGGCAAGTGGTAGCCATGGGGGCAGCGGTCAGAAGAGGAAGTGGAGTGATAGTAACTCCGTGGGAAGTCAGCAGGGTAATCAGAAAAAGAAGGTGGAGGTGTGCAGTAACTGCGGAAAGAGCCATGTGGGTGTTTGCTTGAAGGGTAAGAGGGTATGCTTTAACTGCGGACAGGAGGGTCATATCGCACCGAATTGCCCTAGTCCGAAGAAGGGCGCATGTTTCATCTGCGGGTCGAAGGATCACTTTGCCCGAGACTGCCCTAAGAAAGCAACTACAGGTGGAGCCAGTGCAGGAAAAGGAAACAGCGGTGGTGGCAATCTTACTATCACAGGACCGGCACAGCCCAATCGACCTACCGCTCGAACATTCAACATGACGGTGCAGGATGCTGTGCAGTCAAAGGATGTGGTGTCAAGTATCATTCCGGTCAATAGTATAAATGCTTACGTATTATTTGATTTGGGTGCTACTTGTTCATTTATATCCGATGATTTTGCTAGAAGATTAGGGTTACCTTAGGAAGAATTAGATTACCCCATGAATTTAGAAATTGCAAATAGGGAGGTGATTCCTGTTAAGTTTGTCCACAAGAACTGTCAGATAGATATCAAGGGTCATGTGATGACGGTCAACTTAATCCCAATTCGTCTTGGGGAGTTTGACGTTATTTTGGGTATGGATTGGTTGTTCAACCATGGGGCAGTTATTAACTGTCAAAAGAAGTGTGTAAATTTTAAGACTCCGTCAAAGGTAGTGTTTTATGGAAGCAAGTCGCCTAGATAAACGAGTTGTCTGACGATGATGCAGGCCAGAAAGATGTTGAGACAAGGATGTGTAGGATATCTAGCCTACATAGTCGATACCCGAAAGGTGGGTGCAAAGTTGGAGGAGATACCGGTTGTTAGGGGTTTTGCGGACGTGTTTCCTGATGATTTGCCAGGACTACCACCAGATAGGGAAATTGAGTTTGTAATTGATTTAGCACCGGGTACAACCCCTATATCAAAAGCCCCATATAGAATGGCTCCGGTAGAAATGAAGGAGTTGATGGTGCAATTACAGGAGTTGCTGGATAAAAAGTATATTCAACCGAGCGTTTCGCCGTGGGGAGCGCCGGTATTATTCGTCAAGAAGAAGGACGGATCAATGCGTCTTTGCATTGATTATAGAGAGTTGAACAAGGTCACGATTAAAAACAAGTATCCGTTGCCAGGGATCGATGACCTGTTTGACCAGCTGAAGGGAGCGAGATATTTTTCAAAGATAGATCTGCGAAGTGGGTACCATCAACTAAAGGTGAGGAAGGAAGACATACCAAAGACGGCATTTCGAACTAGATATGGTCACTATGAGTTTTTGGTTATGTCATTTGGTTTAACGAATGCGCCTGCAGCATTCATGGACTTAATGAATAGGGTGTTCAAACCATTTTTGGATAAATTTGTGGTGGTATTCATAGACGACATTTTGGTTTACTCTAAAACTCAGGAAGAACACGTGGAGCATTTGAGGGTGACATTGGAGGCGTTAAGGAAGGAGAAATTATATGCAAAATTTTCGAAGTGCGAATTTTGGTTAGAGCGTGTTCAATTCCTTGGACATGTTATTGATAAAGACGGGATTTCAGTGGATCCAGCGAAAGTGGAAGCCGTGATGAACTGGGATCAGCCGAAAACACCGTCAGAGGTGAGAAGTTTCTTAGGTTTGGCAGGTTACTACAGGCGTTTTATTCAAGATTTCTCCAGGATCGCCACTCCGTTGACGAATTTAACAAGAAAATCAGTGAAGTTCGTTTGGACGGAGAAGTGCGAAGAGAGTTTCCAAGAACTAAAGAAGAGACTAAGTTCGGCACCTGTGTTATCTTTGCCAGATGATACAGGAAATTTTGTGGTATATAGCGACGCGTCGCATAAAGGACTTGGTTGTGTGCTTATGCAGAATGGTAAGGTTATCGCATATGCATCGCGCCAATTAAAAGATTATGAAAAAGGGTATCCGACCCATGATTTGGAGTTAGCAGCTGTGGTGTTTGCTCTGAAAATCTGGAGGCACTATCTCTATGGGGAGAAGTGTGAAATATATACATACCATAAAAGTTTGAAGTATATTTTCACACAGAAGGATTTGAATATGCAGCAGAGGAGTTGGATAGAATTGATCAAAGATTATGATTGTGAAATTCTATACCATCCGAGAAAGGCTAATGTTGTTGCCGACGCTTTGAGTAGAAAAGGTCGGGAGAAACTATTTTTATTAACTGCTCAGGAGAAGCTTGTAACGGAAATGGCTAAATTGGAATTAGAGGTGAAGGGTCTGGCAAAGCCTAATGAAAAATTGTTCAAGATGGAAACTCAACCAACTTTGGTGGAAAAAGTGAAGGAAGCACAACTCCAGGATGAGGAGTGTATTAAGATACGGAAAAGAGTGCTTGAGGGAGAAGAGCTTAAATATAAAATCGATACCGAAGGGTTGCTGAGATTTGAAGGCAGAATTTGGGTACCGTCAGTATTGGCAATCAGAGAGGAGATTTTGAACGAAGCTCACAGTTCAAGATTTTCGATTCACCCGGGGAGTACAAAGATGTACCAGGATCTTCGCCAACATTTTTGGTGGCCAAACATGAAAAGAGAGGTTGCTAAATGTGTTGCGAAGTGCTTAACTTGTCAGAGAGTTAAAGCGGAGCATCAACGACCAAGTGGTTTGTTACAGCCCTTGGAGATACCAGAATGGAAGTGGGAGCATATCACGATGGACTTCGTGGTAGGGCTTCCAACTACTCAGAAGGGTTATGACGCAATATAGGTCATAGTTGACAGATTAACGAAATCAGCGCATTTCTTGCCTATCAAAATCAGATTCACCCTGGATCAACTGGCCAAATTATACATCAAGGAAATTATTTCGAGGCACGGTGTCCCAGTATCAATTGTGTCGGACAGAGATGTGACACTCCCAAATTCGGGTTTCCTAACCTCGAATTCGGTGTTCACGATACTCAACAACAAACATACTTTCTAACTAATGCGGAATAATAAACATGCATTGTTTATCGAAATAGTAATAAAGTCTTACAATCATGGTCCCAAGGTTCTTTAACCTTAACTTAAAATATACCCTTAATACAATAAGAGTTCACATAACCAAATAACATTTAAGATAAACTAGTACATAAGCCATATCAGGCAACTACTCTTGCACCTTCCCTTTTCCTTTGTCCCCTTTAGACGTTTCTGCCTTAGCTGAAATAAAGATCATGATATAGCAAGGGTAAGCAACTAATTTGCTTAGCAAGTTTATACACAAGGGAGATATATCATGAATAGAGGGAAGCTTCGCTTTCAATGTTCAACATCAGTATAAAATTGTGAAGAAACATGAATTAATAGTCGACAATTGAATATTCGAATAATTGAATGACAGTTACTGAGTAGTTGAAAATAACCATAGACATTTGCCAAGGTTCTCAGCATTTAAACTGGACCTCTTAAAAGTTTTGGTAATCAAGGGGATCAGCCTTTCATACCCCGTGATTTATGCATAAACACTTAATAAACCAGCATTGATATCATGCCTTAATCAAATTTATCCTTTTCTCAGCCAAGAGTTCTTACTATAGCAAATTAATAAGAACAGCTTTTAAAATACATTTGATTTCACAAATTTAGACATGCTTGATCTAGCTGATACAAATAGCATAGATCTGTCTCATAAACAATTCATGCTTGAAAGAACTTTAATCTAATTCACAATTCAATAACAATAGAATAGGAATTCAATTGCACAAGGTGCGAATCTCAATAACCAGTATAGATGTGAATAATCAACAATAATTATTCACTAACATGCTTCAAAAATCATAACTCGAGTTTGAGTTAGGGAACTTGCCTGTCTGCTCAGCTACAAATAATTCTAGCTTTAACTAATTGGCCTTGAAGAACCTAACATTGATAACGTCGATTTACTAATTAGTACTGCGTAGTTGTATATCGATACGCTTACTTATGCTATTTATTTAACAATTAAGCAAATCACATAGCACACATAAGTTAATAAACTATCGTAAATCCTATAAGACACTTAATATAATTAATCCTGATAATATTTAATTCACCTCTTAGTATTATTAGTGCATTAATAACACTTTTATTCGTTTACTAATATTATTAACATCTTAATAATATTTTAATCATCCAATAATACTTTAATCTAATATTATTAATCTCTTAATAATATTTTAATTCTCATATCATTAATAATATTTTAATCTAATATTATTAGCCATTTTAATAATATCTTAATCATTTATTAATGCTTAAAACAAATATTATTGCCCATTCAATAATATTTTCATAAAATTTTAATCTTAATATTTCTTTGTTTACTTAAAAATATCGAATTCTTATATTACAAATATCATAGTAATATTTTAATAAGTTATTAGGCGAATAAACAATTTATTCTAATTGTTTTACCCTTTATTAAACAACTCCTTTACTACCCATAAAAGGTCATAAATATTATTTATCATAATAGATTACCAAAATACCTCACATAGGTTAGATTATACTATAATATGAGTAATTAAGCTTTAACATCCTATTTTCCTCATTTATGACATTATTTAACCATTTATTTTCTTTTAACCATAACTATAATATTATTATGAAAAATAGCAAATAAGTTCTGAAAATTATTATCTTCTGGATCTGGATCGTATATGACCCAACAATAATTTATAAATTTTCCTGGAATTTTAGAAAGTGATTTACCATTTTTAAAGTACTCAAAACCTCTGAATCTCGTTACATTTTTCATAAATCGACTTTTGCTCCGAAAATTCTAAAATTTTTACGGTACACTCTCACAACATATATATACATACTGTAACAATTTCATATGTGTTGAAGGTATACACAGTGAGTAATCCGGGTTTGAATATTTAGGAGTCCTTCACGGTAAAAGCCATTACACAAAAATCACACATCGAAACGTGTTCGTTCTTTTTCCCACTTGTAGATAACTTCTTAAGGTACCTCTGTGATTTTTCCCAAATTTTTAAAAGATACAAAAATAGCCGAAACAATCTTTGAAAAAACGAGGACAACAAGCTTTTAGGGTTTTAAAGCTTTAAGTTTTATAGCTGGACTGTTTTGGGAAAATAGCTCCCAAGGCTTCAAAAATTATTGGATTTGTGTTCTACCACTTGGGTTTACTAGCTAACTCATGTATCTAGCACCTCCTTTCGACGGATCACAAATCCAAGTTGTAGATCTCAAGTTATGGGTGATCCAAGTGAAGAAAAGCTAGGGTTTTTACCCTTTAAGAACATAAGTTCCTTTTCTTCCTTTGAATCTCCATTCTAACACTCAAGAGGATTAGATCTATACATGAAGCATGAAGATCTAATGATTCTTGAGTTTAAAACAAAATCTCTCAAAAACTATGAAAATAAAACAAAGTAAGAAAGAAGAAAATGGTTTAGGGTTTCACCTTGATCTTGTAGCTACTCTCCTTGATCTACCAAAGTATGTGATGAACTTGGGATGCATGAACTATGCTAATCTCACTCTCTTTTCCTCTCTAAGCTCTTACTCTATGTTCTAGCTTGGGAGAAATGAAAGAAGGAGATGAAAAGAAGAAATGAACTTGAAATGAAATGAAAGGATAGAATACTTGCAAGTATAATGCTAAATTAGAATTCATGCTATTATCCCCCACATCTTTCTTGCCCCTTGGATATAAGAGTTCACCTTATCCCTTCCATTTAGCCTTAATATTATCTTTTAAGTGTGCTAATTAGATTTTTCACTAATGGGAGCTTGACAACCTTGTCCTTTGTGTAAGAGTTACTAATATCCCCCATATCTTTGCTGTCCTTTGGATAAAAGGCTTACTAATTGGATAATAGCAAGAAACCTCTACCTTTTATTTGTCATCATGGAGCTAGTGAGTAGCCTTGTGTCACTAGGGTGACTAGTTGACATAATAGGAAGCTACTTGACATAATAGGAAGCTATGATATCAAGTCTACAACTTCAACTTCCAAAACAAGCTAGCTACTTAATTAAAGTAAAATTTGAAATCAACTTGCTCTCCCATCTCTCCTAGTGCACGGCCAAGAAGGAAGTTGTCCCAAAAACGTTGTCCCAAATAGCTTTAATTAATAAACAAATGCTACACATTTAATTTATCAAATGGCTAGGTTTTGGACCACACATTAAATACCATTGGGCTTCCAATTTAAATGATTAGGCTAATAAAAATTCAAATCTATTTAATACAATATTGGGTCATTTAATTTAACCCCATGATAGCTCATTTAATAAGCCACACAATTAATACCCAAATCTATGATTAATATAAATAATTGGACTAGGTTCATTAATTAAGTAACTTAGTCAATTAATAAATAAATTACTAAATTAACTATTAATTATTATTATCCAATTTGGACCATATCTCATCAACAATTACTATCATTAATTAACTCACATACTCTATTTACTAACTATATTCAATTTACTTGAATACTTAATTTAGTAAATACCTTGCCAACTTTATAGATATAAAGCATTAGGGTTTGCTCACTAGTTTAAATATACTACTAGTGATTCCCTTAACACAATTTATATCAATAAATCACATAGTCACATAATCCACCAATACACCCAAAGGTTTAAATAAGAACACAAAGTTAACTCATTAAAATTAAATTATATTTAATTAATAATGACGTTCAAAATTCACGGCCATTACTGTAACGATCGAGAATTTTAATTCCCTTGTAACCCGAGTTTATGTATGAATGAAATGAATTTTTATTTTATGTATATTATTATGTGTTATGTGCTTAAAGGTTATGTTATAACCTAATATGTGCGTTTGTATTGAATTTTACGTGTTGTAGTGTCGTTAGGGTGAATATACTGATTTCGCGAAAAATCGCAGAATCACTATTCACGGGACACGCTTATCGAGGCACTATTCACGCCATAATTTTTCTGTGTCTTTTTCGTCTTTAATAAATTTCATAAATATGTATATCCGTACGAATAATTTTTTCAAGTGTCGGATTTTCGTTTTGAGCCCGTTCGTGTTTTATTCGATATCCGAAACATATGATAAGGCTGTTCCGAATATTTGGACAAATCCCATAATAATTATTTTTATATGTCCCAATAATTATGGGAGTACCCATTTTAATTTTGGGTAGAGTTATTTACCAGTTTTGGTACAAAAGGGGGAGTTTTCGGATATATTTTTGGTATTTTCGGGTATTTATTTTGACTTGTTGCTCCAAGTGGGAACCACCCAACCACATTAGACCAATCAAAGGAGAGCATGGGGGGTGTATTGCCGGCAAGCTTGGAAAATTTGGCCAACCTTGAGCACCAAACCCACTTCTCCCTAATTCACTCCTCCACTCTCCCAAATCATTCAAACTCTCATTCCTTCCCTAAACCATCAGCTGATAGAGAGAGTGAGAGAGAGCTGCAAAGAGGAAGAAGAAAGAAGGAGAAGGCCGCCGGAAAAGAAAAAGACTCGCCGGAAAAAGGAAGGAGGAAGAAGAAGGCACGGGTGGAAGAAGAAGAGAGTCTAAGCAAGAAGAACTCGAGCCAAGCAAGCCTAGCAAGCTTCTAAATCATCTAGGAAGGATTTACAGAGGTAAACACCAACAAAATCCATTCCATTCGATTTCTTGTAAAGATTTTCAAGTTTTCTTAGTTTTTGAGCTCTTGAGCTTGTGGATTGATTTTCTAGCGATTCTGGATGTTTTTGCTTGTTCTAGATGTTTATATATGTTGTTAAGAGACGATAGAAGCCATTAATAACATCAAAGTGGAACAAAAATAGAAGAAATCCGTACCTATGCTTAAGGAGGATGAAGAACATGAAGAACAATGGACTTTTGGACATTTGGACTTTTTAGAGGACTATAAATACTAGATTTCGTGTTTGTTGATTTTATTTATTGCTATGGTGTTGTAGTTCCATGGGTTACGAAGCTAACCCAATTGGAATGGAGTAAAAAGGAGTTAAAACGAGTTCGTAGGAATGATTTTCGTAAAACTTGTCAAGAACTCGAAGAACAGAGTATGAACTTTACACTTTGGCTTTAGATTTGACCATGTTAATGTTAATGGGTAGCTCTGCATTTTTGATATGTTGTAGCCCCATGAGTCAGGAGTCCATAGAGTCCGGAATTGACCAATTTGCTTGTGTATTGAAGGAGTTATGGAGGTTGGAGTGGCCGGAGATCGGAGTCGCGTTCTGGAAACAAACCCAGAATCCGGCTACTGCAGAATGGCGCCGCAGCGCCACCCATATGCCCTGCAGCTCACGCTGCAGCGAGGGGCAAGTGGGGAAAAATCGGGACTCGCGCCGCAGCGTGAGGCCCAAGCTTTAAGGCTCACGCCGCAGCGTGAAGCCCGGTCATGGAGAAGACACGGGACTCACGCCGCAGCGTGAGGTCCAGTGCTTGGGCTCGGCGCCGCAGCGCCAGCTCCGTGTTTGGGCCAGGTTGGGTCGGTCAGGCGGGTCAAGTCGGGTCTGACCTAATGAAACCTTTTCAATGGGTCCAACACTTACATTTTTCCTTGGATTAAATGATTAGACAGGTTAACTAAGCATATTCTGTTAAACCCTAAATGCTTAATTATTTCTCAAATGTCAACCAGATTGGTATTGTTTTAATGATGCAACGTCTGTTTTGAACCTAGTCTTTATGTGACTAATTGTTATGTGAATATATATTTACATGTGTAGGATATTAAGGAGCGTGCGTTGTAATATTGTAGCAGCGCTTCAGGCAAGTTCTTCTTTAACCCTTGTCTAACCCTTGTGTTGGGCAAGTTTCTAAACCTTATGCACTACTTTTATTTCGTGCAAACAGGTACATTGTTGCAAGTTTCATGACTCAAATCGAGTTATTACCTTCAATTATTTTGGTGGACTAATTATTGTCAATTACTCTACATCAAAGATAAATTATTGATGTTCACCGCTTATGTATTTGAATTCATTATCT
The DNA here is from genome assembly GCA_034770075.1 of Aralia elata. Taxonomy (NCBI): domain Eukaryota; kingdom Viridiplantae; phylum Streptophyta; class Magnoliopsida; order Apiales; family Araliaceae; genus Aralia; species Aralia elata. The sequence goes on along the minus strand of CM068380.1, from coordinate 37,826,176 downwards.
GTTGTTGGACTGTAAAACGTTTAGTTCTCCATTCATGAACTGTTTAATGAAATAGTTTACGCCACTTGTATCGGCTAGACGCATGTTTAATCATCATTGTCGTTAAGTAAAGCTATCCAATCAAATTGTTCGGTTTGGATTCCTATGTAAAGCTGAGATGAACAACCCTCATAGCAGGGGAAACAGTATGTATGTCGGGAGACCGACACGCGCGCGAACAGTATGTTAAAGGGGTTATGCATAACACCGGGTACATTAGGATGATCACCTATTGTATTAGTATGTTGGATTATCGGATGAATTTTCTGGTGATTCTAGTAAAAGTTCAGTGTCAAGATGACCACTCAGTATAGAATATTTCCTCCATTTGGAAACATTGAAATCATTCGGTCCTTAGAGGCCCTACAATTGTGTTAATGAGGTCATTCGTTGAGATTATGCAGATTCTTGAGCTATCTTTTATTCTCTTGATTCTTGTAAGCTATAAAGTATTCATTTGATGATTCACGATTATTGTTATTATACTTGCTGAGCAAATTTGTTGCTCACCCTTGCTTTCCTTAAAATATTTCAGTTAGTCGAGACTTGGGACAGGATTATTTGTGTTATATCAATATGAATATTCCTTTATTTCCGCTGTAAGTTATCAATAGTTTGATGCAGGTATGAGATAGTGACGAACCAGGTCCGCGGTTCGGGTGACCCGGATTTGGGGGCGTCACAATTACAAGAGATCCACGTTTCACATCAAAATTTTGGAGGAGTCTGCAAGCGTATTTGGGAACGCAGTTGAGAATGAGTACAGCCTACCATCCTCAAACCGATGGACAGAGCGAAAGAACAATTCAAACGTTAGAGGATATGCTTCGAGCGTGCGTTATGGATTTTAAAGGCAACTGGGATGATCATTTACCTCTGGTCGAGTTTGCCTATAACAATAGTCATCACGCGTGTATTGGAATGCCGCCATATGAAGCGTTATATGGAAGGAAGTGCAGAACTCCGTTATGTTGGGACGAGGTTGGTGAACGTCGCCTTTTGGGACCCGAGCTGGTACAACAAACTGCTAAAATTGTCAAGGTAATAAGAACCAGATTGTTAGCTGCTCAAGACAGGCAAAAGAAATATGTAGATCAACATCGTCAAAATCGCGAATTTGAAGTCGGGAGCTTTGTGTTCCTCAAAGTATCTCCCTGGAAGGGAAAAATCAGATTTGGTAAAAAGGGTAAACTCAGTCGATTTATTGGACCCTTCGAGGTGCTGAAACGAGTAGGCGAGGTGGCTTATGAGGTAGCTTTACCTCCCGAGTTAGACCACATTCATAATGTTTTTCACATATCGGTGCTACGACCGTATAAGTTTGATTATAACCATGTAATAGAATATGAACCAATATAGTTTGAAAAAGATTTATCCTATGAAGAGATTATCTACCTGTACAGATAGTAGACAGGAAAGAACAGGTTCTCAGAAATAAAGTAATATCTTCTGTTAAGGTAATCTGGAGGAACCACAGTGCTGAAGAAGCTACGTGGGAACTCGAAGAGAAAATGATGCAGAGTTATCCTCAATTATTTGTTTAATCTTTGTATCGCGATTCTGGGGACAGAATCTTTGTAAGAAGGGGAGAATGTAACGGACGAATTAATTGCGTTGTGATTCTGGGGACAGAATCCTTTTAAGGAGGGAAGGATGTAACGAATGTAATTTTTGTGATTAAATAAAAATATTTATTGAGTTATATAAATATTTTTATTAATTTATTTATTGAGTAAAATAAATAATTTATAAGTTATGGTGAAAGAATTTTTGTTATATGTTATTTGATTGTGATTTGATGTGTTTATTCTAATTTAATTTAACAATTAAATTAGATGATTAAATGATTTATTTGAATAAAGAATTTATTTGAATAAGATAATTTATTTAGTGTTATTGTTATTGGTTAAATGGAACTATTATTTAAGTTAGTAAGGTTTAATTGAATTTATTTAATAATAAGTTCAATTAAATTAAAAGTGTGACAATTAAAACTATATGTTATAATGAGTTATTAAAATAAATAGAAAGAGTTTTTATTTCCATCAAACCAAACAAGGCCTTATGACCTTTGGTTGGAAATAATGAGTTATTTCAATTTTGTTTTGCCAAACAAGCCTTATGGCTTTTGAATTATGTAACTGATGATTTTAAAATTAAAATACGTGATTATGTTTCATCAGTTTTTATTTGTAGGCTTTATCAGTTTATTTGTTAAACTTAGAAAAGAAAGAAGAAAGAACAGAGCTTTGAGAGTTTAGAGAAAATTGAGAATTGAGAGAGAGAAGGAAAAGAATTGCTAAGCTAAGGAATCATACATAGCTTGAAGGTATAATTCTTGTTAGTTTTGTTCTTCACTATATTCTTATTATTTTACTTCTCTGTATATGATTTCTATTTCACTGTATATGAATTTATATGCTAAATACATGAATTACTTGGTTATAATTGTTAGTAAGCATGTATTAGAGATTATGTGATGATTATAAACTAATTTGAAAGAGTTAATTCATGAAAACATGTTTTAGAATGAAGTTTTTGTTTTTACAGAGTCTTATTTCATGTATGGCATATATATATGAAAATTGATGTTCAATTAGATTATTAATCGGTAAATTGACTTTTGATTGTGTTAATATGATGAAAAACGAAAAGAATGTAATTAGAATGGATTAAAATGATTGAAAGATGAGTTTAAAGTGGTTGATTTTATTAAAATAGCTAAAACATGAATATTTGGTTTAAACAGAGAATTTTTGCTTCAATTTGGTTGATTATGTGTATTATATTGGTTAGAATGTTTAGAAACATGATGGGTAATTGTTTTATATCATATTTGATATCTGGGTATGTTTAAACTATGTGTTGGATGGTAGAATTCGGAAAATTTGGCCAAATTTGGCCTAAGTTTTCACTGGTTCGCGAACTGTAGGAGACGACTGCCGAGTCTCTCGCCCCGGCGAGAGAAATGAACTGGAAATCCTCGCCCCGACGAAGTCTCGCCCCGGCGAGATAATTGTTAAGGAAATCTTCACCCCGGCGAGATTTTTGTTAAGAAAATCCTCGCCCCGGCGAGGGAACAGTAACTAAAATTTTAAATTTTTATTTTCTTTGTGATTCTGCTATGATGCTATAAACAAGTTTAAAACTTATGTTAAGGTATAAAATGACTAATAAGATACCAAGATGGTTGTTAAACAAGTACTTGATGATTATCGATTGTCAATCAAGATGTTATAATAAAATAAGATACTACAATGAGTGGTAAGCGAATATTTAATGAATATCAAATGACATTTGATATATTAAATGAAATGGGATAAGAGCAAACCCTAAAATGTATATGAATTTGTAACTAATTATTGTTATCGTTTTGTAATCAAAATGTATAGGGTGATTAAGGGACGTGCATTATTTAAATATGTAATCTACGCACGAGGCAAGTTCCTTATCTCAATTTATTACTTTTACGTTGAGCAAGTTTTCCTCAATCTTATTATTTCATTTAAAACAAGTTTAATTTCATTGAGCCAACTTATCAACCTTAGCTTATTGTTATTCAAGCAAGGTTGTTATCATGTCAATTACCTATGTATTATTCAAGTCATTTGCTATACGATCATTGATCATTATTCAGACTTTGATTATAAATTCTATTGTACAACTTCATTGATGAATCAAATGCTTTAGTGACTAGCAAACCCTTATTGATTCAGCTAGTCCTTAGTTGATGAGCGTTCTAAAGACTTAGAATATTTTAAAATCTTTCCAAACCAAGTTCCTTTTGGTACGGATTCTGATGCTAAACTGAGATGAACAACCCTAATATAGGGGATTAATTACGCGACAGCATTAAAATGTTTGTGCACAATACATTGTACAAAGGGCTGATCCCCCTGAGTACGAGATGGATGGTCCATAATCTATAAGACTGTTAAAGGTTACGATAAAAATACTTGATAACCTAGGACATAGTTCGAGGTCTTGTGACCCTCAGATACACTTTTAATCCTGAATCTATATTCAGTTCTTGAGCTAAGCTTTCTATTGAGCTTTCAGATCTTGACTAGTTATTGATTGAATTTAGAAAAACTATTATACCTCAGTTGAAATCTACTTCATTGATTATTCAATTGCTTTTGTTATCACACTTGTGGGCAATTGTTTGCTCACTCTTGCATTAAACTTTGCAGCTAAGACAGAGAAATCGGACGAGCCGTCCACAAGTAAAGGCAAGGGCAAGATGCCGAAGTAGCAAGAGATCTGTTAATTATTTGATGTTTATTTTTAGCAAGACTTATTTAATTTTATGTTCTTTATTCCGCATTGATGTAATAGAGGTTAGATAACCTGGGACTTGTTTCATTTAGAGATTGGTGATGTAACCCCATTTGAGGGAAGATATTTCTTTAAGTTTATTTAATTAATCTTATTATGGGTAGATAGTTGTGAATGATTGAAATAGTGAACACCAAATCAGTGGGAATTAAGTATCCAGATTTGGGGGTGTCACATCACAAGTCCACTTTAGCTAGTGCATGGATTTGGGGACGTCACACTGTCTCACACAGATAAATTCACATTTGAATAGCTGATGGGTGAAGAATGATCTTTGACAGTGTCTCATAAAATGGCGGACGTTCAATACTATAAAGTTTCAGATGATATACCTTTACTATATGATGATGACTACTTCCTTCGGGTGAAAAAGGAGTCGGTGCACTAAGGCATAAGCCTTACTATGCATCTTTTTACATCTTTTAGTTCTATTATCTCTACTTTTGACAGGAACTATGTATAGACCAGGGATGCACAACAGACTGGCCTGGCCCTGCCAAGCCTTGGCCATTGACCAGGCCAAGCCTTGACTTTCGGACTGTAAGGCCAGGCCAGGCTTGGTAAAATAATATGTAGCATGTTAAGGCCTACAGGCCAGGCCCGACCCAACCTTTAGACTTTCACTTTGGACTTCCATACTTTACTTAAAAATATTAATCTTACTCTCCTCTATTTATAGAACAAAGATAGGAGAAGAGAAGTATATTAGACGATGTGGGACTCTGAAACAAAAATGCATTTGAACCAAAGGTCTCTCATTCTTATAGCTTGTTATTAAACATATGTTTCTTGAGGTGTCGATGTAGGACAAAGATAGATGTGTTACTTCTTCCTTTTCTTTTCTGCAATCAGTTCAATAACACTTATTGGCATCCCCTACTAAAATAGATCGTAAGGATTCACCATCTCTTCTCACTTCAAAATGGCAAACTGTAAAATCAATTTATAAAAGTATATACTAGTTCAACAGGCTTCGCCATAGTGACCTCTAAATTGTTAAAAAAAAAACCAAGTTAAGCTAATAACATACAATACATAGGCATGATTCAGAAGAAGGTGACCTATGCTAGAGCAATACAAAATAAAATAGTATTTGTATATAAATTACGTTCTGCTAAAATAAAAAATGAGGGCTTAGAAGAACTTATAATAGGCTTGTTTGTATCTATCACTCCATGTTCATACGCTGAATATCAATTTAAACTACACTTCTAATACTATCGTAATAGAAACGCTTTTTTCAATCCAACATATGCCTCCTCCTGTAGTCCTGTGCTTTCAATTTATTTTCACAAACTGACAGTCAAATGTCATTATCTTTATTGCATTTCCCCTTGAAGCTGATTCTTTTGATTAGTTTATTTTTTCTTTTGAGATACATATTATTCAAATGAATAAGTTCATACAATTATTAGCAACTTAAGGATGCATATATCACATCTTTGACGTAGACATGTAGTTGAATATTAGAATATTCTAAGGAAAGGAAATAGATATTAGCTTGGTTGCCAGTAATTGCAAAGTTGATCAAAAGAATTTAAACACAAACATTGGCTTCCATCAAGCTCATGTATAATCTATTACTCAAGCAATGGGTACCAACCTTGGTATGTACACTTGAAGCAAAAATCAATTCTAACAAGACCACATAATCTAAAAAAAAGAGAGGAAAAGACAAGCCCAACATCCATGAGAAAGAAACCTATCAATGTCTTATATCTGCTACAAAAAGAAATTTAAAGTAGCTACCTTCAACATAGTTCGACTGTAATTGTGAGTTGATGACATAAATACAAAAAGGAATTAATACGAAGGATCATGAAACTTAATCATCCTTCAGTCTTCTGAGAAGTTTCGAAGCCCAGCGGCGAACACATCTCTTCAGCGTGTACCCAATAACTATTCCAGTAACAAAGCAAATGGCACATAGCTTAGAGTAGGTCCATTAGTCATGCACAAACATGTTTATTGATCAACCCAACAATAATGCAAAGGCCTTTATAATGAAGATCTCAAAGAGAGGATAGAGTCACAGTGACAACCCGTAGAATCAGTAGCAGTAGCTGTGAGAATTTGAATTGAATTGAACTTGAATCTATAATCTATAATCTCAAAATCTATAATCTCAAAGTCCCACATTGAGTTGAACTTGAATTGAACATTACACTTCACACTATAACAACAATCTTCAAGTCCCACATTTTTTTTCTAAATGACTAAGTCCCACATTGGTTAGAAGATAAAAGTCAAAGGAAATTTTCTTTATAAAAGGACTAGCAAGTAACAAGCCAAACTTACTGTATAAGGACAGGCCTAGGCCGTAGGCCGGTCTAGGCCCTAGGCCGTAGCCCAGGCCGTAGGCCGGTCTAGGCCCTAGGCCGTAGCCCAGGCCAGTCTGGACATTTTAGAAGGCCAGGGCAAGCCGAATATGAGTATATAAATCATAGTCTGATCACAGCCTTGCAGCCCGGGCCTGACTGGCCCAGTCCTTGACTAGGCTCAGCATTGACCAGGTCGGGCCCAGGCCGGACCAAGGCCAGGCCATAGGCCACCACTAATATAGACGTATAATACTCATTTTGTCATTTATATTTGATAATTGTGTGTTAAGTGAGGTGCGGAGGATATTGTGTGAGTACTCTAATGTATGACTACATCTATCAACCCAAATAAAGATTATATAACCCAACACAAATTCAAAATATTATAAAATAGATACCCGTGGGAAGCATGGTTTAGAATGGTAGTCTTAGTATAGTTGAAAACAATTTTTAATTCTTCTTATATAGAAGTTTGCACAAATATATTAATATAAATTTGCTAAAATTCTTTTGTAGATTACCTTTTATCCTTATTTATTTCTTACATAAAATTTATTTTAATTATCTCTAATGAAGTTGATAATTATATACGACAATATGCCCGTTTCAATCAATAAAATTGTTTTAAGTAATTATTTAATTAGTAGAGAAAATAATATCATGACAATATTGTTTTTTTAATCACACCACATTGCATGTGCACATATTGACAACATAAATAAGTTTAGCACTATTAAAAAAAGAAAAAGGTATATGAAATTTACTTAACTTGAAGTCGATTATACAAAATTTTCTGAGTAAATGAATTTTTTTTAATGTATTTCACAGGATTCATCAAAAAAAGTAAAACAAAAATGCCCATAGTATATAAAACCATTGCATTGCTCATTTTATTAACCCATTTGTCATTAAAAAAATTGAAACATTTCCTCCTACTAAACCAAAGCCCAATTAAATATAAGGGCAATTTGGCCCAACATCATTCCTTCAAATCAGTTAAATTTTCTTTAATTTCGTACGGACACGATAACAAAACCCTCGGAATCAAAGAACAAAGCACCAACCACAAACAAATCCTCCGATCAAGGAAAGGAAGAAGAGGCTTTAATAGCAATCGAAGTTCTAATGGCGGAAAACAAACCGATCCCACCACAACACGACCTGAATGCCAAGTGGGACGCCTGTCTTGATTTGGGTGTTCGTCGATTCGTTTATTCTTCCTTGGGTGGCGCTTTTGCCGGCCTCCTCCTCTTCCGTGAGTTCTTAATTCTGATTTTATTTGGGTGATTTTATTTGTTTTATTTGATTGTTTAATTTCATTTTAGTTTTTGTTTGTTTCATTTGAACCAAATGAAGAATATTGTTGATTGGCATGAAATGCTGATATTTTGTATTGAATCTTTGACATAGGTTGGGGAAATAGGACATCATTTGTAACAAATGAAAGTATGTAGCTAAGAAACAAAGATTTGTCACTAATGTTTTTAGTACTATGTGGGTTGATAGGAAATGTTCAAATTGGGTCTGGACCGTCTGGTTTGTGTTTATTCTCCATGCCATATTGTGTTTAAAGATGTAATTTTTATGAAAAATTTGATATAGGGATCTTGTAAGTACATTTTGGGTGTGAAGTCAGGTGATTGAGTGTTTATATTTAATCTGGTAACGTTGAAATTGGGTCTGGTTGGTTTCAAATACTTCTCTCCACCCCCACAAATATTGCAACACATTTGTTTTTAGGAAGTCTCACAAAAATTGCAACACTAAACACTTTAGGTAACATTTGTGAAGTTAAATGACTAATTTATGCACTCATGTCACTTTTACCATTTGAATATATAGTAAGTTCCTCCACTAACTCAATTTTGTGAAACATTTTATTGGAACGCTTTCAACCATACATTTCATAGATTTTAATAGATTTCAATTAGAGGCCATGCTGGTCAGCTGGTGACACAACTTAGTATCTTATTTTTACTCTTTAGATGGAACTGCGTTTATATTTTTCGGTAATGTTTATAAATTAATGATGATAATAACAACAATAATTTCTATTAATGGTAATAATAATAATGTTGATGATGAGGATACGGAAACATAATTTATTTTTCATCAAACATACGGTTACTATTTCTCTCTTTTTTTTGTCCCCATTTTTTTTTGTTTTACATTTTAGCCTTTTATATTTATGTTTGTATGTATTTTCGAGATGTGAGTGGGTTTTTATTTTAGTTATTTGCATTCATTGCTATTCTTTTGAAATATTTATTTTATTTTCTTTCCTATATGTGACAAACACATCTAGCATTGTGTAGAATTTTTATTTTTTTTCCTTATCTTATTAATTTCTGGCACATTGGGACAAGCTGCTAGCACGTCAAGGACATCCCTAGAGACACAATAACACACTAAGGGCTTTCCTGAATCTTCATATACTTGAAGAGAAAAGATTAGGTAAGGGTTAAACAATCAATGGAAAAAGATTTTAGTAAAAATTGTCAAAAGCTGATCAAAGCCCTAGTCTTGATAGGGAGAGAGGGAGGGAGGTGAGTTGCCGGTTTATCATTTAAGAATGTAATCCCTTATTTTGGGTTATGCCTCAGGTATTTTTCTTCTCCTGCTATTCTGTAGACTCCCACATGTACACTGGTGGCATTCCCTTTGATGCTTGTATATATAAAACAGAATTATAACCTTTTAAGCTTTATCAGTGATAGTTCAAGTTAGGTTTTCTTGTCAAGTTATAGTTAGTTTTTGTTGTCCAAGACTAGGATTATGCAAGAGGGGGGTGAATTGGATTTCTCACAAACTTTGACAACTGTTTGCAATATGCACAGTGGAATTCCCATTCTTGATTTGGAGTATATTATAAACAAAGCATAGTATAAATGTACAAGATTAAATGAAAGAATAATGTATAAGATTATCAGCCTGAAGAAATGAATAGGCTGATATTGAACTGTAGTATCTGAATGAGTAAGCTGATTCGTAAATTGAATGAACTACTCAAGTGTATTTAGTGAGCTATATAAATAATATGAATTGTTTAGAATAGATAGCTAAACACGAGCAATCAGCACAACAACAGTTAAGTATATGGAGATAGAGAGGATAAAGAATATGAAACAATAGATTTTTAAGTGGTTTGACTCCTTTGAGGCTTAGTCAACCCCCAGGTCTCTTCTAACAAGACCAGAGCTCTTTATTATCAGTAGAACTCACAGTTTTAACTTCCTTGCTGCATAACCTTTACTACTTCTGTTTTATTAAGCTCACACACAACCTAACTTGTTTTACGGGTGCACAAGAAAACCTAATCTATTTCTCCAGTAAGCTAGATGATACCTGGTTGTTTCTGAACTCACAACCAACTCTTTACAAATGAGTTTGTGAGTAAGTTTTTACAATTACCCCTTTATAGATCAAATCTATACAATATAAAGCTCTTTAGCTTTTCCTTCAAACTAACAGAAACAAGTTTGAGAATGAAGAAGGAAAGGTTTACAATCACCGACAATCTTCTCTCTAAAACATTTAGAATAAAGAATGTAGAGAAGATAAAAACTCAGATCGCTCTGTTGTATGCTCTCGCAACTTTTGTAGATCTTTAAGTTTACACTCTCATGAGTGTGATTGCTTTAAGCTCTTGTATGAACAACTCTTGTATGCTCTGCTCTTCACTTATGTTCACAGTTCTTCTTTTTGTTCTTCTACACTTGTGGCTTGGTGAGATTTCTTCACTTTATATGATCTTAAGCTTTGATCCTTGAGAGATGAGAGTGTAGAGATTCGTTGGGCACTTCTTTCAATCCAACATCTATATTTTCAAACGCTCCACGTCCAAGCAAGCTTCCTTCATAGCTGTCTTTCCGAGTATTATATGGTGACATGACAATTTGCTATGAATAGCCTTAGAGCAGTAGAGTTGGTATGCTGATTGCTAGACTTTTCTGACCTGTAGCTTGCACATGTCTTGATGTGATGTTTGCTTTATTCCTTGTTTTCCTGTGTCAGATTTCTGCACGTGGGACTTAACAAACAATCAATATATACTCCCTCCGTCCTCAAAAGAATGAGCTAAGTACATTTTTCACACAAATTAAGAAAAGTAAAGTAGAGGAAAGAGAATAAAAAAATTTCCAAATTTATCTCCCATAAGATTTCATAAAGTAATGAGTGTTTTTACTTTTTTATGCTAATGGATCCCACTAAATGACATAATGACCTTTACTTTATGTATCTTAAGTCATCCTTTTGAGGACGGAGAGAGTCTATGTTAACATAGTACATGAACATTAAATGAATCATATGGCATTTCACCTTCTTTTCAACTACCAACTTTATGCACAACATAGAATGCATAAAGAAACCTTAATATATTATAAAGGTATCCGGTAAAATAATGTGGGGCTTTCAATTGACACAAAAAGTAACCAAGCAAATTCAAATTAATTCAAACAAGTACTATAATAAGAAACATGCATATAATTAAACTAGCATAGTCACACACACTAAATTGTATCAAATGATTAGGAACTAAGCAATAAATCTATTATACATAGTTATCAAGGCGACAAGTCGAGGTGAGGCGACAACCGGGAGCTTAAAGGCGCCCGACTAGTCGTCCACAAGTCAACAAGTCGTTAATAATATAAATTTTATACGTATAAAATTATATATATTTAATATTTATATGAATATTGATATATTTATATTTTTAATGATTTACCATATTCATAATGCAGGTTGTAGCATATCAAATTACAACAAGAAGTGAACAATTAACTAAGCAACATCACATCACATTCATAACCACTAAGCAACAATCAACACATTCCTTTAAACTGCAGTAGTTAATAATTAATTACATTCCAATTCCAAAATCCAAATTCCATTTCTATGCAGATTGTGTAATCTATTTGATAATATGCATTTTGGGTTCAGTTTAGATGATGTTTACTGATGCTTGTTATTGTTTGGAAAGAGTTGATCGACTTAAAAATGGAAAATTTGTCAAATGGTAGCTCATTTGTTTAGAGAAAGAGGGAATATGGTGGCAGCAATATTATAATTATAATATTATAGTATGGTACTAAACTACTAATATTTATTAAGCTAATTATAGTATCTTATCTAACAACTCGTAAATCAACACTAACAAAGAACACAAAAACAGAATATGGACATATTTGCAAAAGAAGTTAAAAGTCAAACCTCTTATTTGAATGCGTGCCCCTCATATATATTAATATATAAACAAATCAAACCCATAAATAAATAAACAAATCAGACCCATAAATAAATAAACAAATCAGACCCATAAACAAAAAATTAAGAGCAGCTAGCAACATAGTACGCAGCAGAGCAGAGCAAAAAAAAAAAGTCGGAGAAGAGAAGAAGAAAAGAAGAATAATATAGAAGAAGAGTATAGAAGAACTGAAGAAGAAGAAGAGTAGCAGACTCTCGCCTCTGCTCTCGCTGAAGGGAAGAAGAGAAGAATAGCCGCCGCTACCGAAGTCGGAGTCGTCTGTGTCGCCGAAGTGAGTCGCCTTCTCTCCCTCACCCTCTCTCTGTTCGCGGATGTTTAGGGCTCGATCTGATCGATCAATCGATCTTTAGTTTTTTTTTTGTTTTTTTTTTAACCCAATTGGACTTTTGGTCGAACCATATCTGGCACCACCAAGTCCCCCGCTCTGCTTCCAAGTCGTCCAAGGTGACGACATATCCATCTGAGCGCTCGACTTTCTATCCCTCCAGCAAGTCGCCCGGACGCCTTGGCCTTAATCAGCGAGTGGACACCTAAGCGTCGTCTAGGCGACGACTTAACAACAATGCTACTATATGATTAGAAGTAGGTCAAATTGCAACACATTCAATGTAGCAGATCCTGCTGTGTTACCAGGCTATATCACTAGGCTATTTAATCATACTAGACTGACTATATCACTAGACTATGATTATCAGTAGGCTGACAGGCAGTTTTATTAATCATCGAAACTAGAGATACACCAACAGTTTTCATGCAATATCAGACATTATCTTGCTAAGAATTTATTCGAAAGGAATGGGGTCTGAAATTTTCATTTCCTCAAATATATGATATAAATTGATGTTACTTTAGTAGAGAATGTCAAAGTAGATTCTATCAAATCCCCTTGAATAAGCAATCTTGCAACAGGAGGAAGGGTATTATGAGGTTAGTCTACTATGATTAGAATATGATGCTGTTAGAATTATCGTCAGTAACCCGTTCATAGTTAATTACTGTTCTGTTTTGCTATGTGAATTGCTTTAATAGGAAATGATCTTTTTTCATGCTTGCTCCATGTCTAAAGTAAGAGAAGTATGTTTTTTAATATCTATAGTCTGCACCACTGTCAGTTTATATAAATCAAACAAATCATTTGTATCATCTACATTTTCTATGTCAGGGAGTCCTGTGACCCGCTGGGCATCAGTAGCTTTCGGTGCTGGAGTGGGTCTTGGAACTGCTTACACAGAGTGCTCTAGTAAATTTGATGGGTCTTCTGCAATGCTGACTCCTCCTGGCCTTGCAGATACGCCTGTCTCTAAGGTAGCTCTCCTCATTTTAATTTCCTCCGTATGGTCAAGTCCGCTTCCTCATATTTTAACTGTAACCTTTTTGTTTTTTTTATCTGTTGGTAGCAGTCCTTGAATGCAGGAAGCTTTATTCAAATGTTAAGTTGCACATCTTACTAAATTAGGCATGTTTTTGTTGGATAATACTTAACTATATATGTACGAATTATATAAAAAAGTTAAAACCTTAAGGATCAACGTGAATTGTCTCCAATTACATGTATGTAAGAAACTATGTATATATGGTCAAAAACTTGGAAAGTTGAACTTTCAGCGTTGAAATTTACACTGCAATTAACTTGCTTTAGGTTTACATTCATGTTATTCATTGTTAAATTAGCTTATGAATTGCACTTATGAATCGTAAAACCATTGGTTGCCATTATTTTCATGCTCCGAGTATGTCTTTTACACAACTCGAGGATGTGTTTTACCAAAAATCATTATTTTCATGCTCCGAGTATGTCTTTTAACCAAAATTCAATCGCACCCTCTCTCTAACTTGAGGATGTTGCATGATTTTTGGTAGCCTGTAACATTGCTTATTCTTCAAGATAATACAGCAGAACCTTGAATTATAATGACTTTTATGGTTCACAAGCTTGTTTGGAAATCAAGATATGACTGTCAATTGTTGTTTATTTGACTACCTCAATTTACATCAGTTTTAAAGACCTAGTTATGGCTCTTCCTGAACCAGGGTAGAGCCAGAGGCTTGGTGTGATCGGTTATAGGTACATTTGGCTCCATATAGTGCTGCCAGGCCCTGTTCCGTGAAGCCACTAATCACGTGAACCACTGGTCCTACCATGGGTTAGGGGTGTAAAAATATCTATTTTCCCTCCTCCCCGGGCCCCGCGTGCTATATATATTATCACTCAAGTGTGCGTAGGAATCATGCCTGGGCAATCCACAATCATCTTCGGACTTGAAGCACCAAGCCATCTCATAACCTAACCCTCTATCACAATTCACAAGATATCAATGAGGGAAGTTACTCTATTGACATGGTGGTCATAGTGAGTTTAACTTGATCTGAACTGAAATCAAATTAAAGCCGTCTCATTAGGGGTAAGTTGAAACTGAATTCCCAGTTGGATTTCATCACAACATAGACACTTATGGATAATTTAACTGAGTGTAATGCTTTGGGTCCCAAATTTGGTAGCAATTTTGGGTCCTAGTGAATAGTTTAATCTGTGTTAATTAAGTGACCAATCACAAATGATGTAGCAATCAATGCGATAATGACACATCTTTGGGGCCCTGATTTTGCTACCAAATTTTGGACCCCTATAATTACTCTAAACAAATTGTAGAAGAGGATCAGTTGAAGAAAGAGATTATTCTTATATTTTGATATCATTCTTTACGCAGTAACCTTTTATTTTGTTGTCTATATTTTTCTTTAGGGTAATTTAAACAACCACCAACATAAAACAATTTATGGATGCTCGTATACTGTGTGATTAGAAAGGACACAACATGTGTATTCTAAGTAAACATCTACGAATGACCACATGCAGGGGAATGAGAAAATCTTGAATAATTTAAATTTTGGGAAATTTACATACTTGATATTAGGTTTCATTATTAATATCACAAAAACTGGGTATATCTGAAAAATTTTCGTGCTTATTTTATGCTACTTAATACAACTATTGAGATGATTGTTTGAGTCTTACTTTTCATCAAATAAACTTGATTGGGTTTTCTAAACTTTATCGATATATTTCTACTTAAAGATTTCGAAGTCAAAATATTGAATTTCTCGAGAGAAATTATAGAGGAATTTTTTGATATATAAAGATATATTCATAATTTATGCATCATGTTCGTATCTTGAGATGGAAGTATTTGCATGATTATTTGCAGAACTAAAATTTATGTTTTAAAAGGAACACAATTAGCTGGAATTTTATCTTTATCTAATGCGTTTTTAAAATTTTAAGAGGAATTTTTCTGATTCAAAACCCTGAAGCTCCATGCTTATCTACTTTTCAGTTCTTGAATTATTTGCCATATCTTTATCATTTCATCTAACTCAACCTTTTATGCAGTCAGCAATGGTGGTAATTTTAGTTGCATGTAATCAAGCAGGCATTCTTACATTAGCTGAATTCTAACTTCGTTCAAGTGTAGAGCTTGCCTGAACTATTCAGAGTTCCTGCAAAATTGTGTCGTTGTCCGAATCAATTAAGCATTTAGATGAAAATGTTATATGGCATATTAACCTTTCATAAAATTTATGTATTAAGTAAAATAAAACTAAAAAAATCAACCTTTCAGAAAATTAATCAACTTAGTTTCTTCTTGAAAAATAACAAAGATTATTTTTCTTGAAAAGCAAGCAATCAAAATTTTCTTCATAGAAAAAATAAATCAACAAGACTATGTTTCATCATACTAATCTGGTGTTATGATGAATTAAACTGGATTACTGGCCATCTTCATCTCACCCTGTCTTTGAGTTTTAATTTGGAAAGAAAAGAAAAGAAAGTGAAGGAAACAAAAGAAGTGGTGTTTTTGAGTTTTTTAATAGAAGAGAAAAGAAAAGAAAGCTAAGGAAAGTGGTGTCTTTGAGTTTTAGTTAGAGAAGAAAAGAAAAGAAAGCCAAGGAAAGTGAGTGCATTTTGAGTCAAAAAATTTCGTCTCACTTTTGAGAAGAAAGCTAGAGAAAAAAAGTAAAACTTTCTATTCTCTTCCCTTCTCTTCTTTAACTTTCTTTTCTTTTCTACAACTAAAAATCTTCTAGACAGAGTGTTAGTGCAGTAAGATATGTCTCATTACCATCTTCTTGTGAAGGATGATGAGTCTAACTCGGCCATATCTACCACTAATAATTTTTGTGATGGTGATTACAGAAAATTTTCCTTAGCGCATTTGTTTAGGTTGTCTTATTTGTTTGAAATTGCAGGAATCTTGATCTTCTCGACTGTGAACCAGCTTCATTATTTCTTTTCCTTTCCCGAGAAGTACAATTTGAACCTTCTTCTTGATTGAATTATGGATAAACTTAATTCCTAGTTATGTTTTCTGCCATTTAGAATGCTCAATAATCCTGTAACAGTATCCTTTTTAATATGGTTCTGTAACACGAAAGTGCTTGTTTTACGTGCGCGCATATCTTTGGAACACTTTAGTATAGGAAACAAAATCTTTGGAACTTTTCGGGGATGCCTTCTACTCTTATTCTGCATGTCATACTCATGTTCATGTTATTGGATTGGTATAAGATCATATATTGCAACCAAGGTTTAGGGTTAAGCCCTAATATTCAAGATTATGTTTATTGCCATTTATAGTCTTGTGAGTCCTTTTATATTTATTTTGTTTATACTCCTGTTTTTCTAGTGAGCCACTGAATTAACTTTTGATTGCTTTTGTCAGGAAGAATAGGACTGAGTTGATATTCCAGTCATTGGGTTCTAAATCAGATTCTCCATAAGTTGAGATTGTTGTTGGCCTTTTTCCTAGTACCAAGAATTGTTTTTGATCCTTTAGCGCGATGTAGGTGAATCTCACTACTATTGGTTTTGCTTTGTAACACTATTATCAAGTGGAGTTCATTAGAAAAGAGAAATTAATAATTGCTTTTATTGGAGCATTGTATTCTCTCATTATTGCGATGAAACTTTTCATATTTGTTATGCTGCCTGAATCCGCTAAATCTCTCTCGGGGTATATATTTTTTGGTAATTGAATCAAGTATTTGATTAACTTGAATTTTAATGCTGGTTTAGGGGTACTGAAATTGGGTACCTGTATTTAACATTTTATTAACTTTTGAATGATTTATTCTTTTGTTGGCTTGAGGAACACTACCTGGTGTGCAGTTTTGGATTCTTCCCTTCTCATTATAACACTGTTTCTGAGTTTCAAAATGTACAGAAAAAAACCCGGAAAACCTTAGTTGTCTATCCAATTCTTTTTTCTTTTTCTTTTTTGATGAATGGAACATAAAGGATGGTACCTACTTTTTCTGTCAACGTTTTCTGTCTAATAGTAGAAGAGTTTGGACAAAAATTAATTAAAATAAGCAAATCTCTTGTTATCCTTGTTACACGTTAAACATAAAAATACAACAAAGTTAATATATGGGAAACTAGTAATTTAAATGTAAGAGTGCAAGTATTCTTTAATTTTTCTTTGTAAACTTGGTAATAAAATGAAATAAATTTTTTAAAAATTTTCTCTATTTTTTTCATTTGCACACAGGAAGTTCAACTTGATATTGGAAATAGGCTATTGAACAAATGTACGCGTTCTTTCGTTTTTTTTTTAAAAAAATTCGTACAAGTCTTACATATTGAGTAAAAAAAATCATATAAGGTCAAAAGTAAATGTGTATTAATCCTTCTATCCTTAAAAGGATGGTATAAGTATATTTTTCACACAAATTAAGAAAAGAGTAAAAAAAATTCATATTTATCTTTAGTGACCCTACAATATTTACATAAAGTGATTGTCCTGACATATTTTTTATTTTTTATATCTTAAGTCATACTTTTGAGGACAAAAAAAATTATAACTTAAGCTATCCTTTGACGATGGATGGAGCATATATATATGATTGACTTCCGCGAGTTCGAGTTGGGTCAAACAGAACAATATTCATGCACTTCCTTTTACTCTCTATGGCCTTCTCCAGCAAGAAGCGTATGAAAAAGCAAGGAAGGAAAAGACTAGTTCACATATACAAAAGCTAGGACTTTAAGTACGCTTACAAAATTGTTCAAAAAATGACTTCAAAAATAGATTCGGGGTACAATCAAATGTCAAGTGCGCTACCGGTTGGTTCGCTTCCAAAAGAACTCAGTTTTTCTTTCTTTTCTTTTCCATTAAAAACTCAGAAACATAACGTAAAAATTCTCTAGGCTGTGTTGGCCATGTTTAACATGTTTTGGAATTTGTATAGGAAAAAAATATTGTACTCCCTCTGTTTCATATTATTTGATTATTGTTGACTTTTTAAAATCAATTTAAGATATTTTTTAACTCAAAATTAGCATATTCTTTTAATTTTAATCAATATAATTATAAATATTATAAACTATATAAAAAATATTACTCATTGTAAGTTATTGTTTCATAATTTTTGATGAGTCATCTCAAATTTGAGTTTAAAAATATCTCAAATTGACTTTCAAAAGCCAATCATATAATTTGGAATGGAGACAGTATTACCGTTCATGTGTTCGGTTTAGATGTAAATTGTAAAACAGTAAAAGTATCTTACTATTTTCTATATGAATTATCAATAATATTTTTGACATAAAATTTAAACCTTTTCTTTTAGACATGATTAATAATTAAAAATTAAAATAAAATCAGAATCATCTTTATGATTTTATACGAAACAACAAATATATATAAGTCATGTATCAAAAGTACGAATTTGTTACTTAGTGTTTGGTTGGATTAACACGTTTTAATATCCGTACAGTCTATTGTATCCTCAAAATCTTCCTTCTTATGACCTTATGCTGAACCTAGAGTGTGGTCTCCAAAGCCCCTTTCTAAAAAATCCTAACTTTGTTTTTCTTAGGCTGAAAGAGAGAATACGAAATTTTGTATTTTCTTCTAATGGAAAAAAGTACAAAATACGTTTCTAATCAATGATATATATAATAACATTGATCCTTATCATCTCTTAAGAATCTGGTCCATATTAGGCTAGGAAGGGGATCCTAAGGGATTTCTCTTCTGATTCCAATACTTATCTAGATATTATTATCCAATAATAATATTCAAAATAAATATTAATTACAATTAATTTCACTAAATAATTGTAATTGCACTTTAGTCCAGAAATTAATTAAATAAACTATTTACTAATAAACTGTAAATATATCCTCTATAAATGTACATAAATATTTCAGAATCAATTAATATAATTCTGATATATTTAAACTAATTTCATAAGTCCATAATTTATTTCTATTTGATCATAAATTGATTTAACAATTAAATCAATCCTTCTAATAATAAATATTAAAAGACTCGGCCAAGATTCTATGATCAATGATAAATTATCTTATGAAAAATCTTATAGATGTTTTGACAATAATAACGTTCCTAATATTAATTAAATATATTAATCGACATTCCAAGGTATTAATTAACACAATGTAATCTCACTCATTGGAACATCAAATTAATATATATAACAATGTTAAGCCCACTATTATTTCAAAATTAAGAAATTTTACAAATTAGTATTTTATGTGAAAATATTTTATAAATAAAATATTATCACATGATCCGTTTAATGCACACCGTTAATGCACTAGTACTTTAACTAGAAGTCCAACTTTCATGATCAAGATAAATCATCTCTGTTAAAGCACTATAACCTACATGATAATATCTCTAAACTATCCTAGGTTATAAACCATTATTTCTTTATTTATATATTACATATGATTTATATTTTTCGTGTATAACATTTATTTATACACATAAACCATAACATATATAATATATATATATATATATATATATATATATATATAAACAAACTAAATGATCATTTAATGAATGATGAATGATATACTTTTATTAATAAATCAATGTCCAACACAAATAAATAAACATTAAATAAATAGATAAATGAGATTTTTATAGCAAAAATTCAACAATTTCCCACTGGCTATTAAATCCTATTTGACATGTATTTAATACCGATCGCATCACAATGAGATTCAAAAACTTTAGCAAGTAATGTTTTTGTAAATGGATTTGCTAGATTTTCAACTCCTGGAATCTCGCATACTTTCAGATCTCCTTTATTCACATACTCTCGTATGATATGGTACTTGCGCTCAATGTGCTTCGATTTCTTATGGTCTCTAGGATCCTTTGATTGTGCTACTGCCCCAGTTGATAAGATCCTGACCAGGCTCGCATCAAGCGTCATCGACTCAACTCAAGCTTCGAGGGTTCAACAAACGAATTCAAATAATTGGGCTAGAATCTACTCAAAGATGCTTACATTGGAACTCAATTCATATGAACATCGAGGAGAGGGTCATTCATGTGATTTGGGATTGCTAGATACAAATCAATGCGAGTCAAGCATTTGAGATAGTGTTCATCATGTTCGTTTCTATCGTCTAATCATTAATGAAGATATTTGTCATTTAATGGAAGGATTAACGTTCATACGACGTTATGGATGTCCAAGAAAGCTGAAGAGGTTATGTTCTATCACAAAACATCACGAGGTATTACGAGATTGGATTGCACGAAGCAAGAAGTTCGAGTTGTTGAATAGGAAGCTTGCCCCGGCGAGCTTGCCAAGGCCAATTTTCTCGCCCCGGCGAGAACTTCAGTTCATTTTTCTCGCCTCGGCGAGCTCAGCGGAATTCGCCTGGCGCGTTTTTCGAGGCAGACGCGTTTTGACAGTTTGGGATGCAGATTTCTTCCTTAATTTTAGGGTTTTCAGTATATTTCTATATTTCTATTGTAACTAGGATATTTCTTAGATAGGGATTGATTTCCTTATTGTTTATTAGTTAGGGTTTCTATTTCTATTCAAATTCTTATTTCCTTATAGAATTAGGGTTTCTATGTATTAGTATAAATAGAATACATGGCTTATGTAATAGGGAGACTAGATTATTTTGGTTCTTCTGTGTATATTCTTCTCATCTTTTGGTTCTTTAAGAATTCCTAGATTATTTTCTTAGTTTTCTTGAGATTCAATTATCGACTTATCAGACAACAATTCATAGTTGTTTGTGGTGTCATTCTATCATACATCAAGCGTCGATTGTACTTTTGGTTCTTGTCTTTTTATAGACATTGGGTCAAGGTGTCGTTGGTGTTCCATTTAACACAAGCTTCCTAGCGCAAATCAATTATACCAAGGTTCTCGTCTCAATATAGGCGAAGGGTTAAGGTGTTGTGAGCGTTCCACCTTCATAACTTGTTGGAAATGATCCGGGCGATGACCACCTCACACAAACGTGCCGTGGAGTCTATCATTTGGTATCAAAGCTACGTTTTCTAGCTAGTTACTTATCTTTATTTACGTGTTTGAATTGTTGAGCAAAAAAAAGAGTATAGAAAAAAAATTAGTTATTTCGTTTGGCTTCTTTTGTTGGGGAAAATTATTTTTGTTACAATTGCCTGAGTTTCATACGTTTTGTGAATATTGGGATTTTGTTGAGGAAGCTATCATTTGGTTCTATTGTTTGAATTTGTGAATTTTGAGGATATTGGGGTTTCACTCAAGATGATTTTAATTAGTGATCGTGAAATTTTGGTGGTTATCGTACGTCACACTTACTATATTTTGTTTTGTGATAAGTTCTTATTGAATTGAGTAGAAAATTGTGATATTTATTTGGTGAATTCAAAAAGAACCTATAAGAGGGAATTAGAGTGGTAAAAGGCAAGAGTGTGAGATCAATTGAGGGTAAAAGCCTATTGAGCGATACACGAACGATTTTTATAATTGTGTGATATATTGTTTGAGCGAAACACGTAAGGGAGTGTGTGAGGAAATGTTTTTATCTACTAACTTTTGTTTTGCAGCAATCATGTATGGATATAATTGTGAAAATAATTATGAGTGGCAAAAGAGATCTTTTCAAGGTAGAGCGGATGCAGAAGCTTATTTGAGTTGGGAGAAAAGGAAGGAACGGGAGTTTAACTATTATGATTATTCGGAGCATAAGAAGTTCAAACTGGCGACCCAGGATTTTTCCGGTCATGCAGCTACATAGTGGGCTGAATTTGTGCGTAGCAGGAAAAGGTATGGAGAACGTCCGATCGAGACGTGGGAAGAATTGAAAACCGTGATGAGAAAGCGGTATGCCCCCGTACAGCCTAGCAGGAGGAATGAACATGCATCTTCGCAACATGTAGAGCAACTGTGACACCCCCAAATCCAGGTACTTAATTCCCACAAATTTGGTGCTCACTATCTCATACATTCACGTTAAACTACCCATAAATAAGAACAATTAAATAAACTTAAAGAAACCATCTACCCAAAATGGGTTACATCACCAAACTATTAAACAATCAAATCCCAGGTTAACTTAACCTTAATACATCAAGTGCGGAATAAAACATAATTTAAACAAGTCTTTGATACAAATAAACATCAAGTGGATAGCAATCTCTTGCTACTTTGGCATCTTGCCCTTGCCTTTACTCGTGGACAGTTCGTCCTGCTTTTCTGGCTTAGCTGCAATGATTAATGCAAGAGTGAGCAAACAATTGCTCACAAGTTCGATAACAATAATATTTAAATGAAAAGGATTTCAACTGAGGAATATTAATTTTCTGAATCTCGGTCAATAAATGATTAAAGTCTAAAAGCTCGTTTGAATGCTCGATTCAAAGAAAAATAGATTTCAAGATTAAGAAATTATATCTGAGGGTCACAAGACCTCGAACTATGTCCTAGGTTAACAAGTATTTCTACTGTAACCTTTAACAGTCATATAGACTATGGACCAACATCTCGTACTCAGGGGGATCAGCCCTTTGTATAATGTATTGTGCACAAACATTTTAACGCTGACGCGTAAATAATCCCCTATATAAGGGTTGTTCGTCTCAGTTTATCGTCTGAATCCGTACCAAAAGGAATTTGGCTTGGAACAAGTATAGAAAATATTCTAAGTCTTTGAAACGCTCATCAACTAAGGACTAGCTGATTCAATAAGGGTTTGCTAGTCTAGTTCATCAATAGAGTTTGTTCAATAGAACTATACTCGAAATTTGAATAACAACAATGATTGGAATAAAGCTTAAGTACGTAGCATGATAGTAACCTTGCTTGAATGTCAATAAGCTAAGGTCATAAGCGTGCTCAATAAAAATGAACTTGCATTGAATAAATTAACAAGTTAAAAGGAAAGAATAACTTGCTATAAGTAATTTTAAAGTTTAAGGAAGAAAACTTGCTCAACGTAAAAGTAATAAGTTGAGATAAGGAACTTGCCTCAAACGTAGATTACAAATTTAAGTAATTCACGATCCTTAAACAACCTATAAATTTAATTATAAAATGGTAGTCACAAGATTAAAAGCATTCTAAACTTGCTCTTATCCTTTTTATTATAACATCTCATTTAGCAAACCATAATCAACAAGTTTCAATTATCTAGGAATTTCATTAATCACTTAATACTTTAATATAAATTTAATTATACATCATAACTTCCAAGAAAAGAAAATAATTTTTTTTTAACAGTAGTGATTCTCGCCGGGGCGAGAAAAAACTTAAGAAAATCGTCGCCGGGGCGAGAGGCTCGCCGGGGCGAAGTTATACTTAACAAATTTGTCGCCGAGGCGAAGAAATCAGTTCATTTCTCTCGCCAGGGCGAGAGACTCGACTGTCGTCTTCCCCAGCTCGCGAACCAGTGAAAACTTAAGCCAAATTTGGCCAAAATTTTCCGAATTCTACCATCCAGTAAACAAATTAAATATACCCAGACATCATATATGATACAAAACATTTACCCAACATGTTTTCTAAACATTTTACTCATTCTAACACATAAATAACCAATTTAAAACCCAAAATTTCACTGTTAAACAATTTATTCAAGTTTTAACCATTTTCATGAAATCAAACTCTGTAAACTCATTTTTCAACCAATTAAAACCATTCTTCTTGCATTATTCATGTTTTTCATCATATAGTCATTAGCAATTATCAATTAACCAATTGATAACCAAATTAAATATCAATTTTCATACATATAAACTATTCATGAAATAAAACTCCGTAAAACCAAAAACTCAATTCCAAAACATGATTTCATGGATTAATCATTCTAATTAATCTATAACCATCACATAATCATCTAACACATGCTTTCTAACATTTATATCAAATATTTCATCTTTTGAGCAATTGAGTTCACATACAGAAAATTAGAAACCATATACAGTAAAGTAAAACAAAGAGGAAAAGAATTATACCTTCTATTGCTTTGATTAAACTCTTTAGCTTCTAGAAATTCTACCTTCAATTTCCAAACTCTCCTTCTCAATTCTCTCTTTTCTCTCAATTCTCACATTCACAGAGTTCTCTCCAGCTCTGTTCTTTTCTTTCTCTTCTGTTCTTCTTTTTACAACTGACGTAACTTTAAAAAAAAATAAAACTGATAGAATAAAGAAAATAAAAACTGATAATTAAATCAAATAATAACGTATACTGATATTAATCTATCAGTTACATAATTCAAAAAGCCATAAGACTTGTATGACAAACTAATTTAAAAATAACCCATTATTCTAACTAAAGGCTTGTTTGGTAAAACACAAATAAAATAACCCATTATTTCCAAACAAAGATCATAGGGCCTTATTTGGTAAAACTGAATTAAACACTTTCTCATTTATTTTAATAAATCATCATAACATATAGTTTAAAATGTCACACTTCTAATTTAATTGAACTTATTATTAAATAAATTCAATTAAACCTTACAAACTTAAATAATAAATTTATTTAACCAATAACAATAATACCAATGAATTACATTATTCAAATAAATCATTTATCCAAATAAATCTTTTCATCATCTAATTTAATTATTAAATTAAATTAGAATAAACATAACAAATCACATTCAAATAACATTTAACATTATTAAACTCAACACATACCCATTCCACAAAACTTAATAAATTATTTATTCAGCTCAATAAATTAATAAAAATATTTATATAATGCAATAAATATTTTTATTCAATCACAAAATTGCATTCGTTACATCTTTCCCTCCTTAAAAGGATTCTGTCCCCAGAATCACAACGCAATTAAATCGTCCGTTACATTCTCCCCTCCTTACAAAGATTCTGTCCCCAGAATCGCAATATAAAGATTAAACAAATAATTGAGGGAAATTTTGCATCATCATCTCTTCGAGTTCCCACGTTGCTTCTTCAGCACTGTGGTTCCTCCAAATTACCTTAACAGAAGGTATCACTTTATTTCTAAGAACCTGCTCTTTCCTGTCCACTATCTGAACAGGTATCTCTTCATAGGATAAATTTTTTTTCAAATTGTATTGGTTCATATTCTATTACATGTTTATAGTCAGACTTATACGGTCGTAGCACCGATATGTGGAAGACATTGTGAATGTGGCCTAACTCAGGAGGTAAAGCTACCTCATAAGCTACCTCACCCACCCGTTTCAACACTTCAAAGGGTCCAATAAACCGCGGACTGAGTTTACCCTTTTTACCAAATCTGATTTTCCCCTTCCAGGGAGATACTTTGAGAAACACAAAACTGCCGACTTCAAATTCGCGATTTTGTCGGTGTTGATCAGCATACTTCTTCTGTCTGTCTTGAACGGCTATCAGTCTGGCTCTTATTACCTTGACAACTTCAGCAGTTTGTTGTACCAGCTCAGGTCCCAATAGTCGTCGTTCACCAACCTCATCCTAGCACAATGGAGTTCTGCATTTCCTTCCATACAATGCTTCGTAGGGTGGCATGCCGATACTCGCGTGATGACTATTGTTATAAGCAAACTCGACCAGGGGTAAATGATCATCCCAGTTGCCTTTAAAATCCATAACGCATGCTCGAAGCATATCTTCCAACGTTTGAATTGTTCTTTCGCTCTGGCCATCGGTTTGAGGATGATAGGCTGTACTCATTCTCAACTGTGTCCCTAAACAAGCTTGTAGACTTTTCCAAAACTTTGATGTAAACCGTGGATCTCGATCTGATACTATTGATACTGGAACTCCATGCCTTGAGATAATCTCTTTGACATATAACTTTGCCAGCTGATCCAAAGTGAATCTGATTTTGATCGGCAAGAAATGCGCTGATTTCGTCAATCTATCAACTATGACCCATATTGCGTCATAACCCTTCTGAGTAGTTGGAAGCCCTACCACGAAGTCCATCGTGATATGCTCCCACTTCCATTCTGGTATCTCCAAGGGCTGTAACAAACCACTTGGTCGTTGATGCTCCGTTTTGACTCTCTGACAAGTGAGACACTTCGCAACACACTCAGCAACCTCTCTTTTCATGTTTGACCACCAAAAATGTTGACGAAGATCCTGGTACATCTTTGTGCTTCCCGGGTGAACCGAAAATCGTGAACTGTGAGCTTCGTTCAAAATCTCCTCTCTGATTGCCAATATCGACGGTACCCAAATTCTGCCTTCAAATCTCAGCAACTCTTCAGTATCGATTTTATATTTAAGCTCTTCACCTTCAAGCACTCTTTTGCGTATATTAATACACTCCTCATCCTTGAGTTGCGCTTCCTTGACTTTGTCCACCAGAGTTGGTTGAGTTTCCAGCTGAAACAACTTTTCATTAGGCTCTGCCAGACCCTTCACCTCTAACTCCAATTTAGCCATTTCTGCTACGAGCTTCTCTTGAGCAGTTAACAAAAATAGTTTCTCCCGACCCTTTCTACTCAAAGCGTCGGCAACCACATTAGCCTTTCCCGGATGGTATAGAATTTCACAATCATAATCTTTGATCAATTCTATCCATCTTCTCTGCCGCATATTCAAATCCTTCTGCGTGAAAATATACTTCAGACTTTTATGGTCTGTATATATTTCACACTTCTCCCCATAGAGATAGTGCCTCCAGATTTTCAAAGCAAACACCACGACTGCTAACTCCAAATCATGGGTCAGATACCCTTTTTCATAGTCTTTTAGTTGGCGCGATGCATATGCAATAACCTTAGCATTCTGCATCAATACACAACCAAGTCCTTTATGTGATGCGTCACTGTACACCACAAAATTTCCTGTATCATCTGGTAAAGACAACACAGGTGCCGAACTGAGTCTCTTCTTCAGTTCTTGGAAACTCTCTTCGCACTTCTCCGTCCAAACAAACTTCACCGACTTTCTTGTTAAATTTGTCAACGGAGTGGCGATCCTGGAAAAATCTTGAATAAAACGCCTGTAGTATCCTGCCAAACCAAGGAAACTCCTCACTTATGACAGTGTCTTCGGCTGATCCCAGTTCATTACAGCCTCGACTTTTGCTGGATCCACCGAAATCCCGTCTTTATCAATAACATGTCCAAGAAATTGAACACGTTCCAACCAAAATTCGCACTTTGAAAATTTTGCATACAATTTCTCCTTCCTTAACGCCTCCAACGTCACCCTTAAATGTTCCACGTGTTCTTCTTGGGTTTTGGAGTAAACCAAAATGTCGTCTATGAATACCACTACAAATTTATCCAGAAATGGTTTGAACACCCTATTCATTAAGTCCATGAATGCTGCAGGCGCATTCGTTAAACCAAATGACATAACCAAAAACTCATAGTGACCATATCTGGTTCGAAACGCCGTCTTTGGTATGTCCTCTTTTCTCACCTTCAACTGATGGTACCCACTTCGTAAGTCTTTGAAAAATATCTCGCTCCCTTCAGTTGGTCAAACAGGTCATCGATTCTTGGCAACGGATACTTGTTTTTAATCGTGACCTTGTTCAACTCTCTATAATCAATGCAAAGACGCATCGACCCATCTTTCTTCTTAACAAACAATACCGGCGCTCCCCACGGCGAAACGCTCGGTTGAATATACTTCTTATCTAACAGCTCTTGCAGCTGCAACATTAACTCCTTCATTTCTACCGGATCCATTCGATACGGGGCTTTCGATATAGGGGCCGTTACCGGTGCTAAATCAATTACAAACTCGATTTCCCTATCTGACGGTAATCCTGGCAAATCATTAGGAAACACGTCCGCAAAATCTCTAACTACTGGTATCTCCTCCAGTTTTGCACCCACCTTTCGGGTATCAACTATGTAGGCTAGATATCCTACACATCCTTGTCTCAACATCTTTCTGGCCTGCATCATCGTCAGACAACTCGTTTGTCTAGGCGACTTGCTGCCATAAAACACTACCTTTGACGGAGTCATAAGGTTCACACACTTCTTTTGACAATCAATAACTGCCCCATGGTTGAACAACCAATCCATTCCCAGAATTACGTCAAACTCCCCAAGACGAATTGGGATCAAGTTGACAGTCATCACATGACCCTTAATATCTACTTGACAGTTCTTGTGGACAAACTTAACTGGAATTACCTCCCTATTCGCAATTTCTATATTCATGGGGTAATCTAACTCTTCCTGAGGTAACCCTAATTTCTTAGCAAAATCATCGGATATAAATGAGCAAGTAGCACCCGAGTCAAATAATACATAAGCATTAACATTATTGACTGGAATGATACCTGACACTACATCCTTTGACTGCACAGCATCCTGCACCGTCATGTTGAATGTTCGAGCTGTAGGTCGGTTGGGCTGTGCCGGTCCTGTGATAGTAAGGTTGCCACCACCGCTGCTTCCTTTTCTTACACTGGCTCCACCTGTAGTTGTCTTCTTAGGGCAATCCCGAGCAAAGCGATCCTTCGACCCGCAGATGAAACATGCTCCTTTCTTTGGATTAGGGCAATTCGGCGCGATATGCCCCTCCTGCCTGCAGTTGAAGCACACCCGCTTACCCTTCAAACAAGCACCCATATGGCTCTTTCCACAGTTGCTGCACACCTCCATCTTCTTCTTTTGATTACCCTGCTGACTTCCCGCAGAGTTACTATCATTCCATTTTCTCTTTTGACTACGGCCTCCATGGCTACCACTTGCCTTGTTTTCACTCTCATTCTTCTTCTTCCTCTACTCCTGATTGTACTTTGACAGAGTATCACTGCCTCCTTCAGCAATAATTGCCTTTTCCAGCACTGCCGCAAATGAGTTCAGTTGAAACATTGAAACTCGGCTATACAACCAGGGCTTCAGTCCCTACTCGAACCTTCTGGCCTTCCGCTCATCCGTGTTAACCTGATAAGGCGCAAACCTCGCCAACTCGTTGAATTTTGCTGCATATTTAGATATCGACATAGTACCTTGCTTCAACTCTAGAAACTGTACTTCCATTTGGTTCTGAGCACTTGTCGGAAAATAGGTTTCGAAAAATATCTCCTTAAATCGCTCCCACGGAATAATCCCTTGGCTACCTCGAGTCTTATTAGCTTGCCACCAGTAACTAGCTTCTGATTTTAGCATAAAGGTTGCAAATGCCGTCTTTTGGTCCTCATTGACCCTAGCGACATCAAACACCTTCTCCATCTCCATGACCCATGTTTGGGCCTCTATCAGATTCATAGACCCTAGAAATTCTGGGGGTCCGACAGCCTTGAAATCTTTGAAGGTCGTGGCCTGAGCTTGGGGTTGATTCGCGAATGCTCCAGTTAATAGATTCACTAACTGCTGCATTGGGTTAGTGTTAGCTTCTTCGTTGTTTGTAGATCCCTCAGGAGTTTGTTGACGGGTTGGTTGTCTTCTTGGCGGCATCTTACTGTTAAAAAAATTCGCGCTATTAGATTATTATTCAATTGCTTAAACATTTAAGTCTCAACTTAAACATTTATAAACAATACTTAACACATAGCACATCTGATAAACTTTCGCATTTTATTCATTTACTGCGTTAAAACATAACAAAGATAGCATCGTAGTTATTTACATCAAATCATCTATCCTGTCATCATAAAGTTCCAGGATTACATCATTATTCTATCCCATTATATAAACTGGGATTAACAACTTATTAACTCATAAATTTCATAATAACACAACTAATCATAATCTATGATGACATCCCACGACGCATAGCTTCCTGGCGTTCCTGCTCCATAATACGAGTCACCATCCTTCGATCCACCATATCTGGATGACGATGAACTCGATCCAGAGCTCTATCCACTGTGGAGTGAAAAATATACTCCATATCATCAATCTTGGCCTTCTTTGACCGCACCTCATACTAAACACGATCTGCGCGGTTAGCCTCCCTCAACCAAGCAGTTTCAGCTCTTGCTCGCTTAGCTGACTCCTCTTTCAACTCATCTCGTACAATCTCATTTCTGGCTATCAACTGTCCTCGTCGATACTCATACTGTGCTAGCCTCTGCTCTGCCTCTGCAAGATGTGATGAAAGGTCTTGGATCTCAGCATCCTTCTGCTCTAAAGTGGCTTGACGTTCCGCAACCTGTTCCTCTAACTCCTCCTTTTCACTCCATACATGAACCAGCTTCCACTCCACGTCTCCAAGACGTATATCTAGCTCCTCAATCTCACTGTTCTTCTGCTCCAAAACAGACTGTCGCTCAGCCAGCTGCCTCTCTAACTCCTCCACTCTATCTTGCAACTCTATGTTGCGATCATACACCTGCTCGTACATCTGAACACCCAAAGTAGATAGTGATATCCCCTCAGGGTCTTCCTCCTCCTCCTCCTCAGGATCCTCCTCAGGGTCCTCCTCAGGATCAGTCTCAGGCTCATACTCGTGGCCTGTAACTGTAATCAATGGAGATGGCTCCCTCTGCACTAGCTGCTCATGAACTACGTGAATATCTCGGGGCTCCTCCTCCCTAGCCTGGCTGGGCTCTCCTCTATCAGTCATCCTGACAACAAAATTTTAAGTTTTAATTACTAATCGGTAATACTCGCGAGCACATAAGTTTGTTATCAAGTAAGCACATAACACATAATCATTTTATTATCTTTTATGAATTTCCGTAATTCATTCCTTAGAACTCGATAAGAGTTTATCACCACTATATTTTCTATCTTCTAAAAGGCTACTACCCTAAGGTTTTCCCCACCTAAAGGTTCATAACCTATCGGCTCTGATACCAACCTGTGACACCCCCAAATCCAGGTACTTAATTCCCATAAATTTGGTGCTCACTATCTCATACATTCACGTTAAACTACCCATAAATAAGAACAATTAAATAAACTTAAAGAAACCATCTACCCAAAATGGGTTACATCACCAAACTATTAAACAATCAAATCCCAGGTTAACTTAACCTTAATACATCAAGTGCGGAATAAAACATAATTTAAACAAGTCTTTGATACAAATAAACATCAAGTGGATAGCAATCTCTTGCTACTTTGGCATCTTGCCCTTGCCTTTACTCGTGGACATTTCGTCCTGCTTTTCTGGCTTAGCTGCAATGATTAATGCAAGAGTGAGCAAACAATTGCTCACAAGTTCGATAACAATAATATTTAAATGAAAAGGATTTCAACTGAGGAATATTAATTTTCTGAATCTCGGTCAATAAATGATTAAAGTCTAAAAGCTCGTTTGAATGCTCGATTCAAAGAAAAATAGATTTCAAGATTAAGAAATTATATCTGAGGGTCACAAGACCTCGAACTATGTCCTAGGTTAACAAGTATTTCTACTATAACCTTTAACAGTCATATAGACTATGGACCAACATCTCGTACTCAGGGGGATCAGCCCTTTGTATAATGTATTGTGCACAAACATTTTAACGCTGACGCGTAAATAATCCCCTATATAAGGGTTGTTCGTCTCAGTTTATCGTCTGAATCCGTACCAAAAGGAACTTGGCTTGGAACAAGTATAGAAAATATTCTAAGTCTTTGAAACGCTCATCAACTAAGGACTAGCTGATTCCAAAACATGATTTCATGGATTAATCATTCTAATTAATCTATAACCATCACATAATCATCTAACAAATGCTTTCTAACATTTATATCAAATATTTCATCTTTTGAGCAATTGAGTTCACATACAAAAAATTAGAAACCATATACAGTAAAGTAAAACAAAGAGGAAAAGAATTATACTTTCTATTGCTTTGATTAAACTCTTTAGCTTCTAGAAATTCTACCTTCAATTTCCAAACTCTCCTTCTCAATTCTCTCTTTTCTCTCAATTCTCACATTCACAGAGTTCTCTCCAGCTCTGTTCTTTTCTTTCTCTTCTGTTCTTCTTTTTACAACTGACGTAACTTTTTAAAAAAATAAAACTGATAGAATAAAGAAAATAAAAACTGATAATTAAATCAAATAATAACGTATACTGATATTAATCTATCAGTTACATAATTCAAAAAGCTATAAGGCTTGTTTGACAAACTAATTTAAAAATAACCCATTATTCTAACTAAAGGCTTGTTTGGTAAAACACAAATAAAATAACTCATTATTTCCAAACAAAGATCATAGGGCCTTGTTTGGTAAAACTGAATTAAACACTTTCTCATTTATTTTAATAAATCATCATAACATATAGTTTAAAATGTCACACTTCTAATTTAATTGAACTTATTATTAAATAAATTCAATTAAACCTTACAAACTTAAATAATAAATTTATTTAACCAATAACAATAATACCAATGAATTACATTATTCAAATAAATCATTTATCCAAATAAATCTTTTCATCATCTAATTTAATTATTAAATTAAATTAGAATAAACATAACAAATCACATTCAAATAACATTTAACATTATTAAACTCAACACATACCCATTCCACAAAACTTAATAAGTTATTTATTCAGCTCAATAAATTAATAAAAATATTTATATAATGCAATAAATATTTTTATTCAATCACAAAATTGCATTCGTTACAGCAACCTTCAAGGTGATCAACGTGGGATGATGACAAGGAGGTTCATAGACGGATAGATAGGCATGGAGATTCGTGTCGAAGACAACCAAGAGAAACTCCTAGGGCGTATATTGAACCAGCATCATTTGAGGACATCATGAGATCATATAATGAGATAAGGGATGGTTATTTGAAGCGGCGACAAGACATCTCCAAGGAGCAAAAGGGTCAAGATCAGCTGAGAAAGGAAGAAGATGGAATAGAGTATGCCATCCAAGGAGAATTGTTAGGTTTCAGCATACATGACGAAGTCCGTGAAGATCTAGCGATTGTATGGGAAGATTGTGATCAAAAGCAAGAAAGTGAACGACAAAAAGAAATTGAAAAAAAGATTGAGTGTGAAAAAGAAAAGTATGAAAAAGATAATGAAAAGAAATGTGAGAATAAAAAAAATGAGAGTGAAAATAAACGAGAGAAAGAAACAGTGGAGAGTAAGAGTGAGAAAAGAGAGGAGAGTGAGTTGGAAAGTGAGTTGTATTTTGAAAAGCCAATGACTGTACATTCGTATAAGACGACGCTTTTGAATACTAACAAGATTAAATATTCTTTGTCTAGTTCTGTTTTGCCTCTTGTACATGTTGTTGATGACATACCCCAAGCTATCATTTCATATCAGCCAGCTTGTAGTATTCTTGAGGAGATGGCGGAGTTACCAAGGCGGGTTGAAGAGTGGATGAAGTCCAACTTCATCAAAGCGGGTATCGTGGGAGAAAGCATTAGTGCGTGTGCTATTCATGAGATCATAATACCTAAGGAGGATAAGACGTCTAGCTTGTGCATCGATTTCAAATTAGTAAACAAGTATCGATATTATTTTCTTTTCTTAGATAATATGTGTGATAAATTTCATAGTACTTATGTTTTGTCTACATTGGGTGATGACCTTGTGATGATATTACCTAGTCAATTTAACATGAAAGAGTATGATAAATGGGAAATTATGTTAACATGTGGATTGTATAGGTGGATAGTTATTTCTGTTAGATTAACTAATGCATCTAGTATTTTCATGAGTTATTTAAAATATGTTTTGCAGCATTTCCATTAATAAATTTGTGTTTGGCTATTTTGAGGGTAAAATCGTCTTTATCATAAACTATGGAGGATATTTGATATTTGTCGAGTTAGTTTATGAGCGTGCGTTATATTCTCGTTGTCAATATTCTTATTGTTATTTGGTAAATTCTCATTGTCAAAGTGCATATCTTCGTAGAATTTATTCTAGTGATTATTGTGGGTATTCTCGATTTCATCGTTTGTACTTGCATGAAACTCATTCTAGGGTTTTTCATTCACATGTTGAATTAGATTTTGATCAATATTTACATGGCATGTCGTTAATTGATAATGGTAGTGATCATGATTTGTTAGTAGAGAAATCTTCATAGCATGATTTGCTATCATTTGGTAATGTCTTTCCATTAGAGTTGTTATCATTGCATGATTTTGAGAATATTGTCTTAAATGGGAAAGAATTACTATCATTGGGTATTGAATTGAAAAGTGATTATCATCAGATTGGATTGAGATATGATTTACATACGTGTTTAGTTAGATCATTTGGACTGGCTAATGTATTAAGTGTTTTCAAATTAAATCATATTTTGCATTCTTTCATGGAAAAATTTGATAATATTTGTTTTGATGATATTCCTATTTTTATTAACGCTTGGAAAAATTCTTTAGCACTTGTTGAGTTTGTTTATGATCATCGTCAATATGCTATTGAGTTTTCGTCTATTGTAGTTAGAAGTGACCTTTTTATTCCATTGATGATATTACGTGATTTTGGATATGTTAATGTCGGTGGAAAGAGAAAGGAAATTGTTTTGCAGATTCAGGATGGGTTCATACTCATAGAGGAGAAAAACATGATTCATTATACGAAACAATTTGGGCAATGCATGGAAAGTCTAAAGGGAAGTGTTTTAGATTTTATTCTAGTAGATTTTGCATGTGATTTTGAGTTTCTTGAGTTTTCCGTGATTAGACAACAGGAACTTGTTGATTTGTTTTATTTTGTATTTAATCCAGGAATTCAAGAGCGCTTGCGGATGCAACGTGTCGAGTTTCAAATTTTGATATTTGACCCGGGTGCATTGGAATGGAAGTTAGTGCAAATGATCGAGATCATAAGGTTCACTTTTGATCCGGGAATTTGTCGATGGGTATATCTACGAATGGTCAAGATCATCAGGTTGGGTTTTAATCCGGGAATTCGTGGATGGGAGATTATGCTTCATGAGGAGTTCTATGTGCTGATTTTTGATCAAGGAGGAGATAGAACTTTTCATAATTTTTATTTTATTATATATGCATTTATGTTATTAGGAATTAGTGTCGATTGCATTTTTGCTTTAGGTTCTAATTTAGTTTGTTATTATGTGTTTAGTGTTATGGAAGAAATTGGCTTACATGTGCAAGAGTATCATGTTAGTTTGACGAAGTGTTTGAGTCAAAGAGAACAAGAGTTTAGGTTTCCAGGTTATGATTCGAAAAGCTTACAAGGAGATATGTCGATTCGAGCATCATTTGGAAGGAGATACTTACGAGTGGATATTGTTTTGTGTCTTGAGGGAGTTGGAAGTTCTATTGATTATTTTCATATTCTTATTTACTTTATTTATATATTTCATTTGATTGGTGAGAATTATGATTATGTTTTGTTTGACGCTTCTAACTTGGTTTGTTTGGGTGTAGGATCAGTTTTGTGGATATATCCTTTTTAAGGGGAGATGCTGGATTTGAGGACAAATCCTTTTGAAGAGGGGGGAATGATGAGATCCTGACCAGGCTCGCATCAAGCGTTATCGACTCAACTCAAGCTTCGAGGGTTCAACAAACGAATTCAAGTAATTGGGCTAGAATCTACTTAAGGATGCTTACATTGAGCTCAATTCATATGAACATCGAGGAGAGGGTCATTCATACGATTTGGGATTGCTAGATACAAATCAATGCGAGTCAAGCGTTCGAGATAGTGTTCATCATGTTCGTTTGTATTGTCTAATCATTAATGAAGATATTTGTCATTTAATGGAAGGATTAGCGTTCATACGACGTTATGGATGTCCAAGAAAGCTGAAGAGGTTATGTTCTATCACAAGACATCATGAGGTATTATAAGATTGGATTGCACGAAGCAAGAAGTTCGGGTTGCTGAATAGGAAGCTCGCCCTGGCGAGCTTGCCAAGGCCAATTTTCTCGCCCCAGCGAGAACCTTTCTGTTCATCTTCGCCCCAGCCAGCTTTGAAGCCGCCGCGGCCTATTCGGCTCTGTCCATCTCCGCCTCGGCGAGAACTTCAATTCATTTTTCTCGCCCCGGCGAGCTCAACGAAATTTGCCTAGCGCATTTTTCGAGGCAGACGTGTTTTGACAGTTTGGGACGCAGATTTCTTCTTTAATTTTAGGGTTTTCAGTATATTTTTATATTTCTATTGTAACTAGGATATTTCTTAGATAGGGATTGATTTCCTTATTGTTTATTAGTTAGGATTTTTATTTCCATTCAAATTCTTATTTCCTTATAGAATTAGGGTTTCTATATATTAGTATAAATAGAATACATAGCTTATGTAACAGGGAGACTACAATTCAGATTAATAAAAATTATTGTGAGATTCTTCTCATCTTTTGGTTCTTTAAGAATTCCTAAATTCTTTTCTTAGTTTTCTTGAGATTCAATTATCGACTTATCAGACAACAATTCATAGTTGTTTGTGGTGTCATTCTATCATACATCAAGCGTCGATTATACTTTTGGTTCTTGTCTTTTTATAGACATTGGGTCAAGGTGTCATTGGTGTTCCATTTAACGCAGGTTTCCTAGCGCAAAGCAATTATACCAAGGTTCTCATCTCAATATAGGCAAAGGGTTAAGGTGTTGTGAGCGTTCCACCTTCATAACTTGCTGGAAACGATCCGGGCGACGACCACCTCATGCAAACGTGCCGTGGAGTCTATCACCAGTATTATCACAATATATAACCATGGGAATAGCAGCTGACGGTACTACTCCAAGTTCCATTAAAAACTTTCGAAACGAAATAGTTTCCTTGGAAGACTCTGAAGCTGCAACATACTCTGCGAAGATATTTGAGTATATGCTTAACTGCTAACCAGTGCTCAAGTCCTGGATTAGACCGGTATCTGCTAACCATTCCCACTGCATAACATATATTTGGTCTAGTACACAACATAACATATATTAAGCTTCCTACAACTGATGCATAAGGAACAACTTTCATGCGCTCTTTCTCAGATTCTGTCGTAGGACAATGAATTGAAGAAAGAGAAACTCCATGTCTAAAAGGAAGTAGTCCCTTTTTGGAATCCTACATAGCATACTCAACCAAAATTTTATCTATATATGCAGATTGAGAAAGGCATAACACTTTTTTCTGACGATCTCGGATAACCTGGTCCCAAGAATGTATTCGGCTTCTCCCAAACTTTCATATCAAAATGATTAGATAACCAAACTTTAACCTGAGATAACATTCCTATGTCATTTCCAATCAATAGAATGTCATCTACATATAAAACCAAGAATACCACCAATTTACCTTCACTTCTTTTATAAACACATGACTTTTCAGGATTTTGTTCAAATCCAAGTGATTGGATTACCTGATCAAATCTAACATTCCATGATCTCGATGCTTATTTAAGCCCATAAATAGATTTATGTAGCTTACACACCATTCCTTCTTGGCCTTTAGCCATGAAACCATCTGGTTGAGACATATATATATATATGTCTTCCTTAAGATAGCCATTAAGAAAAGTTAGCTTGACATCCATTTGTCATATCGTGTAGTCAAGATATGCAGCAATAGATAAGAGAATTCTGATGGATTTAAGCTTTGCCACCGGCGAAAAGGTATCCTCGAAGTCAATGCCTTCTTTTTGATTATATCCTTTCGTAACAGCCGAGCTTTATAGGTTTGAACCTTTCCATCCACCCCTATCTTTTTCTTGTAAATCCACTTGCACCCAATATGTTTTACTCCATTAGGTGCATCCACAAGTTCCCAGACTTTATTGGAATACATGGACTCCATTTATTGTTTCATTGCTTCTTGCCATAGATTAACATCTTCATCATCAAATGCCTCACTATAGCTCCTGGGATCTGAATCTAGATCATCTGACATAATCTCAATAGACTCACCCAAAAGAGTACGTCTTTATGTGTGTCTAGAAATCCTCCCACTACGACGAGGCTCTCCTAATTTAGAAGATTCAGGTATTGTGACTTGTGGTTTAATTAGTTGTTTATCAGGTTTTGGTGTTGATTGCGGTGAAGGATCTTTAGACATTTCCTCTAAGACAATTCTACTACTAGACTTGTGTTCCATCATATAATCCTCTTCCAGAAAAATTGCATTTGCACTCACAAATACCTTTTGATTTTCAGGACTATAAAACAGTCCATCCATTGTCCCTTTTGGATACCCTATAAACAAACATACTTCTGATCTTGTTCCTAACTTATCTAAATCTATCTTCCCTTTTCGCACATGTGCAGGGTAACCCCATACATGAATGTGTTTCAAGCTAGGCTTGCGCCCTGACCACAATTCTAATGATGTGTTTGGAACTGATTTAGATGGAATAATATTCAATAAGTATATTGCTGATTGTAAAGCATATCCCCAAAAAGATATAAGTAGTGTAGAATAAGTCATCATAGATCTAACTATATCTAAAAGAGTCCTGTTTCTTTTTTCTGCTACACCATTTTGCTGGGGAGTCCCTGGTGCAGACAACTGTGATACTATTCCGTTCTCAGACATGTAATTCTTGAATTCTATAAGAAGATATTCACTACCTCGATCAGATCGAAAGGTCTTTATGTATTTACCCGTTTGTTTTTCAACTTCTACCCGAAACTCTTTGAATTTTTCAAAAGCTTCAGACTTATGATGTATTATGTAAGAACCCGACTTTTATGAATAAGATTTTATTTTTTTCTCTATGATTATCATTCTAAATACTAAAGTGTTTAATTGTTATAATGTTATAGTTAAGGGTGATATATGCAAATTATCAGATAAATAGTATGTCGGAAAATATTCTTTCTGTCGGAGAATATTATATTCGATAAATTATGAAAGTACGACGGCGCCGAAATAACAAAACATTGGTGGGCCCCACAACGACTAATTGTCGGATACTGAAAACGACAGTATTTTGTCTACAGTATTATCACCTGCAACTATTGAAATACCCGGTAATAAAAGAACAGTAGCACGCGGTATTCCACAGTAGCACACGGTATTGCACATTATTTCATATTATTGATTCAATAATTGATAAAGTAGCAATTGCACAACATTTTAACTCAATAATTGTTACAGTAACATCTGCATAGTATTTTATATTATTAATTCGGTGATTTGTCACGACACAGTAACTTATATTATTTGATATGATATTATTAGACCAGTTAGTATTATTGACAATGTCTAGAAGTTATGTCAAGGAAAGAGGTTATTTAATTGCGCGCCGTTTCAACGGAAAACCCCCTCTTTCTTAGGAATAATCTGGTTGTCAATATTGTGAGTCTATAATATTATTGATGAATAATTATTGAAAGATTAAAAATGTGTTGATTAAAGATAAGTGATATGTGATAGTTATTTGTCAATTTTTGGGGTTTGTTATGAAGCGTTTGTTGTAAGTTTGGCTAATTATTTCATGGGATCCACCACTTGCCAATTTGTCAAAGTCATCGGCAAAAATTTTCAGAAAAATTTTCTATATAAAACAGAAAACTTTTATATTATATATAAAGTTATTTGTTTTATTAGATTATAAATAGAATATATTATATTATATATAAAGTTTTTGTTTTATTAGAATATTTTATTACATAGTGTTGCATAGTA
Organism: Aralia elata; assembly: GCA_034770075.1. NCBI lineage: Eukaryota > Viridiplantae > Streptophyta > Magnoliopsida > Apiales > Araliaceae > Aralia > Aralia elata. The sequence goes on along the minus strand of CM068380.1, from coordinate 37,786,477 downwards.
AAAATTAGATTTTTGCCCGTGAATTCGTCCGTAAACTTCAACTGTTTCGTCCGTGATTCTTTTCTTAAATAGTACGCTGCCATTCTCCTATAAATAGGTTGCTTAGATAAGAAATGAAACTCACACCAAAATCAGAAATTTCTTGTTCTATAATATTATGCGCATTTCTTTTGAGTATATGGATACCTTGAGTGTAGCTTATAGTGCAAGATTTTCTCAAGATAATCTTCTTTATACCAGTTAGATCTAGTCTCCTACTAAGGTAGGGGATATCATTTATTTCATACTCGTATGTAATATCATTTGCTTTCACATTCGTAAGTGATATTATTTTACTTCATACTCATAAGGGTTGTCATTCTATTACATGTATTAACTTATGGGAATAACCTGACTACGCGGACTACCGTATGTGTGGTGAATAATCTTTCGTATTCATTCCTTATTAATCTGCGGGAATAACCTGACTATGCGGACTACCGCATGCTTGGTGAATAACCCTTCGTATTCATTCTTTATTAGTCTTTTGTGAAAATGATCTGTCTACGCGGATTAGCGCATGACGGGTGAAAATCCAATTTCAGTTTCATACATCTTTCATACTCGTAAGTGATATTATTTTCTTTCATACTCGTGTGAGATATCATTTCTTTTGTACTCGTCAAGGGATATCGTTTTCTTTTATATTTTTCCATTTATGGTAAGAAATTATTATTTGTTTCCATAACCTTATTATTAAATGGTGAAAATCCCTGAAATTAGTAGAATATCCTTAATAGTTTGTCATTTAATATCTTTTCACCTGAATCTTTCTATTTTGTTTTACACGTTATAGTTGAATCAGGAACTTTATTTATTTTATTCTTGAGTTATAATCGAATTTCTGGATATCATGTTGGCAATTTGGATAATCTTCGACACTTGATAAATTAAAATTATAAATCTCTAATATTTATTCTTATTCTTGATCTCATTGTTTTTATTATTTCTATTTATCCTCTATATTATTGTCATAATCCTCTGACTTAAATTGTGGTGAAAAGTTCTCTTTTTAACCCGTAGTGCAAAAATGAACTGGTGATTGACATAATTATGACCAGGAACTGTGTATAGGTATAATCATGACTTTTGGTATTACAGACAAAGGCTTATGGTGAAAGTTCATTTTGGCCCGTAGTGTAAAGATGGACTGGTGTTTGGCATGATCATGACCATTGGTGTTACAAATGAATATCTTTGGCCCGTAGTACAAAGATAAACTGTTGATTTGGATGATCATAAATAGGAACTGTTGATTGATGTTACAGAAATAAAATATTGATGGTGAACTTTTAAATTGTAGAAGATAGTGGACATTATAATCTACTTAACTCTTCTAATAGATTGTTTGTTCTGTTGTAGTTATTATTGCAAACTTATATTATTTTTAAATCTCTGATCTATCATTGTTGAAGGCTAAAGATAATTTATTCTTCATTATCTTAGTTATGATATTCTTTACTTGGCTATTTGTGCTCACCCTTTTCCTTTTTGTTTCATTGTTCTCTTCAGGAAATGAGAGTGTAGCTGGGACTAGTCGGGGAATGGAGTGATGGTCCGAGACTATAGAAGTATCTCGATACATTATAAAATAGTGTGACAATAATTGTATTGAGAACTTAAGTTAGGTGTGATTATTGTTGTACTAGTTTCAGTACAATATTTGTATTGAAACTCACAGTATGTATGTTGTCGTATTTTGCACGACAGTTTAATAATTATAAATTAAAAAATTCGTATTTGTATTCGGATTTTGTATTATGTATTTTGGCGACTCAAAATAGGTTGTGTGGACCTATTTTGGGGGCGTCACAGTTGGTATCATAGTTTAGGGATATGATCTCTAGTGGAGATCTAAGATTAGAACTAGAAGAGGAGAGACGAGTAAAATCCTTCGCTAGTGTGTCCTACCTAAACTATTTTGTTATTTAATTAGTTGGTTCGGTCATAGGGACAAGATGTGACATGTCGATTTCTTTAACTAATATTTGTTTTGTGATCACATTTCAGAATGGAAACTGAAAATCAAGGAATGAATTATGAGACAATTGTGGCTGAGAATCAAGAAGCTACAAATAATACTGCTACAAACTCAAAAAATCATAATGCTAACAACATGATAAATGATGAGTTTTTTCGAAACTTCATGCAATTCTTGCAGAACCATGCGAGAAAAACTACTACTAATAATACCACGGAAAACGCAGGTAACTCACGAATGGTCACTACTAAGCAGTTCAAGGAGTTGGGACCACCTGAATTTCTCGGAAAGCCAGACCCACTCATGGCAGAGGCGTGGCTCAAACAAATGACAAAGATATTTGATGTATTACGTTCCGCTAACGAACAAAAGGTTCCTTTCGCTACCTTTATGCTGCGAGGAGAAGCAGATCATTGGTGGGAATCCGTAAAACGTACCCGTCACTCGGCACTTGAGATGTCTTGGGTAGAGTCCCAAGAATTATTTAACGAAAAGTATTTCCTAAAGAGTATTCACCATATGAAGGAGGTGAAATTTATCAAACTGGAGCAGAACAACATAACCGTATCGTAATACGAAGCCAAGTTTGCCAAACTGTCTCGATTTACGTCCCATTTGGTGGACACTAAGGAACGGATGACACGAATGTTTTTACGAGGTTTGAAACCTGAAATTCGTTAACATCTTATTTCGCATAAAATTTGTCTATATTCAGATATCGTGGATAAGGCTCAGTTAGTGGAACGAGAGAAAGAAATACTACAACTTGGAGACAACACCCAACATCTACGATAATTATCGTAACAATGGCAACAATCGTTAGGATAATGAGAACCAGCAAGGAGGAAATCATCATGCCAGAAATGATAATCACCTCGGTGGTAATCATGGCCCACATAATAGAAGAAATGAGTTGAGTGGAAATAATTTCAAAAAGAGAAGATTCAACAATGACCATGAAAGGCACCGACATCAGCACCAACACCAATTTTAAGGGGAGGAGAACGACCACCGGTCAGATGTTATAAGTGCGGAAAAGAGGGACACATTAGTTCAAACTGTACACAGCCTGTAATATTCTGAACCCTAATAATATTTGTATATGTAAATTATGTGTTTAATAAATGAAATTTCATGATCTGACTTTGTATTATGTAATTGTGTATTTTATTAAACAATTAGGTCAAATAAAAATTTTCGCCAAGCAGCTGTGTCGTGCTTAATCGGACAAAATGATTTGTCGTGATTTCGGCGAATTCACCGAGAAGTGTCTCGGCGAATTATTTTTGTAAGCTGCTGTGTCGTACTTGGTAATGACGAAGTGCTTTGTCGTGCTTCGGAGTTAATATAATATTATATTAACTGATAAAAATCAAAAATAAGTTAATTAGGGTTAGGATAATAAACTGAAACAGAAACCCTAATTTGAAAACCCTAATTGGTAATAAATTGTCCGAATTGATCGATTAAAACCCTAATTGCAATACTAGAATCTTAATTGATATAATTAGATTCTAAATAATGAATCATAATATTAATTATGAATTATTAAGATTAAACTCAACCCTAAATAAAAGATTAAAACCCTAATTGTAGGATTGAAAACCCTAAACCCTAAAACCCTAATTTGGTTCAATAACACTAAATTATGAAATGATAAACCTTAATAATGATATATTATCTTAATTAAAGTATTACTAAACATGATTAAACACCCTAATCATGATTAACAAAAATCTAGGTTTAATTAGTAAGTAAATAAATCAAAAATCAAAATTTAAACCAATCAAAATAGGATAAGAACACAAATCAGATATTTTCATATCTTCAGCACAAGTAGGACATTTAGATCAGATAGGAGTAGCACAAGTAACAAGGCTAGGATATTTTAGAAGGGCAAAATGGGAAAAAAGGGCTTAAGAAACCCTAATTTGAAGTTCCTATAAATAGAACATCATTCTGATCATTAGGCCACGAAATTTTTGAAGCTTAAACACTTATTAATCAAGCCAAAACAAGCCTTTGCAGTAGCAAGATCAGAATCAGAAAGAAGAAATCAAAAATTCGTCAAAAAGGTGCAAAAACCCTAACTTTACATTAGATCTTTAAAACTTTGTTAGATGTTATGTTTAAAGGTTTAAAGATATGTAATAACATGTTATTTAGTGATCTGGGTTGGTTAAACAAGGATCCATAACATTTAAATGGTCAAAATTGATGAAAAATATGAACTGACTTTGGCAGCCGAGAATGGTCTGACAGGCTATTTTGTCAGTCATTTTGATCGGCTTAAATTGGTCGTTTGATCTGTTTTAAAGTTTGTATATGTAGTATGCCATGTTAACTATAATATCCAATTGGTAGAATAATAAAAAAATGTCTAGGATGAAAGTTATTAATGGTCAAAACCCGTTGACCGCTCACGGATGGCTGATTCTAGGCAACCCAGAAAATTCTAAGTATAACTGACAGCAGTCTGACAAGATTTGACCACCTTTAATATTGCTTATATGATGTTTGTAAATGTTATTTCTTAGCTTAAACATGTTCTATGCCATGTATACTACAACCCTGAATCATTAAATCACATAACAAATAACGACCATGAAAGTTATTAATGGCTAAACATGGTTGACCGACCATGACCAGCATGTTTCTGGGCAACCTAGAAACCTCATGAACAACATGAACTAGGTAGTTTGACCATGAATTATCTAGCATCCATTGATGTTGTTTATGCTTAAATTTCATATGTCGTTATACCTTGCCATGCCTACTATAACAACAAACAAAAATCCAACCCAAAACATTAACCAATTGGAATTAATTTGCGGTCAAAAGTCCCTACTCGACCATGACCGGCTGTTCTTCAATGAAGAACACCTTTAGGGACACTCTCCTTCCCAAACCCAGAATACTAAGTTTATATACAGTCCGTCGCTAAAGGCCTTTTGCGACGGTTTTTAATAAAAATTAATAAAAATAATTAAATAAAATATATAAAATTATGAATAAATATTACAAATTCATATTAATTAATAATAAATATTAAAAAATTCATTTTTAATTATATTTATTATTTTTATATATTCTGATAAATATTTTTATATAATTATTTAATTTAATTAAATATTAAATTATTTAATAAATATTTTAAATAAATGATTTAAAAATAATATTAATGTATTTAAAATATTTTAAATGATAATTAATTCATTTAAAAATATTACCAACTTTCCAAAATTATTTTAAATAATAAACAAATTATTTAAAATAAAATATTAAATATTTAATAATATTATAAATGATAAATAAATCATTTAAATATTAAACTAAGTTTTAAAAATTATTATAAATAATAATTACATCATTTAAATGATAAAATAAATTTTAAAAATATTATAAATGATAAATAAATCATTTAAATAATATTTTAAGTATCTAAAATTATTCTAAATGATAAATAAATCATTTGAATATCATATTAAATGTTTTAAAAATATTCTAAATGATAATTAAATCATTTAAATATTAAATTAAGCTTTAGAAATTATTATAAGTAATAATTAAATTCATATAATGATAAAATAAATTATAAAAATATTATTAATGATAAAATAAATCATTTAAATAATATTCTATCTTTCTAAAAATATTATAAATGATAAATAAATTATTTAAATAATATTTTAGATGTCTAAAATTATTTTAAATGACAAATAAATTATTTAAATAACATATTAATGTTTTAAAAATTATTCTAAGTGATAATTAAATCATTTAAAAATATTCCTAAGCTTGTAAAATTATTTAAAAATATTTCTAAGCTTATAAAAATTATATTAAGCTTCTAAAAATGTTATAAATGATAATTAAATTATCTAGACTAATATTTAAGCTTCCAAATAAAATTTTATTGATAAACCTATGTGTTTAGTTATCTAATGACGCGACCGAGATACCGAATCGACGTCGAACCTTCGTGAAACTTGTCTAGTTTAATTAGATAAGTATTATTATAGATTCTAATGTTTATTATTGATATGAATAGATATTAATAGACTACCCAACGTTGATAAACAACGTAAACTTAACGTGCTACGCACAGACAAGTGTCCTAACTTTTCTCAACTTATATTAAGCAATTCATTTATGTCTTGCTATCAATTATTGTGAAGTTATTGCTACTTGTTCAGCATAACTTAAGAAATGAAATCATTTATTGACTGTTTGAGCTTAAAATTGTTGTGTCAAACCAAATTATTTTGGTACGACATCTATACTGAGTTAAAGGGACACCGTGAATGGAAGGTGGTCCGACAAACCTTCGAATAAGGTTTAAATTGGCAATTAAATGAATTGACCAATATTGGCAATTAACTTAAATTGACCAACAATGTGGTAGGATGATATGCATACTCCTAGGATATTGGTGAGGCTGATCACCTACCAGATATCCGAACTCAAAGAGGTTCTAAGTCATTGAAGACTGACAGGACAATTTGAAATATATGGTTCCGGTACAGAACCCTCAGTATCAATTATACATCACCTGACATCTTTCAAATCAAACACATTATGTTTACATTTTCAAATGAACTTGCTGAGCATTTGTAGCTCATTCTTGCGCATATCTTCTTTTGCAGCTTTAAATGATATCCCTAGCACTTCTGGGACAGATAAAGGAAAAGGGCATGCTTACTAGTTTTATTAATTACTTTTGAATAATCTAAGTCTTTAAAGGCTTTTGTTGTAATAACTTAGTACTGAGAACAATGTAATCGAAACAAATGATATGTAATATATTATGATCCTTTATTTCATAGATTGCGGTGTACTCTGATCTTTATTTTATTTAGCATAGTTGTACTAAGTTAGATACAGTATCTATACGAACTATACATCTGAATGAGGGTATTTGAATGATATTAAGAGTTCTATAACCTCTGGGTTACACTTAATGAGCGCCGGTAAGGTGTCATCTTTACCGGAATGCGCCCCTCAGTTCTAGGGACAATCTTATCATTGATACTGTGAATGTCAGATAGATAAGAAGTATTAATATGAAAGAGATATCCACAAGATATGAATCTATATATCCAAGTGAGGGTATCCAAACACGGATAACGTTCTGACGAGAACTATTATCTGTTATGGGATACTGTGAACCTTGGATAGATAGAAGTCATATTTTATTGAATATTTATAGTTGTATAGTTTCACGTGAGCACCAGATTTGCTACAGGGGAGTGTAGAGATTTGGGGGCATCACAGGTTGGTATCAGAGCTATAAGCACAGTAAGTGCAAAGAGCCCCGAGCCTCTCGCTGGTGACTACCCGTAAAAAAGGGAGGCACCGAAGCCAGACTCTCCGTAGGGGACGCCGTGATGTCGGTGGCAAGCTGATAGGTACCACTGTGAGGTGCTATGGTTGAAGCACCATGAAAGTCATAGGTTGGTATCAGAGCTGTAGATTATAGTTCTAAGGTAGTTAGGAAATACCTTAGGATATAATCTTTGAGTCCGTAAAATACTTAATACACATAAGATAACCTTAAAAGCCTTATACTTTGTGTAAACTTGCTTCATCATAATACTAAACAAGTAAAATTCTTTTGTAAGATGGCAGACCCAGATTGGGAAGATAGTTCAGGGGAGATAGGTTCACAGGTGATAGAGCTTGAGCAGGGCAGTGATCCTGAAGGACAAGAAGTTCAATATAACTTGGAATTCCATGATGCGGAAGCGACAGAACCTAATGAGGACGCGACAGAGGTTCAGATTATAGACGAAGGAGAAGATGAGGAAGAACCAATAATATGGAGGGATATATCAGAAGTTCGAAATCAATCTATAGAAGAGCTAGAAGAAGGAAACCCAGAGGAGGAAAACCTACTAGAACAAGCCCAGATGGAAATACATACCTTAAACAATAGGGTGGCGTATGTGGAAGAAAGGTTGGAGAATGAAGGACGATTAAATATCCGACTTCAGACACTATTGTCAAGAAAGGAAAGAGAAAGATATCAAATCCAAGCAAGGCTTGATAGTACTAATAAAGAATTTCGTGAAACACTTGTGGATCTGGATAAGCGAATAAAGGATTATCCCATAGAGAATGGAAAGACTGGATACGACATCAATAGGTGGGTAATATCTAGTATGCTGTGTGATGAGTATCGTAAGATTAAGCTTTAGATAAACCTGGTCACCAAAGTGTGTATGTAAATAGTAGTATCTAAACTACTTTACCCAAGTTTTGGAAAACTAGTTTGGGAATGCTAGTAGTACTTATATAAACTACTAGCCGAATATGTAAACCTTCTGTAAGAATATACAAATTATGTTTGAACAATATGTGCATTACATACTTGTAATTATACTAGTTTTCTTACTTATATAGCCTAACGCTACCTTGAAGAAGACCATATACATTAGTAGTAGAGGCAGAAAATAGAGAAGTAAACCCAACCAACAGTTAATAGATTCAGATATACCTTTTAATCGTAAAAACTATAAATCGAGAGATAATTTCCGTTAAAACCATGTATAGAAATTGTAACGTAGAGACTAAGGAACACAAGTTTCTTGTGAACCTTATTCGTATACTGTTAGGAGAATTCGATCTAATCTTAGGCATGGATTGGTTAGTTAATCATAATGCAATGATTGACTGCCATCGGAAGCGTGTAAACCTATTGACTATATCGAAGTCAAAGGTAGTGTTCAACGGTGGTTGTTCACCTAAACGATGTCGATGTCTGACGGTAAGATAAGTAGAGAGATTACTTAGGAATGGTTGTACAGATTATTTGGCATATATAGTAGATACCCGAAAGGAAGGAGTAATATTGGATCAAACACCTGTAGTTAAGGAATTTCAAGATGTATTTCCGATGACTTAGCAGGTCTACCTCCGGATAGAGAGATCAAATTTGTTATTGATCTAGCGCTGGGTACGGCGCTAGTTTCCAAGGCACCGTACAGGATGGCGCCAGTAGAGTTGAAGGAGTTACTTGTGCAGCTACAAGAACTCTTAGACAAAAAGTACATATAACCTAGCGTTTCACCTTAGGGAGCATCGGTGTTGTTTGTAAAGAAGAAGGATGGAACGTTAAGGTTATGCATTGACTATAGAGAATTAAATAAGTTAACCATAAAGAATAAATATCCTTTACCAAGAATTGATGATCTGTTTGACCAGTTAAAAGGGGCCGAACACTTTTCGAAGATCGACCTACGATCAGGTTATCATCAATTAAAGGTAAGAAAAGAAGATGTGCCGAAGACAACGTTTAGGACACGCTACGGAAATTATAAGTTTCTTGTGATGTCTTTTGGATTAACAAACGCGCCGGCAGCATTCACGGACTTAATGAACAGAGTGTTTAAACCATGCTTAGACAAATTTGTCGTAGTGTTCATCGATGATATTTTAGTATACTCGAGAACAAAGGAGGAACATGCTGAACACTTAAGGAGCGTATTGGAGATATTACGCAAGGAACAACTTTATGCAAAGTTTTCCAAATGTGAATTCTAGTTGGAACGAGTCCAATTCTTGGGTCATGTGATTGACAAGAATGGAATCGCGGTACATCCAGCAAAGATAGAAGCGGTTGTGAATTGGGAACAACTAACAACTCCAACATAAGTACGAAGTTTTCTCGATTTAGCAGGGTACGATTGGCGTTTTATATAAGATTTTTTCAAAAATAGTGACCCCGTTAACCAGTCTAACTCGAAAGACGGTATAGTATGTCTGGATAGATAAATGTGAAGAAAGCTTTCGAGAGTTGAAGAAACGATTGAGCATGGCACCAATATTGTCTTTACCAGATGATACAAGAGGCCTCATAGTTTATAGTGATGCATCACATAAGGGATTAGGTTATATGTTGATGTAACATGGGAAGGTGATTGCGTATGCATCACGAAAACTCAAAGATTATGAGAAGAGGTATCTTACGCATGATCTTGAGTTAGCCGCTGTGGTATTTGCCTTGAAAATTTGGAGGCATTACTTGTATGGGGAGAAGTGTGAGATATACACAAATTACAAAAGTCTGAAGTATATATTCACACAAAAGTAGTTAAACATGAGGAAGAAGAGATGGCTAGAGTTGATAAAGGATTTCGACTGTGAGATCTTATATCATCCAGGGAAAGCCAACGTCGTAGCAGACGCGTTAAGTAGAAAGAATCGAGAGAAGTTGAATGTAATAAACCAATAATAAAGTACTAATAAAAGAGTTTGACAAACTTGAGATCAAGATGAGAGTTCCAGTTAACTCTACCCAGAAGTTATTCGTTATAGAAAGTAGTTCGACTTTATTAGATAGAGTCAGAGAACTATAGGAGACAGATATAGAATGTCGAAAGTGTAAAACCGAAATAACTCATAAAAAGAATATCAAATTCAAAATGGACAAGGATGGGGTGATGAGGTATGAAGATAGAATTTGGGTACCCTCAATACAAGAACTAAAAGATGAAATAATGAATGAAGTCCATAGTTCTAAGTTCGTCGTACATCCAGGTAGTATAAAAATGTACAAGGATTTAAGCCCACATTTGTGGTAGTCTAACATGAAAAGAGAAATAGCGGAATGGGTAAGTAAATGTTTAACGTGTCAAAGGGTTAAAGTTGAACACCAGAAGCCGAGTGGATTACTGCAGCACTTAGAAATTCCTAAGTGAAAATGGGAATATATTATCATGAATTTCGTATTAGGTCTTCCAAACACACAGAAAGGTCACAATGCCATTTGGGTAATTGTAGATCGTCTTACCAAGTCTACTCATTTCCTACCTATAAAAGTTAACTTCAGTCTTGACCAGTTAGCCAAACTTTACATCAATGAAATTATTTCTAGTCATGGAATCCATGTTTCTATAGTATCAGACCGAGATTCCTGATTTACTTCGAATTTTTGGACAAGTCTCCAGAAACACTTAGGAACCCAGTTGAGATTAAGCACAATTTATCACCACAAACTGACGGTCAGAGTGAGAGAACGATTCAAACACTAGAGGACATGTTGCGAACTTGCAACATGGACTTTAAGAAAAGTTGGGAAGATCAGTTACCTTTAATAGAATTTGCCTACAACAATAGTTATCATGCAAGCATAGGAATGCCACCATTTGTAGCTTTGTACGGAAGGAAATATAGGACGCCGAAGAAATCAGTGGTAAATTGATAAGTACACTTGTGAGATGCTATTCTTTTATGGATATGAGTCACAAGTTGGTATCATAGATAGGAAAGAACAAAATCTACGGAATAAAGTGATACCTTCAGTTAAGGTTATTTAGGGAAGTCAAAACATAGAGAAAACTACGTGGGAGCTCGAGAGCAAAATGCGAGATAACTACCCACACTTGTTTTTATAACCCGTACCATAATTTCGAGGACGAAATTCTTATTAGTGGGGGTGAATATAATATTCCGAACCCTAATAAGATTTGTATATGTAAATTATGTGTTTAATAAATGAAATTTCATGATCTGACTTTGTATTATGTAATTGTGTATTTTATTAAACAATTAGGTCAAATAAAAATTTTTCGCCAATCAGCTGTGTCGTGCTTAATCGGACAAAATGATTTGTCGTGCTTTCGGCGAATTCACCGAGAAGCGTCTCGGCGAATTATTTTTGTAAGCTACTGTGTCGTACTTGGTAATGACGAAGTGCTTTGTCGTGCTTCGGAGTTAATATAATATTATATTAACTGATAAAAATCAAAAATAAGTTAATTAGGGTTAGGATAATAAACTGAAATAGAAACCCTAATTTGAAAACCCTAATTGGTAATAAATTGTCCGAATTGATCGATAAAAAACCCTAATTGCAATACTAGAATCTTAATTGATATAATTAGATTCTAAATAATGAATCATAATATTAATTATGAATTATTAAGATTAAACTCAACCCTAAATAAAAGATTAAAACCCTAATTGTAGGATTGAAAACCCTAAACCCTAAAACCCTAATTTGGTTCAATAACACTAAATTATGAAATGATAAACCTTAATAATGATATATTATCTTAATTAAAGTATTACTAAACATGATTAAACACCCTAATCATGATTAACAAAAATCTAGGTTTAATTAGTAAGTAAATAAATCAAAAATCAAAATTTAAACCAATCAAAATAGGATAAGAACACAAATCAGATATTTTCATATCTCCAGCACAAGTAGGACATTTAGATCAGATAGGAGTAGCACAAGTAACAAGGCTAGGATATTTTAGAAGGGCAAAATGGGAAAAAGGGCTTAAGAAACCCTAATTTGAAGTTCCTATAAATAGAACATCATTCTGATCATTAGGCCACGAAATTTTTGAAGCTTAAACACTTATTAATCAAGCCAAAACAAGCCTTTGCAGTAGCAAGATCAGAATCAGAAAGAAGAAATCAAAAATTCGTCAAAAAGGTGCAAAAACCCTAACTTTACATTAGATCTTTAAAACTTTGTTAGATGTTATGTTTAAAGGTTTAAAGATATGTAATAACATGTTATTTAGTGATCTGGGTTGGTTAAACAAGGATCCATAACATTTAAATGGTCAAAATTGATGAAAAACATGAACTGACTTTGGCAGCCGAGAATGGTCTGACAGGCTATTTTGTCAGTCATTTTGATCGGCTTAAATTGGTCGTTTGATCTGTTTTAAAGTTTGTATATGTAGTATGCCATGTTAACTATAATATCCAATTGGTAGAATAATAAAAAAATGTCTAGGATGAAAGTTATTAATGGTCAAAACCCGTTGACCGCTCACAGATGGCTGATTCTGGGCAACCCAGAAAATTCTAAGTATAACTGACAGCAGTTGACAAGATTTGACCACCTTTAATCTTGCTTATATGATGTTTGTAAATGTTATTTCTTGGCTTAAACATGTTCTATGCCATGTATACTACAACACTGAATCATTAAACCACATAACAAATGACGACCATGAAAGTTATTAACGGTCAAACATTGTTGACCGACCACGACCATGACCATGACACTCTCCTTCCCAAACCCAGAATACTAAGTTTATATGAAGTCCGTCGCTAAAGGCCTTTTGCGACGGTTTTTAATAAAAATAATTAAATAAAATATATAAAATTATAAATAAATATTAAAAATTCATATTAATTAATAATAAATATTAAAAAATTCATTTTTAATTATATTTATTATTTTTATATATTCTGATAAATATTTTTATATAATTATTTAATTTAATTAAATTTTAAATTATTTAATAAATATTTTAAATAAATAATTTAAAAATAATATTAATGTATTTAAAATATTTTAAATGATAATTAATTCATTTAAAAATATTACCAACTTTTCAAAACTATTTTAAATAATAAATAAATTATTTAAAATAAAATATTAAATATTTAATAATATTATAAATGATAAATAAATCATTTAAATATTAAACTAAGATTTAAAAATTATTATAAATAATAATTACATCATTTAAATGATAAAATAAATTCTAAAAATATTATAAATGATAAATAAGTCATTTAAATAATATTTTAAGTATCTAAAATTATTCTAAATGATAAATAAATCATTTGAATATCATATTAAATGTTTTAAAAATATTCTAAATGATAATTAAATCATTTAAATATTAAATTATGCTTTAGAAATTATTATAAGTAATAATTAAATTATTATAATGATAAAATAAATTATTAAAATATTATTAACGATAAAAGAAATTATTTAAATAATATTCTATCTTTCTAAAAATATTATAAATGATAAATAAATCATTTAAATAATATTTTAGGTGTCTAAAAATATTCTAAATGACAAATAAATTATTTAAATAAAATATTAATGTTTTAAAAATTATTCTAAGTGATAATTAAATCATTTAAAAATATTCCTAAGCTTGTAAAATTATTTAAAAATATTTCTTAGCTTATAAAAATTATATTAAGCTTCTAAAAATGTTATAAATGACAATTAAATTATCTAGACTAATATTTAAGCTTCCAAATGAAATTTTTTTGATAAACCTATGTGTTTAGCTATCTAATGACGCGACCGAGATACCGAATTGACGTCGAACCTTCGTGAAACTTGTCTAGTTTAATTAGATAAGTATTATTATAGATTCTAATGTTTATTATTGATATGAATAGACATAAATAAACTACCCAACGTTGATAAACAGCGTAAACTTAACGTGCTACGCACATGCAAGTGTCCTAACTTTTCTCAACTTATATCAAGCAATTCATTTATGTCTTGCTATCAATTATTGTGAAGTTATTTCTACTTGTTCAGCATAACTTAAGAAATGAAATCATTTATTGACTGTTTGAGCTTAAAATTGTTGTGTCAAACCAAATTATTTTGGTACGACATCTATACTGAGTTAAAGGGACACCGTGGATGGAAGGTGGTCTGACAAACCTTCGAATAAGGTTTAAATTGGCAATTAAATGAATTGACCAATATTGGCAATTAACTTAAATTGACCAAAAATGTGGTAGGATGATATGCATACTCCTAGGATATTGGTGAGGCTGATCACCTACCAGATATCCGAACTCAAAGAGGTTCTAAGTCATTGAAGACTGACAGGACAATTTGAAATATATGGTTCCGGTACAGAACCCTCAGTATCAATTATACATCACCTGACATCTTTCAAATCAAACACATTATGTTTACATTTTCAAATGAACTTGTTGAGCATTTGTAGCTCATTCTTGCGCATATCTTCTTTTGCAGCTTTAAATGATATCCCTAGCACTTCTGGGACAGATAAAGGAAAAGGGCATGCTTACTAGTTTTATTAATTGCTTTTGAATAATCTAAGTCTTTAAAGGCTTTTGTTGTAATAACTTAGTACTGAGAACAATGTAATCGAAACAAATGATATGTAATATATTATGATCCTTTATTTCATAGATTGCGGTGTACTCTGATCTTTATTTTATTTAGCATAGTTGTACTAAGTTAGATACAGTATCTATACGAACTATACATCTGAATGAGGGTATTTGAATGATATTAAGAGTTCTATAAGCTCTGGGGTTACACTTATTGAGCGTCGGTAAGGTGCCATCTTTACCGGAATGCGCCCCTCAATTTTAGGGACAATCTTATCATTGATACTGTGAATGTTAGATAGATAGGAACTATTGATATGAAAGAGATATCCACAAGATATGAATCTATACATCCAAGTGAGGGTATCCAAACACGGATAACGTTTTGACGAGAACTATTATCTGTTATGGGATACTGTGAACCTTGGATAGATAGAAGTCATATTTTATTGAATATTTATAGTTGTATAGTTTCACGTGAGCACCGGATCTGCTACAGGGGAGTGTAGAGATTTGGGGGCGTCACACAGCCACCCCAGGTGTGTTACAGTTGTGAAAAGAAGGCCACATAGCTCGATTTTGTCTTGTAGCAAAATCAAGTCCAGCTGCAATGATGACACCAAAAGCTGTCGCAGACAAGTCAAAATCTGTGGTTCGGGGGAGAGCTTTTGTCGTGACATCCCAAAAAGTGCGGAACTCGAACGAAGTTATCACGGGTAAACTACTTATTAACTCTTGTGAAGTCTATGCCTTATTAGATACTGGTTCTACCTACTCTTTTATTTCACCTACATGTGCTCAACGTCTAAACTTGACTCATGAGAAATTAGATTTTGACTTATCTGTTGAAACTCCATTAGGATAAACATTCGTTACATCTACAGTCTATAAATCTTGTTTTGTTCAAATCGGCACCCTCACATTACTTGTTGATCTTATCTCCTTGGACATACATGAATTTGATGTGATTTTAGGAATTGATTGCTTTCATAAGGTCGTTAGTTTTCATATTTCTAATCAACCTGTTATGCAAATTCAAGCAACCAAACTGCTGAAATCAATAACTGTCATTTCTAGTCACAAAGCCATTCGTTTATTGAAAAACGGATGTCAAGCTTTCTTAGCCCATGTAACTGATTTAAACAAAAGTACGTTAAATTTGAATAGTATTTCTGTTGTTAATAAGTTCCCTGACGTATTTCCCGAATAACTTCCTGACCTACCCCCAGACTGTGAAATCGAATTTTGTATTGACCTTGAACCCAGTATAAAACCCATTTCCAAGACCCCATATCGAATGGCTCCTATTGAACTTCAAGAGTTAAAAGTTCAACTATAGGAGTTATTAGAAACCGATTTTATACGTCCGAGTACATCGCCTTGGGGTGCTCCTGTCTTATTCGTAAAGAAAAAAGATGGGAGTATGAGACTTTGCATTGATTATCGGGAGTTGAACCATGTCACCATAAAAAATAGGTACCCGTTACCTCACATTGATGACCTGTTCGACCAGTTGCAAGGTGCTCAATTCTTTTTAAAGATCGACCTCCGTTCTGGATATCATCTGATGACAATCCAAAGACTTCCTTCAGAACTCGATACGGGCATTATGAATTTCTAGTCATGTCTTTTAGATTAACTAATGCTTCTACTGCCTTCATGGATATAATAAACCGAATATTCAAGGAATATTTAGATCATTTCGTGGTTGTGACACCCCCAAATCTGGGTACTTTATTTCCACAGGATTTGGTGTTCACTATCCAAATACATCACATCACATCTAACTACCCATTCAAATATGAATGAAAACTCTTAATTAAAATAGAAATCTCCCATTAAAGGGTTACAACATCTTTAACAAATAAATCCCAGGTCATCTAACCTTAAATAAAGATCAATGCGGAAACATAACTTAAATCCATTACATAAACATCATTTAAATAAATATAATAAGTCTTCATCACTTGTTTGCTTTTCCTTTGCCCTTACTAGTGAATGGCTCGTCAGTTCTTTCAACTTTAGCTGCAATGTTATTATGCAAGGGTGAGCAACAATTGCCCAGCAAGTAACACAACAAAAATAATAATAACATGTGAATAATCAATGGATATTGGATAATCGAATTCTCGACTTTTGAATCAAGATTAGAATATAAGAATCAAAAGAACATCTGAGGGTCACAAGACCACGAACTATGTCCCAGGTTATCAAGTATTTCTACTTTAAACCTTTAACAGTCATAAGATTATATGGACCTTACTTCTCGTACTTAGGGAGATCAGCCTTTTGTACCATGTATGTGCACAACATCTAAATGCTAACGCATAGAATAATCCCCTATATAAGGGTTGTTCATCTCGGTTTGACATCAGAGTCCGCACCAAAGAAAGTTTGGTTTGGATTTACTTCAATAACATTTCTAGAATTTAGAATGCTCATCAACTATGGACTAGTCGAATCAATAAGGGTTCGCTAGTCAATCAAGGTTCAATAATCTAATATAAAAGGTATTCGAGAACAAAAGACTGAATGTTAAAGCAATACAATTGAATAAATTCTGTATAACTGAAGCATTATAAAGAGGAAATTAAAACATCTCATTTGAATCCATGAAATTGAATGAAGCGGAATTAAGAGTTTGCTCTGTTAAGTAATAGCATTATGAAGCTTGCATGGTAAAAGAAATGTAGTTGAGGAACTTGCGTAATTGAAATTAAGGTAGTAAGTAAGGATAAGATACTTGCTTTCAACGAAATAAAAAGATTAGGAGTAGTAAACTTGCCTCGTGCGTAGATTACAAATTAAAATTCACGTTCTTTAATCAACCTATAAATTACGTTTATAAAGCAGTAACAATAATTAGTCACAATATTATAAACACTTCAGGATTCATTCTCATCCAATTTTCATTTTAATATCTCAATAGTCATCGGATAACCAATGGGTATATGCTTACCACTCATCACAGTATCTTAATATTCATTTCATACATTAGTCTAAGCTTTAGGTATGTCTACGATAACATAACATGACCACAAAGAAAGAAGAAAATTTTTACTCTCTTCTTTTTACTCTTTTTTTTTGTTCCATCGCCGGGGCGACAATTGCAGTTCATTTTGGGCGTCGGGGCGACCAAACTAGTTCATTTCTACCGTCAGGCCGGTGACACTGCTGGGGTGGCAATCCTAGAGTAATTCCACTGCCGGGGCGGTGGACTCAAAACCCAATTCCTGCAGTTCGCGAAGAATGCAGAAAAATACCAAATTTGGTCAAAGTTTGTCATTAAATGACAAATTTAAGTCTACTCATTCATCATATGTGTTATAAAATCAAAACTCATTACATACACAACGATTTTAACATTACAGATAAAGGCTAAAAATCCACTGTTCATGTTTTATATTTACATATTGATACAGTTAACGTAATTAATCACTGTGAATTCGTTTCTTAACCAAATTAATCCGTTAAACTCTTGTTTTCTTCGTTTTTATATGCATAAACATAATTAGTCATCAATTTAACCAATTAACATGCAAAACAAGTATCAATGTCATACATACAGTTCATATTCATACATAACTACTCTGTAAATTCTAGAACTTTATTTAAACACATAATCTCATGGATTTAATTATTATAAATCATATACAAACCATATAAATTAGATTTATGCATGCTTACAAACATCTAACATCAAGTTATTTAGAATTTAACCATAGAATTCAATTTACAGAGAACTCAGTGTACGTTCATGGAGAAGATTTAAAAGAACATAAAGTTAAAATTTGAATTTAAGGAATTTACCTTTATTAGTAGTCTGGATTAAGCAAGATGATGAAATACTTTCTTCTTCCCTTCTCTAATTCTCTTAAATCTCTCTCTTTTTCTCTCTGTGAGCTTACAAAAATATACTGATAATGGAATGTGTATGAAGAACTGACACAATATGGATGTCAGTTAATTCCATAATGGGTTAACTGACTCCAACCCCCACTAAGGCCTCGTTTGGCTTGCTTATTAAAACTCTTCTTTTGGTTTATTTTAATAAATTACTTATAATATAGTTCATGTCACATATTTAATCAATTAAATAACCTCATTTAAATCAATTAAATAAAATAGAATAATTCTACATTAAATCACATAATCACATAAATAAAATTCTCCTTTATTAATAATGACAAATTATTAAATCTCTAATTAATTATTAAATTAATTAGAAATAACATTATGCTTATTTAAATAATGCATTTAATCAAATAAACTCAATTAAACACATACTTTGAATATAAAAATTCTCCATATCAATTTAACTAATGTAACACATATAATTAAATTAATCTACCACAAATTCATCAATTAATTATTTAATTCAATAATTAAATCATCGAAAAATATTTATTTAATTCAATAAATATTTAAAATAAATTACAAAAATCTCGTTCGTCACATCTTTCCCCTTTAAAAGGATTCTGTCCCAAGAATCACGACTCAATTAATTCGTCCCGTTACATTCTCCCCCTTACAAAGATTCTGTCCCCAGAATCGCTACACATAGATTAAGCAAATAGCTGTGGATAATTTCTCCTCCTCTGATCTTCGAGTTCCCACGTAGCTTCTTCAGCGTTGTGGTTCCTCCATATCACTTTAATAGAAGGTATAATTTTATTTCTTAGCACTTGCTCTTTCTTGTCAACTATTTGAACAGGCTCTTCTTCATAAGACAAATCTTTCTCAACTTGCAGGGGTTCATATTCTATAACATGCTTGTAGTCGGGTTTGTATGGTCGTAATACCGAGACATGAAAAACATTGTGTATGTGTTCTAACGCCGGAGGTAAAGCTACCTCATTCGCGACCTCTCCAACTCTTCGTAACACTTCAAAGGGTCCAATGAACCTCGGGCTCAATTTTCCCTTCTTACCAAAACGAATCTTCCCTTTCCAGGGAGATACTTTCAAGAAAACGTAGCTACCATACTCAAACTCTCAATTCTTACGATGTTGATCGGCATATTTCTTCTGCCTATCCTGAGCTGCTATCAATCTTGCCCTGATTACTTTGACGATTTCTGCGATCTGTTGTACCAGTTCTGGTCCTAGCAATTGACGTTCGCTAACTTCATCCCAATCTAATAGAGTTCTGCATTTTCTGCCGTACAACGCTTCGTAAGGAGGCATGCCAATACTTGCGTGGTAACTGTTATTGTAAGCAAATTCTACCAGCGGTAGATGATCATCCCAATTTCCTTTGAAATCCATGATACAGGCTCTTAACATATCCTCCAATGTTTGAATTATTCTTTTGCTCTATCCGTCGGTCTGTGGATGGTATGCCGTACTTATACATAACTGCATTCTTATGCACTCTTGTAGTCGTTTTCAGAAGTTTGATGTGAAGCGCGGATCCCTATCTGAGACAATAGATATTGGAACACCGTGCCTCGAAGCAATCTCCTTTACATATAACTTCGCTAACTGATCCAAGTTGAATCTAATCTTGATGGGTAAGAAGTGTGCTGATTTCGTCAGTCGATCTACGATAACCCATACTGCGTCGAAACCTTTCTGAGTCGTCGAAAGACCTACTACGAAATCCATTGTGATAGGTTCCCATTTCCATTCTAAGATTTCTAACGGTTGTAATAACCCACTTGGCATTTGATGTTCTGCTTTAACTTTTTGATATGTCAAACATTTGGCTACACAATTGGCAACATCCTTCTTCATATTCGGCCACCAGAAATGCTGTCGGAGATCCTGGTACATCTTCGTACTTCCCCGATGAATCGAATATCTTGAATTATGAGCTTCGCTTAAAATTTTCTCCTTAACCTCCGGTACTGGCGGAACCCAAATTCTTCCCTCGAATCTTAATACTCCATTATCCACTTTGAATTTCACTTCATCATCTCCACATATTCTTTTCCTGATTCTATCACGTTCTTCGTCCTGAATTTGTGATTCCTTAACCTTATCCACCAAAGTTGGGATGGTTCCCAATTGAAATAATTTTTCGTCAGACTCCTCTAGATATTTTACCTCCAACTCTAGTTTCGCCATTGCTGTAATTAACTCCTCTGGAGCGGTAATCATAGACAATTTCTCCCGACCCTTTCTGCTTAAGGTGTCAGCCACAACGTTCGCTTTACCCGGATGGTATAAAATTTCGTAGTCGTAATCCTTGATCAATTTCAACTATCTCCTCTGTCGCATGTTCAGATCCTTCTGTGTAAAAATATATTTCAGACTCTTATGGTCTGTATATATTTCACACTTCTCCCCATAAAGATAGTGCCTCCATATCTTCAAAGCAAACACTACCGCGACCAATTCTAAATCATGGGTAGGATACCCCTTCTCATAGTCTTTTAATTGTCGTGACGCATACGCAATGACCTTACCGTTCTGCACAAGCACATAACCTAGCCCTTTATGCGATGCATCACTGAACACCACAAAATTTCCTATGCTATCCAGTAGAGACAACGCAGGCGCCGTACTCAACCTCTTCTTTAATTCTTAAAAACTTTCCTCGCACTTCTTCGTCCAAACGAACTTCACCGTCTTCCTAGTCAAATTCGTTAACGGAGTCACGATTTTGGAAAAATCCTGAATGAATCTCCTGTAGTAACCTGCCAATCCGAGGAAACTCCTTACTTCCGATGGTGTTTTTGGCTAATCCTAGTTAAGGACTGCTTCAACCTTCGACGGATCTATCGAAATCCCATCCTTGTCAATCACATGTCCAAGAAATTGCACTCGCTCTATCCATAATTCACACTTTGAAAATTTAGCGTACAACTTCTCTCTTCTTAACGCTTCTAATGTTGCTTTTAAATGCTCTGTATGCTCCTCTTTGGTTTTGGAATAAATTAGAATATCATCGATGAACACTACTACAAACTTATCCAAAAACGACTTAAACACCCTGTTCATTAAGTCTATAAATGCTGCAGCAGCATTCGTTAGACCAAATGACATTACCAGAAACTCGTAGTGACCATAACGAGTCCTGAACGCTGTCTTTGGTACATCTTCCTTCCTGACCTTCAATTGATGATAAGGACTTCTCAAATCTATCTTCGAGAAATACCTAGCTCCTTTCAATTGATCAAACAAGTCGTCGATTCTTGGCAATGGGTATTTATTCTTAATCGTGACCTTGTTCAACTCCCTATAATTAATGCAAAGTCGCATCGATCCGTCCTTCTTCTTGACAAATAATACCGGCACTCCCCACGATGATATGCTCGATTGAATATACTTCTTATCTAAAAGTTTTTGCAGTTATACCATCAATTCTTTCATCTCTACTGGGGCCATACGGTACGGAGCCTTCGATATCGGTGCAGTTCCTGGTGCCAAATCAATTACAAACTCAACTTTCCTATCTGGTGGAAGTCCTGGCAATTTGTCTGGGAAGACGTCTACAAAGTGTAAGGTTTGTATATAACGCAAGCATGCAATCAAATTACATAAATAGAGCGGAAGCGTGATAAAACGGATTTTAAAATTTTTCATACAAACCATCACCATGATCTTTCCTTGTGTTCAATTATCAATTAACGAAAGAGATAGAGATTAAGAAATTATACCCTCGTAGAACTGTGCTTCCTCGGGTACAAGTTCACTTCCAATTCCTTAGCGTTCTCCTTGAATTCCACCGACTAAATTCCTTTGCTTGATCAACGTTAGCTACCCAAGTGTTTGGCCTCTAGAGGTGATCCACCAAGGAAGAATAGTTATTCAAGAAGATGGGTGTTGACAAAACCCTAGTTTCTATCTCTATAGAAATTGCAAATACTCTTCACATTCTAATGCAAAAGTGTGTAACCCTAATCTATGATAAGACTCATCTTATTTATAGATGTAGGAATAACCCTTCCCTAAACTATTTAGGATTAGGGTTTCCATTATAATTAAACTCCTTTAATTAATTATGCTCCTAATCCAATTAGGAATCCATGTGAGAGTACTTCTATTAATTAATTTTCAATCCCTATTAGGAATTAAATAATAGTAATAATAATAATAAGACTCCTCTTATTAATTTATATTTAATATTTTTAAAATATTAAATAATAAATATTAAGCTATTTAATTTATTCTATCTCCATAGACTAAATTAAATACACTTAACTTATTATTACAATTATGCCATTTACTTCTTAAATAAATATTTTTCTTTTGCGGTGTGACCCTTTAGGTTCTCCATATTAAACCGGTTGTGAATAAATCAATTAGAACAATTCAAATTATATTTAAATAAATAAATTAAAATATTTAATTCATTTAAATAAATAATATTTATTCTACAATAAGGGTAAGCCACCTTAGCGATCAACGACTTTTCAGATAATATAGATTTCAACATTGATCACAAAAGAACCTTTCAATGCATAATTACCGTACAATTCAATCCTTCTACCATACAATGTCCCAATTAAATATAAGACATGGATTTAATTTCAAGTCTTATTTTATTTAATTACATGTATTTCGATTTCCGAATGCACAACTCTAAATAGTGCAAATTAGAAACTCCTTTCTAATTTCATTCTGCCTTGGCCAAGGACTACTGAATTGTCATTTATCGAATCACATAAGACATTCACATCTTTTACTAGATGAGGTAGATTCTTTGTTGACCATTCACCTATCTCCATGTGCAAATTATTATACCCAATCATATCCTTTGATATACCCTAAAGATCTTAAGGGACATGTCAAAGTATAACTCATCATACACAAGATACTATGATGATCTTAAGTCCAAGGATCACTTGTATAACTATCACTATAGGAATTCCTATTGACAGGCGAGTAAAACTCCATTAGGTATTCCTTAGCGAGTCACGTTCAGTGAACTTATTCTCTAATAAGCACCTACATACTTGCTTTAGTGTCTCTACACAAATGATTATGAGATCAATCATCCTCTTCTTAAGAGCAAGCAACGTATGTACTAATCTATCCGGATTCACTAATCCCCTTTTTAGTAATCCAACGATTAGGAACGATTTTAGTTTGTGAGCTATCTAGAATTTGGATCTCATTAGTATGATCACCATCATGATTCTAAAAGCACTGCTCAAAACTATGGGTTTATCACATTTAATATAACAACACTATGTAGATAATGTAAAATGTCTTTTAAGAAAATTAATTCTTTTATTAATAAATGAATAAGATTACAAAGTATATGCTACATCATATCAAATATGATTGGCTTGTATGCATACTACTTTCAATCTCCCACTTGCACTAAAGCCAATCACCATGGTATCTAATACCCATCTTCTCTAAGTGACGATCAAACTACTGTTGTGTTAAAGCTTTCGTAAATGGATCTGCAATGTTGTCTCGAGAGTCCACACGCTCGAGGGTGACATCTCCTCTTTCAATGATCTCTCTAATCAAATGAAACTGCTGCAACACGTGTTTGGATTTCTAATGAGACCTGGGTTCCTTAGCCTGCGCAACAGCTCCAGTGTTGTTACAGAATAAAGGTACAACTCCTCTAATGCTAGGAACCACTCCAAGTTCAGTTATGAACTTCTTTATCCAAACAGCTTCCTTTGCAGCTTCACTTGCAGCTATGTACTCTGCCTCTGTCACTGAATCAGCAACTGTTTGCTGCTTGGAACTTTTCCAACTCACTGGGCCACCGTTTAAGGTAAACACGTACCCTGAAACGGATTTACTATCATCTTGGTCTGTTTGAAAACTTGAGTCTGTATAGCCCTCTAGTTTCAATTCAGACCCACCGCAGACAAGAAATACATCTTTAGTTCTTCTCAAGTACTTTAGGATATTTTTCACTGCCTTCTAGTGCGCTTCTTTTGGATTCGACTGATATCTGCTTGTTATACTAAGTGCATGAGCGACATCTGGTCTAATACATATCATACCGTACATGATATATCCTATTGCTGAAGCATAAGGAATCCTACTCATACGGTCTCTCTCCTCAGGTGTCTTTGGGGCCTGTTTCTTGGAGAGATGTATTCCATGGCTCATCGGCATGAGACCTCTCTTGGAATCTTCCATGCTAAACTTCTTTAGCATCGAGTCAATGTACTTTCCTTGGGTCAAGCTAAGCATCCTTTTAGATCTATCTCTATAGATCTTTATCCCCAAAATATAGGATGCCTCACCCAAGTCCTTCATGGAGAAGTGTTTAGATAACCAAATTTTTATCGACTGTAGCATAGGAACATCATTCCCTATCAGTAATATATCATCAACATATAATACAAGGAACGAAACAGCGCTCCCACTAACCTTCTTGTACACACATGGTTCATCCTCATTTTTGATAAAATCCAACCTTTTGATTATCTCATCAAAACGGATGTTCCATCTTCGAGAAGCTTGCTTCAATCCATAAATGGATCGTTGTAGCTTACAGACTTGGTTTGTTCCAACCATTGAAATAAAACCCTCTGGCTGTATCATATATACATTCTCCTCAAGCTCTCCATTGAGGAAGGTCGTTTTTACGTCCATTTGCCAGATCTCGTAGTCATAATAAGCTGCAATTGCAAGTAAAATCCGAATGAACTTGATGAAAGTAGTATGCACACAAGCCAATTATATTTGATATGATGTAGCATATACTTTGTAATCTTAATCATTTATTAATAAAAGAATTGATTTTCTTAAAAGGCATTTTATATTATCTACATGGTGCTGTTATATTAAATGTGATAAACCCATAGTTTTGAGCAATGCTTTTAGAATCATGATGGTGATCATGCTAATGAGATCTAAATTCTAGATAGCTCACAAATTAAAATCGTTCCTAATCGTTGGATTACTAAATAGGGGATTAGTGAATCCGGATACATACGTTGCTTGCTCTTAAGAAGAGGATGATTAATCTCATAATCATTTGTGTGGAGACACTAAAGCAAGTATGTAGGTGCTTATTGGAGAATAAGTTCACTGAACGTGGCTCGCTAAGGAATACCTAATGGAGTTTTACTCACCTGTCAATAGGAATTCCTATAGTGATAGTAGTACAAGTGATCCTTGGACTTGAGATCATCATAGTATCTTGTGTATGATGAGTTATACTTTGACATGTCCCTTAAGACCTTTAGGGTATATCAAAGAGTATGATTGGGTATAATAAGTTGTACATGGAGATAGGTGAATGATCAACAAAGAATCTATCACGTCTAGAAAAAGATGTGAATGTCCTATGTGATTCGATAAATGACAACTCAGTAGTCCTTGGCCAAGGCAGAATGAAATTAGAAAGGAGTTTCTAATTTGCATTATTTAGAGTTGTGCATTTGGGAATCGAAATACATATAATTAAATAAAATAAGACTTGACAGTAAATCCATGTCTTATATTTAATTGGGACATTATATGGTAAAAGGATTGAATTGTACGGTAACTATTCACTAAAAGGTTCTTTTGTGATTAATGTTGAAATCTATATTATCTGGAAAGTCGTTGATCGCTAAGGGGGCTTACCCTTATTGTAGAATAAATATTATTTATTTAAATGAATTAAATAGTCTAATTTATTTATTTAAATAAAATTAGAATTGTTCTAATTGATTTATTCATAACCGGTTTAATATGGAGAACCTAAAGGGTCACACCGCAAAAGAAAAATATTTATTTAAGAAGTAAATGATATAATTGTAATAATAAGTTAAGTGTATTTAATTTAATCTATGGAGATAGAATAAATTAAATAGCTTAATATTTATTATTTAATATTTTGGAAATATTAAATATAAATTAATAAGAGGAGTCTTATTATTATTATTACTATTATTATTATTTAATTCCTAATAGGGATTGAGAATTAATTAATAGAAGTACTCTCCCATGAATTTCTAATTGGATTAGGAGCATAATTAATTAAAGGAGTTTAATTATAATAGAAACCCTAATCCTAAATAGTTTAGGGAATGGTTATTCCTACATCTATAAATAAGAGGAGTCTTATCATAGATTAGGGTTACACACTCTTGCATTAGATTGTGGAGAGTACTTGCAATTTCTATAGAGATAGAAACTAGGGTTTTGCCAATACCCAACTTCTTGAATAACTATTCTTCCTTGGTGGATCACCTCTAAAGGCCAAACACTTGGGTGGCTAACGTTGATCAAGCGAAGGAATTTAGTCGGTGGAATTCAAGGAGAACACGAAAAAATTAGAGGTGAACTTGTACCCGAGGAAACACGGTTCTACGAGGGTATAATTTCTTAATCTCTATCTCTTTCGTTTATATCGTTAATTGAGCACATAATTGATCATGGTGATGGTTTGTATGAAAAAATTTTAAAATCAGTTTTATCACGCTTTCGCTCTATTTATGTAATATGATTGCATGCTTGCGTTATATACAAACCTAACACTTGAGCATAACTACTGGTGAGAAGGTGTCATCATAGTCAACTCCTTGTCTTTGTTTGAAACCTTTTGCAACCAGTCGGGCCTTATAGGTCTCTAACTTGCCATCCGCTCCAGTCTTTTTCTTAAAAACCCATTTACACCTAATAGGCTTAATGCCCTCAGGTGGTGAAACTAAAGTCCATACTTAGTTTTTATACATGGAGTCCATCTCGGATTTCATGGCTTCTAGCCATTTCTCTGAGTCTTTACTACTCATAGCCTCTTCGTAAGTCAATGGATCATCATCATCTATGATGCGTACCTCATCATCATCCTCTATGATGAATCCATACCTATCAGGTATCTTCAGTACTCTTTCAGATTTACGAATAGGTTATAGTACAGTAGGTTCTCCTTTTCCAAAAAGGCAGCGTGTTTCGCAACAAACACCTTTTGATCATTGGGATGATAGAAATAATACCCTACAGTTTCTTTAGGGTATCCCACGAATCTACACTTGTCAGATCTAGTCTTTAGCTTATCATGCTCAAACCTTTTGACATAAGCTGGACAACCCCAAGTCTTAACATATGGGGTCTTTGGGACGGATTTGGTAGATACCTTGTTAAGTAGATATGCAGTCGTTTCTAGGGCATAACCCCAGAAGGATATTGGAAGATCGGTAAAACTCATCATGGAACGAACCATGCCTAACAATGTTCGATTTCTCCTTTCAGATACACCATTTAACTGTGGCGTCCCTGATGGAGTCCATTGTGAGATTATACCATTTTTTTGAGACAATTTAGAAACTCATTGGTCAAGTATTCACCTCCTCGATCCGATCGAATAATCTTAATACTCTTACCAGTTTGCTTATCTACTTCACTTTTGAATTCTTTGAACTTTTCAAACGATTCAGACTTGTATTTCATTAAATACACATATCCAAATCTAGAATGATCATCAGTGAAAGTAATAAAATAAGAATACCCTCCTTGTGCATTCGTTGTCATAGGTCCACATGGGTCTGTGTGTACCAACGCTAACAACTCTGTAACTCTTTCTCCTTTTCACTAAAAGGAGATTTAGTCATCTTACCCATGAGACAAGATTCACAAGTTGGATATGATTCATAATCAGATAGCTCTAAAAGCTCATCTTTATGCAACTTAGTTAATCTTGTTTCATTAATATGACCGAGTCTACAGTGCCACATAAAGGTATAATTAACATCATCTCTTTTTCTTTTCTTAGTTTGTTCAATTTGAAGTATATTTTCATGCAAGTCAAGTATATAAAGTCCATTCATTAGATTGCCAACACCATATAAAATATTTTTATTATAAATAGAACAACTGTTGTTCTTTATTATAATATCAAAACTATTCATATCCAATACAGAAATTAAAATAATGTTTCTAATGAGTGTTGGAACGTAATAACAATTATTTAAACTAATGAACTTGCCTGAAGGCAGTGCTAAACAATAAGTCCCTACAGCTAATGCAGCAACCTTTGCTCCATTTCTTACTCGTAGGACGACTTCATCCTTGTTCAGCTTTCTACTTCTGCTTAGTCCCTGCATATTATTACATATGTGAGAACTACAACCGGTATCCAATACCCAAGTAGAATTTTGACTTTCAGAAAAATTAATTTCAATCATGAACAAACCTAGATCGGAAGTCGAAGCTTCTCCAAGCTTCTTTTGGTCCGCAAGATACTCCTTGCAGTTCCTCTTCCAGTGTCCCGACTTATTGCAATGGTAGCAAATTCCTTTGCTATCTGGATCAGGTTTTTTTTTATCCTTTCTTTTTGCCTTGCCGTTAGCCTTCTTGTTTTTCTTCTTTTCAGAAGATACCTTGGGCCTCATCCTTTTTCTTGGAAGAATCATCCACTAGTAAGACTTGGTTCTTGTTGGATGAGAAGTGACCTTTAGCAGTTTTCAGCATGTTAAGTAACTCAGGCAAGCTGATGTCTAACTTATTCATGTGAAAATTCACAACAAATTATGAGAAGGTGTCCGGGAGTGACTGTGATGAGTCGATTTTATACTTATAAATTAATTACTTTTAACTTGATGATTTGTGAGTTTTTGAGTAATTTATGTTTTTTTATGTGTTTTTATCTTATTGGTATAAAATGCATCTTTGTATCACTTTTATGTGTTTTTACTTTATTTTATAGGGAAAAGAAATAAAAGGGTACTTAGATTAATGCACAAAATTTATCATTAACATAGCAGCCCCTTGGAGCTCAATTTAGTCCTTCGTCCAACCAATATCTCTCAACGCTCAAAGAAGGAAAGTTGTAAATCTATTTCTTAGGTTTTCGGATCATCTTGAAACGCCTAAATCAGAGCTCGGATGAGAGAGTTATGACTATTTTACCAACGAACGTCGAAGCTGAAAATTTCATATTGTTTGGCTTATGGACAGATTGACCTCTGGAGCTTCGCTTGCAATTTCAATGGTGTTAAAGTTTCCAAATGAGAATGTGTTCTTCTTGAAGATTTTAGTAGACTTCTCAAGCTTCCGGAATGGTATGGTGAGCAAAAATCCAAGTTCATTTGGGCCTCCAAACATTGCTTTTTAGACAGCTGATCCGAATCCCGCCTAGACTAAATTCCTTTTCGGACCAGTTGGAGTATTTGGGCCATACCTTGAGATTCTCAACTCCAAATCAGGTGATTCAAAAGCCCAAATTCATTAGAATTTCCAGGGCTACAACGTTTATTCTTTGTCCAAGGTCCAATTCGGTGGTTTACAAATTCAAAATTGGCTTACAAGGTGCTAATCAGTTTAGTTGTTAGATTTAGACTATTTGTGCATCACATGGGCACGTTTTTGGATGGATTCTTCCTTGGTTGGCTGATTCACATGTGTTAATTGGGTGTTTGATCTTGACTTATGATGATAAGTTAGCACACCATGAGTTCCTATAAATACCAAGTGAAGCTAGGCTTGTATTTTGTCAATTCACACACTAATTCACCACTAATTCATATACCAATTCCTTGTATCTATTCTCCACATTAGTTTGTTAGTATAGGAGTAGGGAGAGGAAGTAGACCTCCAAGGGGAGGCTACTCTCCTCTCCATTTTTATAGTTCAAGAGCAAGCAAGAGATCAACACTTATGGAAGCCTAGAATCGAAGGCGAAAGCTTAGAGATTGAAGATTGTGATCCGAAGTGACAGCCGGATATCAAAACATAGTTTTTCTTCTCTAAACTCTTCCTTTATTTTTGTATTCTATTATTGTTGAATATCTTGTAAATTATATTTTACATATTTGCTATGAACTCTTCTCATTTCTTTTATTTAGTTCCAAAGGGATGTTGAACTTTATTTACACTATTCATTCCTTTTTATATGAAGTTCATTCTTGATAATCCGTTTTAACTGTTGAATATTATTTGGCTTAACTAATTTAGTTTCTGCAGGATTAAATTGGTTAACTGATATCATCTGCTAGATCAAGGGATAATATTACGTGTAATTCATATTGTTCATAATCATTGGTAGCAATTAGTGATACATGATTGTGGTCAAGCTTTTGAGTATTACTATGATTATTGGAAGGCGAGTTAAATAATCCGAGCTTATGTGATTGTTACTTAGAATAGTCTAATTCCCTAGATCTTAATGCTACTGTTATATTAAATCTAGAGAGCTTGTTCTAAGTTGTATAATGGTTAGAATTTTGTGAAGAGCTTGTTTCATTGAGTGATAATTAAGGGGAGTTTCGGTTAGTAGAGCTTGTTGTTACCTAGGACTATTAATTTCATTGAAGGATAAATATTGCTATGATAAGGTGATATTGAACGGGAGAACTAAAATCTTTATTTTATTCTTATTTTGTTTTAGTTAATTAGTTAAATAAAATTCCAAACCTCCCCTTTTGGTTTACAAAGTATAAATTTAGACTAATCATTCTCTGTGGGATCGACTCTTACTTGCGCTACTACATTAATATCTTTTGCAGTAAGGTTTTATTTTTAGGTGCTTGCGACAGTACACCAGACTGCAAGATCAAATCTTGACTTAACTCCCCATCCATCACGAACCCAAGCTATCCAAGTTATTCAATCAGATTGATCATCTTAAGGATATGAGTTTCAACAGTAGTGCCCTCGGTCATACGAGATCGGAAGAGCTCCTTAGATATCTGATATCTAGCAGTCCTACTTTGCTCACCATACAACTTTTTGAGGTGCAGCAATATAGTAGGAGTATCCATAGTTTCATGCTGACGCTGAAGCTCGTTACTCATGGATGCGAGCATGATGCATTGAGCCAAGATTGCATCATCTTGCCACTTTCTGAAAGTAGCAACCTATTCCTCAGAGGCTGTTTCTGCAACATTTGCAGGGACTGGCGAATTTAGGACATAAGAAATCTTTTCAGCAGTGAGAACAATTCTCAGATTCCTTAACCAGTCCGTATAATTCGGTCCAGTCAGTTTGTTAGCATCAAGTATGCTACACAGTGATAGTGAGTTTGACATTTTTAAATTCTGCATGTGAAATAAAAAATATTTTAGCATACATTCATTTTATTAATCATCAAAATAAATTAGGTCTTTATTTAAATTGGTATCTCTCACTTTTTCATAAACTATATTACCCTCAATATATATAGTTCGGCAAATCTAATTAAAGATTTGCTAGTGAGAATAAGGATCCCATTTCAAATGTATATAGCCTTGTGTGACACAACAAACTATATATAAATAAATAGGTAGACAACTATTGTCAATTACATCACTATGTAACTTCTTGTATTTTTCCTCTTAGATTATTTTGATCAAGTGTGACACATCCGAATCAAAATTATCCAGGTTAAGTCCAATCTAGCACTTCCATATATTCAAAAGAAAAACACTGTTCTTGTGTGACACAACAAAAAAGCATCGTTCAGTCTATTTATAAGCATCAAATGTGATAAAGCAACCTCTTAAATATTTAATACTTGCCTTGTGTGACACAACAAACTCATATTAAATATTTAATACTCTATCGCTTTACCATGCTAGAAGGCGACGTTCGATATTCCAAATATCTTTGAACGCTTAGGACTTAATATAATTTCTTTGAGGGGTTTATAATTATTAGTCTCATCTTGTTTAGCGCGCATGCACATATATATATATAAAATACGAGTCATATTATTTTACATGCAAAGCATGTTGGATAATATATAATATATATATAGTAAGCATGCACATATAGAATACTATATTCTACCTGGATTGATTATGGACTTTTATTCTAGTTTGGTTCACTAGAGCCACCAAGTGAACCAAAAGGTCAAATCTAGAGTGCAAGAATTAAATTTAAATATAACTATTATATTTAAACCCGGGTTCTAATACAAACGGGTCTTTAAGCGCTACTTACTCCTTTGTCTCCAATTCTTCAAGTAATTCTTACTAAACCTATTACATAAACTATTTACAATAAATAGAAACCTTGATCAGCAGTGAAGGAGAAGTACATAGGAGGGAGATAGAATTTACATTAAGAAAAATCAGAGAAGACGAGGCACACAGACCCCATTTATAAAAACCCATACATTCAAGCATCCTTTAAAATAATTCCAATAACACATTGGTCAATAGTCCATAATCAATCCCTATTTATTATCATACATATCTCTATA
This sequence comes from Aralia elata, assembly GCA_034770075.1. NCBI lineage: Eukaryota > Viridiplantae > Streptophyta > Magnoliopsida > Apiales > Araliaceae > Aralia > Aralia elata. Next base: position 37,753,551 of record CM068380.1, on the reverse strand, counting down.
TGCATCAATAAATAACATTTATCTCATGAATAATAAAATCATTCCATATATGCATTGATATCAATTAATGGGCAAAAGTTTTACTAATATTTAGTTTTAAAACAAAATAAACTCTTTTATTTTAATCAAAAACCAAATCCAAATTAAACTCCTTTAATTATAGCAATCTGAAATCCTATTCCAGTTAAAATAAACATCTTTATTTTAAACTTTTATCAATTAAATAAACCATTTATGTTAATTGTGAAAAATAAAAAATTTTCAAACTCTGCATACCTGCGCGGCCGCGCTACACCCCTAGAAACGTTTTCTGGGTTAGTGCGCGGCCGTGCTCCAGAATGAACTGAAAGCGGCGCGGCCGCGCCGCGATGCAGATTCAGAAAATATTTTTCCAGCCCAAAAATCCGATCGTATCGCATATCAATTCATACATGGAATCATCAAAATCAATAATTAACACAATGATTAGTCTCTGATACCACTGTTAGGTTTGTATATAATGCAAGCATGCAATCAAATTACATAAATAGAGCGGAAGCGTGATAAAACGGATTTTAAAATTTTTCATACAAACCATCACCATGATCTTTCCTTGTGTTCAATTATCAATTAACGAAAGAGATAGAGATTAAGAAATTATACCCTCGTAGAACTGTGCTTCCTCGGGTACAAGTTCACCTCCAATTCCTTCGCGTTCTCCTTGAATTCCACCGACTAAATTCCTTTACTTGATCAACGTTAGTCACCTAAGTGTTTGGTCTCTAGAGGTGATCCACCAAGGAAGAATAGTTATTCAAGAAGACGGGTGTTGACAAAACCCTAGTTTATATCTCTATAGAAATTGCAAATACTCTTCACAATCTAATGCAAGAGTGTGTAACCCTAATCTATGATAAGACTCCTCTTATTTATAGATGTAGGAATAACCCTTCCCTAAACTATTTAGGATTAGGGTTTCTATTATAATTAAACTCATTTAATTAATTATGCTCCTAATCCAATTAGGAATCCATGTGAGAGTACTTCTATTAATTAATTCCCAATCCCTATTAGGAATTAAATAATAGTAATAGTAATAATAATAATAAGACTCCTCTTATTAATTTATATTTAATATCTCTAAAATATTAAATAGTAAATATTAAGCTATTTAATTTATTCTATCTCCATAGACTAAATTAAATACACTTAACTTATTATTACAATTATGCCATTTACTTCTTAAATAAATATTTTTCTTTTGCAGTGTGACCCTTTAGGTTCTCCATATTAAACCGGTTGTGAATAAATCAATTAGAAAAATTTTAATTATATTTAAATAAATTAATTAAACTATTTAATTCATTTAAATAAATAATATTTATTCTACAATAAGGGTAAGCTCCCTTAGCGATCAACGACTTTCCAGATAATATAGATTTCAACATTAATCACAAAAGAACCTTTAAGTGCATAGTTACCGTACAATTCAATCCTTCTACCATACAATGTCCCAATTAAATATAAGACATGGATTTACTGTCAAGTCTTATTTTATTTAATTATATGTATTTCGATTTCCAAATGCACAACTCTAAATAATGCAAATTAGAAACTCCTTTCTAATTTCATTCTGCCTTGGCCAAGGACTACTGAGTTGTCATTTATCGAATTACATAGGACATTCACATCTTTTACTAGATGAGGTAGATTCTTTGTTGACCATTCACCTATCTCCATGTACAAATTATTATACCCAATCATACCCTTTGATATACCCTAAAGGTCTTAAGAGACATGTCAAAGTATAACTCATCGTACACAAGATATTATGATGATCTCAAGTCCAAGGATCACTTGTACTACTATCACTATAGGAATTCCTATTGACAGGCGAGTAAAACTCCATTAGGTATTCCTTAGAGAGTCACGTTCAGTGAACTTATTCTCCAATAAGCATCTACATACTTGCTTTAGTGTCTCTACACAAATGATTATGAGATCAATCATCCTCTTCTTAAGAGCAAGCAACGTATGTATTACTCTATCCGGATTCACTAATCCCTTTTTTAGTAATCCAACAATTAGGAACGATTTTAGTTTGTGAGCTATCTAGAATTTAGATCTCATTAGCATGATCACCATCATGATTCTAAAAGTATTGCTCAAAACTATGGGTTTATCACATTTAATATAACAACACTATGTAGATAATGTAAAATGCCTTTTAAGAAAATCAATTCTTTTATTAATAAATGAATAAGATTACAAAGTATATGCTACATCATATCAAATATGATTAGTTTGTATGCATACTACTTTCACAAGGTCCCTTACGACAGGTATCTCTTCTAATTTCAGACTCTCTTTTCGAGTATCAACTATGTAGGCTAAGTATCCCACACAGCCTTGTCTTAACAACTTCCTGGCCTGCATCATCGTCAGACAACTCGCTTGCCAGGCGACTTGCTGCCGTAAAATACTACCTTTGACGGAGTCATAATTTTAATATGTTTCTTTTGGCAATCAATTATCGCTCCATAATTGAATAGCCAATACATACCCAAAATAACGTCAAATTCCCCAAGTTTGATTAGGATAAGATCTACGGTCATCACATTTCCCTTAATATTCACTCTATAGTTCTTGTGTATGTACCTAACAGGAATTAACTCCCTATTCGCAATTTTTATGTTCAAAGGGTAATCTAATTCCTCCTTAGGCAATTCTAAGTTCTTAGTAAAGTCATCGGATATAAATGAACAAGTAGCACCCGAATCAAACAATACATAGGCATCTATATTATTGATCAGAATGATACCTAACACCACATCGTGAGACTGCACGACATCTTGCACGGTCATGTTAAAAGTTCTGGCGGTAGGTCGGTTTGTTGGTGCTGATCCAGTTATGGTTAATATACTACCACCACTGTTCCCCTTATTTCCTCCTGTTCTTGCTCCTCGTGCTGCCTTCTTGGGGCAATCTCTAGCTAGATGATCCTTCGATCCGCAAGTGAAACAAGCGCCCTTCTTCGGATTTGGACAATTCGGTGCTATGTGGCCTTCCTGACCACAATTGTAGCAAACCCTCTTTCCTTTCAGGCATATCCCCACGTGATTCTTCCTGCATGTAACACACGCTTCTACCTTCTTCTTCTGACCTCCCTGTTGATTTCCAGCAGATCTATTATCATTCCACTTTCTCTTCTGATTGTGACCACCACTGTTACTACCACTTGCTTTGTTATTCTCATTTTCACCCTTCTTTTTTTTCTGCTCCTGGTTATACTTAGTCAGAGCATCACTTCCACCTTCTGCGATAATTGCCTTTTCCAAAACTCTGGTAAGAGTGTTCAATTGGAACATTGACACCTTGCTATATAACCACGGCTTCAATCCCTGTTCGAATCTCCTCGTCTTCCTTTCATCGGTGTTCACTTGGTAAGTTGCGAACCTAGCCAACTCGTTAAATTTCGCAGCTTATTCCGGTACAGTCATGGTACCCTGCTTCAGCTCCAGGAATTGAATCTCCATTTGATTTCGCGAGCTAGTCAAAAAATACATCTCAAAGAACATCTCTTTAAACCTATCCCATGCGATTACACCCTGACCTCCCCGAATTTTATTCGCTTGCCACCAGTAACTGGCCTCTGACTTAAGCATGAACATTGCAAAGGCAGTCTTTTGGTCATTACTAACCCTAGCAATGTCAAATACTTTCCATTTACATCACCCAGGTTTGGACTTCAATCGGGTTCAGGGAACCCCTAAATTCTGGCGGTCCTACCGCTTTAAAATCCTTAAATGACGTCATTGATGGAGCTTGCGGCTGATTTACAAGTGCTCCAGCTAAAAGGTTCACCAACTGCTGTATAAGATTAGCATTGGCGGCGTTGTTGTTATTGGTAGAGCTCTCCTGAGCTTGTTGACGTGGTTGACGTCTCGGTGGCATTTTTAGTTCAAGAATATGCGCTTATTAGATCATCACTTAATTTCTTAAGTGTTCAACATTTAACTCAAACAATTCAGGTTAAACATTTAACACATAACATTTTCAAATAAAATTGATATTTCATTCATTCAAAAAAGTCTTAAACATAAAAAGATAGCATCACTGCTATTTACATTAACTATCCCAAGATCAAACAATCTTTAGGATTAAATAGTCATATTCCATTGTGTACAATCACGCTAGAATTTACATCATTAACTACCATAAATATTTACACATATACTTCAATACGTCTCCTATCACGGCCTACTAAGGCGTCGAACCGCCTTCCTGCGTTCTTCCTCCATGAGACGGAATATCGTCCTGCAATCCAACATGTACCATGGCAAGTCCTCGAACTGAACTAGATAGTGGAGAACTCGATCCTGGGCCCTATCAATCGCTGTCTAAAAGGTATAGTCTGTCTCCTCAATCTTAGCCTTCTTTTCCCGTTCACCTTCTTCGAAAATTTCTACACGTCGAGCGTTATTCATCCAAGCATCCTCTGCTCTAGCACGTTCCGCTGACTCCTCACTCAGATCATCCTTTAATTTCTGAATCTCAAGTTTTATCTTCTCATTCTCAGCTAAAAGGTCTTCTTTTTGGCTTTCTGCCTGAACTAACTTCCACTCCACGTCTCCAAGACGTATATCAAGATCCTCAATTTTCTCGTTCTTCTGGTCTATATGAGTCTAACGTCTATTTGCCAGTCCCTCCGAGTCTCTGACTCTATTCTGCAACTCTACGGTACGATCATACAATGCATCGTACATCTCAACATCGACAGAGGTAAAGGATATCTCCTCAGGATCCTCGTCATCCTCCTCAGCCTCTGTCTCAACATCCTCAGAGTCCTCCTTTGAATCAAACTCGGGCTCATGCTCCTGACTCACAACAATGATCAATAGAGATGGCTCTCTCTGTATCAACTGCTCTCGGATAACATGGATATCACGGGGCTCCTCCTCTCTAGCCACTCTGGGCTCAACATCCCTAGGCTGACTGAATCCTCCAACATCCGACATCTTGACAACAAAGTTTAAATTTTAATTAATACTCGGTACTAATCGCGGGACATAAGTTGTTAACACATAAGCACATAGCACATAAAGTCCTTTATTATCTTTAATGAATTCCGTAATTCATTCCTTAGAACTCGATAAGAGTTTATCACCACAATATTTTCTGACTCTAAAAAGGCTACTACCCTAAGGTTTTCCCCACCTAAGGTTCATAACCTACAGCTTTGATACCAACCTGTGACACCCCCAAATCCGGGTACTTCATTTCCACAGGATTTGGTGTTCACTATCTAAATACATCATATCACATTTAACTACCCATTCAAATATGAATGAAAACTCTTAATTAAAATAGAAATCTCCCATTAAAGGGTTACAACATCTTTAAGAAATAAATCCTAGGTCATCTAACCTTAAATAAACATCAATGCGGAAATATAACTTAAATCCATTACATAAACATCATGTAAATAAATATAACAAGTCTTCATCACTTGTTTGCTTTTCCTTTGTCCTTACTAGTGGATGGCTCGTCAGTTCTTTCAACTTTAGCTGCAATGTTATTATGCAAGGGTGAGCAACAATTGCCCAGCAAGTAACACAACAAAAATAATAATAACATGCGAATAATCATTGGATATCGGATAATCGAATTCTCGACTTTTGAATCAAGATTAGAATATAAGAATCAAAAAAAAACATTTGAGGGTCACAAGACCACGAATTATGTCCCAGGTTATCAAGTATTTTTACTTTAAACCTTTAACAGTCATAAGAATATATGGACCTTACTTCTCGTACTTAGGGGGATCAGCCCTTTGTACCATGTATGTGCACAACATCTAAACGCTAATGCGTAGAATAATCCCCTATATAAGAGTTGTTCATCTCAGTTTGACATCAGAGTCCGCACCAAAAGAAGTTTGGTTTAGATTTACATCAATAACATTTCTAGAATTTAGAATGCTCACCAACTATGGACTAGTCGAATCAATAAGGGTTCGCTAGTCAATCAAGGTTCAATAATCTAATGTGAAAGGTATTCGAGAACAAAAGACTGAATCTCAAATACAATTGAATAAATTTTGTATAACTGAAGCATTATAAAGAGGAAATTAAAACATCTCATTTGAATCCATGAAATTGAATGAAACGGAATTAAGAGTTTGCTCTGTTAAGTAATAGCATTATGAAGCTTGCATGGTAAAAGAATGTAGTTCAGGAACTTGCGTAATTGAAATTAAGATAGTAAGTAAGGATAAGATACTTGCTTTCAACGAAATAAAAAGATTAGGAGTAGTAAACTTGTCTCGTGCGCAGATTACAAATTAAAATTCACGTTCTTTAATCAACCTATAAATTACGTTTATAAAGCAGTAACAATAATTAGTCACAGTATTATAAACACTTCAGGATTCATTCTCATCCAATTTTCATTTTAATATCTCAATAGTCATCGGATAACTAATGGGTATATGCTTACCACTCATCACAGTATCTTAATATTCATTTCATACATTAGTCTAAGCTTTAGGTATGTCTACGATAACATAACATGACCACAAAGAAAAAAAAAATTTTACTCTCTTCTTTTTACTCTTTTTTTTGTTCCACCGCCGGGGCGGTGGTTTCATTTACAAAATGCCCGCCGGGGCGATAATTGCAATTCATTTTGGGCGCCAAGGCGAGGTTATCACCGGGGCGACCAAACTAGTTCATTTCTACTGTCGGGGCGGTGACACCTCTGGGGTGGCGATCCTAGAGTAATTCCACAGCCGGGGCGGTGGACTCGAAATCCAGTTCCTGCAGTTCGCGAAGAACGCAGAAAAATGCCAAATTTGGCCTAAATTTTTTATCAAATGACAAATTTAAGTCTACCCATTCATCATATGTATTATAAAATCAAAACCCATTACATGCACAATGATTTTAACATTGCAGACAATCTAGACAACCAAATAAAGGCTAAAAATCCATTGTTCATGTTTTGTATTTACATATTGATACATTTAACGTAATTAATCACTGTGAATTCATTTTTTAACCAAATTAATCCGTTAAACTCTTGTTTTCTTCATTTTTACATGCATAAACATAATTAGTCATCAATTTAGCCAATTAACATGCAAAACAAGTATCAATTTCATATATACAGTTCATATTCATACATAACTACCTTGTAAATTCTAGAACTTTATTTAAACACATAATCTCATGGATTTAATTACTATAAATCATATACAAACCATATAAATTAGATTTATGCATGCTTACAAACATCTAACATCAAGTTATTTAGAATTTAACCATAGAATTCAATTTACAGAGAACTCAGTGTACGTTCATGGAGAAGATTTAAAAGAACATAAAGTTAAAATTTGAATTTAAGGAATTTACCTTGATTAATAGTCTGGATTAAGCAAGATGATGAAATACTTTCTTCTTCCCTTCTCTAATTCTCTCAAATCTCTCTTTTTTTCTCTCTGTAAGCTTACAAAAATATACTGATAATGGAATGCGTATGAAGAACTAACACAATATGAATGTCAGTTAATCCCATATTGGGTTAACTGACTCCAACTCCCACTAAGGCCTCGTTTGGCTTGCTTATTAAAACTCTTCTTTTGGTTTATTTTAATAAATTACTTATAATATAGTTCATGTCACATATTTAATCAATTAAATAACCTCATTTAAATCAATTAAATAAAATAGAATAATTCTACATTAAATCACATAGTCACATAAATAAAATTCTCTTTTATTAATAATGACAAATTATTAAATCTCTAATTAATTATTAAATTAATTAGAAATAATATTATGCTTATTTAAATAATGCATTTAATCAAATAAACTTAATTAAACACATACTTTGAATATAAAAATTCTTCACATCAATTTAACTAATATAACACATATAATTAAATTAATCTACCACAAATTAATCAATTAATTATTTAATTCAATAATTAAATCATCAAAAAATATTTATTTAATTCAATAAATATTTAAAATAAATTACAAAAATCTCGTTCGTCACATCTTTCCCCCCTTAAAAGGATTCTGTCCCCAGAATCACGACTCAATTAATTCGTCCCGTTACAGTGGTTGTCTTTATCGATGACATCCTCATATACTCCAAAAGTCGTGAAGATCATGAGCGACACTTGAGGCCGATACTCCAAAAGCTTCGTGAAAACAAGTTATATGCCAAGTTGAAGAAATGCAAATTCTGGCTTGAGGAAGTAGCATTCATTGGTCACGTGATTTCTAAACAAGGAATATCGATTGACCCGACGATGATTGAAGTAGTATCAAATTGGGAGTAACCTAAGTTAGTAACCGAAGTACGAAGCTTTCTGGGCCTAGCTGGTTATTATCGGAGGTTCGTAGAAGGATTCTCTCAAATTGCCATTCCATTAACTCAGCTTACTCTGAAAAGCACAAAATTCGAATGGAGCGAGGAATGTGAGAAGAGTTTTCAAGAACTCAAGAGAAGACTCATTTCAGCACCTATTTTGGCAATACCACCAGGATTGGAAGGATTTGTTATCTACATCGATGCTTCAGGCAGAGGTCTAGGTTGTGTTCTCATGCAACATGGGAAAGTTATAGCTTATGCCTCTCGACAACTCAAGGAATATGAGAGGAATTATCTTACTCATGATCTAGACTTAGCAGCAGTCGTTTTCGCGTTGAAGATCTGGAGACATTACTTGTATGGAGAGAAAGTGGATATCTATACAGACCATAAAAACTCAAATATTTCTTCACCCAGAAGGAACTCAACATACGACAAAGACGTTGGCTCGAGCTGTTAAAGGATTACGACCATACCATCTAATACCATCCTGGAAAGGCGAACGTGGTAGCTGACGCATTGAGAAGAAGATCTTATGCAAGTACGAGTATGATACTGACAATGCAAAGGCCCATTTTGTGTGACTTACAAAGAATGGAGATAGAGTTAAAGACTCCAGGAACCCACGTGAAGATCGCACATATACGAGTAGAACCAACTTTAATCGACAAAATTAAAGCTGCTCAAGTTACAGACCCAGAGTTGGTGAATATGAAGAAGAAAGTACAAGAAGGTGCTATTCCAGAAGCAAGAGTCGACGAAGAAGGAATACTTCGAGTCAACTCTAGACTGTGTGTTCCTAACGACTCTGATTTGAAATATAGAATCATGATGGAGGCACACAATACACCATTTGCAATCCACCTTGGAAGTACTAAAATGTATCGTGATCTTCGACATACGTTTTGGTGGAGCAATATGAAGAGAGAGATCGCAGCGTTTATCTCAAGATGTTTAACTTGTCAACGTGTCAAGGCGGAGTATCAAGTACCAAGGGGTCCATTGCAACCACTTGAAATTCCAGAATGGAAGTGGGAACACATCAACATGGATTTCGTGATAGGTCTTCCTAAAGTTTCTCAAGGCTTAGACGTAATTTGGGTCATTATAGATAGATTGACCAAGTCTGCTCATTTCTTGCCTATACGAGAAAACTATTCACTTGAGCGTCTTGCTAGTATGTATATAAGCGAGATTATGAGATTGCATGGTATGCTAGTATCCATAGTTTCTGATCGAGACCCTAGATTCATTTCACAATTTTGGGTCAGCTTGCAGAAAGCTATGGGCACTGAATTACGATTCAATTCTACATACCATCCCCAGACAAACGGGCAATTGGAAAGGACCATTCAAACTTTTGAAGATCAGTTGAGATTCTGCGCACTAGACTTCAAAGGAAGTTGGGATAACCACTTACCATTGGTGAAAATCTCCTACAACAACAATTATCAAGCACGTATAGGCTTAGCTCCTTTTGAGGCGTTGTATGGACGAAGGTGTCGTTCTTCAGTATGTTAGGATAAAGTAGGCAAGGCTAAATTATTGGGACCAGAGTTGATACGTATGACTGTAGAAAAGATTCAAATGATCCGGCAATGTATACAAACAGCACAAGATCGACAAAAGAGTTATGCTGATCTTCATCGAAGGGACGAGGAATTCAATGTCGGAGACCATGTATTTTTACGTGTTGCTCCATGGAAAAGAGTTACGAGATTCGAAAAAAGAAAAAAGCTCAACCCTTGATTTATTGGTCCATTTGAAATCCTCGATCGAGTAGGAACTGTGGCCTATAGACTCGCTTTACCACCAAGCATGTCCCGTGTTCATAACGTTTTTCACATATCCATGTTACATAAATATGTGAAAGACCTGAACCACCTTATTTAATTAGAACCAAACGAGATAGCAGCGGATTTAACGTATGAGGAGGTACCTATCAAGATCTTGGATAAGAAGGAACAAATTCTACGCTCAAAGGTTATACCTCAAGTCAAAGTTTTTATGGAGAAACCATGATACAGAGAAAATAACTTGGGAGTTAGAATCTGAAATGAGGGCAAGGTATCCTCAGTTCTTCGAAATGCCAGGTACGTACGTTAATTTTGAGGACGAAATTTCATAAGGAGGGGAGATTGTAAGACCCCGACTTTTATGAATAAGATTTTATTTTTTCTCTATGATTATTATTCTAAATAGTAAAGTGTTTAATTGTTATAATGTTATAGTTAAGGGTGATATATGCAAATTATCTGATAAATAATATGTCGGGAAATATTCTTTCTGTCGGGGAATATTATTTCTATCAGAGAATATTATATTTGGTAAAGTACGAAAGTACGACGACGTCGAAATAACAAAACATTAGTGGGCCTCACAACGACTAATTGCCGGATACTGAAAACGACAGTATTTTGTCAACAGTATTATCACTTGTAACTGTTGAATTACCCGGTAATAAAAGAACAGTTGCACGCGATATTCCACAGTAGCACATGGTATTGCACAATATTTCATATTATTGATTCAATAATTGATAAAGTAGCAATTGCACAACATTTTAACTCAATAATTGTTACAGTAACATTTGCATAGTATTTTATATTATTAATTCGGTGATTTGTTACGGCATAGTAACTTATATTATTTGATATGATATTATTAGACCAGTTAGTATTATTAACAATGTCTAGAAGTTCTGTCAAGAAAAGAAGTTATTTAATTGTGCGCCGTTTCAACGGAAAGCCCCCTCTTTCTTGGGAATAATCTGGTTGTGTGACGCCCTTAAATCTGTGTATCATCAAACACAAGATAGGGTGCTCACGATACATCTTACACCATCATCTTTCTAAAAAAACTCCATAAATTAATATTAATATTAATAATAAAATATACATCAACATCCAAATAATCCCAGGTTTACATAACCTTAAACAATCTTAAACTTAGCGTTTATCGCTTCTTTACATTGAGGCGGAAATTTAAATCTATTATATAAATAATCTTTCAATTCTTCATCTTAGCCTTTCCCTTGTCCTTTCCCGAGCTCTCTGCCTTCTTACCTTTAACTGTAATGTTAAAGCAAGAATGAGTACAAATTGCCCAGCAAGTAGACAAAATAATATGTTGTTGAACATCAAAAGTAGAATCATCTGTTTTGACATTTCTCCATAAACAAAAGAATAATCAAGAAGTAGTGTCGAATGGCAAAGATAAGAGTTCTAGAATTTTCAACTGCATACTAAGGGGTATAAGAACCCTGAACATTGTTTTTAATTAATTGAAAACCATCAGAAGTTTCGACAATCAAATAGTCTTTAAAAACATTCTCCGCAAGTACTCCAGGTGATCAGCCTTTCGTACCCTACATTATGCATAAGTATAAAGTTTAATCGCATAAGCGTAAATGGGACTATATGCCTGTCATTAGTTTTCCGTTAATCGGGTTGTTCATTTTAGTATTCATGCGGAACCGCACCAAAACAATTTGGATTGGTAAACTTTAATTAACTACAGTGAATTTGAATAATTCAAATGATGATCGTTTCGCATCATTAGTATCTAGCCGGAACAAAAGGCCAGAATGTAATCTAAAGAAATAGTTCATAATCAAATAAAACTTATACGCAATTGAAACTGAGTTATCATCGATTGAAATTGAACATGATATGATCTCGAATGAGTTATAACTTGCAAATGGGGACTTTGTAAACAAATTTCACAAATTAGGAAACTTACTTTCGTAGAAACAAAATGAATTAAGATAGAATACTTGCCTTTCGCGTAGTTTACGATTATTGCTTAACTTTACTGCAAATATCCTATATATATTCATATATAGATATTCATTAGTCACTCATTAACAGATTCTCAAATTCTATTCACTCAATACATACTTAATGCAACTCTTTCATGTTTACAGATATGAATTACAAACATACATTTAACCAAATATACATTTAAAGCAAATCATCATATATCACAAATTGTTGCTTTTGTTTTTACTCCAAGAGTTTCATTTATAAAACCCGTTTAAACCTTTTGAAATCTTGGTTCTATATAGCCATTACATACTTAGACAGTACAAACATCCCAATTGGCACATAGCAAAGCTTATAAGGGTGCAATATATATGTTCCAAGCCTCAGTTTACAATCACAACCTCTTGGCAACTCTGTAGCACGGCGCAGCCACTCTGCATTTATGCTTGGGAGTGGCGCGGCCGCGCTACTCCCATTCAGGCCCAGAACTAAGTCTTTCAATGCACAGCTCTCTTTCTAGCATGTTAGGGTCTTAGTATACAACATATAACAAATATACACATTATTCTGAAGATTTAAAACTAAATTAGGTCCATGCATTCGACATTTAATATATCATTTTGAAATTTCTTTTCAAAACCAGCTTAATAGCTCTTTTCCTTAAAGACTAACCATGATCATATTTGACTCTCATATTATTGCTACATAGGTTCTGATACACACGCTCAAATATTAATAAAATATATTTACATCGTTTCTTCAATTCAAAATAGCTTTTTCTCAACAAAATATCTATCAAATCATAGTTTACAAATCAACTTTGTGATAACATACTCATGATACATCTTAATACGTGTTTAAGGCTTCTTCATGCTCATTATACAAGGTTAAGTTGGGTTCTAAGGGTTGAGCAAATAAATAAAAAAAACACCAGTTCAGTTCTGGTGCAGGCGCGGCCACGCCCTGTTTAGCCTTGGTACCAGCGCGACCGCGCTGGTACACAGACACAGGTGATGCAGGCTGCTGCTGCTGCGAACCAAACTACTAAAAACTTATGCAATCGTAATTTGGACACATGCAATTATTGTAACCTCAACCAAAATAACATGACTTATATACTTAACTATTCTAATAGCACCAACAACTCTATTAGCAAACTTAGAACCTCTAAAATCAAAATTCTTACATTTTAAACAATTTAATCACATTTAAGCAATTTAACCAACATGAAACATGTTTAGCATTACTAGACTGAATTCAGAGCATACATGGCATGATTAAACTCAGAATTTTTATTCTTTAATAATCTACAATCACCAATTAACAACAATATAGCAACACATAACCCAGTCAGAACATTTATCTCAACGAATAAGCATTTTCACGTCATTTCTTGTATATATAATGAAAGTTCATAGATTTAACCTCTAAGATGAATTCTTCTTCTTGAATTTACTAGATAATATTTCTCATCTAGCTTGATTAATCCTCTGCAATCTCCAGAAAGCTTCTATCTCTCTCTCACTCTCACTTCTTCTCTCGGTATAGAATTAGCAAAATGAGGCCAATGCTTTAGGTAGAGAGTTTTATATAGATTTGATTGTAATTGAGTCCCTCCACCCTTCCAATTCCATTCCATCAGATTGAACCCCTTTACATTCTTCATCAATTTTATCAGTTACTAGAGAGAGAGAGGTTAAGAAAATGAAAAGATTTTGGGTTTAAAGGAATGAAATAACTCCCTCCTTCTTCAATTTTGCAATAACCGTGCTCTCTCCTCTCATTTGTCTCAATTTGATAGTCACTTTGGTCCCTCCAAATTCAGCTGATACAATTTTAATTAATAAATTATTATATTAATCAATTAAATAAATTATTTTACCATTTTGCCCTCCGGAATTCAATATTTTTGTTACTAATATCGATTCCTACTAAAATCGACGTTCCGAACGTCGTGGGCATATTCGTTTGGTCAAAATCATCCCCGTACACGAGTTTGACTTTTTATCCGAAAAAGTCAACTGGTTGACTTTGACTAAAAAGTCAACCCCGACACATTTTGTGATTACAGTCTATTCTGACTAATTTTGACATTCCGAACTCAAATATACAGTTCGCATTTTCAATTTCCACTCCGAACTCAAATTTGAGTTTTAACTCCATTCCTTGAATAAAATTGTTAACTACTTCGTTAAATTCAAATAATTAAATTAATCCAAACCAACTATCTAAATACATCTCATCATATAACTCAATAATATATATATATATATATATATATATATATATTTAACGCATACACATATATTTATTAAAATCACTCAATAGATTCACATAAATTCAATTTATTAATTCCATTAAATTACATAATGATCTCGGGTATTACATTCACCCTCCCTTATTAGGATTCCGTCCTCGGAATCATCACAAAGCTAAACAAAAAGATTAGGGTAATTTTTCATCATCTTCTCCTCGAGTTTTCACGTAGCTTCGTCAGCATTGTGGTCCCTCCATACTACCTTAACAGAAGGTATTACTTTATTTCATAAAACTTGCTCTTTCCTATCAATAATTTGAACAGGAATTTCCTCGTAGGCTAAATCTTTCTCAAACTGAATGGATTCATACTCTATAACATGCTTGTAATCCTGCTTGTAAGGTCGTAAAACTGACACATAGAACACGTTGTGTACATGCTCCAACTTCGGAGGTAAAGTTATTTCATAAACTACATCACCTACTCGCCTCAATACTTCAAAGGGTCCTATAAACCTCGGGCTTAGTTTTTCTTTCTTTCCAAATCTCATTTTCCCTTTCCAGGGAGATACTTTCAAGAACACATAAGAACCAATGTCAAAGTCTCGCTGCTGCCTATGTTGATTAGCATATTTCTTCTGTCGATCTTGAGACGACACCAATCTTGCTCGTATTGTTTTGACAATATCTGCAATCTGTTGTACCAATTCTGGTCCTAGCAATCGTCGTTCCCCTACTTCATCCCAGCACAATAGGGTTCTGCACTTTCTTCCATACAGAGCTTCATAAGGTGGCATACCGATGCTTGCATGGTAACTGTTGTTGTACGCAAACTCCACCAATGGTAGAGGTCATCCCAACTTCCTTTGAAATCCATAACGCACGCTCTCAACATATCTTCTAGGGTTTGAATTGTCCTTTCACTATGCCCATCTGTCTGGGGATGATATGCATTGCTCAACCTCAGTTGTGTTCCCATGCGTTCTTAGAGACTTTTCCAGAAATTCACTGTGAAATGTGGATCGCGATCTGACACAATGGATACTGGCACACCATGTCTGGAGATGATTTCTTTGATGTAGAGTTTTGCCAATTGATCCAAGTTAAATTTGATCTTGATCGGTAAAAAGTGCACTGACTTAATCAATCGATCGACGATCACCCATACTGCATCATAACCCTTCTGTGTAGTTGGAAGCCCTACCACGAAGTCCATCGTGATATGCTCCCACTTCCATTCCGGTATTTCCAAAGGTTGAAGTAACCCGCTTGGTTTCTGATCTTCTGTCTTAACTCTTTGACAAGTCAAACACCTGCTGACGCATTGCGCGACCTCTCTCTTCATATTGGACCACCAATAATGTTGGCGCAGATCCCGATACATTTTTGTGCTCCCCGGATGAACCAAGTAACTCGAACTATAAGCTTTATGCAAGATTTCTTCTTTTAACTCGGATACTGCTGGCACCCAAATTTTCTCCTCAAATCTCAACAATCCATCACCATCCACCCTGAACTTATGCTTCTCCCCATCTAAAATTCTCTTCTTTAACTTTCCACATTCTTCATCGCTGCCTTGCGCTTCTTTTATCCTATCCAATAGAGTCGGGCGAGCCT
This sequence comes from Aralia elata, assembly GCA_034770075.1. Classification (NCBI taxonomy): domain Eukaryota; kingdom Viridiplantae; phylum Streptophyta; class Magnoliopsida; order Apiales; family Araliaceae; genus Aralia; species Aralia elata. The sequence continues at coordinate 37,737,556 of CM068380.1, read as the reverse complement.
CCACTACAAATAATTTCTCATTTGACTCCTTTAGACTCTTTATCTCGAGTTCCAATCTCACTATTTCCTTGATTAACTCTTCTTGAGCTGTTAACATTACCAACTTTTCACTTCCCTTCCTACTTAATGCATCTGCAACCACGTTAGCTTTTCCCGGATGATATAAGATTTGGCAATCGTAATCCTTAATCAGTTCCAACCACCTCCTCTGTCGCATGTTCAACTCTTTCTGAGTGAAAATATACTTTATGGTCCGTGTATATTTCACACTTTACACTATATAAATAGTGCCTCCATATCTTTAGGGCAAATACTACCGCTGCCAAATCCAGGTCGTGGGTAGGATATCCCTTTTCATAATCCTTCAACTGCCGTGATGCGTACGCAATAACTTTACCATGTTGCATTAGCACACAGCCAAGTCCTTTATGTGACGCATCACTATAAACCACAAAATCACCTGTATCGTCTGATAAAGACAACACTGGTGCTTCACTCAATCTTTTCTTCAGCTCCTAAAAACTCTCCTCACACTTCTCCGTCCAAACAAATTTTACCGACTTCCTTGTCAGATTAGTCAGAGTTCCTACGATTTTCGAAAAATCTTGAATGAACCTTCTGTAATAACCTGCCAAACCCAAGAAACTCCTTACTTTAGTCGGCATCTTCGGCTGCTCCCAATTTATTACGGCCTTCACCTTGGCTGGATCCACCGATATTCCGTTCTTGTCAATTACATGGCCCAGAAATTGAACTCTTTCCAACCAAAATTCACACTTCAAGAATTTTATGTATAATTTCTCCTTTCTCAACGCTTCCAACACCATCCTTAAATGTTCAGCATGATTTTCCTGAGTCTTAGAATAAATCAGAATATCATCTATGAACACAACTACAAACTTATCCAAGTATTGCTTGAATACCCGGTTCATCATGTCCATAAATGCTGCTGGCGCGTTCGTTAACCCGAATGACATTATCAGGAACTCGTAATAGCTATAACGAGTCCTGAATGTTGTCTTAGGTACATCTTCCTTCTTCACCTTCAATTGATGATAACCCATTCTTAAATAGATTTTGGAAAAATGTTTCGCTCCCTTCAACTGATCAAACAAATCATCTATTCTGGGTAGTGGGTATTTGTTTTTGATCGTCACTTTGTTTAACTCCCGATAGTCGATACAAAGTCTCATCGATCTGTCCTTCTTTTAAACAAATAAAACTGGTGCTCCCCAAGGAGACACACTCGGTTGGATATACTTCTTATCTAATAACTCTTGCAGCTATACCATCAGCTCCTTCATCTCCACTGGTGCCATTCTGTATGGGGCTTTCGAAATTGGTGTCGTTCCAGGTACTAGATCTATAACGAATTCAATCTCCTTATCTGGTGGTAGACCTGGCAAATCCTTCGGGAACACATCAGGAAACTCATTTACAACAGGTATCTGCCCCATCTCTGCTTCCACCCTCTGAGTATCAACAATATGGGCCAGATAACCTACACAGCCTCTTTTCAACAATTTCCTAGCTTGCATCATCGTCAAATAACTCGAGTGTCTAGGCGATTTGCTACCATAAAACACTACCTTAGACTGATTTGGAGTCTGAAAGTTTATACACTTCTTCTGGCAATCTATTATTGCCCCATGGTTAAATAACCAGTCCATACCTAGTATTACATCAAATTCTCCTAGTTGAATTGGAACTAAATCCACCGGCAACTTATGCCCCCTTATATCTATAACACAATTTCTATAAATATGGCTAACGGGAATTATTTCCTTATTCACCACTTCTATGTTCATAGGATATTTTAATTCTTCCTGGGGTAGTTTTAATCGTCGGGAGAATTCATGTGATACGAAGGAACAAGTAGCACCCGAATCAAATAACACATATGCAGATATATCATTGATCGGAATGATACATGAAACCACGTCCTTTGATGCGACCGCATCTTGAACTGTCATGTTGAAAGTCCTTGCTGTTAGTCGATTCTGAATTGGTGGTCCAGAAATTGTAAGATTCCCAGCGTTATTTCCCCTTCCTCCATTTCCTCCACTTGAGTTCTTCTTCGGCCAATTCCTAGCCTGATGATCCAATGCTCCGCAGTTGAAGCATCCATTCTTCTTTAGTACGGGGCAATTGGGAGAGATGTGCCCCTCCTGTCCGCAATTGAAACATACATTCTTTCCCTTTAGGCAAGCGCCTGGGTGACTCTTTCCACACTCCTTGCAAGCCTCTGCTCTTTTCTTCGAATCACTAAATTTACCCCCAAAACTTGTTGGGTTGCTGTTGTTATTGTTGTTGTTGATCCACTTCCTCTTGTTACCACTACTACTACCTTCCCCTCTATTTCCTCCCTCATTCTTCTTCTTCTTTTCCTTGTTGAATTTCATCAGGGCTTCATTTTCGCCCTCAGCAATTATAGCCTTCTCCAGGAGAGTAGCGAAGCTGTTCGTCTGCAATACTGAAACTCTGCTAAATAACCATGGCTTGAGACCCTGCTCGAACCTCCTCGTCTTTCTCTCTTCAGTGTCGACCTGATGAGGTGCAAAACTCGCCAGTTCGTTAAATTTTGCGGCGTATTGGGGTACCGTCATGTCATCTTTCTTCAGCGCCAAAAATTGTAACTCCATGTGACTCTGCATACTCACAGGAAAGTAATTTTCGAAAAAGACCTCTTTAAACCTCCCCCAAGGTACCACACCTTCTCCAGCCCTGTTCTGGTTCGCCTCCCACCAGAAGTTAGCTTCATCTTTCAGCATGTACGTGGCGAAGATCGTTTTCTGCTCATCTCCTACTCAGGCGATTGTAAATGCCTTTTCCATTTCTTTGATCCACGACTGGGCTTCAATGGGTTCTGTGGTCCCTTTGAATTCAGGGGGTCCCTGTGAGCGCCCCCAAACCCGGGTCCCTTGAACCTTGGACCTGGTGCGTCACGATACATCATATTTACAATTATTGCGGAAGATATAAACATAAATTGTTTATACATTAAACTTTGCTACATATCCCAAGGTCTATAACCTTAACTTAATACATATTTACCTTTAGATTCACAAAAGGTTTACACAATTAACTTACATCAAGTAACTAATTTAGTTATCATGCATAACAATCTAATCTTGTCCTTTGCTTCTGTCTTTGTCTTTCCTCGAACATTCGCCTTAAATCTGAAATTTGTTATCATGATATAGCAAGGGTGAGCAACTACTTTACTCAGCAAGTTTAAATACAATAAAGATATATCATGATTGAAAGAATGAATAAGCTTTAGAACTTTTCAACAATATAATAATTGTGAAAGAGCATGAATCAGAATTTCAATAATTGAATGACTGAATTCAATAATATAGGGTGTCAATAATGACCATGAACAATTTAACTGAACCTTATGGTAATAAAGGTGATCAGCCTTTCATACCTGATGAACATATGTAATATGCACTAAGTGCGAATCAATAATCATAGTTGTGGAATAATCAACAATAATTATCCACCAACATGCTTGAAAGATAATAACTCGAGTGTGAGTTAGGGAACTTGCTTGTACCGTCGATTACTGCTACGCAATCTAACTTAATCTCTTATGAAAGACCTATCAGTTATAAGATTGATCTTTCAATTAGCATCGCATATTATGCCTCATAACACTACTAATATTTAAGCACACATAACCAAATATTAGATAGCACCTTAGCACCATACCCATTCATAATTCTAAAACGGGTACACATCGAGTCTTTGTGACGCCCCCAAATTCGGGTCTCCAACTACCCGGATCCAGTCATCACGATCCAATACCACATTCACCTCCAACAACATACATTGACTAAAATGCGGAATATAACAAACATATGTTGTTCATTAGAAAGGTGTTACTAGTCCCAAGATACATAACCTTAATACATAACACAAAACATACCCTAATTAATAATCATGGTTTAAATTACATTAATAGTAATTAACTACACATAAGATAAAATCAGCTACGTGAAGCCTATCACTTCATCTTTTCTTTCCCTTTGCTCTTTCCTGATGTCTCGGGTTTAGCTGCAATGGAGTCATGATATAGCAAGGGTGAGCAACGAGTTTGCTCAACAAGTTTAAAGTACAACAATAAGGATATATCATGATGAAAGGGATATAGAAAGAGATTTCAACAATATAATTATCAGAAGCAAGAACAATAATTGCTTTTAGAACAATTGATAGTCAAGTAGACTTTGAACAATAACTTTCAAAGGAGTCAATAGCTAGTTGACCCTCTGGTTACTGGCTACAGAATAAGTACTTGAGGGGATCAGCCTCGCGTACTCTATGTATATGCATAACATTTAACTCTGTTGTTTGTACCTTATATTCGATACATGGGGTACTCCCCTATAAATAAAAGGGGTGTTCATTTTAGTCTAAGAATCCATACCATTGATTGGTTCGAATAGCTTTTATAAATTCTCATATACTTGCCTGACCGAACAAAGGTCCAGACTAAATCTTAAATAGTTTGTGAATTACAGAACTTTAATAATGTACGAATCCAAGACTGTACGAATTCAAATGCACCGAGTGCGAATGTCAGTAATATCGATGTGGAATAACAGTAAATTAATTAAACCACTTAAGCATTCTTGGAATAAAATTTCAAGCTACAATACAATAGCAGCCTGCTCGAATGAAAAGAAACTTGCAACAATTAAAGTTTCAGAATAGAGAACTTGCTCAATGTAAAAGTTGAGTAAGATGGAACTTGCATTCAATATACTGAAAGAATGAAGTTAGGGAACTTGCCTGTTTGCTCAGCTACAATAAGTTTTAGCTTTAACTAATTGACCTTGGATGACCTATCATTTGATAAAGTCGATTTATCCATTAGCATTGTATAGCAGTATATCGATGCACCCACTTATGCTATTTATTTAGCAGGTAAGCAATTCATATAGCATATAAGTCAATAGATCAGTCTCAATCTCATAGGGTACTTAATTGATCTGTAGACTGAGAAATTATTTACTAACAATGGTTCTCTTAAATGATAAACACTTATAACTGTTTTAATCTATTTATAATATTTTATTAACTCTATTGGCATTTAATTACTATTTAACATTAGCTAAACAGAAATTAATTAATGACCTCCAGCTATTATTTAAAACAAATCATGGTTACTATCATTTGAATACTCAAATTATTACCTTTAATTATCTCTAAGTATGGGTTAAAAATCCTTATTTATTATTCATAAAATAGATAATAAATTTATTCTGGTTTAATGTCAACTAAATAACAACTGATCACTTATTTAGTTTACTCTTAATTACTATTCACTCTTAAGGGTAATTGAGTAATTATTATCCCTGGTTCCTTATTCAACATTAATCAAATACTTAATGTATAAATTCGCACACACTTAATTATTATTTAATATTAATTAAATAATCATTAAGTATTTATTATCTTTATTTATTTAGGGCCAAAAATAAATAATTAACTTATTAATCTCACTCATACTTAATCATTATTTCAATAATGATTGAGTAATTGTTATCTTTATTAGCCTTATTCTTACCTAATCATTATTAATTGAATCAAATATTGATTATCTTTATTTATTATTTAGTGATAAATAATAAATAATTACTTTATTAACTTCATTCATACTTATTTAATATTAATTAAATAATAATTAAATATTTATTATCTTTATTTATTATTTATTGATAAATAATAAACAATTATTTATTAACTTTGTTCATACCTAATTATTAATTAAATAATAATTAAATATTTATTATCTTTATTTATTATTAATAAATAACAAATAATTATTTTATTACTTTATTCATACTTAATTATTATTAAATAATAATTAAATATTTATTATCTTTATTTATTATTTATTGCTAAATAATAATTATTTTATTAATGTTATTCATACTTAATTATTATTAACTAATAATTAAATATTTACTATCTTTATTAGTTCTTTATTGGTAAATAATAATTATCTCGTTAACCTTATTATTATTTAATATTAACTAAATAATAATTTAAATACTTATTATCTTATTTATTATTGTTAGCAGTTTGCCCAACAAATCCCTACCCAACAGCTAGGTTCGATTCCCAGCCACACCAAAAAAAAAAATTTTGGCAGAGTACTGCCTTATAATACCTATCCTCCCCTGTTTCCAGGCTTGCAAAACAACATATATAGTCACGTATAATACCCATAATCCAGGCTCCTATAACAAGCTACAACAACATAACCCAACAGCAGACCAACGAAACAGAACAAACAGAAAAGCAACATAGCGAAGAAATTTGGATTCCATAACAGTTCTTGAACATATATGCATAACAAAATTTTGGTTCATTCGGGTATTACAACAGACAGTTGGGGGGCATGCTAGTTTTTCTTCATTCACTAACAACCCAGTTTTATATCACAACCATTAACCATCCCTATATTTCCATGGACTCCCATACACAGCTCTTGGCCAAAAACAACACCATACAATATCAGCACAACCCAATATAATATAATGTTCGAGTTTCAATTCAAAGCAATACAAACCTAATAAAGGGTATAACACCAACAACACCAAAGAAAAGGGAAAACAAAACTAACAAAATGCTACAATAGCTTGTGTACATCGAATCATCTTATACCTTGATGCCGATCGGTTTGCGGTCCTTCTTCTTCTACCGAAATAAATGGTAAATCCAGACATTCAAGGCTAGTTCTCTTCCTCTGCTCCCTCTTCTATTGGCGACTCACTCTCAGATTTGGACTCACAGAACAAATGAAATCGGCAGCTAAGCTTGGGTTGGGTCCTAATTTATAGTGGGAACTTTACCCAATTGGCTGGGTATTACCTCAATTGATAAGCTAAAGACCTATGGTAGGAGGGAGGTAGGCGACTGATGGTCCACCTCAGGCCCATCGCTGCACAGCTAGGTTCGGCCGCCCCTCGAGCCTTGCGTTCCCCCCACTGGTCAAATCGCCTTTCTCTAAATCCTTTGGTCCGTTCAAAAATCGCTCAGTCGCCCATATCGATTCCTTGATTAGCCCAGAGGTCGGCGAGTTCTTCCTCTAGTCCGATCGGTCGGTCGCTCGTGTCAACGCACGGGTCTTCTACACGCCGACGTACGACTTGGTGTCCCTTCCTTCCGTCCTTCGCCCGTTTGGTTTGATTGAGAGGCTAGGTCTGTTGAGTCTAGGGCTAGAATCCCTCCTTGCTCGGCTTAACCCCTCTCTTTTTCTCCCGTTTCTATCTGATTTGAGGCTAGGTCTGCTAAATTCCCAAATTGATTTACCGGTGGACCTTTTTTTCCAACTCCTTAGAGGTGAACCGACTCGGCAGGAGAAAGAAAGAAAAAAAAATGGGCTCACCCAAATTGAATTGGGCTAGCTGAAGAGAATTAGAAAAGTGGCCCAATTGGTTTAGCTCGACCCAGCCCACTCTGTTGGCCCAACAGGAAAATAAAAGTAAAATGGGTTCAACCAAATAAGAGGGGAAATGGGCCAGTCGACAAAAGAAGTGACCCAATTAAATTAATAACATTATATTTCTAATATTTAATTTAAATACTAATTCAATTAATTAGTAAAAAAAAATATTTGTTTTAACAATAATTTCTCGTTCGAATTATTTAAATCCGACAATAGTAAAAGGAAATTATTTATTAATTTTTCCCAATCTTCTTGCAAATCAATTCTTAGGGTTAACTCATTAATTTATTCGAACTATCAGTGAGCCCCTTTAATGCAAAGAAAATTTATTGGACCATATAGTTATATAATTAAATAATACCTATATAGATCCAATTAAGCCCGAAAAGAAAAAAAAATTATATATAAAAATGAATTTCATATATCAAAATAATTTGATACAAAGTTTAAAATTCCTGGACATTACATCCTCTCCCCCTTATAAAAATTTCGTCCTCGGAATTTCAATCTAAGGTTACTCAAATAACTGCGGGTAATTTGCCCTTATCTTCTCTTCGAGATTCCACGTGGCTTCTTCCACCTCGTGATTCCTCCAGAGTACTTTAACCGAATGAATGATTTTATTCCTCAGTTTCTGCTCCTTTCTATCCAGTATTTGGACAGGAATCTCTTCGTACGATAAGTCTTTCTCGACTTGAATTGGCTCATAGGAAATAACATGCTTGTAGTCTGGCTTATATGGACGTAACACTGATACATGAAACACGTTGTGAATGTGCTCAAGTTCAGGAGGTAATGCTACCTCGTACGCCACTTCGCATATTCTCCTTAATATTTCAAAAGGTCCTATAAACCTAGGGCTCAATTTGCCCTTCTTCCCAAAACGGATCTTCCCCTTCCAGGGAGATACTTTCAAAAATACAGAGCTGCCAACTTCAAGGTCTCGCTTCTGACGATGCAAGTCGGCATACTTCTTCTGACGATCCTGAGCTGCTACTAAACACTGTCTTATCACCTTAATGATTTCCACGGTTTGTTGTACCAATTCTGGTCCCAACAATCTCCGTTCACCGACTTCATCCCAACATAACGGCGTTCGACACTTCCTCCCATACAATGCTTCGTACGGTGGCATACCAATGCTAGCATGATAACTGTTGTTGTAAGCGAACTCTACCAGTGGTAAATGATCGTCCCAGTTGCCCCCTAAGTCCATCACAACTGCTCGGAGCATATCTTCCAAGGTCTGAATCGTTCGCTCGCTCTGACTATCAGTCTGAGGATGATACGCCGTACTCATTCTCAACTGTGTTCCTATTCTTTCCTGTAGACTCCTCCAAAAATTTGACGTGAAGCGCGGATCTCTGTCAGATACAATAGATACCGGCACTCCATGTCGTGACACTATCTCTTTTACGTAAAGTTTCGCTAACTGCTCCAATTTGTACCTGATCTTGATCGGTAGAAAATGGGCAGACTTGGTTAAACGATCTACGATCACCCAGATGGCGTCTAGACCCTTCTGTGTCGTTGGAAGTCCTACCACAAAATCCATTGTGATGTGCTCCCACTTCCACTCTGGAATTTCCAAAGGTTGCAACAATCCGCTCGGCCGCTGGTGCTCTGCCTTGACCCTCTGACAAGTTAAACACCGGCTGACGAATTCTGCAACTTCCCCCTTCAAATGCGGCCACCAATAATGTTGACGAAGATCTTGATACATTTTGGTGCTACCCGAATGTACCAAAAATCTCGTATTATGGGCCTCCTGCAATATTTCTTCCCTTAAGTCTGGTACGTAGGGTATCCAGATCCTTCCCTCGAATCTCAGCAAACCTGTGCTGTCAACCTTGTATTTCAACATTTTTCCTTCCGATAGTTGCTTCTTAATGACGATGCACTCTTCATCAAATTCTTGAGTCTCTTTTATCTTATCCAGTAGAGTCGGACCTACTATCACGGTGAACAATTTTTCGTCCGTCTCCATCGGATACTTAACCTCCAGTTCCAGACGTTTAAAGTCCTTTATCAACTCCTCTTGAACTATCAGCTGCATCAATTTCACCTTGCCTATTCTGCTTAAGGCATCAGCCACTACATTTGCTTTGCCCGGATGGTACAAAATCTCACAGTCGTAATCCTTGATCAATTCTAACCATCGGCGCTGCCTCATGTTCAGCTCTTTCTGAGTGAAGATATATTTCAGACTTTTATGATCTGTATATATCTCGCACTTCTCCGTGTACAGATAGTGCCTCCAAATATTCAAGGCGAAAACTACCGCGGCTAACTCCAGGTCATGAGTCGGGTAACCCTTCTCATAGTCCTTCAGCTGACGTGATGCGTACGCCACGACCTTGTCGTGCTGCATCAGCACACAACCAAGACCTTTGTGTGACGCGTCGCTATACACTACGAAACCCCCAGTGTTGTCTGGTAAGGTCAATACCGGTGCTTGGCTAAGTCTCTTCTTCAGCTCCATGAAACTATTCTCGCAATTCTCCGACCAAACGAACTTAACTGTTTTTCTGGTGAGATTGGTCAATGGCGATGCTATCTTTGAAAAATCCTGGATGAATCTCCGATAGTATCCCGCTAATCCCAGGAAACTCCTGATCTCTATTGGCGTCATCGGTTGCTCCCAATTGATGACCGCTTCTACTTTTGCTGGGTCCACCGAAACACCATTTTTGTCAATGACGTGACCCAAGAATTGCACCCTCTGCAACCAAAACTCGCACTTAGAGAACTTTTCATACAACTTCTCCCTCCTGAGAGCTTCCAATACAATTTTCAAATGTTCAGCATGTTTGTGACGCCCCCAAATTCGGGTCTCCAAATACCCGGATCCGGTCATCACGATTCAATACAAATATTCACCTCTAACAACATATGCTAACTAAAATGCGGAATATAATAAACATACGTTGTTCATTTCAAAGGTGTTACTAGTCCCAGAATACAAAAAAAACCTTAAGTACTTACACAATCTATACCCTAAATAAAAGTTAGGGTTTAAATTATATTAACAGCAATTAACTATACGTAAATTTAAAATCTGCTACATGAAGTCTATTACTTCATCTTTTCTTTTCCTTTGTTCTTCCCTGACGTCTCGGGTTTAACTGCAATAAAATCATGATATAGCAAGAATGAGCAACGAGTTTGCTCAGCAAGTTTAAAGTACAACAATAAGGATATATCATGATGAAGGGAATATAGAAGGAGAATTCAGCAATTATCAGAAACAATAACAATAAATGCTTTTAGAACAATTGGTAGTCGAATAGACTTTGAACAATAACTTCCAAAGGAGTCAATAGCTAGTTGACCCTCTGGTTACTGGCTACAGAATAAGTACTTGAGGGGATCAGCCTCGCGTACGCTATGTGTATGCATAACATTTAACTCTGCTAGATGTACCTTATATACGATACCTGGGGTACTCCCCTATAATAAAAGGGGGTGTTCAATCAGTCTAAGAATCCTTACCATTGATTGGTTCGGATAGCTTTTATAAATTCTTACATACGTGCCTGACCGAGACAAGGGTTCAGACTTAATCACGAATAGTTCATAAATTTCGGAACTTTAAATAGATATACGAATTCGAATGCACGAGTGCGAATGTCAATAAATACATAGATGTGGAATAATTTTAAAAGTGATTAGACCACTTAAGGCATGCTTGGAGATAAGATTCAAGCTTAAAGAATAATCTTGCAATATATACCTTTTTGCACCAATTAAAAATAATGCATAAGGTTTAGAAACTTGCATTCAATATACTGAAAGAATGAAGTTAGGGAACTTGCCTGTTTGCTCAGCTACAGATAAAACTTAGCTTTAATTAATCGACCTTGGCTGACCTATCATTTGGTAAAGTCGATTTATCCATTAGCATTGTATAGCAGTATATCGATACACCCATTTATGCTATTTATTTAGCAGATCAACAATTCACCGAATACATTACTACTTAACATTAGCTAAAAGGAATTAGTTAATGACCTTTAGTTGTTATTTCGGCAACTAATCCTGTTCATTTATTATTTGGATATTCAATTTTAGCAACCTTACTTGCTTTAAATCACTGATTTGTAACCCGATTTATTATTTTTAAACTAAGTAGTAATCTTGTTAGAGCATCATGGCTCAATCGTATCCAAATAATCTGACGATTATTCTTATTTGGTTAAATCTCGATTTACTACATAAATAATAAATTTATTAGTGTATTACCAACTAACAGTGACTGAAAATTACTAAGTGATTTAAGTTTTCATGTACATTTTACTACTATTCACTTTTAGGGGTAATTAAGTAATTATCAATCCTTGTTCCTTATTCAACATTAATTAAATACTTAACGTATTAATTCTACACACACTTAACATTAGTTAATATTAATTAAATAATCCTTAAGTATTCATCATCTTTATTTATTAAGGCCAAAAATAAATAATTAACTTATTAATCTCACTCATACTTAATTATTATTTGATAATAATGTAATAATAATTATCATCTCTATTCATTATTTAATGGTAAATAATAATTGATCAATTTATTTACCGTACTCCTACTTACTCATAATAATTAAATATTTATCTTCTTTATTTATTATTATTTAATAGTACATAAATAATAATTAAAGATTTATTATCTTAATTTAAAATTAATTTACTCATTATTATTTAATGTAAGTTAAATAATAATTCAATATTTATTTTATTTATTAATTATAATCTTATTAACTTTGTTCATATTTAATAATAATTAAATATTAATTAGCTTTATTTATTATTATTGATAAGCAAATAATAAATAATTATCTTTACTCATATTTAGTTATCATTTAATATTAAATAATAACTAAATATTTATTATCTTTATTTGTTATTTATTACTAATAATACATAATTATTTTATTGGTCTCATTAGTAATAGTGGCCCAACCATTTACTACTCTGTACTGGGTTCGATTCCCAGCCACACCAAAAATTCGCAGAACACTGCCTTTATAATCTAACCTCCCCTGTTTCTAGGCTTGAAACACACACACTGCTTCGTTTAGTACCCACGGTTGGGATCCATGACACAAGTTGACTTTAACAAAATATGTATGCTACACTGATTTCACAGTCTGTAATTTAGCCCAACATTATCACATCAAAAGAATACCAAGGTTTGAGTTTGTAGTTATACTGTCAACAAAACAACCTAAATACCAAAACAAATCACAGCCCTGTTTAGACATTACAACAACCATCAAATGAGCACTCTAAGACTAGACACTGGCCTAATCTCAGTGCTCCATCACGTTGCCAGAACCTTATGGTTCTTATTTACACAAAAATTCCCCAGTCAAGAACAACACAAACAAATAATTCAGAGGAAAAGAAGAATAGTGCAACCCAATATAAAACAACACAATATCAGTTTTCTCCAAATCAAAACCAAACAAGATTAACACCATTCGATACCAGGTTTTTAAATCCAAAAATTATGGTACAATGACTCAGTTTCACACCAAGGCAGTGCAATACCATACAATGTTATACCATGGATAACCTAAACCACACGAAGCTATTACAGTAACTTAATAAACCCATCACAGTCGTTTAATACCTTGATCTCGATCGATTGGCTGCCTTCCTTCTTCTTCCAAAGTATGAAACCCAGCTGGACATCCGCCGATTAATTCCCCTGTCTCCACCTCTAATTTCGAACCCTAAATTTTGCATATATTTTGCACCTAATTTAAGAACAAAAGAGAATCGACAGCTTTGGGGGGTTTAGGGCTTCAATTTATAGGAAATTTGTTACCCCGATTAACTGGGTATTACCCCTAATTTATTTGCTAAAAACCAACGGTAGGGAGGAGGCAGCGACTGTGACCCGTCGGCTGGCCTTTGAGCCGTGTGCCCTTGGCGGTCGCGTTACCGAATTCCAGGAACCCTTGGTTGCTTTGTCAGACGCTCGGTTCTTTAATTAGCCCGCTGATCGCCTGTTTCTTCCTCGTTTCAACCGGTCGACGCAAGCTGTCGCCGGCGCCTCCCTCCCGTCTCTTATCTCTGACTGATTGGAACTTTGGGTTTGACTGATTGAGGTGTTAGGGTTTGGATTTCCCGTAGTTGCTCGGCTGCTTGATTTGAGGGCTTGGGGTTGGATTTCTCTTCTCTTTCGCTCCTTTGTTTCCCCCAAATTCGATTTCTTTCTTTCTCTTTTTCTTTTTACCGATTCAAACCCCTTCCCCAGAATTTACCGGTTGTCCCCAAATCAAAGGAAACGGGTTTGACCTGCTTGCTTGACCCAACCCGCTGGAAACTGGTTTGGGCTTACCCAATACTTGGGCCGGCTACACTAATTAAAATAAACAAACTCAAGCGGCCCAACAAGGAGAATAACAAGGGAATTTGGGCTCAGTCCAAATAAAAGAAAAAAAAAATGGCCCAAATAAATTAACCACTTTGTTCCTCTTATGTACTAAAGTAAATAACTAAACTACTAAATTAATTATTTCAAATATTTATTTTCACCATAATTCTTTATTCAAATTATTAAATTTGAAAATGTTAAAATCATTTATTTACTTTCCTTAATTTTCTTGCCAATCAAAGGTTAGGGTTAACTCATTAATCTATTCAAATTATTAATGAGCCCCTTTAAGGCAGAGAAATTTATGGGACCATGTATTAAATAATGATACCTACACGGATCCAAATAAATTCGTAAAATTAAATATAATGAATCTATTTATAAAAATAAATTTGATACAATGTTTTAAATTTCCTGGACATTACATCCTCTCCCCCTTATAAAAATTTCGTCCTCGGAATTTCTACCTAAGGTTACTCAAATAATTGTGGGTAATTTGTTCTCATCTTCTCTTCTAATTCCCACGTAGCCTCTTCTACCGCGTGGTTTCTCCAGAGAACTTTCACCGAGTGAATGATTTTATTCCTCAGCTCCTGCTCTTTTCTATCCAATATTTGAACAGGAATTTCCTCGTATGATAAGTCTTTTTCGACTTGAATTGGCTCGTACGAAATGACATGCTTGTAGTCTGGCTTATACGGACGTAGCACTGATACATGGAACACGTTGTGGATGTGCTCAAGTTCAGGAGATAATGCTACCTCGTACGCCACTTCACCTATTCTTCTTAATATTTCAAAAGGTCCTATGAACCTAGGGCTCAATTTGCCCTTCTTCCCAAAACGGATTTTCCCTTTCCAGGGTGATACTTTTAGAAACACAAAGCTACCAACTTCAAAGTCTCGTTTCTGACGATGTAAGTCGGCATACTTCTTCTGCGATCTTGAGCTGCTACTAACCGCTGTCTTATTATTTTAATGATTTCCACGGTTTGTTGTACCAATTCTGGTCTCAACAATCTCCGTTCACCAACTTCATCCCAACACAACGGCGTTCGACACTTCCTCCCGTATAACGCTTCATATGGTGGCATACTGATGCTAGCGTGATAACTGTTGTTGTAAGCGAACTCTACCAATGGCAAGTGATCGTCCCAGTTGCCACCTAAATCCATCACAACTGCCCGGAGCATATCCTCTAGGGTCTGAATTGTTCACTCACTCTGACCATCAGTCTGAGGATGATATGTCGTACTCATTCTTAACTGTGTTCCCAGTCTCTCCTGTAGACTTCTCCAAAAATTTGACGTGAAGCGCAGATCTCTATCAGACACAATAGATACCGGCACTCCATGTCGTGATACTATTTCCTTCACGTAAAGTTTCGCCAACTGTTCCAATTTGTACCTGATCTTGATCGGTAGAAAGTGGGCAGACTTGGTCAACCGATCTACGATCACCCAGATGGCGTCTAGACCCTTTTGTGTTGTTGGGAGTCCTACCACAAAATCCATTGTGATGTGCTCCCACTTCCACTCGGGAATCTCTAAGGGTTGTAACAATCCGCTCGGCCGCTGGTGCTCCGCCTTGATTCTCTGACAAGTTAAACACCGGCTGACGAATTCTGCGACTTCCCCCTTCAAATGTGGCCACCAATAATGTTGACGAAGATCTTGATACATCTTGGTGCTACCCGGATGTACCGAAAATCTCGTATTATGGGCCTCTTGCAAAACTTCTTCCCTTAAGTCTGGTACGTAGGGTATCCAGATCCTTC
The DNA here is from genome assembly GCA_034770075.1 of Aralia elata. Lineage (NCBI taxonomy): Eukaryota > Viridiplantae > Streptophyta > Magnoliopsida > Apiales > Araliaceae > Aralia > Aralia elata. The sequence goes on along the minus strand of CM068380.1, from coordinate 37,721,937 downwards.
CCTCGAATCTCAGCAATCCTGCGCTGTCCACCTTGTACTTCGATGCTTTTCCCTCCGATAATTGTTTCTTAATGTCAATGCATTCTTCATCAAATTCTTGAGCCTCATGTATCTTATCCAGTAGAGTCGGACCTGCCGTTACAGTAAACAATTTTTCGTCCGCCTCCATTGGATACCTAACCTCCAGTTCCAGACGTTCAAAGTCCTTTACCAATTCCTCTTGAACCGTCAGCTGCATTAATTTCACCTTGCCTTTCCTGCTTAAGGCATCAGCCACTACATTTGCTTTGCCCGGATGGTACAGAATTTCACAGTCGTAGTCCTTGATCAATTCTAACCATCGGCGTTGCCTCATGTTTAGCTCCTTTTGAGTGAAGATATATTTCAGACTTTTGTGATCTGTATATATCTCGCACTTCTCCCCGTATAGGTAATGCCTCCAAATCTTCAAGGCGAAAACTACCGCTGCTAACTCCAAGTCATGAGTCGGGTAACCCTTCTCATAGTCTTTCAGCTGACGTGATGCGTACGCCACTACCTTGTCGTGCTGCATCAGCACACTGCCGAGACCTTTGTGTGATGCATCGCTATACACTACAAAACCCCCAGTGTTGTCTGGTAAGGTCAACACCGGTGCTTGGCTAAGTCTCTTCTTCAACTCCATGAAACTTTCCTCACATTTCTCCGACCAAACGAACTTAACTGTTTTCCTGGTGAGGTTAGTCAATGGCGATGCTATCTTTGAAAAATCTTGTATGAATCTTCGATAGTATCCCGCTAATCCCAAGAAACTCCAGATCTCTGTCGGTGTCTTCGGCTGTTCCCAGTTGATAACTGCCTCCACTTTTCCTGGGTCCACTGAAACACCATTTTTGTCGATGACGTGACCCAGAAATTGTACCCTCTGCAACCAAAACTCACACTTCAAAAATTTTGCGGACAACTTCTCCTTCCTGAGAGCTTCTAATACAATCTTCAAATGTTCAGCATGCTCCTCCTCCGTCCCTGAATACACCAGAATGTCATCAATGAATACGACTACAAACTTGTCCAAGTACTACTTGAATACTCTGTTCATCATATCCATGAATGCTGCTGGTGCATTCGTCAATCCAAAAGACATTACCAGAAACTCGAAGTGCCCGTAACGAGTTCTGAATGCAGTCTTCGGGATATCTTCCTGCTTCACCTTCAGCTGATGATAGCCTGTTCTTAAGTCGATTTTTGAAAAGTATTTCGCTCCCTTAAGTTGATCAAATAGATCGTCAATCCTAGGAAGCGGATACCTATTCTTAATCGTAACTTTGTTCAACTCCCGATAGTCGATACACAGTCTCATCGAACCATCTTTCTTCTTTACAAATAGAACTGGCGCCCCCCACGGGGACACGCTCGGTCTAATATAACTCTTGTCTAATAGTTCCTGCAACTGTACCATCAACTCTTTCATCTCTACAGGTGCCATTCGATACGACGGTTTTGATATTGGTGCGGTTCCCGGTGCCAAATCGATAACGAACTCGGTTTACCTGTCCGGCGGCAGTCCCGGAAGTTCATCGGGGAAGACATCAGCGAAATCCCTCACGATTGGTATTTGACTCATCTCATCCCCGACCTGACGAGTATCGACCACATGGGCCAAATAACACACGCAACCTTTCTTAAGTAATCTCTTTGTTTGCATCATAGTAAGATAACAAGATTGTCTTGGTGACTTACTGCCATAGAATACCACCTTCGACTTATTAGGAGTCCTCAGGTGTACACATTTCTTTTGACAGTCAATAACTGCTCCGTGAAGTGATAGCCAATCCATCCCCAGGATTACATCAAACTCTCCCAGCCGAATTGGTATCAATTCCACATTGAGCTTAAATCCTCGCAGTTCAGCACTACAATTCCTATGAATGCATTCTATGGGTATAATTTCCGTGTTTGCTACTTCTACGTTCATAGGGTGTTCTAACTTTTCACAAGGTAAATTTAACTGACTAGCAAATTCTTCGGAAACAAAAGAGCAAGTAGCACCCGAATCAAATAGCACATATGCATTTATATCATTGATTGGGATGATACCTGACACCACGTCTTTGGATTCCATGGCATCCTGAACAGTCATGTTGAACGTGCGGGCTGTTGGTCTGTTGGCTTGACTAGCTGGTGGCCCGTAGTTCAACCGGTTGCTGTTTCCACTGTTGTTGTTGCTTCGGTTGCCACTCCCGGCGTCGCCCTTCCTCTTCGGGCAATCCTTGATCTGGTGGTCAGGTGATCCACAGGAGAAACAACCTCCTTTCGGCTTATTAGGGCACTGTGGGGCCATGTGCCCAGGTTGTCCACAACGGTAACACACGCTTTTCCCTTTCATGTATTCTCCCGTGTGGTTTTTGCCACAATTGTTGCACCTGACCGGCTTCTTCACCTCCCCTCCAGATTTGTTTCCCCCGGAGGACTGACTCTCGACCCATTTCCGTTTGTTGGGGTTACTGCCCCCGCTGCTTCCTGCCTTCTGGCCCTCATGACCCTTCTTCTTTTCCTGAATGTACTTATCCAGGGCCTCACTGCCACCCTCTGCAATGATCGCCCTCTCCAACAATTCTACAAATGTCTTGATTTTCAATACCGCAACAGAACGGTATAACCATGGTTTCAACCCTTGCTTGAACCTACGAGCTTTCCTTTCCTCCGTGTTGACTTGGTGAGTTGCAAACCGTGCCAACTCATTAAACCTAGCCGCGTACTCAGCCACGGACATGTTTCCTTGTTTTAGTTCTAGGAACTTGATCTCCATCTCTTGCTTCATGCTTTCCGGAAAGTAATTTTCCAAGAACATCTCCTTAAAGCGTTCCCATGCGACAATGCCTCCTTCCACTCGGCCCCTGTTGGCCTTCCACCAGTAGTTTGCCTCGCCCTTTAACATGAAAGTAGCAAAGCTTGTTTTTTGTTCCTCTGCCACCCGTGCTACCTCGAAGACCTTTTCTATCTCCTCTATCCAGGTCTGCGCTTCGATTGGGTTAAGAGTTCCCTTGAACTCGGGTGGTCCAACCAATTTGAAATCTTTGAAATTTGCCAGATGATACGTTGGCTCGGCTGCTGCTTGGGTTCCTCTAGGTGGCGGTCTTGATTGCATGGCTTCTGCCAGCATTTCGGCGAACATTCTCATTGGATTGGATTGATTTTCAACCTCACTTTCTGACTCTTCAACCTGTCGGTTTCGTGGTCGTCCTCTTGGCGGCATGTTTAGATAAGGAAAATCCGCTAACTTTTACCTATAGTTTTATATTTTACACAATATGTCATAAAAAATCAGCAATCAAGGGTAGAAACATCTATCAAACACATTTGATTTAAATGAAATATCTGCATTTATATTGATATACCACTGTTTGTTACAAGACTAAACCTGTGGCATACTGCTATAAATGCGCCACTGTGTGCCCTATCCATCAATAACCTTTCCCTCAAGACAAAAGTGGGGAATCCTAACCTTTCATCCCTAAAGTCCACAAAAGTTGGGGTTTAACTGCTACCCCAAGCATAAATACAAATATAAAGCTTCATAAGACAACATAAATACGTCCCTAATATAACAAAAAGTGGGACTGACTGTACTAAAGACAAATCACTGCCCTATCAAGTCACTGCTCATTGTGACGGATCCGTGCCTGCTGACCAGAAGAGAATGCTCCATCCCCTACCCTGCGACGAACAGAGCGGCTAGACTCCCCTACCTCAGTCCGGGGCCTCCTGTAGGCTGCATCTAAAGCATGTCCTAGGGTCTCTATCCTCTCTGCCCTGGCCTCCAGCTGGTCCTCTAACTGATCAACCCTCTTGGCCTCCCTGGCCCAGGCCTCCCTGACATGCATCCTCGCAGACACCTCCAGCCCAGCCTCGAACCTCATGGCCTCCTGCTTCGCCTTCAGGTGGGCGATCTGTAGATCCCTCTGCTCCAGCCTCTCTCTCAGCTCAGCGTTCCGGGCCACTAACTGATGTAGCAGTGGTCCGATCTGCTGCGCTGAGGACTCATAGCCCTGCAGCTGTGCCTTTGCCACCCCTAAGTCATGCTCGAGCTGGTAGGCTAGGTCTCTATACTGGTCCTCTCTGATCTGGTGGGTCTGGTTCTGCTCCTCCAGATGAGCTATCCGAGCCTCCAGCTCCTCGGTCCTGCTGGTCAGTCCCTCTATAATATCGTCGGCAGTGGACCCCATGCCATCCACGTAAGCTGGTGGCTCCTCTCCCTCGGTCTCGGGATCCTCCTCCTCAGCATCTGAGTCCTGACTGCCAGACCTCATAACTCTACCTACCACCGGCTCTGGTAGCTCCCTCTGGTAGTCCTCCTCTGGCTCGGACTCCTCTAGCGATACCCCTGGGGCAATAGGAGCATACCCCACCAGCTGCTCAGCAACCACTGGAATATCTATGAATACCTCCTCCTCCCGAGTCCCACTAGTCCCTGCCCTGTCAGCCACCCTACAATCACACCGAAAACCAATATTAGTACAGCAATAAAATATATTCATTGAAGAAATGAAATTATATTTCATTGGGTACTACTCGACTCGATGAATTCCCCAATTCATCAAAACCACATACAATAAATCTCCTTGATTTATCTCCTAATACTCAATACGAGTTTACTATGAAGGTTATAGCCTAGGTTTCGCGATCCTAAAGTTTATAACCTACAGCTTTGATACCAACCTGTGACGCCCCCAAATTCGGGTCTCCAAATACCCGGATCCGGTCATCACGATTCAATACAAATATTCACCTCTAACAACATATGGTAACTAAAATGCGGAATATAATAAACATACGTTGTTCATTTCAATGGTGTTACTAGTCTCAAAATACAAAAAAACCTTAAGTACTTACACAATCTATACCCTAAATAAAAGTTAGGGTTTAAATTACATTAACAGCAATTAACTATACGTAAATTTAAAATCTGCTACATGAAGTCTATTACTTCATCTTTTTTTTTCCTTTGTTCTTCCCTGACGTCTCGGGTTTAACTGCAATAAAATCATGATATAGCAAGAATGAGCAACGAGTTTGCTCAACAAGTTTAAAGTACAACAATAAGGATATATCATGATGAAGGGAATATAGAAGGAGAATTCAGCAATTATCAGAAACAATAACAATAAATGCTTTTAGAACAATTGGTAGTCGAATAGACTTTGAACAATAACTTCCAAAGGAGTCAATAGCTAGTTGACCCTCTAGTTACTGGCTACAGAATAAGTACTTGAGGGGATCAGCCTCGCGTACGCTATGTGTATGCATAACATTTAACTCTGTTAGATGTACCTTATATACGATACCTGGGGTACTCCCCTATAATAAAAGGGGGTGTTCAATCAGTCTAAGAATCCTTACCATTGATTGGTTCGGATAGCTTTTATAAATTCTTACATACGTGTCTGACCGAGACAAGGGTTCAGACTTAATCATGAATAGTTCATAAATTTCGGAACTTTAAATAGATATACGAATTCAAATGCATGAGTGCGAATGTCAATAAATACATAGATGTGGAATAATTTTAAAAGTGATTAGACCACTTAAGGCATGCTTGGAGATAAGATTCAAGCTTAAAGAATAATCTTGCAATATATACCTTTTTGCACCAATTAAAAATAATGCATAAGGTTTAGAAACTTGCATTCAATATACTGAAAGAATGAAGTTAGGGAACTTGCCTGTTTGCTCAGCTACAGATAAAACTTAGCTTTAATTAATCGACCTTGGCTGACCTATCATTTGGTAAAGTCGATTTATCCATTAGCATTGTATAGCAGTATATCGATACACCCATTTATGCTATTTATTTAGCAGATCAACAATTCACCGAATACATTACTACTTAACATTAGCTAAAAGGAATTAGTTAATGACCTTTAGTTGTTATTTCGGCAACTAATCATGTTCATTTATTATTTGGATATTCAATTTTAGCAACCTTACTTGCTTTAAATCACTGATTTGTAACCCGATTTATTATTTTTAAACTAAGTAGTAATCTTGTTAGAGCATCATGGCTCAATCGTATCCAAATAATCTGACGATTATTCTTATTTGGTTAAATCTCGATTTACTACATAAATAATAAATTTATTAGTGTATTACCAACTAACAGTGACTGAAAATTACTAAGTGATTTAAGTTTTCATGTACATTTTACTACTATTCACTTTTAGGGGTAATTAAGTAATTATCAATCCTTGTTCCTTATTCAACATTAATTAAATACTTAACGTATTAATTCTACACACACTTAACATTAGTTAATATTAATTAAATAATCCTTAAGTATTCATCATCTTTATTTATTAAGGCCAAAAATAAATAATTAACTTATTAATCTCACTCATACTTAATTATTATTTGATAATAATGTAATAATAATTATCATCTCTATTCATTATTTAATGGTAAATAATAATTGATCAATTTATTTACCGTACTCCTACTTACTCATAATAATTAAATATTTATCTTCTTTATTTATTATTATTTAATAGTACATAAATAATAATTAAAGATTTATTATCTTAATTTAAAATTAATTTACTCATTATTATTTAATGTAAGTTAAATAATAATTCAATATTTATTTTATTTATTAATTATAATCTTATTAACTTTGTTCATATTTAATAATAATTAAATATTAATTAGCTTTATTTATTATTATTGATAAGCAAATAATAAATAATTATCTTTACTCATACTTAGTTATCATTTAATATTAAATAATAACTAAATATTTATTATCTTTATTTGTTATTTATTACTAATAATACATAATTATTTTATTGGTCTCATTAGTAATAGTGGCCCAACCATTTACTACTCTGTACTGGGTTCGATTCCCAGCCACACCAAAAATTCGCAGAACACTGCCTTATAATCTAACCTCCCCTGTTTCCAGGCTTGAAACACACACACTGCTTCGTTTAGTACCCACGGTTGGGATCCATGACACAAGTTGACTTTAACAAAATATGTATGCTACACTGATTTCACAGTCTGTAATTTAGCCCAACATTATCACATCAAAAGAATACCAAGGTTTGAGTTTGTAGTTATACTGTCAACAAAATAACCTAAATACCAAAACAAATCACAGCCCTGTTTAGACATTACAACAACCATCAAATGAGCACTCTAAGACTAGACACTGGCCTAATCTCAGTGCTCCATCACGTTGCCAGAACCTTATGGTTCTTATTTACACAAAAATTCCCCAGTCAAGAACAACACAAACAAATAATTCAGAGGAAAAGAAGAATAGTGCAACCCAATATAAAACAACACAATATCAGTTTTCTCCAAATCAAAACCAAACAAGATTAACACCATTCGATACCAGGTTTTTAAATCCAAAAATTATGGTACAATGTCTCAGTTTCACACCAAGGCAGTGCAATACCATACAATGTTATACCATGGATAACCTAAACCACACGAAGCTATTACAGTAACTTAATAAACCCATCACAGCCGTTTAATACCTTGATCTCGATCGATTGGCTGCCTTCCTTCTTCTTCCAAAGTATGAAACCCAGCTGGACATCCGCCGATTAATTCCCCTGTCTCCACCTCTAATTTCGAACCCTAAATTTTGCATATATTTTGCTCCTAATTTAAGAACAAAAGAGAATCGACAGCTTTGGGGGGTTTAGGGCTTCAATTTATAGGAAATTTGTTACCCCAATTAACTGGGTATTACCCCTAATTTATTTGCTAGAAACCAACGGTAGGGAGGAGGCAGCGACTGTGACCCGTCGGCTGGCCTTTGAGCCGTGTGCCCTTGCCGGTCGCGTCACCGAATTCCAGGAACCCTTGGTTGCTTTGTCAGACGCTCGGTTCTTTAATTAGCTCGCCGGTCGCCTGTTTCTTCCTCGTTTCAACCGGTCGACGCAAGCTGTCGCCGGCGCCTCCCTCCCGTCTCTTATCTCTGACTGATTGGAACTTTGGGTTTGACTGATTGAGGTGTTAGGGTTTGGATTTCCCGTCGTTGCTCGGCTGTTTGATTTGAGGGCTTGGGGTTGGATTTCTCTTCTCTTTCGCTCCTTTGTTTCCCCCAAATTCGATTTCTTTCTTTCTCTTTTTCTTTTTTGCCGATTCAAACCCCTTCCCCAGAATTTACCGGTTGTCCCCAAATCAAAGGAAACGGGTTCGACCCGCTTACTTGACCCAACCCGCTGGAAACTGGTTTGGGCTTACCCAATTGTTGGGCCGGCTGCACTAATTAAAATAAACAAACTCAAGCGGCCCAACAAGGAGAATAACAAGGGAATTTGGGCTCAGTCCAAATAAAAGAAAAACAAATGGCCCAAATAAATTAACCACTTTGTTCCTCTTATGTCCTAAAGTAAATAACTAAACTACTAAATTAATTATTTCAAATATTTATTTTAACCATAATTCTTTATTCAAATTATTAAATCTGAAAATGTTAAAATCATTTATTTACTTTCCTTAATTTTCTTGCCAATCAAAGGTTAGGGTTAACTCATTAATCTATTCAAATTATTAATGAGCCCCTTTAAGGCAGAGAAATTTATGGGACCATGTATTAAATAATGATACCTACACGGATCCAAATAAATTCGTAAAATTAAATATAATGAATCTATTTATAAAAATAAATTTGATACAATGTTTTAAATTTCCTGGACATTACAATGTTCCTCCTCTGTTTCTGAATACACCAAGATGTCATCAATGAATACAACTACGAACTTGTCCAAGTATTGCTTGAATACTCTGTTCATCATATCCATGAATGTTGCTGGTGCATTCGTTAATTCGAATGACATTACCAGAAACTCGAAGTGCCCATAACGAGTCCTGAATGCGGTTTTCGGGATATCTTCCTGCCTCACCTTCAACTGATGATAGTCTATTCTTAGGTCGATTTTTGAAAAGTACTTTGCCCCCTTGAGTTGATCAAACAGATCGTCAATCCTATGAAGCGGATACCTATTCTTAATCGTAACTTTGTTAAACTCCCGGTAGTCGATACAAAGCCTCATAGAGCCATCCTTCTTCTTTACAAACAGAACTGGCGCTCCCCACGGGGACACACTTGGTCTGATATAACCCTTGTCTAGCAGTTCCTGCAGTTGAACCATCAACTCCTTCATTTCTACAGGTGCCATTCGATATGGCGGCTTCGATATTGGTGCGGTTCCCGGTACCAAATCGATTATGAACTCGATTTCCCTGTCCGGCAGCAGTCCTGGAAGTTCATCTGGGAAGACATCGGCGAAATCCCTCACGATTGGTATTTGACTCATCTCATCCTCGACCTAACGAGTATCAACCACATGGGCCAAATAACATACGCAACCTTTCTTAAGCAATTTCTTGGTTTGCATCATAGTCAGACAACAAGATTGCCTTGGTGACTTACTACCATAAAATACCACCTTCGACTTTTTAGGAGTCTTTAGGTGTACACATTTTTCCTTACAATCAATAACTGCTCCGTGAATTGACAGCCAATCCATTCCCAGGATTACATCAAACTCTCCCAGCCGAATTGGTATCAAATCTACATTGAGTTTAAATCCTCGCAATTCAGCACAACAATTCCTATGAATGTATTCTACGTGGATAATTTCCTTGTTTGCTACTTCTACGTTCATATGGTGTTCTAACTTTTCACGAGGTAAATTTAACTGACTAGCACATTCTTCGGAAACAAAAGAGCAGGTAGCACCCGAATCGAATAACACATGCATTTATATTATTGATTGGGATGATACCTGACACCACGTCCTTGGATTCCATTGCATCCTGAACGGTCATGTTGAACGTGTGTGTCGTTGGCCTGTTAGGTTGACTGGCTGGTGCCCCATAGCTCAGCTAGTTGTTATTCCCGTTGTTGTTGTTGCTCCGGTTGCCACTCCCGACGTCGCCCTTCCTCTTCGGACAGTCCTTAATCTGGTGGTCGGGTGATCCACAAGAGAAGCATCCTCCTTTCTGTCTGTTAGGGCACTGAGGAGCCATGTGCCCCGGTTGTCCACAACGGTAGCACACGCTTTTCCCTTTCATGCATTCCCCCGTGTGGTTTTTACCACAATTGCTGCACCTACCTATTTTCTTCACCTCCCTTCCAGATTTGTTTCCTTCGGATGACTGACTCTCGGTCCACTTGCGTTTATTGGGGTTCCTGCCCCCGCTGCTCCCTGCCTTCGGGCCCTCATGACCCTTCTTCTTTTCTTGATTGTATTTAGCCAGGGCCTCACTGCCACCCTCTGCAATGATCGCCCTTTCCAACAGTTCTGCAAATGTCTTGATTTTTAACACTGCAACAGAACGGTATACCCATGGTTTCAACCCTAGCTCAAACCTACGAGCTTTCCTTTCCTTTGTGCTAACTTGGTGAGTTACAAACCGTGCTAACTCGTTAAATCTAGCTGTGTACTCAGCCACGGACATACTTCCCTGCTTTAGCTCCAGAAACTTGACCTCCATCTCTTGTTTCATGTTCTCTAGAAAGTAGTTTTCCAGGAACATCTCTTTAAAGCATTCCCATGCGACAATGCTCTCTTCAGCTCGGCCCCTGTTGGCCTTCCACCAATAGTTAACCTCGCCTTTTAGCATGAAAGTGGCAAAACTTGTTTTCTGTTCCTCCGCCACCCGAGCGACCTCGAAGGCCTTCTCTATTTCTTCGATCCAGATATGTGCTTCTATTAGGTTAAGAGTTCCCTTGAACTCGGGTGGTCCAACCAGTTTGAAATCCTTGAAAGTGGCCAAATGATGCGCTGGCTCGGGTGCTGGTTGGGTCCCTACAGGTGGTGGTCTTGATTGCATGGCTTCTGCCAGCATCTCAGCGAACATTCTCATTGGATTGGGGTGGTCCGTCACCTCGCTTTATGATTCTTTGACCTGCTGGTTGCGTGGTTGTCTTCTCGGCGGCATGATTTGAATAAGGAAAACCGCTGACTTTTACCTATAGTTTTATATTTTACACAATATGTCATTGAGATCAGCGATCAAGAGTAGAAACATTTATCAAACACATTTGATTTAAATGAAACAACTACATTTATATTCATATACCACTGTTTTGTTACAATCAGACTAAACCTGTGGCATACTTCTATAAATGCGCTACTGCATGCCCTATCAATCATTAACCATTTCCCCTGATATAAAAAGTGGGAAATAATAACTGACCATCCCTCATAACAGACAAAAGTTGGGGTGTAACCGCTACCCTAATCATGTAACAAGATATAAAGGTTCACAACACAATCATGTCCCTAACCTAACAAAAAGTGGGACCTACTGCCCTAAAACAAGACAACACAATCACCCTAGCACGTCACTACATGTCGTGACAGATCCGTGCCTGCTGACCTGAAGAAAATGCTCCACCCATGACCCGGCGACGAACCGAGCGGCTAGACTCTCCTATCTCAGTCTGAGGCCTCCTATAGGCTGCATCCAAGGCAAATCCCAAGGTCTCGATCCTCACCGCTCCGGCCTCCAACTGGTCCTCTAACTGATCAATCCTTCTGGCTTCTCTGACCAAAGCATCTCTAACTCGCATCCTCTCAACAGTCTCCAGCCCAAACTCGAACTTTATGGCCTCCTGCTTGGCCTTCAGATAGGCGATCTCCATGTCCTTCTGTTCCAATCTCTCTCTCAGCTTAGCATTCCTGGCCACCATCTGATGTAGCAGTGGTCCAATCTGCTGTGCTGAGGTCTCATAACCCTGCAGCTGTACCTTCACCACCCCCAACTCATGCTCCAACTGATAAGCTAGCTCCCTATACTGATCCTCCCTGATCTGGTGGGTCTGGTTCTGCTCCTCTAGATGAGCTACCCTGTCCTCCAGCTCCTCGTTCCTACTGGTCAGTCCCTCTATGATATCATCTGCAGTAGAGCCCATGCCATCAACATAAGCAGGTGGCTCATCACCGTCAGTCTCTGGGTCCTCCTCACTATCATCCGGATCCTGACTGCCGGACCTCATTACCCTACCTACAACAGGCTCTGGTAGATTCCCCCGATAGTCCTCCTCTGGTTCGGGCCCATCCAGTGGTACTCCTGGGGCAACAGGTACATAGCCCACTAACTGCTCGGTAACCACAGGTATATCTGTGAATACCTCCTCCTGGACTCCACTGGTCCCTCCTATGTCAGCCATCCTACAAACACAGACAGAGACAATCAAATGTTAGTATCATAATAAAATATATTCATCGATAAAATGAAAGGATATTTTATCATGTACAACTCGGCTTGGCAGATTTCCACAATCCACCCCCAGACAAGGCCATTATCTGAATCTCCTTGATTCATATCCTAGCGTACTCAATACGAGTTTAAAGCTAAGGTCATAACCTAGGTTTAGCGATCCTAAAGTTTATAATCTACAGCTCTGATACCAACCTGTGACGCCCCCAAATTCGGGTCTCCAACTATCCGGATTCGGTCATCACGATCCAATACTACATTCACCTCCAACAACATACATTGACTAAAATGCGGAATATAACAAATATATGTTGTTCATTAGAAAGGTGTTACTAGTCCCAAGATACATAACCTTAATACATAACACAAAACATACCCTAAATAATAATCAGGGTTTAAATTACATTAATAGTAATTAACTACACATAAGATAAAATCAGCAACGTGAAGCCTATCACTTCATCTTTTCTTTCCCTTTGCTCTTTCCTGATGTCTTAGGTTTAGCTGCAATGGAGTCATGATATAGCAAGGGTGAGCAACGAGTTTACTCAGCAAGTTTAAAGTGCAACAATAAGGATATATCATGATGAAAGGGATATAGAAAGAGATTTCAACAATATAATTATCAGAAGCAAGAATAATAATTGCTTTTAGAACAATTGATAGTCAAGTAGACTTTGAACAATAACTTCCAAAGGAGTCAATAGCTAGTTGACCCTCTGGTTACTGGCTACAGAATAAGTACTTGAGGGGATCAGTCTCGCGTACGCTATGTATATGCATAACATTTAACTCTGCTGTTTGTACCTTATATTCGATACATGGGCTACTCCCCTATAAATAAAAGGGGTGTTCATTTTAGTCTAAGAATCCATACCATTGATTGGTTCAGATAGCTTTTATAAATTCTCATATACTTGCCTGACCGAATAAAGGTCCAGACTCAATCTTAAATAGTTTGTGAATTACAAAACTTTAATAATGTACGAATCCAAGACTGTACGAATTCAAATGCACCGAGTGCGAATGTCAGTAATATCGATGTGGAATAACAGTAAATTAATTAAACCACTTAAGCATTCTTGGAATAAAATTTCAAGCTACAATACAATAGCAGCATGCTCGAATGAAAAGAAACTTGCAGCAATTAAAGTTTCAGAATAGAGAACTTGCTCAATGTAAAAGTTGAGTAAGATGGAACTTGCATTCAATATACTGAAAGAATGAAGTTAGGGAACTTGCTCGTTTGCTCAGCTACAATAAGTTTTAGCTTTAACTAATTGACCTTGGATGATCTATCATTTGATAAAGTCGATTTATCCATTAGCATTGTATAGCAGTATATCGATGCACCTACTTATGCTATTTATTTAGCAGGTAAGCAATTCATATAGCATATAAGTCAATAGATCAGTCTCAATCTCATAGGGTACTTAATTGATCTGTAGACTGAGAAATTATTTACTAACAATAGTTCTCTTAAATGATAAACACTTATAACTGTTTTAATCCATTTATAATATTTTATTAACTCTATTGGCAATTAATTACTATTTAACATTAGCTAAACAAAAATTAATTAATGATCTCCAATTATTATTTAAAACAAATCATGGTTACTATAATTTGAATACTCAAATTATTACCTTTAATTGTCTCTAAGTATGGGTTAAAAATCCTTATTTATTATTCATAAAATAGATAATAAATTTATTCTGGTTTAATTTCAACTAAATAACAACTGGTCACTTATTTAGTTTACTCTTAATTACTATTCACCCTTAAGGGTAATTGAGTAATTATTATCCCTGGTTCCTTATTCAACATTAATCAAATACTTAATGTATAAATTCGCACACACTTAGTTATTATTTAATATTAATTAAATAATCATTAAGTATTTATTATCTTTATTTATTTAGGGCCAAAAATAAATAATTAACTTATTAATCTCACCCATACTTAATCATTATTTCAATAATGATTGAGTAATTGTTATCTTTATTAGCCTTATTCTTACCTAATCATTATTAATTGAATCAAATATTGATTATCTTTATTTATTATTTAGTGATAAATAATAAACAATTACTTTATTAACTTCATTCATACTTATTTAATATTAATTAAATAATAATTAAATATTTATTATCTTTATTTATTATTTATTGATAAATAATAAATAATTATTTATTAACTTTGTTCATACCTAATTATTAATTAAATAATAATTAAATAATAATTAAATATTTATTATCTTTATTTATTATTAATAAATAATAAATAATTATTTTATTACTTTATTCATAATTAATTATTATTAAATAATAATTAAATATTTATTATCTTTATTTATTATTTATTGCTAAATAATAATTATTTTATTAATGTTATTCATACTTAATTATTATTAACTAATAATTAAATATTTACTATCTTTATTAGTTCTTTATTGGTAAATAATAATTATCTCGTTAACCTTATTATTATTTAATATTAACTAAATAATAATTTAAATACTTATTATCTTATTTATTATTGTTAGCAGTTTGCCCAACAAATCCCTACCCAACAGCTAGGTTCGATTCCCAGCCACACCAAAAATAATTTTTTTGGCAGAGTACTGCCTTATAATACCTATCCTTCCCTGTTTCCAGGCTTGCAAAACAACATATATAGTCACGTATAATACCCACAATCCAGGCTCCTACAACAAACTACAACAACATAACCCAACAGCAGACCAACGAAACAGAACAAACAGAAAAGCAACATAGCAAAGAAATTTGGATTCCATAACAGTTCTTGAACATATATGCATAACAAAATTTTGGTTCATTCGGGTATTACAACAGACAGTTGGGGGGCATGCTAGTTTTTCTTCATTCACTAACAACCCAGTTTTATATCACAACCATTAACCATCCCTATATTTCCATGGACTCCCATACACAACTCTTGGCCAAAAACAACACCATACAATATCAGCACAACCCAATATAATACAATGTTCGAGTTTCAATTCAAAGCAATACAAACCTAATAAAGGGTATAACACCAACAACACCGAAGAAAAGGGAAAACAAAACTAACAAAATGCTACAATAGCTTGTGTACATCGAATCATCTTATACCTTGATGCCGATCGGTTTGCGGTCCTTCTTCTTCTACCGAAATAAACGGTAAATCCAGACATTCAAGGCTAGTTCTCTTCCTCTGCTCCCTCTTCTATTGGCGACTCACTCTCAGATTTGGACTCACAGAACAAATGAAATCGGTAGCTAAGCTTGGGTTGGGTCCTAATTTATAGTGGGAACTTTACCCAATTGGTTGGGTATTACCTCAATTGATAAGCTAAAGACCTATGGTAGGAGGGAGGTAGGCGATTGATGGTCCACCTCACGCCCCATCGCTGCACAGCTAGGTTCGGCCGCCCCTAGAGCCTTGCGTTCCCCCCACCGGTCAAATCGCCTTTCTCTAAATCCTTTGGTCCGTTCGAAAATCGCTCAGTCGCCCATATCGATTCCTTGATTAGCCCAGAGGTCGGCGAGTTCTTCCTCTAGTCCGATCGGTCGGTCGCTCGTGTCAACGCACGGGTCTTCTACATGCCGGCGTACGGCTTGGTGTCCCTTCCTTTCGTCCTTCGCCCGTCTAGTTTGATTGAGAGGCTAGGTATGTTGAGTCTAGGGCTAGAATCCCTCCTTGCTCGGCTTAACCCTCTCTTTTTCTCCCGTTTCTATCTGATTTGAGGCTAGGTCTGCTAAATCCCCAAATTGATTTACCGGTGCACCTTTTTTTCCAACTCCTTAGAGGTGAACCAACTCGGCAGGAGAAAGAAAGAAAAAAAAAATGGGCTCACCCAAATTGAATTGGGCCGGCTGAAGAGAATTAGAAAAGTGGCCCAATTGTTTTAGCTCGACCCAGCCCACTCCGTTGGCCCAACTGGAAAAAAAAAGTAAAATGGGTTCAACCAAATAAGAGGGGAAATGGGCCAGTCGACAAAAGAAGTGACCCAATTAATTTAATAACATTATATTTCTAATATTTAATTTAAATACTAATTCAATTAATTAGTAAAAAAAATATTTGTTTTAACAATAATTTCTCGTTCGAATTATTTAAATCCGACAATAGTAAAAGGAAATTATTTATTAATTTTTCCCAATCTTCTTGCAAATCAATTCTTAGGGTTAACTCATTAATTTATTCGAACTATCAGTGAGCCCCTTTAATGCAAAGAAAATTTATTGGACCATATAGTTATATAATTAAATAATACCTATATAGATCCAATTAAGCCCGAAAAGAAAAAAAAATTATATATAAAAATGAATTTCATATATCAAAATAATTTGATACAAAGTTTAAAATTCCTGGACATTACAGTCTTTAACAGTGTTCAATATAGTATGTCGAATGGTTTCCCACAAACAACCAACAAACTAGTTTCCGTCTCGTCTACACTGTTTTCACAGTGAGTTAGATCGGTTGTTAGTTCGTATATACCTCCGCTCCCTGAAGGAATTGTTTAGCCCAGCTACTATACGTCAACTATTAAAGAGCACGACTGTACCATTATTTTATCATAAACCTTATGACTTAACACTAAGTCTTTCCTTTTATAAGTTTTTTTCTTTATAATCCATTAAGCCTGAATACCTAATTCAGCAAATTGGATTATCTAAACATACCAATCCAGCAACCTGAATTTAAACTAACATCTAATCCAACAACCTAAATTCGAACTAATATCTAATCCAACAACCTGGATTCGAACTATCCTACAATCCAACAACCTGGATTCACTAATTCAGTAAACCATATTCATTAATTCAGTAAACCATATTCAATCAATTCAGCAAACCATATTCAATCAATTCAGCAAGCTGAATACTACAATCCAGCAAGCTGGATTCAACTGTAAATTCCTATTTTAGTTGACACTTAACAGTCGGTTAAATGTTTAAAGCTTGACTTGACTTTGTATTGAGAGCCTCTAATTCCATATAATTGATTAAGGTTAATTATTTAACCTTTTATATCAAGTCCCTTTATATTTGTCTTCGATTGATACTAAACATTTAGTTAAGTCTTAAATCGTATCTTTACATCACGCTCGATGTATAATTATTGTTAACATTAATAAGGTTAACGTTCGCCTCATCCTTCTTTAGAGTTCTCTTTTGATCGACCCTTAACGTTTGGTTAAGTTATCGTAGTCGTCATTACATCATATTTTAGAGGTATTACATTTGTTAACAATATTTAGTAAACCATCGTGTCATATTTCTCTATGTTTTCCTTTTCGTCGACATTTAACGTCCGGTTAAGTAGTCTTAGTCTGAAGTTACATTATATCAACGTATTACCTTCATTAAAGTTAATTAAATAACTCTCCCATCTTGCCTTTAGGCAACTTCTTTTTAATGGTTACTTAACACTTTAACTAAGTTCTTATACTCTTGTATTAACATCCTTCCCATGTTTATTAGGTTAATAGAATAATTACACCAACATTCAAGTCATCATTTAAACTTCATATTATATCCTCAAGGTATTTCTTTCAATTAATACTTAACATGTAGTTAAGTCCTTATCAAATGTCTCTACATCGTTTTGGATGTATATTAGATTAATAAAAGAAAATCTTAAATCATGCTTTCGTTTAACTTCTCCCATTTATACTTAACATGTAGTTAAGTATTTAAACTTTTAAAATATAACCTATTATGGTTAATCCTTACCTTACTATTCAAGATTTACACTTTATAATACTTAGAACGGTAGTTAGTAGGTTCGGAACGCTTTACGGTTCATGGAACGCAAGTCCGACACCTTTCATTCGCATCTGGTTGAGCAACGTCTTCAAAATGCCCATTTTGACTTTTTTCTCAAAATCTCAAATTTTAGTTTTTATTATCTAAAATTGTACTACTATCTTTAAGCTTTTTAAAACATCTTGAATTATCAAATTTGGACTTGGTATGCAAAAGTTATGCTTGTTTTAGTTTTGGATGTCAAAATCACATTGTCTAGCTCGCGAATTTCAGACCCAACCTCGCTTAAAAAGTCATAACTTCTTCGTTATTTATAATTTTTTGGGTGATTCCAGTGGCCACGCGAAGCTAACTTTCGTAGCTACAATTTTATCCTACTGAAATTTTTCCAGTTCCCAACATATCAATACAGGAATCGCATGTAAGGGGGCTGACCCCAAAATTCGCTGGGCAGTTTTACACTATAACTTAGATTGGTCATAACTTTTTGCTCCGAAGTCGGAATTTGTCCGTTCCAAAGTCTATGGAAAGATTATTCAGTGTACAATAACATACCAAAAGCTCAGAATTTTTAGAGTAATTTAGCTAGCCCCGAATTTTCTAATTTTGGGCAGCAGCTCACTAGATCTTCTCTCCTCTCCGTTTGATTTTCATATTTTGAGTTTTACACAACCAAATCAAATGATTTCAAGTTCTATGAACTCTTAACTCATAATATTACAACATATTAAATCTATATAATTTTTTATCCATATCCACTATACGGATCTAAGGATAAAAAGAAAATGGGGGTTTTAGAGTTTTAAGAAATTATTTCTTAGATCCAAGCTTAATAACCCATCAAATCTCTAGATCCAACCATGAATCATCATAAATCATATAAATCTATCATTATAAAGTTCAATCACAATAACCCAACACTAGATCTAAGTCAAAATACAATAAAATGTATAAAGTTTTGGGTTTTACCTTTGTGTTCTTCATTTTTCTTTCTTTCTCTTTCCTTCCATGGATCTTCTTCCATGGCTTCCTATGCTTTTTTCTTCCCTCATCTATGGCCAAGCCTTCTCTCTCTCTCCCTCCCTTCGGTCGGACCTCTCTCTCTCTCTCTTCCTTTTGTTTTTGCCGAGAATGAGAATGGGAGAGTGAATAATATACAAATATATTTTACTTCCTTTATTCCTTTCTTATTCTTATATATATATATATATATATATTAACTTTCTCCCAATTCTATTTATTACATAATTAATTAAATTCTTTGGGTCATAAAATAAAATAATTCAACCCACATAATCACTTTATCCTAATATTTAATTAGGATTTCTTTTCCACAAAATTTAGAATTTAAAATAACTATTCACTTACATTTATTTATATAACTCAATTAAATTCTTCCTTAATTAAGTTAAAATAAATAATAACTGAGATATATATTAAAATAAGTCTCTCTCACATTACTTTTACTAGTACACTTCAATCGTCATCATTAATCCTCATACTTAACATATAAAGATTAATTTACAATACTTCATGTTATTTGTTTATTATATAATAAACAATTATATATATAATCTCATAAGATTGCTATTCATTTATCTCTCATATTTATTATATATATACCTCAACATAATTTAATATGTTGAGACATGCCATATAAACTACATAGATCAAACACTATGCTTTTCCAATAGCTATAACCCTTCGGTTATTAAATTTTTCATTCCTAATATATAATATATTAAGTTATATAGTTTTTTTATTACACTCTACACCGTCGATAAATATACATATTCACAATATATATATTCACTTTATCATCAAATAATTAATATTTTCTATATAATAGGCTTGACATTTAACCTCATATCTTATCAAAAATCTCTTTTTACTATTTGCTAAGCTCCACAAGCCTTTATTATATGGTTTGCCATATACAGTTCACTTACCATGATCTTCATCCCTTCTTGGACTTTTATTAAACTTCCAATACTTGACTACTAGGTTAGGCTCATTTAATTAACACTACCGCACCTAGTTCATCTCTTCCCAATTTAATATCTTTGGGTTCTCTGAAACTACCATTCAGGCTCAGTTTCCATTAATCTGTATGATCAATTTAATTAACCTTTCTAAGTATAGGTATATATATAATTATACATATACTCCTTCTCTTGTTCCTTACTATAACAAGCTAACATCGCTAATACAGCAAACTGCTTTTCTAATTCAGCAAACTGAATACACTAATTCAGCAACCCAAATACACTAATTCAGCAAACTGAATACACTAATACAGCAAACCGAATACACTAATTCAGCAAACTGAATTCAAATTATACAGCAAACTGAATACACTAATTTAGCAAACTAAATTCAAACTATACAGCAAACCGAATACATTAATTCAGCAAACCGTATTCTTTTTCCATATGTATCTTTACATAATCTCTTTCCTTAATTCACGTAAGGTTAAAGGTAACATAATACCTTGTTCTTAACATCCATTCAAGTATAGTTCTATTCGGGGTTTTGAATTTTGTAACCCTTATTCTCTCAATTCTCTTTCAAATAGTAAACCATATAGGTTTTTCTTAGAAATTTTCAATAAATCCACAAATTCCTATCGAGGTTTTATTCTTTAACCTTTAATCATCATCCAAGATTTTATTAATAAATCTTATAAATTCTGGGGTCGTCACAGTCCCACGCTTTTGAAGTCCTTAAAGGTTGCCACTTGGGCCGTCGGAGGGTTATTGTTATTATTCGGGGTCCGAGTCTGCAGTGCCCCAACTAGTAGGTCTACAAATTGTTGCATGAGGTTCAGTTGATCCCCAGCATTACTGGCTAACTCTTCTGGTGTTTGTTGACGACGTCTTCCCCTTGGCATTTTTCTGATAGATAAAATTTATATGTTATCATCTCATAACTTAATCTTACAACATTTATAGCTTATATATAAGCTTAATCATCACATCACACATAAATAAACATATCTTATTAATATGAAAAAAAACATAAAACCAAGGTACTTAACATCTTATGGCAAATTGCTATTTACATCCCTTAACTTAAAACTAAAATTTAAATATTTACATCAGTAGATAAGCGTTCGATACGACACTATTAAAAGTTCATAGTAATATAAACTCAAAGACCCCTCCTCATAGCATCTTCATATTCCTCATCTGCCATGTCCAGAACTAGCCCTCGGCTTATAGCGTGTCTAGACCAGTGCTCCTTACGCGGGAAATGATACACCCTGTGTTGGAACCTGCCATGCGCCGATCTAAATGTGTACTGCATTCTATCCATTCTAACCTTCTTGTTTCTCACCTCATCCTCTAACTCATCCCTCTGATTTTGAGCCCTTACACGACCTTTCATCTTATCCCTCCAATAAGTGGTAATCAACTGTTTGTCTGTTTGGAAACTCTGAATTCTCGTCTCCATTCCGTTTATCATATTTCCCAAATGGGACCGGATGGCCTCCTTTTCTACCCTCAACCTATCTGCCTTCTGGTCTAATGCACGCAGCTTGTCAGCCAGATCTGCGTTCCTAACCATCAGATGATGCACCAATGCCCCGAGCAGTGCCACTGCTCCCTTCTCTTTTTGGTACTGTTCCTCCAACTCATGGACTCAATCATCCAAATCCGTGTTCCTGTCCATCAACTCATCTAGCAGCCTATCCTCCGGTGCTTCCTCAGAGTCCTCTTCGGGCTCCTCTTCCTCGGGATCCTCCTCAGAATCCTCCTCAGGGTCCTCATCTGGGTTTGAATCAGCTGTTGCCTCAGCTATAGGCGGAGGTACAGCTGCTACTAACTGCTCACTAACCACATGGATATCTCTAAACTCCTTTTCTCCTGACATCCTACAATCAAAACAAATAACTAGATTAGTATATTAAAAATAAACACACATTTTTTTGTTTTTTTTGTAAAAGTAACTAGACTCAATACTTTAAACTCTATGTGAGTTCATCTCTTTCTATCTCCACTAATTTCTGTATGGCTATAATCTAAGGTTCTCACACCTAAGGTTTTAACCTACAACTCTGATACCAACCTGCGACGCCCCCAAATCCGTGAATCATCAAACACAAGATAGGATGCTCACGATACATCTTACACCATCATCTTTCTATAAAACTCCATAAATTAATAATAATAATAATAATAATAATAATAATAATAATAATAAAATATACATTAACATCCAAATAATCCCAGGTTTACATAACCTTAAACAATCTTAAACTTAGCGTTTATCGCTTCTTTACATTGACGCGAAAATCTAAATCTATTACAGGAATAATCTTTTAATTCTTCATCTTAGCCTTTCCCTTGCCCTTTCCCGAGCTCCCTGCCTTCTCACCTTTAACTGTAATGTTAAAGCAAGAATGAGTACAAATTGCCCAGCAAGTAGACAAAATAATATGTTGTTAAACATCAAAAGTAGAATCATCTGTTTTGACATTTCTCCATAAACAAAAGAATAATCAAGAAGTAGTGTCGAATGGCAAAGATAAGAGTTCTAGAATTTTCAACTACATACTAAGGGGTATAAGAACCCTGAACATTGTTTTTAATTCATCGAAAACCATCAGAAGTTTCGACAATCAAATAGACTGTAAAAACATTCTCTGCAAGTACTCCAGGTTATCAGCCTCTCATACCCTACATTGTCCGCAAATATAAAGTTTAATCACATAAGCGTAAATGGGACTATATGCCCGTCATCAGTTTTACCCCGTTAATCGGGTTGTTCATCTTAGTATTCATGCGGAACCGCACCAAATCAATTTGGATTAGTAAACTTTAATTAACTACAATGAATTTGAATAATTCAAATGATGATCGTTTCGCATCATTAGTATCTAGCCGGAATAAAAGGCCAGAATGCAATCTAAAGAAACAGTTCATAATCAAATAAAACTTATACGCAATTGAAACTGAGTTATCATCGATTGAACTTGAACATAATATGATCTCGAATGAGATATAACTTGCAAATGAGGACTTTGTAAACAAATTTCACAAATTAGGAAACTTACTTTCGTAGAAACAAAATGAATTAAGATAGAATACTTGTCTTTCGCGTAGTTTACGATTATTGCTTAACTTTACTGCAAAATATCCTATATATATATATATATGTATATATATATATATATATATATATATATATATATATTCATATATAGATATTCATTAGTCACTCATTAACAGATTCTCAAATTCTATTCACTCAATACATACCTAATGCAACTCTTTCATGTTTATAGATATGAATTACAAACATACATTTACCTAAATATACATTTAAAGCAAATCATATATCACAAATTGTTGCTTTTTTTTTTACTCCAAGAGTTTCGTTTATAAAACCCGTTTAAACCTTTTGAAATCTTGGTTCTATATAGCCATTACATACTTAAACAGTACAAACATCCCAATTGGCACATAGCAAAGCTTATAAGGGTGCAATATATATGTTCCAAGCCTCAGTTTACGATCAGAACCTCTTGGCAACTCTGTAGCACGGCGCGACCGCTCTGCATTTATGCTTGGGAGTGGCGCGGCCGCGCTACTCCCATTCAGACCCAGAACTAAGTCTTTCAATGCACAACTCTCTTTTTAGCATGTTAGGGTCTTAGTATACAACATATAACAAATATACACATTATTCTGAAGATTTAAAACTAAATTAGGTCCATGCATTCGACATTTAATATATCATTTTGAAATTTCTTTTCAAAACCAGCTTAATAGCTCTTTTCCTTAAAGACTAACCATGATCATATTTGACTCTCATATTATTGCTACATAGGTTCTGATACACACGCTCAAATGTTAATAAAATATATTTACGTCGTTTCTTCAATTCAAAATAGCTTTTCCTAAACAATTTCTATCAAATCATAGTTTACAAATCAACTTTGTGATAACATACTCATGATACATCTTAATACGTGTTTAAGGCTTCTTCATGCTCATTATACAAGGTTAAGTTGGGTTCTAAGGGTTGAGCAAATAAAAAAAAAACATCAATTCAGTTCTAGTGCAGGTGCGACCGCGCCCTGTTTAGCCTTGTTACCAGCGCGGCTGCGCTGGTAGGCAGACACAGGTGATGCAGGCTGCTGCTGCTACGAACCAAACTACTAAAAACTTATGCAATCGCAATTTGGACACATGCAGATATTGTAACCTCAACCAAAACAACATAACTTATATACTTAACTATTCTAACAGCACCAACAACTCTATTAGCAAACTTAGAACCTCTAAAATCAAAATTTTTACTTTTTAAACAATTTAATCACATTTAAGCAATTTAACCAACATGAAACATGTTTAGCATTACTAGACTGAATTCAGAGCATACATGGCATGATTAAACTCATAATTTTCATTCTTTAATAATCTACAATCACCAGTTAACAACAATATAGCAACACATAACCCAATCAGAACATTTATCTTAACGAATAAGCATTTTCTCATCATTTCTTGTATATATAATGAAAGTTCATAGATTTTACCTCTAAGATGAATTCTTCTTCTTGAATTTACTAGATAATATTTCTCTTCTAGCTTGATTAATGCTCTGCAATCTCCAGAAAGCTTCTATCTCTTTCTCACTCTCACTTCTTCTCTCGGTATAGAATTAGCAAAATAAGGCCAATGCTTTAGGTAGAGAGTTTTATACAGATTTGATAGTAATTGAGTCCCTCCACCCTTCCAATTCCATTCCATCAGATTGAACCCCTTTACATTCTTCATCAATTTCATCAGTTACTAGAGAGAGAGAGGTTAAGAAAATGAAAAGATTTTGGGTCTAAAGGAATGAAATAACTCCCTCCTTCTTCAATTTTGCAATAACTGTGCTCTCCCCTCTCATTTGTCTCAATTTGATAGTCACTTGGGTCCCTCCAAATTCAGCTGATACAATTTTAATTAATAAATTATTATATTAATCAATTAATCAATTAAATAAATTATTTGACCATTTTGCCCTCCGGAATTCAATATTTTTGTTACTAATATCGATTCCTACTAAAATCGACGTTCCGAACGTCGTGGGTATATTCGTTTCGTCAAAATCATTCTCGTACACGAGTTTGACTTTTTATCCCAAAAAGTCAACCAGTTGACTTTGACCAAAAAGTCAACCTCGATACATTTTGTGATTACAGTCTATTCTGACTAATTTCGACGTTCTGGACTCAAATATATAGTCTGCGTTTTCAATTTTCACTCTGAACTCAAATTTGAGTTTTAACTCCATTCCTTGAATAAAATTGTTAACTACTTGGTTAAATTCAAATAATTAAATTAATCCAAACCAACTATCTAAATACATCTCATCATATAACTCAATAATATATATAGGCAATATGTAGGTGCACAACTGTGCACTACACAGTAGGGCTATGGCGACGATTTTTTGGGCTATGCCAACGGTAGTACCGTCGCCATAGGTCTATGCCGACGGTAGTACCGTCGCCATAGATCAAAAAACCGTCGCCATAGTCCTATTGTGTAGTACACAGCTGTGCACCAACATTTTTTTCTATATATATATATATATATATATTTAACGCATACACATATATTTATTAAAATCACTCAATAGATTCACATAAATTCAATTTATTAATTCCATTAAATTACATAATGATCTCGGGTATTACAGGTTGTCAATATTGTGAGTCTATAATATTATTGATGAATAATTATTGAAAGATTAAATGTGTTGATTAAAGATAAGTGATATGTGGTAGTTATGTGTCAATTTTTGGGGTTTGTTATGAAGCGTTTGTTGTAAGTTTGGCTGATTATTTCATGGGACCCACCACTTGCCAATTTGTCAAAGCCGTCGGTAGAAATTTTTAGAAAAATTTTCTATATAAAACAGAAAACTTTTATATTATATATAAAGTTATTTGTTTTATTAGATTATAAATAGAATATATTATATTATATATAAAGTTTTTGTTTTATTAGAATATTTTATTGAATAGTGTTGCATAGTAAAAATTAGATTTTCGCTCGTGAATTCGTCCATGAACTTCAATTGTTTCGTCCGTGATTTTTTTCTTAAATAGCACGCTGCCATTCTCCTATAAATAGGTTGCTTAGTTAAGAAATGAAACTCACACTAGAATCAGAAATTTCTTCTTCTATAATATTGTGCGTATTTTTTTTGAGTATAGGGATACTTTGAGTGTAGCTTATAGTGCAAGATTTTCTCAAGATAATCTCCTTTATACCAGTCAGATTTAGTCTCCTACTAAGGTAGGGGATATCATTTATTTCATACTCGTATGTAATATCATTTGCTTTCACATTCGTAAGTGATATTATTTTACTTCATACTCATAAGGGTTGTCATTCTATTCCATGTATTAACTTATGGGAATAACCTGACTACGCGAACTACCGCATGTTTGGTGAATAATCCTTTGTATTCATTCCTTATTAATCTGTGGAAATAACCTGACTACGCGGACAACCGCATGCCTGATGAATAACCCTTCGTATTCATTCTTTATTAGTCTTTTGTGGAAATGATCTGTCTACGCGGATTACCGTATGACGGGTGAAAATCCAATTTCTGTTTCATACATTCTTTCATACTCGTAAGTGATATTATTTTCTTTCATACTCGTATGAGATATCATTTCTTTTGTACTCGTCAAGAGATATCGTTTTCTTTCATATTTCTCCATTTATGGTAATAAATTATTGTTTGTTTGCATAACCTTATTATTAAATGGTGAAAATTCCTGAAATTAGTAGAATATCATTAATAGTTTGTGTTTCATTTAATATCTTTTCACCTGAATCTTTCTATTTTGTTTTACACGTTATAGTTGAATCGTGAACTTTATTTATTTTATTCTTGAGTTATAATCGAATTTCTGGATATCATGTTGGCAATTTGGACAATCTTCGATACTGGATAAATTAAAATTACAAATCTCTAATATTTATTCTTATTCTTGATCTCATTGTTTTTATTATTTCTATTCATCTTCTATATTATTGTCATAATACTCAGACTTAAATTGTGGTGAAAAGTTCTCTTAGGCCCGTAGTGCAAAGATGAACTGGTGATTGGCATAATTATGACCAGGAACTGTGTATTAGTATAATCATGACTTTTGGTGTTACAGACAAATGCTTATGGTGAAAGTTCACTTTGGCCCGTAGTGCAAAGATGAACTGGTGTTTGGCATGATCATGACCATTGGTATTACAAATGAATATCTTTAGCCCATAGTGCAAAGATAAACTGTTGATTTGGATGAGCATAAACAGGAACTGTTGATTGGTGTTACAGGAATAAAATATTAATGGTGAACTTTTTAAATTGTAGAAGATAATGGACATTATAGTCTACCTGACTCTTCTAATGGATTGTTTGTTCCGCTGCAGTTATTGTTGTAAACTTATATTATTTTTAAATCTCTGATCTATCATTGTTGAAGGCTAAAGATAATTTATTCTTCATTATATTAGTCTTGATATTCTTTACTTGGCTATTTATGCTCACCCTTTTCCTTTTCGTTCCATTGTTCTTCTCAGGAAATGAAAGTGTAGCTGGGATTAGCCGGGGAATGTAGTGATGGTCCGAGACTGTAGAAGTATCTCAATATATTATAAAATAGTGTGACAATAATTGTATTGAGAACTTAAGTTAGGTGTGATTATTGTTGTACTAGTTTCAGTACAATATTTGTATTGAAACTCACAATATGTGTGTTATCGTATTTTGCACGACAGTTTAATAGTTGTAAATTGAAAATTTTGTATTTATATTCGGATTTTATATTATGTATTTTGGCGACTCAAATGGATTGTGTGGACCTATTTTGGGGGCGTCACACATTAGGTATACATAACCAAATCTTGAGTAATCATCAGTAAATGTGATAAAAATACTCATAACCTCCTTTAGCTTTCGATGTCAATGGACCACATACGTCAGTATGAACTAAATCTAACTTTTCTATGGCTCTATTATCTTTTGCTTTAAAAATTCCTTCAGTTATTTTACCCTATATACAAGATTCGTAGACTGGATAAGAATTAATTTCAAGAAAACTTAAAGGTTCATCCTTTACCAGTCTTTGGATCCTATTTAGATTAATATGACCTAAACGTAAATGCCATAAATAAGTTTTATTTGTTGAAGAAACTTTTCTTTTCTTTGATATGTTATTATCAATTTCAGTATTTTGCAGTGTTCTTATAACAGGAGTGAGAATATATAAATTGTCCAATAATATACCATCACAAACAAAAGTAAAATTTTTCTTAATAACAACTTTATTATTAAAACCATGGAGTACCCTTGCTTAAATAAACAAGAAACTGAAATTAAATTCCTACGAGCGTTTGGTACGTAAAGTACATTATTCAAATATAAACTCCTATCATTAGAAAACTGTAAATGAACTATTCCTAATGCTACTGCTGCAACTGTTGCATCTGATGCTAACTGTAGATAAATTTTCCTTTCACTTAACTTTCTGGTCTCCTGGAACCCCTGCAAAGTAATGCAAACATGATTAGTGGCTCCAGAATCTACGCACCAGGATCCCGTAGAAACCGCCAATAAACATGATTCAACTAGTAAAGTTTGAAATTTACCTTTGTTATTTACTTTCTCCAGGAATGCTGGGCAATTTCACTTCCAGTGTCCCTTTTCACCACAGTGAAAACACTTCCCTTTGGGCTTAACCTCACCTGACCCTGTTTCTTTCCAACTCCCCAAGTGCTAGAAAACTTTGCATTCTTTTTCTTTTTGTTTGGTTTCTTTTTCTTCCCTGCCTTAGCCTTAGCAACATTAGCCTCAACCTTAGCAACATTAGCCTCAGCTATATGGATAATTGGCTTAGGTGCTAGAATACCTTGGGCCGATTGAAGCTATTTCATTAACTCAGGGAGAGTATAATGAAACTGCCCCATATTGTAGTTAACCCTGGAATTTTTAAAAGTATCGGGCAACGACTGTAGCAACATATCAATCTGTATATCCACATCGACATTTTCTCCGAGGACCTCCAGTTCGCTAAAGCGAGATATAAACTTAAGATAATGCTCACCCACTAGAGTTCCCTCAGCCATTTTTTCTTCCATGAGAGACTCATAATGCTCTGCCTTACGACACGAGCATGCTCACCAAACATACCATGCAAAGATTCTATCATGGCCTTAGCAGTTGGAACAACCATATGTTGATGCTGTAAAATGTTGGATAAAGAGCCCAAGATGTAACATTTAGCCATCTCATCAGCCTTTACCCATTTTGCATGTGCTTCTTTAGAAGCACGAAGAGCATTAGCTGCAAGTTCCTCAGGGTAAGGATCAGTAAGCACAAATTTATATTCCTGAGCAGTAAGAACAATGTCCAAATTTCTTTTCCAATCAACATAATTAGGGCCAGTCAATTGGTTCTCTTTTAGAATGATTAAGATTGGGTTGAATGCAGACATGATATCTAAAATAAAAAAATACATACATCATTCATATGATCATTATCAAGTAAAATAAAGCATATAATAAGCAATCCATTACTTTCTAACATAGGTATCTTAATTTTTATAATTAAAGTCCATCCGTAGGGAAAGACAATTATTAACCTCTTTATCAAGTGTATACCATTATAATAGAGTATAAAATATTCATAGCTCGAAATATATCTCCGCAGGGAAAGTATATTTATACTATTATTTTAATAAACTCATATCCTTTGAGGGAATCTATATTTGTTATCTTGATCACTAATATTTTTCGTAGGAAACATATTAGTTGTCATAACTATAGATATATAATGGAGGCTGTGGGATTTATTCTCTCACTCACTTGAATTTTTATTATATTTTATTTATTCATATATCACTCATGAAATAAAATAATTCACATATAATAAATATTAAAAATTAGATAATTCGAAAGTTCGTTACATTTAGCCCAAACTCCAGCGGTTGGATCTCCACGGACTGAATAGCATCCTAATAGCTACTTAGATCTCCACTACCAGCAATCAAGGTAAAGGCAACCATGTTTTCAAACTCATATCTCTATACTGGTTTGCTGACTCGCCTTTTTCGATCTCTAACAAGATTATAGGACCTCTCTTCAGCTTCTTTTGTCTCTTTAGGAAGCTCCACCTCAACTAGCTATTTCTGCAACTCACTTGCTGCAGATTCTTCATTTTCAAACTTGTTCAGCATTTGTTTCTCATTGAACACCACATCTTTGCTGACAATCTTTTTCTTAGATACTAGATCCCATAACCTGTATCCCTTGACTCCATCTTCATATCCAAGAAAAATACACTCCTTTGACCTTGGATCAAGTTTGGACTGTCGCTGTCGCTCTTCGACCGATAGATGAACAGAAGCTAGACAACCAAAGATTTTTGTCACAGACAAATCAAATGGTTTCCCACTCCATACCTCCTCAGGGATTTTGGAATCAATTCCAGCTGAAGGAGATCGATTTATTAGATAACAGGCTGTGTTGAGTGCCTCAGCCCAGAAACTCTTAGGCAAACCCGCATTCAACCTCACACATCTAGCGTGTTCCAATAGAGTTCTGTTCATTCTCTCTACAACCCCATTTTGCTCTGGAGTTCTTTAACTGAGAATTGTCTGGTGATATCTTCATCCTAGCAAAACTTTAGAAATGACATGTCATTGTATTCCGTGCCAGTATCTGATCTGAAATACTTCAGCTTCTTTCCGGTCTGATTTTTTACTTTAGTTTTTCACTGCTTAAAGATTCTAAAAACTTCGGACTTTTGCTTCATAAAATACACCCACACTTTTCTAGAGTAGTCATCTATAAAGCTGACAAAATAATGGGCTCCACCCATTAACATATTCTTGATCAGGCCCCAAACATCTGAATGTACATAATCAAGTACATTCTTACTGGTATGTGCTCCTGCCTTGAAGTTGACCCTCCGTTGTTTGTCGTACACACAAAACTTGCAAAATTCCAAACTGCACGTTTTAACACCTTTCAGCAACTGCCTTTTGTGAAGTTCTTTCATTCCACCTTCACTCAAATGACCAAGTCGCTTATACCATAATTCTGTGCTATCACTATTGGAATTATCCTGCACAGAAATTACTGCTCGACCAGCAACTGTGTCCCCTATCAACTTGTAGAGGGTGCCTTTCTTCTGGCCCTTCATAATTACCATCGAACCCTTGGTAATTTTCATGACACCATCTCTGACTGAGATACTGCAGCCTATAGAGTCAAGTACTCCAACTGATAGCAAGCTCTTCTTCAATTCTAGAATATACCTTACATCACCCAATGTTCTAACAACCCCGTCAAACATTTTAACTTTGATGGTGCCTATCCCAGTAACTTTGCAGACTACATTGTTACCCAATAAAACTGTACCACCATTGCAGAATCCCTGTGAGGGGACATATGAAAAGAACAATCGGAATCCATGTACCAATCTATAAGGTTGCTACTATCTCTAACGGATAAGAGATCACCCTGTGAAGCTTCATTTTCTGTCACTGTGTACAGCTCTCCGTCGCTGCACACATCCGCTTGCTCAACAACATTAGCAGAATTTTCAATATGCTTACCTTTCTTCTTGTTTTCTTTCTTCAACAATGGACACTGATTTTTGTAGTGGCCCTTCTCGTGGCAATGATAACACTCAACTTGAGATTTATCCTTCTTGCCTGGTCTCGACTGAGACCCTCCTCGTTCCTTGTCGGAATTCTTCTTCCGATTAGGTCCCCTGCCACGCCCATTTGAAAATACAAGAAGACTGTCTCCTTATCTCTAGAAGTAGTGTCCCTGAACTTATATATCCTGGTCCAGGACTGCTGACATCACATTGTCAACTGCAAACTTTTCCTTCCCTACAAAGAAAGTAGTCTGGAGAGTTGAGTATGAATCTGGTATAGAGACAAGAAGCAATAAAGCTTTATCTTCTTCGTCTAGCTTCACATCTATACTAGTTAGTTGGGTTACCAATCTATTAAACTCATTAATATGATTGGTCAAATCTGACCTTTCTTCCATCCGAAGCCAATACAATTCCTTCTTCAAATATAACTGGTTTGACAGAGACTTTGACTTGTAAATTTTCTCAAGTTTCTCTCACAAGTATTTTGAAGAGGTTTTTGTCAAAACCTGATATTTGATCTGTGGCGCCAAACTCAATCTGATTGTTGTCACGGCCTTTACTTCAAGTTTCGTCTATTTTCCATCTGTCATAGTCGCTGGTTTCTTCCCTTCTAGTGCCTTTGTCAATCCTTGTTGAGCCAATACATCTTTGACCGTACACTGCCAAATACTGAAATTTGACTTTCCGTCAAATGGTTCAACTTCGTACCTCGTACTCGTGCTTGTCATCTTCGTATTTGTGACATGCGAGATTTCTTTTTAAACGAATCGTACCAGTACGCCAGGTAAGTGTAAGTCGGGTGGGAGTCTCTCCGTGCTTTGCAACAATAACTAATTAAATAACCACCTTTCTTAAAGACATTGCCTTTTGAACTACTTTCTTAGACACCAACGGCGTAAACCAAAAGCTTTGATACCAATTGTTGAGAAATTAGGCTCACACAAATACACTAAAATAAATACAAGTGTATGAGATATAAAATAATGACACAAGAATTTTACGTGAAAACTCAATTGGGAAAAATCACGGGAAGAGATCTCAGAAATCTACTATGAAAATAATATGGAGAATACAAACTGTCAACTGAGACATAGTTTATTTCTCTCTACACCCTCACACTCAGAATGCTCTAACTGAGCTTTTCTATACTCTCTCGGATGCTTTGCTCCTTAACTGATGGTGTGTCTTAGCTTGTAAGGATGAGTGCCCTTTTATAGTGCATGGGAGGAGACATAAATCCACATTTCATGGACCAAATTTCAAACAAGAAGATTTGCTTTGACAATGTGAGCAATGAAGTTAATTCCTCCAAGACTTTGATGTGCAAGCATTTATTGAGGTTCCACTGACAAACCAAATGGGAGCCAATATTCAACAACCTGCAATATCAGTGTGAACAAGTTGCAGCGGCCATCTAGCTCTCCATTATTTTCCAACTTCAAAACTTTGTTTGTGTTATTTTTCCTCTAATGCAACCTTCATACACTTGATTTGGATAATAATTTTAGGCCAATGAACCCAAGATGCCCGACTCTTAAATGCCATAGCTAATTAGAACTGTCTGCAATAATTGAAATCATGCAACTTATTACTTCTGTCTGGATATCCAGTGTGAACAAATGATTCTTCGTCATAACAACTTAGCAACCAATTCTCCATTTCTATTTTTTATAACGATTGAGCAATCCTTCATGTATCTGTCATACCCTTTTTCTAGGAGCTGACCAAGCCTAACGATGTTGCTTTTCAAAACTGGTACATAATAAACATTTGATATATATTTTTTTGGATCTTTCTTTAAGGTAATTTTAAGTTTACCTTTGCCTTTGATCGAAATCTTCGATGAGTCTCCAAAAGTGAGTTCTCCTTGGATCGTCTCATCTAAATCTCCTTTTTCTAGGAGCTGACCAAACCTAACGATGTTGCTTTTCAAAACTAGTACATAATAAACATTTGATATATATTTTTTTTGAATCTTTCTTTAAGGTAATTTTAATCGTCTCATCTAAATCTGTAAACAATTCTTTTCTGCCACACATGTGGTTGCTGGTGCCTGTATCGAGATACCAAACATTTTTTCAGCACTCCTCGTTACCTCTGTAAGTCAAAAAAATAGCAAATTCCATATTTTTATCTTTAGCTATGGCAAAATGACTTCTTACCTCCATTTTAGGAGCTTCTATTCTCATAACTAAAATGACCATACTTGTTGCAATTACAACATTTGCAACAAGGATTTATCACCGCTTTATTGAAATTCGCATCTTCCTCGACCACTAAATACTCGACCACGATGATGTTGTGAAAAAATCACCTCCCAAATACTGTTGCCTTTGATAAATTAAATGGCCAAAAATATCAATACATGCCAAACAGATTAATTTTGCAGTTCCACCAAAATAATAATCACTGCAGAAAATAATGAGACGAGATAACCAAGCACAAGACACCAAGATTTTTACGTGGAAAACCCTCTATAACTAAGAGGTAAAAACCACGGGACGATCTCCGAAAAATCCACTAGAGTAAACAGAAAGATTACAAAGATATCCTAATTTGAGTACACACTCAAATTACCTCACCACAATAACTATGTAATGAAAACCAAACAAAATAACTATTTGTTTGATCTTATTTTCTCTCTGTTTTTCTAAAGCTTTTGCAGAAGCTTTCTTCTCTCTTTTCTTTTCTCTCAGATATTTTCTCTCTAACTATCTGATGGTTGCTATCTGATGATGTATATTCCTTCAACAACATTTGATGCAATTTATAGGTAAAGAAAAAACTCCCTCCCGTGACCTATGCTAGACCCTTAAGTTAAGCACTAAGACAAAAAACCAAAAAACATGTGAATTGCTTTTTCTTTTCTTTTCTTTTTCTAAAAGTTTGTCTGCCACTTTTTTTCTTTCTTTCATGGTGAGGAAACTCGTGACTAACAATCTCCCCCTCCGAACCCATGAGAGAATATTTGTTGTGATCCCGTCACTTGAAATTCATCCCGACCAACTCCTTGCAAAATTCCAGCTTGTCACGAGTGACAACTTTTGTTAGCATATCTGAGGGGTTCTCGTCGGTATGAACTTTCTTGACTTTCATCAACTCCTTTTCCATCACTTCTCGAAGCCAATGATAACGAACATCAATGTGCTTGGTACGATTATGATAAGTGGCGTTTTTGGTCAAGTCAATTGCACTTTGACTATCACAATAAACCACATACTCGTCTTGTGTCAAACTCAGCTCTTGGAGAAACCGTTTCAACCATAACATCTCCTTGCCTGCTTCTGTAGCGGCGATGTATTCCGACTCAGTTGTAGACAAAGCAACACACTTCTGCAACT
Source organism: Aralia elata (assembly GCA_034770075.1). Taxonomy (NCBI): domain Eukaryota; kingdom Viridiplantae; phylum Streptophyta; class Magnoliopsida; order Apiales; family Araliaceae; genus Aralia; species Aralia elata. The sequence continues at coordinate 37,686,917 of CM068380.1, read as the reverse complement.
TAGACTGCCACGATACAGCTCCCCCTGCAAAAGTAAACAAATACCCCGAAGTAGACTTCTTCTCTTCAGAACCTGCCATGTCTGCATCTGTGAAACCTTCCAAGACTGGACTCGAACCACCAAAACCCAAACACAAACTGGAAGTAGCTTTCAAGTATCTAAGAATCCACTTAACTGCTTCCCAATGTTCTCTACCAGGATTTGACAAATACTGCTCACAACGCCAACTGCATGATGAGCAATATCCGGCCGCGTACAAACCATTGCCATACATAAGACTCCCTACAGCAGAGGAGTAAGGAACTGCTGCCATAGCATCTCTCCCTTCCTTAGTAGAGGGACACATACTCTTTGTCAACTTAATATGATTGGGCAGTGGTGTGCTAACTGGCTTAGCATCACCCATGTTGAACCTTGCAAGCACCCGTTCAACATACTTCTCTTGTGACAACCACAACCTCTTGGCTTTCCTGTCACGAACAATCTTCATGCCCAAAATTTGCTTAGCCGGGCCTAAGTCCTTCATATCAAAGGACTTGAACAACTCACCCTTGAGCCTGTGAATCATGTTAGCATCTTGCCCAACTATCAACATATCATCTACATATAGCAACAGAATAACGAAGTTACCATCTGAGAACTTTTCACATACACACAGTGATCTGCAACTGTTTCTACTATAACCTTGATCCACCATAAATGAATCAAATTTCATGTACCACTGCCTTGGGGCTTGTTTCAGGCCGTACAAACTTTTCTTCAACCTGCAAACCAAGTGCTCTTTCCCTTTAACTTCAAAAACCCTCTGGCTGCTCCATATAGATTTCCTCCTTCAAATCGCCATGAAGAAATGCAGTCTTCACATCCAACTGCTCAAGCTCAAGATCCATACGGGCTACTAACCCCAACACCACTCGAATAGAAGTCATCTTCACAACCGGAGAAAAAAATCTCCTCAAATCAATACCTTGCTTTTGAGCAAAACCTTTGACGACTAATCGAGCCTTATACTTCACTAGTTTTTCACCATCCTTCTTGAGTTTAAACACCCATTTGTTCTTCAATGTTTTTCCTGCCCTTTGGAAGTGTAGTTAACTCATAAGTGTGATTCTTGTGCAAAAGAATCCATCTCTTCTTGCATAGCTCTCAACCAATTGCTTTTCTCCTTATGAGTCTTGACTTCTTGAAAATTCTCTGGCTCCCCCTCCTCAGCAACTAAAAGATATTCAGATGAAGGATATCTGACTGATGGCACACGTTCTCTCGTGGATCTTCTTAGCTGAGGTTCTTCAATGTCAGGTTGCTCCCCCTGATCAACACTCTCTGCATCTGACCCATCACCATCATGCAAATCTGTATCAGTCAAATCTTCATTCTGACCTCCTTCTCCAACTGTGGCATTCTGTAATGGAGAAGGAACTCCGCTGAGGTCTGGAACTCATTATCTCTGGGTTGTGCAACATTATCAAAATCCTCATAATTTTTTGGTGTGCTCATGAAACACCACATCTCTGCTTCTGAATAATTTTCTCTGCACTGGATCCCATAACCGGGTATCCAAACTCTGCATCTCCATAGCCAACAAAAAACACATGGAGTGGACTTGTCATCAAGCTTCGATCTTTGTTCCTTGGGGATATGTGCAAAAGCCTTGCACCCAAATATTCTCAAGTAAGAATATGACACATCCTTAACCACTCCAAATCTCCTCTGGAATCTGGAAATTCAAAGGCGCTGATGGAGATCTATTAATCAGATAGCAAGCAGTACGAACAGCTTCACTCCAGAATGACTTAGGCAGATTAGCCCATTCTCAACATGCATCGCACTCTCTCAATAATAGTGCGGTTCATTCTCTCAGCTACACCATTATGTTGTGTGGGTACCAGGAACAGTCTGCTCATGTCGAATGCCATTTTTATTACAATAATCAGCAAAACTCTTTTGATGTGTATTCCCCTCCGTTGTCGCTGCGAAGGCACTTCAATAATTTTCCAGTCTCTCTTTCAACCATAGCATGAAACTCTGAAAATGCTGGAATACCTGGTCTTTTGTTCTCAACAAATATACCCACACCTTCCGTGAAGCATCATCAATAAAGGTAACAAAATACCTATTTCCACCCAAAGACTCAACCTCAATGGGTCCACATACATCAGAATATACTCTATCTAGTAACTCTGATTTTCTTTTGGCTGAACTACTAAAAGAAACTCTATGTTGTTTCCCAAATAAACAATAATCACAAGGGCTTAAAACAGTACCTTTAGCAAAAGAAATGAGTGACCTTTTTGCTAATAACTGCAATCCTTTCTCACTCATGTGGCCAAGCCTCTTATGCCACAAGTTTGGCGAAGAGTCATCCTCAGGTGCATTCAACTCACTAGAACACACCTTCACATGAGTCTTGTATAATGAGCAACAAGCAGCACCTCTTGCAATCACCATAGAGCCTTTGATAAGCTTCCACTTTCCACTGCCAAAGTGATTCTCATAGCCTTCTCTGTCCAAGGCCATGCCAGAAATTAAGTTGAGACGCAAATCAGGAACGTGTCTAACATCCTTCAAGGTAATAGTGCAACCAACACCTGTCTGAATGCAAACATCTCCAATTCCAATAATCTTGGACTGATCAGTATTACCCATTCTCACACATTACCAAAGTCTCCAGCTTTATAAGTTGTGAAGAATTCCCTCTTGGGTGTAGCATGATACGAAGCACCAGTATCTACCACCCAATCAACTTTCTGATCATCAACATGCAAGCATTCTTCTTCCCCAAATGAAAGAATCACAACATCTTCGGTGACTGTGGCTGCAGTGTTCTTCTCCTCAACTTTTCTTTGCTCACCATTTTTCTGCTTGTCTAACCAGCTCTTGCAATTTCTTTTGTAATGACCTTCCTTATTACAATAGAAACATCTATACGTATCGCCTTGTCTGGTCTTTGACTTGCTCCGGTGATTTTTGCTTTTGCCACGACTTTTATCTCCTTGGTGAGATCCCCTGAAATTGCTTCTGCCTCTGTTCTCTGCAACAAGAGCCTGTGTCTCGAAATTAAAGCCTTGCTCCTTTCGCCTAGTCTCCTCATTATGAAGACTGTCTTTGACCGACTGCATGGTTATTTTTCCTGCTGGAGCTGAATTGCTTAGAGACACCACCAAAGTTTCCCAGCTGTTCGGCAATGAACTGAGAAGTAAAAGAGCCTGAATCTCATCATCAAGATTCAACTCCATGGTAGACAACTGGTTCACCAAACCTTGAAACTCACTCATATGCTCTGACACACTGCTCCCGTCTTTGTACTTCAAGTTCACAATTTTTCGAATCACAAAAGTTTTATTTTGTGCATTCTTCTTCTCGTACATGGACTTCAGTGTTGTCCATAGAGCATGAGCATCTGTCTCCTGCGAAACATGGTGGAACACACTTTGATCAATCCATTGCCGGATGTGACCAATAGTCTTCCTGTTCATCTTTTTCCAATCAGCCTCAGATTTATCCGCGGGCTTCTTTCCCTCGAGCTCCAACGGTTCATATAAATCCTTACAGTAAAGGATATCCTCCATTCTGGACTTCCAGATCGAAAAATTTGAAGAGGTCAATTTAATCATGGCTCCACTTGATTCCTCCATAGAATTTATCAGAAACAACTGAGCAAAATAACCTTAGCTTTGATACCAATTGTTGTGAAAAAATCACCTCCCAAATACTGTTGCCTTTGATAAATTAAATGGCCAAAAATATCAATACATGCCAAACAGATTAATTTTGCAGTTCCACCAAAATAATAATCACTGCAGAAAATAATGAGACGAGATAACCAAGCACAAGACACCAAGATTTTTACGTGGAAAACCCTCTATAACTAAGAGGTAAAAACCACGGGACGATCTCCGAAAAATCCACTAGAGTAAACAGAAAGATTACAAAGATATCCTAATTTGAGTACACACTCAAATTACCTCACCACAATAACTATGTAATGAAAACCCAAACAAAATAACTATTTGTTTGATCTTATTTTCTCTCTGTTTTTCTAAAGCTTTTGCAGAAGCTTTCTTCTCTCTTTTCTTTTCTCTCGGATATTTTCTCTCTAACTATCTGATGGTTGCTATCTGATGATATATTCCTTCAACAACATTTTGATGCAATTTATAGGTAAAGAAAAAACTCCCTCCCGTGACCTATGCTAGACCCTTAAGTTAAGCACTAAGACAAAAAAACCAAAAAAACATGTGAATTGCTTTTTCTTTTTTCTTTTCTTTTTCTAAAAGTTTGTCTGCCACTTTTTTTTCTTTCTTTCTTTCTTTCATGGTGAGGAAACTCGTGACTAACAGATGATATATATATATATATATATATATATATATATGTATATATATATATGTATATATGTATATATATGTATATATGTATGTATGTTTGATATCCTTCATTTGTTTGGCCTCTTTCAAGAGATTGTACGTCTGCCGCGTCTGCCGCGTCCGTCACGTCTACCATGATTAACATAACCACCTCTGTAGCCACTACGATTTTCTCTGCATCATTCATAGCTGTTGCTGGCTTGATTATCACCAAGAGATAACTTGTTTTGCAAAACTTGCTCCAAATTACTAGAATTTTCATTCTGGTTCTTTGTGTTTATTAGCTTGAAGAGAACCTATAAGCTCGTCGATAGAATTTTTTGATAAATCTTTTGACTCTTCAATGGCAGTGACAACATAATCAAATTTTGGTATCAATGATCGTCAATGTTTTTCCATCATCCTGACATTATCTAGAGCTTCTTCATTTCTTTTTATCTCGTTGACCATGGTTTGCAAATGAGTGACTTAATCAACAATATTTATTGAATTTTGCATTTTTAAGGACTCAAATTCAGCTCTCAATGTTTGGAGTCGTACCTTTTTAACTTTTTCAACCCCTTGAAAATATTTCTGCAAAATCTCCCATGCATCCTTTGAAAATTTCGCATCTGAAATTTTCTAAAGGTTGATTATTCTTCTCCTTGAAAAATTACGAACAATGTCCTTTTATATATCTCTTGTGTGCTTCCTTGAGCGCTGTCTTTTGAGTATTTGATAATGCTGCTTCAGCATTTACATTTGCAGGCTCAATGTACCCATCTTCAACAATATCCTGTAAATTTTGGAATTCGAGTAGGACCTTCAATTAGATGCTCCAATTTCCATCTTCGTTAATTTTGAAATCTAATGTTGTATCATCTGAAACCATCTCTGATGAAATTTCTTTAATTTCACCTTTATAATAATGATATGGAAATTGAATACAAAGTTCACACAACAAAATCACTCAAAAAAAAAAAATACTTGCAACAAAAGAAAAATGTACTTTCACTAAATTAGTGTTTTAACACTCTTGATTTCTCTCTCTCTTATGGCTGCTATATTTTTTTCTACTTCTCTCTCAAGGATCTGGCTGCTGCTCTCATTTCATGTACGCATACATATTCATACAATTAGATACTACTATTTATAGAAGTATGTACTTTGTTGCCATTTAATTCTTTAGTTCATCTTCTACCGCCATACATGGTTCTCAATCGTATTCAACTTCATTTGGACAATCGATTTCCATCCACTAATTTTGACTACCATATTTGTTTTTTCATCCAGCTGGTTGTACATATTATCTATTACTTAGTTAGGTTGGTAGCCTCTCTATCCATCCAATAAAAATTAAGTTCTTCACCACTAAAGGTTCAGTAGCTGCTAGCTTCACATCCACCAGGCTCTCCACGACCTGTAGTAGCTGCTCGCTTGTACGGTTGGTCTTTTATTCGGTCGTCCTCCCTTCTCTCTTCCATTCTCTCTCAGCTCCTCTTTCACACAGTGCTACTCACACACACTACAAAATTGTGTAATTGGGTTTAAATTTTGATTAATTTTAACTGATTATGCCTAAATCTTTTAGGGTTTTTGGTTTACTTTGTGTAATTGCGTTAATTTTTGATTAATTTGAACTGTTTATGCCTAAATTTTTAAAGGTTTCCTTTGTTGCTCTTCATTTTCTTTTCCAAATTCACATATGTTGGCTTCATTTTTCCCATATCCAGCTGAATTATATTTCTTGGCTGCTCCCAATGTTAGAGTTGTATTTATTTATGGCTAAATTTTTTAGGGTTTAGTTTTGTGTATGTTTGAAAGAAAGTCAGAAAGTCAGACTTTGATCATGGGAACTTGGGCATTATTATTTCCTTAGAGTCGCACATGGAGATAGTTATGGGCGTTATATACATGGATGAGGTTTTGAGGAGTTGTGTTGGAAGAGGGGGAATCAGAGCCATGGTGTGGGTGGTATAGTTTAGCTCTGATACAAAAATAACTCAATATTAATTTTGGGTTTTCTACCACATCTTAGCAACAGTGATGGTTTATGTATATATACACTCAGACTATAAAAAAATGATTTACATGTCGGTTTTCCTCCTATCAACCGAACATTTGTTACAATAGCACTGGAGTGATAGCTTCATATAACTAGTGTTGGGTGATAACTTTGGATAACTGGTAACGGTAAACAATGGCAGTCAGCAGTGGGAAGGAACAAGGCAATTGTAGGGACTAAGGTCATGTTTAGATGTCATGCTAATACTTGCAAATCAAATCAAATAAGTTCTCAGCTTTAAGAATCATGTCTTGCAATACCAGACTACCAGTCATACAAAATAAAATTTGTATAACAGCTGACTATTTATTTTAAGACTACTGAATGTCTTCTTCAGTAATTAACCTTGGTATTTCACCATTTACTCGCCCCATAGGGTGGGAGAAGGGGGGGGGGGACCGGGAATATGGGAGGGGAAAGGGGGATGTGAGAGAAGGTTAGAGAAACTCTCCCCTTTTTTAAAATTAAAAAATATTATAATTAAGATAAATACTCCTTTTTTATACAAAAAGTGTTTCATTTAACTTTTATTCTACTTAATTTGTAAAATTTTAAATTTTGAATTTGATATTAATTTTTTAAAACTTTAAAATAACAATTTTATGCTTGTTAAAATATATCGTTTTTTTTAAATAAATTTTTTTAGGCTTTTTTTTTAAATTGGATGTTATGTCACATGTCAGCCCTAGGTTACACAACAGACGTACCTGATGTGACCTAATGTCACATCTGATGCTTGGTCAAAATTTGGATACTTTAGACAATTGTTTGAAAGTTAAATGTTATGAATGTTAAAATAGTTTGTATGTTTTTCTAATAACTTAACAAAAGTTTATTAGTTTTTTCGTTTATTAAATCTCATGCTTTTGAAAGGGAATAAAGTCAACCATATGTGCCAAATAAAATTATGAATAGACAAAAAAAATTTCTTCTCAGTTCATTAGGTGCCCTTCCCTTGTGGCTCTAATAAATCCATTCTTCTTGACCTTGTGTCAAGTGTTTCTAGCTCATCGGGGAATTTTTTACAGGAAGGCTCACGGAACCAATCATCAATCATAACCTTTGAATTTCTCTTTATACTTTCCTCTGTCCAAAAACCAAAAATACATTATAAAATGACAACTTTCAAGAAAAAAAAAACTATTTTTACAAAAATATCCTAAAAATATAATAATTATGGCAAAAAAATAGTTGGCTGCGCAACTTCATGACACTATATTATCTAAAACTAAAACTTCATTTCTGATACGGTTGTTAGAGAGAGAAAGAGGATACCATGGCTTGAACCCTCAAAGTAGTTAGTATACCCTAACAAGAGTAAAACCACTGGGGCAGTAATATCCCAGAATTTCCAAATAATGAAATGAGAATTATAAATGAGAAGTGAGTAATGATAATTGAAATTTTAAGGTAAATTGAAATGTCAATGAGAAATATAATGTAAGACCCCAACTTTTATGAAATAAAAATTTATTTTTTTTTATGATTATTATTCTAAACAGTAAAGTGTTTATGATAAAATGTTATAGTTAAGGGTGATATATGCAAATTATCAGATAAACAGTATGTCGGAGAATATTCTTCCTGTCGGAGAATATTCTTTCTGTTGGAGAATATTATATTCGGTAAAGTATGATGGCGTCGAAATAACAAAACATTGGTGGGCCCCACAATGACTAATTGTCGGATACTGAAAACGACCGTATTTTGTCAACAGTATTATCACATGCAACTGTTGAAATACCCGATAATAAAAGAACAGTAGCACGCGTTATTCTATAGTAGAACGTTTTATTCCACAGTATTACACAGTATTTCATATTATTGATTCAATATTGATATAGTATTTTACATTATTAAATCGATGATTATCACAACACAGTAACTTATATTATTTGATATGATATTATTAGACCAGTTAGCATTATTGTCAATGTCTAGAAGTTCTATCAAGGAAATGAGTTATTTAATTGTGCGTCGTTTCTACGAAAAGCCTCATGTTTCTTGGGAATGATCTGGTTGTCAATATTGTGAGTCTATTATATTAATGGTGAATAATTATCGAAATATTGAAAATGTGTTGATAAGTGATGCGTGATAGATATTTATTCAATTTTTGTTAAATAGAGGGATTTGTTATGAAGCGTTTGATGTAAGTTTGGCTTATTTCTTTTCATGAGACCCGCAACTTTATTTAAAAACTTGGTTGAGACCCATAATTATTCTCCATTGATGAGCCCTCAGTTTTGATGATTGACATTTTTTTTGGCATCCATAGTCAGGGGGGTGATTACCCCATTAGGAATCATATACTTATATTATATTATTATTTTTAAAAATAAAATGAATGATTTTCAAACGTTGCTTCGTCCGTGATTTTTTTTTTAAAACGAGGTGCGCTGCCATTCTCCTATAAATAGGTTGCTCAGTTGAGCAATGAAACACACACCAGAAACACAAAATTTTTCTTCTATAATATTGTGCGTATTTCTTTAAAGTATAAGAATACTCTGAGTATTGCAAATAGTGCAAGATTTTCTCAAATTTATCTCCTTCATAACAGTCAGATCTAGTCTCCTACTAAGGTAAAAGATGTCATTTTCTTCATAACTCGTAAGTGGTATCATTTCTTTTGTACTCATAAGGGATATCCTTTCTCCCATAATCATAAAGAATATCATTTTCTTTCATATTTCTCCATTTATGGTAAGGAATTATTATTCGTTTCCATAACCTTATTATTAAAGGGTGAAAATTTCTGAAATTAGTAGAATATCCTTAATAGTTTGTGCTTCATCTAATATTTTTACCTGAATCTTTCAATTGAAATTTTAATCGTTATCTTTGAATTATGAATCTTGAATATCATTCTTGAATTTGACTCCATATTTTGGTCATCATGTTGGCAATTTGGACAATCTTGGACTCTGAATATATTAACTCATAAATCTTTAATATTTATTTTTGATCTTATTGTTTCTATTCATCATTTATATCATTGTTATAATCCTCAGACTTAAATTGTGGTGAAAAGTTCTCTTTGGCCGTAGTGCAAGGATAAACTGGTGATTGGCATGATTATGACCAGGAACTGTGTATTGGTATATTCATGACCTTTGGTGTTACAGGCAAAAGCTTGTGGTGAAAGTCCTCTTTGGCCCGTAGTGCAAAGATGGACTGGTGTTTGGCATGATCATGACCGGTGGTGTTACAAATGAATATCTTTGGCCTGTAGTGCAAAGATAAACTGTTGAACAGGAACTGTTGATTGGTGTTACAGGGATAAAATATTGACGATGAAATTTTTAATTGTAGAAGATAGTAGATATTATGATTTACTTGACTCTTTTAATGGATTGCTTGTTCCACTACAGTTGTTGTTGAAAACTTATTTTATCTTTAAATCTTTGATTTATCACTGTTGAAGGCTAAAAATAATTTATTCTTCATTATCTTAGTCATGATATTCTTTACTGGGCTATTTGTGCTCACCCTTTTTATTTTTGTTTCATTGTTCTCTTCAGGAAATGAGAGTTTAGCTGGGACTAGCCGGGGAATGGAGTGATGGTCCGAGACTGCAGAAGTATCTCAATACATTATAAAATAGTGTGACAATAATTGTATTGAGAACTTAAGTTGGGTGTGATTATCGTTGTACTAGTTTTGGTACAATATTTGTATTGAAACTCACAATATGTGTGTTGTCGTATTTTGCACGACAGTTTAATAGTTGTAAATAGAAAATTTTATATTTGTATTCGGATTTTGTATTATGTATTTTGGCGACTCAAAATGGGTTGTGTGGACCTATTTTGGGGGCGTCACATATAAGCAATTCAAGAAGGAAAGAAAGGAAAAGAAAATAATGCGTGTAAATGTAAATAAAGGAACTATGCAGTTCAAAACTCAAATTTGAGTTCGAAAAGGATTTTTGAGACGCGGACTGCACCATTGAGTCCAAAACGCTGAATTTGGTAGTAAAGACTGTAAATATGATATTGTATCGGGATTGACTTTTTAGTCATAGTCAAAGTCAATAGTTGACTTTTACGGGTAAACAGTCAAACTTAGAATTCGGAGATGAATTTGAAGAAACAAACGTCGCTATGACATTGGGGACGTCGAAATTAGTAGGAAACGACTATAAATATGAAAATTTTAACTTTTCAGGTCAAAAGTTAAAGACGAGTCAAATGAGAGAAAAAAAGAAAAAAAAAAGAGAAATCAGATTTATTTTATTTCCCTGTTTAGATTGAGGCTGAGTGATAAGCCTAGGAGCCAAGATTTTTTTTTGGCCAAGCTTATCCGGGAAGACTATATATATATATATACATACATACACACACACACACACACACACACACTGACAAACACACACACACTGGAGGGAAAGGAAAAACAAAAAGAAAAGAAAGAAAAAAAAATAGGAAGAGAAGAAAGAAAAACAAGAAGAAAGAGAGAGAAAGTCGGGGAAAAAGAAAGGGATCAGAAAGAGAAAGAGGTGGCCTCAAGCATGGAAAATATAATCTTTACTTTCTCTTTAGCATTTAGTTATACTCAGTTGCATGTATGGTAGGATTTTGAGTGGAAAACAATATGTTAAAACACTATTTCAAAAATTGGAGTCATGGTGGTGGTATTAGATGGGTTTGTTGTTTACTAGATTATATGCTATAAAATATACATGAGTTGGTAGAAGGTATTTCCAGGAAGCTAAAAAGGTAAACTAAATGTAATATGATGGAGAGAATAGGGAGAACTAAGGAAATAAAGTTCGCCGGAGTTAAATTTCAAATTGAAATTTAAGCTTGAAATTTAAGCATACAAACGTGAATGATTTTTAAAACTAATTACACGGTTGGACTCTTGAGATGATAGGGAGCTGATCTAGGTAAAAAAATCGAAGGAAAACCACCGAAAAACCAGCAACCTTGCCAGAGAAGATGACCGGAGGTTCGCTGCCAGTGAACTTTTCTGGTAAGCCCGTTTCTGCATGTTAAAGATGGAATTTGGAGAAACTTTGTACTACAATATTGTAGAGAATTAAATTTTATGTGGCATGAACATATAATTCGTAATTTTCAGATAAAGCGATTTAATTATTATGAATTTCTGAAGTTTCAGCACTTTGAAGAATTATAATTAAATTACTGAAAAATGGTTTTGAGCTGGATTTTTTACAGTAATCTTATAATATTATTTAAGAATTACTGAAAATTTTTAATGAATTATTGAAGAGCATAAGTATTTATCGTATTTTTTAAGTCATTTAAAGTTAGTTTAAAAATAGTGGAAATTCATAAAAAAAAATTGTGAACGGTGGAAAATTATGAAACTTAGTGAAAAATCTTATAATAATATAAGATAAATATTGTGGTGTTTTGAGAATATAAAAGTATGTTGAGTTATTATTTCTATTTTGAAACTATTAAATGTTAGTTTTTATAAATAGAAAAAATCACAGAAAATTGCCGAATAATTCGAAAAATGTGAAAATTGGTTAGAAAGTCTAAAATAATATTCTAAAGACTTTAGAAGGTTTAGTGGACTCGTGAAGTGTTGGGACGTTTGGATCGTGTGAATGATTGGTCAATGGACATAATAATCTTTTACACGAGGGTCAAGAATTGACCGAGAAAATTTGAGTATACTTTTATAGTATAATATTAGTGGTTAGTGTTAATATATCACTAAAATGTGATTGTGGACTTTGAATTACTGTTTTAAATCAGAACGAGTTGGGTTGATTGAGCCGAGATGTTATAATACTAGAGGCAAGTTCCCTAACTTGTGTAAGTTTATTATTTTGTACAAGTCCCTTAATTTATGAGAATTTCCTAAATAACAAGTTCCGCAAATTATGAAATTTCTTATTTTTTTTAACTTATATGTCAGTTCCTTAATTGTTGCAAGTTTTCTGAACTATTTGACATTTTTAAATTGAGCAAGTTATAAATTCATGGCAAACTCTTTATTTGAACAAATTCCTTATTTATTGAAATTCTGCAAGTCATGCAAATTCCTATGATTAAGCTGAGTTGCAAGTTTTGGAGATATATGCGAATTCTTGAACTCATATTATTATGATAGGTTTATTTTTGATATGTGGAGTATCCCGACTTGCGTCGGACTAATCTCCCCACCCCAAACAAAGCTTTCAAAACAGGCTTACGCTTGCGGTACGTGGCCCCTATGTTGCTTCGAGTGGGAGTCGAACTCAAAACCTCCGGATTTACGGCTTGACCCAAGTTCTCTCCTAAACCACTGAGACAAGCAGCGGGGTTTTATGGTAGGTTCTTGAACTCATAAATAGTGTAATACCCCGAATATTTATGAGGCTTATAAATACGATCATATATTGTAAGACCCCGAAAATTTTAATAAATAGAATTTAATTTTCTTCTTATTATTATTTTAAACAGAAAGGTGTTAAATCGATAATGATAAAGTTACTAGTGAAATGTGACAATTGAGATGTCTAGTAATAACGCTAAATCACTATTCACGCGATCACTATTCACAGGGTACTATTCAAGCTAAAACGCTTTTACATTTTCTTCGATCTTCGAATTACGTCATAACGTTTATATAAGCTGGATACGAAAATTATACGGTATAAATACAAAAATACTATTCATACGAATATACTATTCATTTATACAAAAAGTCAAACTAGTATGTCGGGGAATATTCCTTCTGTCGGATATAGAAAGTGATAGAAATGGGCGGCAAAACTTTAACCGATAACTGTTGAAATACCTGGTGATAAAAAGAATAGTAAAACGCGTTATTCCACAGTAGCACACGTTATTCCACAGTAGTACACGGTATTCCACAGTAGCACACGGTGTTCCACAGTGTTTTATATTATTGATTCAATAATTGATAAAGTAACAATTGCACAGTATCTTGATTCAATAATTGTTCCAGTAGTATCTGCATAATATTTTATATTATTTGTCACGACACTGTAACACATATTATTTGATATGATAGTTTAGCATTATTGACAATGTCTAGAAATTCTGTTAAGGAAAGGGGTTATTTAATTGAGCGCCATTTTTATGGAAGGCCTCATCTTTCCTAAGAATAATCTAGTTGTCAGTATTGCGAGTATATGCTATCTGTCATATTAATACTTTTAACTCAATAATACAGAAAAAGGGATTTATTGTGATAATGGAGTTATTTTTTATGGTTTTATCTTTTGATAATTGAATTATCTTTTGATAATGGAATTATCTTTTGATAATGAATTAATCTTTTTGAATAAATGGATGGATGATATTAATGGAAGAAAAATGGATGGATGATATTAATGGAAGAAAAAATGGATGGATGATATTAATGGAAGAAAAATGGATGGATGATATTAATGGAAGAAAAAATGGATGGATGATATGAAAAGAATATGGGGGAAAGACCAAAATGCCCTCACCTTGATTTTCCTATAAATAGGGAGGGTTTGCTTAAGAAATTTTCACACCTTCATTGCTTATACTTTCTCTCTCTCTAAATTTCTTAAGTTCTCTTAGTGTGCTAGGCTATTGTGAATATTTGTGAGAATACTAGTATTATCCGAAGTTAGTAAACTTCATAGAAAGTAACATCCAGTTAACGAAGGTAGGGAATATCATTTCTTTCATACTCATATATAATATCATTTGCTTTCATGTTCGTAAGTGATATTATACTCATAAACGTTGTTATTCATTCTATATTAATTTGTGGGGATAACCTGTCCGTGCGGTATGACGCATACCTGGTGAATATCCTTTTATATTCATTCCTTATTATTCTGTGGGAATAACCTATATGTACGAGTGTCGTACCTGGTGAATACCCTTTGTATTCATTCCTTATTATTCTGTGGGAATAACCTGTATGTACGAGTGTCGTACCTGGTGAATACCCTTTGTATTCATTCCTTATTATTCTGTGAGAATAACCTGTATGTACAAGTGCCGTACCTGGTGAATAACCCTTTGTATTCATTACTTATTAATCTCTTGTGGAAATAACCTGTTTACGCGAATTATCGCATGACGGGTGAAAATCCATTTGCAGTTTCATATATTCTGTTATACTCGTATAACGTATCATTTCTTTCGTACTCTTTAAGGAATATCTTTTTCTTTCACATTTCTCCATTTATGATAAGAAATCTTTGTTTGTTTCCAAAACCTTATTTTTAAATGGAGAAAATCTCTGAAAATTAGTAGAATATCCTTAATAGTTTGTGCTTCATCTAATATCTTTTCACTTGAATCTTTCTATTTCATTTTATACGTTATAGTTGAAGCATGAAATAATTTCTTGAATATCATTCTTGAATTTGACTCCACAATTTGGTCATCGTGTTAGCAATTTGGTCAATCTTTGATACTGATTAAATTATAGAGCTTTTCTTATCTTTAATCTCACTGTATCATTGTCATCATCCTCATCATCATACTTAAATTGTGGTATTAGTTCTCTTTGGCCCGTAGTGCAAAGATGAACTGGCGTGACATGATTTTGACCAAACTGTGTATTGGTATAATCATGACTTTTGGTGTTACAAACAAAGGCGTATGGTGAAAGTTCTCTTTGGCCGTAGTGCAAAGATGAACTGGCGTTTGGCATGATCATGACCAGTGATGTTACAAATAAATATCTTTGGCACATAGTACAAAGAGAGGCTGTTGAAATTGTTGATTGGTGTTACAAATAAATATCTTTGGCACGTAGTGCAAAGAGAGACTGTTGAAATTGTTGATTGGTGTTACAAATAAATATCTTTGGCATGTAGTGCAAAGAGAGGCTGTTGAACATGAATTATTGATTGGTGTTACAGGGACATAATATTGGTGGTGATCCTTTAACTTCTAGAAGATGGTAGATATTATAATCTACTTGACTCTTATAATGGATTGTTCGTTCCGCTGCAGTTGTTGTTGAACAATTATAATATCTTTAAATCTCTGATTTATTATTGTTGAAGACTAAAGATAATTTTTATTCTTCATTATCTTAGTCATGATATTTCTTACTGGGCTATTTGAGCTCACCCTTTTCAGTTTTGTTCCATTCTTCTTCTCAGGAAAGGAAAATGTAGCTGGGACTAGCCGGGGAGTGGAGTGATGGTCCGAGTTAGCGGTTGTCCTTATCAAGTTATGGCATAGTCTAATAATGATTGTACTAGAGACTTAAAACATGTGTTGTCGTCTTTTTACGGCATTGTAATAATTTGGGTTTGGATACTGTGGTACCATACGGTACGATATTTGTATGGAAAGTCACAGTATGTGTGTGGTCGTATTTTGCACGACAAATATTAGTTGTAAATGGGAAAATTTGTATTTGTATTTGTATTTTGTAGAATGTTATTGGCGACTCAGAATGGGTTGTGTAGACCTATTTTGGGGGCGTCACATATATGGTTAGAGGTTAATTTAGTAACCTAAAATTAGGTATCGAAAAGTTTAAAACCTTAAGCCCTAATGAGATTCGAATTTTGTGCTTAATAAAGATTGAAATGATATTTCGAAGCAGGTGTTTTGTGATTATATAGTGTAAACGATGAATTAGGTCAAATAAAAGTTTTTTGTTAAGCTGCTTAGTCGTGCTTACATTGACAAAATGATTTGTCGCGCTTTCCACAATTTCACCAACAAGCATCCCGACAAATTAATTTTTTTTAAGTTATTGTGTCGTGCTTGAGAATGACAAAGTGATTTGTCGTGCTTACGGTAACAAGCTATATTGTCGAACTTGTAAGATATTTTCATTGAGGAGCTTAGAAGATAGGTTCAATTGCAAGCTGCATTGTCGAGCTTGGAATATATTTTCATTGAGGAGCTTAGATTGCAAGCTGCATTGTCGAGCTTGGAAAATATTTTCATTGAGGAGCTTAGAAGATAGGTTCAATTGCAAGCTGCATTATCGAGCTTAGATTGCAAGCTGCATTGTCGAGCTTGGAAGATATTTTCATTGAGAAACTTAGAAGATAGGTTCAATTGCAAGCTGCATTGTCGAGGTTGGAAGATATTTTCATTGAGGAGCTTAGAAGAATATTCTAAGAATATGCTAGGGTGCAAAGTGTAATAAGCCGAGCCCCTAATGTGCAATTAGTGAAACTTAGTTTTTCTATAAATAGCAAGCTCAGTTCATTCATTCCTTACTATTTTTCAAGAGCAGTTCAAGAGCAAAAACACTCTATATTTATATTCTGAGAGATATTGTGAGATAAAAATTACTTTATAAGCATCGAAGCGCTGCGCGATTGGAAGTAAAGCTAGCAACTACAAGAGGTATTACTCTAGTAGTTATTATTTTCATTCTTCTTTATATATTTAGTAAAAATATATACTTTTATAAGCAGTTATAATGCCAAAATTATTTTAAGTATATAGTACAAAAGTCCTATTTACAAGCAGTTATAATGTCCGATTTATTTCCCTTATATATTAGAAAATATACTTTTATAATCAGTTACTATGTCCGATTTTCTTCAAATATTTAGTAAGAATATTCATTTTATAAGCAGTTATAATGCTAAAATTATCTCAAGTATAATAATCGAATATTCATTTTATAAGCAGTTATAATGCCGGATTTATTTCAAACATAGTTGAAAATTATTCATTCTATAAGCAGTTATAATGCTGAAATTATTTCATGTATAGTAGAAGAAGTCTTATTTATATGCGGTTATGATACCCGAAATAAAACTTAAAAGGTTTAATCGTTAAATGCTTATTTGTCTACATAAACTTATAATCGTGTAAGATTTACAACGAACGTTTAGACCGTTATATTAACTGTAAAAGATATACAAGGCAAGTCTCCAAACCTTGTTACATTTATGCAAGTATTATACATCTTGCTATCAATTGTTGTGAAGTTATTGCTTTTTGTTCAGCATAACTTAAGTAATGAATCATTATTCATATATTGTTTATTCGAGCTTAAATCGTTGTGTCAAACCAAAATTGTTTTGGTACGATATCTTATACTGAGAAATGGAACACCTTGATGTAAGGTAAACTGAAACACCTTGATGTAAGGTTATAAATGTTGATGATATATTGACGCAAAATCGTAGGATGATATGCATACTCCTAGGATATTAGTGAGGCTGATTCCCTACCAGATATCCGAAATCAAGCTTTTCTAAGTCATTGAAGACTGATAGAACTGATTAAAACACATGGTTCATGTACAGAACCCTCAATTATACATCTTTAAAATCTTTCAACTCAAACACATTGTGTTTACGTTTTCAAATAAACTTGCTGAGCATTTGTAGCTCATTCTTGCGTATAATCTCTTTTGCAGTCTTAAATGATAATTACGAAACTTCAGAGACGACCAAAGGGAAACAACCGTGTTAATTAGTTTTATTTTATTTAAGTCTTTTAAAGGCTTTGTTGTAATAACTTAGTATTAAGAACGATATAGCCGAACTTAACGATATGAAATATATTATCATCTTTTATTATATCGAATGCGGCAGACTTTGATCTTTAAATTGTTTAGAATAGTTGTACTAAGTTAATACAGTATCTATATGAACTATACATCTGAATGAGGGTATTTGAATGATATTGAGAGTTCTATAAGCTCTGAAATTACACTTAATGAGCGCCGGTAAGGTGCCATCTTTACCGGAATGCGCCCCTCAGTTCTAGGGACAATTTTATCATTAATACTGTGAATGTTAGATAGATAGGAACTATCGATATGAAAGAGATATACATTAGATATAAATCTATATATCCAAGTGAGAGTATCCAAACACAGTTAACGTTCTGATGAGAACTATTATCTGTTATGGGATAGTATGAACCTTGGATAGATAGAAGTTATATATTATGGAATATCTAATAGGTGGTTAACTAGTTAAGCTTGAACGCCAAATTTGTTACATAGGTATAAAGATTTAAGTTAAAGATGTAGAAGTCATTTAAATTATGTTAGATTAACATTATTGGCAATGTCTAGAAAGTTCTGACGAGGGAAGGGGTTAGGTCGTTTAATTGCGCGCCGTTTTAACGGAAAGTCCCCTCTTTCCTAGGAACTAATTGGTTGCTAATACTGCAAGTCTCGAATAGATAAATGAAGATTTGTTTTTAAATCTTTTGGGACTTATTTGTAATAATAACAAGTTATCTGGGAATGTTATAACACGAACGAATGATATTGTAAATATTATCACTTTTCCGCATTATACTCTAATTATTAGAAGTTAAAATTTCTATAGCATTATGTAAAGGTTGTACACATGAGTACGAAGTCCGACCTGGCTAAAAGAAACTAGCAGGTGGATTTTCGGGGTGTCACAAATAGTATGGTAGGTTTTTGAACCTATAGTATTATGGTAAGTTCCTGATGAGTTCTTGAATTCATATTACTATGATAAGTTCCTGAACTTATATTATTATTGCAAGTTCCTGAACTCATAATGTATGGTAAATTCATTAAACGGAGCGTTATTTCTAAATTTACATGTTCTTGATATTCCTAAATTTTTTGAATTGTAGAGTATGCCAGTTGTTTCGATTACTCTACTGTTAAACTGATTCAGACTAAGGATAAACAACCCTATAATATAGGGGAAAATTTATAGAGAGTTTTTCATTCTATGTGACTGTTAAACATTTATGGAGAGTCAACAGTTTATATAATTGTGGGACACATTTGGGCCATATAGTGCCGACTTAAAGCTTTTAGCGTTTGATATGATATAAAGAGTTTATGGTCCTTACAACCCTTCAGTAATGATTCAAAGATAAAGATTCTAATGTTGAAGTTCTATTACTTCTTGGTAATCATGTGCTGATGCACATTCCTAAAGTTTCAAATATTGAAATTTTATACTGACGAGCTATTCATTAGTTCGAAGCATATTTATTCATTTATGAGCTTATTCTGACAAGTCACTGTGTACTACGGTGAAGTAACATTTTACAGGTCACAAAAGTGCTGCTAGGCTGATCATCTGTAGTACGATTCTAAAGAACTCTTGGTCTTTTATGACCATTTCAGTAACGTAAAGCTGATAATTATTTTTCAATTCGAAATTATTGAATTATTGATTTGAGTTATTCATTAAACTGTTTATTTCAGTTCCATACTTGCTGAGCATATTTGATGTTCACCCTTGCAATCATTAATATATTGCAGGTAGAAAAGAATAATAGGACCGAAAAGGTCAGAAGTTAGAAATAAGAGAAAGAGAAATCTTGTCAAGCTTACAGGTTGGTATCAGTGATAAGGTGAAGAGTAAGTCCTAAGTTGCGATCCAGAGATAAGGTATGTGATAAAATGTTTAAATAGACCAATTAAATTAATAAAAATATTGATAAATGTTATGAAGGTGTATCGTGATACACCGAATCTGCTGTAGCGAGTACATGGATTTGGGGACGTTTCAAGGTGGTATCAGATCTGTAAGTTATAATACTTAGGTAGGAAGACCTTAGGACATAACCTAGTAGAGATGGGTGGAAATGATGACATTGGAGTTCAAATAGAGCTTTTGACTAGTTTTAATTAGTGATGGAATGAGAAATCTATCACGTGTATGATCGGGTGGTTGTATATATAAGGTTATCTATTTAGTAATGAGGATTGAGTGAATTATGATTTTGATATGAAAAATGGTAAGTGATGTTGAAAATTGAGAATCCTATTAATGGATTTAGAAAAAGAATTTGGAATAAGATGTAGAGGAAGATCCAAAAAAAGATCTCGAAGAGATGAAAGAGGAATAAAAAGAAGATCAGGAGGTACCTGATTTAGGAAATATAGATGGGAAGAGATTATAATATTATGTGAATAGTAAATGTTATGTAGAAAGAAATGATGTTAAGGTATGATGTAATGCATATTAATGGAAATGTTTTTGAGATGAATAATTTAGTAATAGCAGACAGATAGCTACCAGATCGTAAAGTGATATCTAGTAGATGCTTAAGTATAAGTAGATAGTAAAGTGCAAGCCATTAAGAAAAGAGTCGAAGAGATAGAAGATTTTGTACGAAATAGAATTTTGGATGAATATATATGTACAATAAAGTAAAAGGAACATAAAGTTAAATGGTGGTAGAATGAAACAATCAAAGAAAAGCAAGACAGATGTAGAGTTAGACAATCGTAGAACGATTATAGTAAAATAAAACGATCGTAGGGTAAGAAAATCGAAGAGTGGCCATTAAAGTGAAAGATCGTTGAGTGATAAGAGGAAGTCATAGAGTAGCCATCAGTGGAAGAAGATCGTAAAGTAAAAAGGTGAACGTATAGTAATTCTGAAAAAGTGAAGAGTGACAGATAAGTTGTCAAATATTTAGGGAAGTAAAACCACATAAGATAAAAGAAAATGTATGATTCAGAAATAAAGAAAAATTAAGTCCAAGTTAATTTTGAAAAGAGTAAGGGAAGTAATATATGACGTAATTTTATCTCCAAATGATGGAGCATGTATGTGAGGTATTTTATATTTTAGTATGGTGATTGTGATTATAAGTATGTAATGGATTATGAATCCATATGGATTGAATAAAAATTTGAGTTATGAGAAGTTTATTGACAAAAAAAAAGTATTATGAAATGAAGTATTATGAAGTGGAAGTAATCCGAAGAAGTTATTTTCAAGAAGAGGCTACGTAATACCTGAAAGATAAAAAGAAGAGATTCCGGGAACGAAAATTTATTAGAGTAATGATATACTGGTGATTTCGGGGACAGAATCCTTACAAGGAGTGGAGAATGTAATATCCTAAAATTTTCAAATAATGAAATGAGACGTGAGTAATGAGAATCAAGATTTTAAGGTAAATTGAAATGTCAATAAGAAATGTAAGCAATTCAAGAAGGAAAGAAAGGCAAAGAAAATAGTGCATGTAAATGTAAATAGAGGAACTATGCAGTTCAAAACTCAAATTTGAGTTCGAAAAGGAATTTTGAGACGCGGACTGTACCGTTGAGTTCGAAATGTCGAATTTGGTAGGTAGACTGTAAATACGATATGATGTCGGGATTGACTTTTTGGTCAAAGTCAACAGTTGACTTTTACGGGTAAAAAGTTAAACTTAGAATTCGGAGATGAATTTGAAGAAAAAGACGTCGTCATAACGTTAAAATTAGTAGGAAACAATTATAAATACAAAAATTTTAACTTTTCGGGTCAAAAGGCAATGACAGGTCAAAGGAGAGAAAAAAAAACATAAATCAGATTTTTTTTTCCTTTTCAAATTGCGGCCGAGTGATAAGGCTGGGGGCCAAGATTTTTTTTTGGCCAAGCTTATCCAAGAAGACTATATATACACACACACACACACACACACACATACTAGAGGGAAAGGAAAAAAGACAGAAAAACAAGAAGAGAAAAAGCCGGGGAAAAAGAAAGGGATCAAAAAGAGAAAGAGGTGGCCTCGAGCATTAAAAAGGTAATCTTTACTTTCTCTTTAGTATATAGTTATACTCAGTTGCATGTATGGTAGGATTTTGAGTGGAAAAACATATAATTCATAATTTTCAGATAAGCGATTTAATTATTATGAATTTCTAAAGTTTTAGCACTTTGAAGAATTATAATTAAATTACCGAAAAATGGTTTTGAGCTGAATTTTTTACAGTAATCTTATAATATTATTTAATAATTACTGAAAATTTTTGATGAATTATTGAAGAGCGTAGATATTTATCGTATTTTTTAGGTCATTTAAAGTTAGTTTTAAAATAGTGGAAATTCGTAGAAAATTTTGTGAATGGTGAAAAATTATGAAACTTGATGAAAAATCTTGTAATAATATAAGATGAATATTGATGGTGTTTTGAGAATATAAAAGTATGTTGAGTTATTATTTCTATTTTGAAGCTATTAAATGTTAGTTTTTATAAATGAAATAATTACATAAAATTGTCGGATAATCCGAAAAATGTGAAAATTGGTTGGAAAACCTAAAATAATATTCTAAAGACTTTAGAAGGTTTAGTGGACTCGTGAGGTATTGGGACATTTGGATCGTGTGAATGATTGGTCAATGGACATAAAAATCTTTTCCACGAGGGTCGAAAATTGATCGAGAAAATTTGAGTATACTTTTATAGTATAATATTAGTGTTTAGTGTTAATATATCACTAAAATGTGATTGTGGACTTTGAATTAAGGTTTTAAATCAGAATGAGCTGGGTTGACTTAATTAAAAAACTAGAAGTTGAGTCGGGATGTTATAATACTAGTCAAGTTCCCTAACTTGTGCAAATTTATTATTCTGTACAAATCCATTAATTTATGAGAATTTCCTAAATAACAAGTTCCGTAAATTATGAAATTTCTTATTTTTGAACTTATGTGTCAATTCCTTAATTGTTGCAAGTTCTCTAAACTATTTAATATTTTTAAATTGAGCAAGTTATAAATTCATGGCAAACTCTTTATTTGAACAAGTTCCTTATTTATTGAAATTCTGCAGGTCATGCAAATTCCTATGATTAAGTTGAACTCCAGGTTTTGGAAATATATGCGAGTTCTTGAACTCATATTATTATGGTAGGTTCTTGAACTCATAAATAGTATGGTAGGTTTTTGAACTCATAGTATTATGGTAAGTTCTTGATGAGTTCTTAAACTCATATTACTATGACAAGTTCCTGAACTCATATTATTACGACAAATTCCCGAACTTATAATGTATGGTAAGTTCATTGAACAAAACATTATTTCTAAATGTACACGTTTTTGATATTGCTAGATTTATTGAATTGCAGAGTATGCCAGTTGTTTCGGCTACTCTACTGCGAAAATGATTTAGACTGAGGATGAACCCTATAATAGAGGGGAATATTTATGGAGAGTTATTCAATCTCTGTGACTGTTAAACATTTATGGAGAGTTAGCGGTTTATATAATTGTGGGACACTTTTGGGCCATATAGTGCCGACTTAATGCTTTTAGCGTTTGATATGATTTAAAAAGTTCATAGTCCTTACAACCCCTCAATAATGATTCAAAGATAAAGATTCTGATGTTGGAGTTCTATTACTTCTTGATAATCATGTGCTGATGCACATTCTTAAAATTTCAAATATTGAAATTTTATATTGACGAGTTATTCATTGGTTCGAAGCATATTTATTCATTGATGAGCTTATTCTGATAAGTCACTGTGTACTACGATGAAGTAACATTTTATAAGTCACAAAAGTGTTCTTAGGCTGATCACCTGCAGTATGATTCTAAAGAACTCTTAGTCTTTTATGACCATTTTAGTAATGTAAAGTTGAAAATTATTTTTCAATTCGAAATTATTGAATTATTGATTTGAAGTTATTCCTTAAACTGTTTATTTCAGTTCCATACTTGATGAGCATATTTGATGCTTACCCTTGCAATCATTAATATATTACAGGTAGAAAAGAATAATAGTACCGGAAAAGTCAGAAGCTAAAAATAAGAAAAAGAGAAATCTTGTCAAAGTTACAGATTGGTATCAGTGATAAGGTGAAGAGTAAGACCTAAGTTGCGATCAAGGGGCAAGGTATGTGATAGAATGTCTAAATAGACCAGTTAAATTAATAAAAATATTGATAGATGTTATGAAGAAGGTGTATCGTGATGCACCGAATCTACTGTAGCGAGTACAGGGATTTGGGGGCGTTTCAGGGGCATTCATGCCTTGGTCATTTCTGATACTGTTGGAGTAGATATACAGAGTGCTTAGGAGTACATGTAACACAAAAAGTGTAGGAACTTGGGAAATGCCCAACTCTATGCACCAAGCTTTAAACCCAAAAAACCAATTTAAAAAATTTATTAAAAAAATATATAAATTAATTCCTCAGGAAACTTTGATTTCCCAAAGAAAGGACGCTCATCAACATCCTGTATCCTTAATAGTAAACACCCCCCCCCCCGCCCCGCCCCCCCCACCCCCCCACAAAAAAAAAAAAAATAACATCATGTATCCTTATCCTTACTAATCAAATGTTACAAGTTTTCAGCTTTCAGGATCATGTCTTGTATACTAGGCATATACAATAGAACTTGTAAAACATGCTGACATTTAATTAAACAGCTGATTGTTGCTATTTTAAGACAACTGAAGATTCTACAATAAGTCAATAACCTTGGTATTTCACAATTTACTCACCATTGCTAGATGATATTCCTCCTGTCCTTGCCCTCTTGGCTGCTTGATTTGATCATTTAGAACGAAGCGCCTTAGAAAACGGAGCAGACTGCCCTGGCCCATCAGGCTGCAAGGCTGCATTCTCAACTGGATTCGCATATGCTAATGGAACAACTGCAACATATTTAAAAATCATCTTAGTCAAAGAGTTCACTACCAGCCTAGATAATGTAAAAGCCAACAATGAGAACATAATGTAATACATGAGTTGCAATGTAATATATGTGTTCCATGGTATTCACATGGACGCAATGTGATTAAGTACCCCATTAGTGTAATATATGTGTTGCTCTAAAGTCTACATCTATGCAAGTGAACGAGACATTCTCTCTTATGTCCACTCTAGTTTATAACACACCTTCAATAGGTTCATTATTTTTTGGCATCCTTGTAGCATTCCTATCACGGGAGACTGAAGGGCCACATTTTTTAACATAGTTTTTCTGCAAAGGTCTAGGGGTTTCAAAAGAAAACTGTGACATGATCCCCATTGCCATCTCATTTGGATTTTCCTGAAAATACCTGGCAAGACATAATGACATAATGAGAAAATGTAAGGAATCCAAAAGAGAGTAACTGAAAAGATGCACATAGGTTTGTATAATAATGGTATAAAAGTGAACTCCACTAGTCACTGTATTTCAAATCCATTCGTTAATTATATTTTTTCCTATCCATTATGTTGTTACATGTAGTAGAGGTAGTTTATTTTCTCTATACAAATGCCGAATCTATTTATTTGATATCTTTAAATCCAAATGAAACCTCTTATCTATCTATAGAGAGATGTAATGTACCTTCAATTATTAGGAGAAAACAACACACCAATTCTTTACTTCTCCCTCTGTTGCAAAATTGAACATACATTTTTCATTTTAGCCGTTCCAAAAAAAAAAAAAACATTTCAAATATAGGACCATAAAATGTCATGCTATTCTTAATTTGCCCTTATTTTTCTACTAGCATACCATCACACCACTACTACTTAATTCTTAGAATACTATGGAAAATAAGTTGCTTGCATTCAAAACAAATACTAAAAATTAGTGTGAGAGTCACGCCTTAACCTATGAGGTACACTTTTCGTTCAATAATTCATAGATTGTTATAATTTAAACATATAATTATTGTTTCTTATTTGACAGTGTCTACTATGTTATTACAATAACTTAGATATAGCAAATGCATCGAGTGCACATGTACCAACTATAATTATACGAAAGCAAATAGATAGAGATCAAAATGATCAAGTAGTGGAGAAAACTAACTTTTCAACTTCATTCATAGAGCGAAATTTCTTGCTCAATGATGATTTAGCATAAAACCTGAAAAGCATAGAAAAGATTATTCTGCAGAGTCAGATGCTCAATGAAAAAATTACCACTAATTAGGCCAAACAAATTGCTCAAAGACACAACAATAGGGTAAAACATGAAGCTTATAAGTTGAAGAAATGATACACTCATGTAACAGCAGGACACATACACATCAGCAAATTTGGTGCCTCCTGCAGCCCTGATCTTTAGAATCCGTTCCCACCCAAGAGGGGGTTGAGGAATGTTTGGCTTGTCAATTGCCCAGAGCCTGCTCTCATCTTCCACAATATCTGATTGAACCTGACAGGATATGTCAGGCCGCCACTCACGAGCTGCCTTGCACACAAAAGGCAGCTCTAAAATGCGCTCACGAATTTCCTCATATTTTTCCATAGGTAAGGTCCTCCATTGAGAACAAAAAGCACATTGGATAGTGAAATCTGCAATGGGAGGTGAAACTCTATATTGATTCTGGAAGGAAGCAGTTTCATCCGCACCAAATACAGCACGATCGTAAGCCACCAACTGATTTTGTGTATTTTCACTATCCTTCATTATGTTAGAGATGTCACTCACCTGATGTTTAAAGAGAAAATGGACAGAAACCATCAAATTTTAACAACTGACACTAGTGGAAAGGAACAAATTACTAAAAACATTATCAAAGCAATGCCATAATATAATTTTCTAAGAAACCATATTCCAACATGAAAATTAATGTGGGGACTGAATGATCACTGCAACCAAGTCAAACCAC
This sequence comes from Aralia elata, assembly GCA_034770075.1. Taxonomy (NCBI): domain Eukaryota; kingdom Viridiplantae; phylum Streptophyta; class Magnoliopsida; order Apiales; family Araliaceae; genus Aralia; species Aralia elata. Next base: position 37,660,253 of record CM068380.1, on the reverse strand, counting down.
AAATTTAACGCAAAATAGAGAAAATAATAATAATTTTCAAGTATGTAGCAAAATAGGCAAAAGTCCAGATTTAAGAAACAAATAAAGAGGGTATATAAGACAAAGTTGGCGAACACGTTAATGACAAATTAACCAAGAAACAAATAAAGAGAGCAGGACGCGGTTGACAAAAACGTTAATGACAAACCCAAATTCATGAAGAGACAAGCATAAATCCATGTCTGACGAATGGACATGTAAATGAAACACAATCACAACATCATACCAACACAACAATACCAAAATATAACAAATTACATGTAAACACTTTAGGGCACGTCAATTATTAATTACCACATATATAAAATATAAAATGGCCGTGCAGAATATTTTATATTATGTGAATCAATTACGATAGGATTGGAATATGAACCTATCAAACTAGGAAACGGTCAAAAAATAATCTAAATAATAAATCAGAAAAGGGTTTGAAAAAACTTAGAAGATTGAAATGGAAAGTCTGAATGCTCAAGTATATGAATGCAGATATCTCATCTGTTGTCCCAACAAGGAGATTATGCCATATGACAATTTTTTAAGTAATTTTTATATAACAAATAAAAAGACCCAATTAATAAAAAAAGAAAACTACTATTTTTTTCACCCCAATTACTCTTTCCATATAAAGAGTCTTTTCTTCCTCCTCCAATTCATGTAATATACTCCAAGTCGGAATACGACAAAGGGAAGGAAAAAAACCCTCTTCTGGTTGGAAGTTGGAACAACACCAGATGATCAAAATAAAATAAAATTATCTCCTCTCCTCTCTGGTTGGAACAACAAAGAATCAAAAAAAGAAAAAAGTATAATAACCAATGTACCCCACATGCCCAAAAAAGTATTAATAGGAGTAGTACATAAGAACAAATGAAACCCCAATTTTCTTATTTTTTTATATAAAAAATAAGTACCTACATAAAAACATTTTCAAGTGAGTTCAAATGAGTGCATGCAACATTTGGTGAAGAATTATCAATAGAAAAGCGATCACAGGGAGAATCCAATAGACATAAGAGATCCACACATATTTAGATCAATAGATACATTGCTACATAAATCCACGTGCAAACTAAAAAAAAATCATCCGACCCTACAAGCCCTAATATTTTTAGTACAAACAATGATCAAACAAAACCCCAAATTTAAAATAAAAAAAAATGAAAATGATATCTATTAAAACATTTTCAGGTGTTTGTGCATGCTCCATTTGGTCTAGAAATTATCAATAAACATTTTCACGTGTGGATCACAAGGAAAATCCAGAAGATATAAAAATCCAGAGATACATAGATACAGACAGATAGATACATAGATCTGGAAATAATCGATAAACACGGGATCACAAGAAAATTCCAGTAGGATTTTATGTGTGTGCATGTAACATTTGGTCTAGAAATTATCACTAAATAAGAAATATCCAGTACAAATAAAAATCCACGGAGATACACAGATAGATCTGTAACTTAACTTGCAATGATTCAGGTGGCTAATGAGGAAATTTAACAGACCAATAATTAAATGCCCAAATGAGATATACTTATTGGGAATTAAATCTCAACTTGTAAATAGATATAGAGAGAGACTGGCAGAATGTGAAGGTTGAGGAGGACTGGCATAAATAGGCATTAAATCCCGCTGCACCAAAAAAAAAATAAAAAAATATAGGCATTAAATCCTGATTTTGTTTTGAGAGTGGATATAGACGGTATATAAATGGACGTGTTGATTAATCCAATCCTATATTCCCTTTTAGTAGATTTTGGGTAATAAACAAAATACTTAAAAGGATGAGAATGATTAAAGTTATAATTATTTTTGTTAAAAAAAAAAAAATAAACTAAGGTACATCAAGTGAAGGGTAGTAAGTCATTTAGTGGGGTTTATTAGTATATAAAAAAAATATTTATCACTTTATTTAATTTTGTAGGACCATTAAGGATAAAAAAAATTTTAAAAACATTACTCTCTTTCTTCTATTTTATATTTATTAGTATGTGTGAAAAGTGTAATTTGTTCATTCTTTTAAAGACAGAAATAGTATAATCTATTTCAAAATAAAACAAAATGAGAAAGTCTTATTTTTTGTAAAAAATTTGTTCAATAAATGACTTCTCTTTGTATTCATAATAATATTCTTTCCATTCCATAAACAAAATCATATTTATTAAATGGCTGAATTACATATCGGTCTCTTCAACTTGCTACTAAATTTTAAAGTGGCCTTTTAATTAGCAAAATGACACTTTCATCCTCCAAGTTAGCATTTTAATTCATTTTAATTTGTTGGGCTAAATATTTTTTTTTTCAAATTTAAGTAATATGTGATGCACGTGCTTTTTAATGAGGCTATATTTTAGTTTGACATTACAATATATACACAAGACACATGAAACTAAAACTCATGTAACTCCAAACCCACATGAGTTTCATGAATTTTCGAAAAATATTTAAATGTCAAAAGAGAAATATAATATCATTAAAAGCATGTGCATCGCATATGACTCAAATTTGAAAATAAAAAATAAAAAAATCAGCCCAAGTAACATAAATGAACAAAAATGCCAACTTAAAGTACAAAAGTGTCATTTTTACCAATTAAGAGGCCATTTTAAAACTCATGACAACCTATAGGAACATATATATAATTCAGCCTTATAAGATTTATAGATATAAAGAATGTATTTTTGTCTTATTTTTATTCTTAAAAAATACTAAATTTGTAATTTAGTAGAGATGGAATAATAATAAAATTATATGATAAATTTAAGTATATTGTGCCATTTTATAATAAGATTAATAGCATTTGAGTCTCTTAAAATTCCATCCGTTTTATAATTAAGCATCTAAAGTATCAATTTCCCTTATATGGACCCACAAATACCATTAAGTTATCGATACACACTCAAATCTGATAATTAGGCCTAATTTTTGCCTGAAAAAGTTGTGCCACGTTATTATTTTCATTTAAAATACCAACCGGGTTACCTATTAGGTTCCATTGTAATTACTTGACAGTACTTGATGGTCCAAATCGAGAGAATTAATACATTATGAGCTCAATTATAACACATGTGAAACTCTGAGGGACTAAAATGCTATTAGCCCTTTATAATATATATTATTAGCAGAAAAAGAACTCCTTTTGTGAAAAAAAATAAAAAATTGATAAATGAGGCTTTTTGTTAAAGGGAGAGAGTGTTTAAAATAGAAAAGTGTTTGTATGATACATGATGTTTGATGTGTTTTATTGTGTTTGATGTGATTGGTGCATTTGAAAGTCTAAATGGTCTTATGCAAATATTAAATTTCTAAAACTAACTTATTTCAAACATAACTTATTTAACTCATAAACGTAATGTTTGGGGTTAAAAAAAAAGTAACTCACCAAAAATTGTAATTGCATTTAGAGTTTTAAAACACAAATGTTAGAGCTTCAAACACTAGAAAAGCTAAAAACTAAGTTAACAAATGATGTTCTTAAGTTTGTTATCATGATTTCATTATGATGCATATTACCATATTGGCATCACTAAACTAATTAATATGCCCTTCATTTCATAAAAGGAGTTAAATTAGCCAAATATTTTTTTTTTCTATAATTGGGTTAAATTCACTTTTTCCCACTGTACTCGACACGATTTACAAATGTATTACTAGACTGAAATTTTTAACGGTAAACTCATTGAACTGCTTATTTTTTACAAACAGTCACAAATTATGTCTAAACAAGTTGACTTCAAACGAATTTTTTTTTAAAAATATTATTTTTATTTAATTGTCCACGTGGACACGCCAAATAATAGCCAAGTAATATCTGGATCCCACAAATTTGTTCATGTGGCCATCAAAATAGAAAATTTATATGTTAAAGTTAGTTAAAAATTTGTAAAACGTTAAAAATCTATCCAAAAATATATAAATAAATTATAGAGTTAGAAAAGTAAAAAAAATAAAACGCGGAGTATTAAATGAAATACAATAATAGAACAAATTAACTTAATTAAACAAATTAAACAACTTAAACATTTTAAATTCAAACCCATCATGTTTAATGGGTTTTATTAAATTATTTAAATTGTTTAATCAATTTGTTATATAATTACATATTGTTCTTTATTTTAATTGATTGAGATATATTTTATTTTGTAAATAAAATTTCTTCCATGTTTTTCTCAAGTTAATAGAATTATTAAGATATATATTTTTCTTCCATGATTTCATTTATTTAATTTTAATTATTTAATTTGTTTCAACTTTCAGATTTACTTTTATTTTTCATAGATTTTTAATGTGTGGATATTATTTGACAAGCTCATGTGGATAACTAGCTTAAAAATATTATTTTTTTAAATTTTTTCGTTAAAAGTCAATTTGTTTAGACGAAATTTGTGACGATTTGTAAAAAATAAGCATTCTAATGAGTTGAGTGTTAACATTTTCAGTCCAGTAGTGCATTTATAAATCGGGATCGAGTACAGTGAGAAAAAGTGAATTTAGCTCTTCTATAATTTTGTAACATAACATAATATTTTCAATTTTATAATTACAATTATATTGCTAGCATTACTAATGCTAATGTAGACACCCGAAATTTTACACATATTTTCTAACCTTGGTTGGAGGGTAAAAGAGTCATTTCAGCTAGAGGACGAGATATCCGAGCAGAGGATTTTGGGGCTCAAGTCAAAGTACACGAAGCTATTTCAACGACCACCGAGTGACAAACTACGCGAAGCATAACGCTGGGCCAGTCAGTATCTTTGGGAAGATCCATTTCTACTTTTTGCTTTATCTTCCCGGACCCGGAATTGGCATAACTTATGTCATTGCGTAGCTCTTAGAAAGAGCTTTCCGGAATGGTATGACACGTCTCCCAACTATTCCCGGATTGAAAGTTACGGACGTTTCAACAAACATGACCAACAACCGATTGCACGACACGAAAAACAGAGCCGATAGGCCCCACCTGGGCCTGCGGCTGCCTAGGGAACCCTATAAATGGACGATTTCAGCAAATTTTCAAAGGGAGAGCCAATTCATTTTCATTGTAAAGATTCGATTTTTTTGATATTTTGTGCCCCTTTGAAGCTAGATCTATAGGCTAGGGTAGGTGTTCTTGACTGGCCGGAAGGAGAGCATCGCCTAAAGGGCCCTATAGCGATGGACACCTATCGCTATAGGTGTTCTTCATCAACTTGAAGAACAGCCGGTCAACACTGAACATGCCACTTTGATCTCAAATTATTTCCAGTTGGTTACTTGTTTGAATTAAATCTTTGTTGCTCGTTATACTATACATGGCAAGGTATAACGACATGTATCAAAATAACATTAATTATCTCATATGTTGAAGATTTTATTTGGTCAAACCACCCTGTTCATGTTGTTCTTGAGTTTCCTGGGTTACCCAGAAACTCATCCAGCGTGAACGGTCAACGTGGTTTGACCATTAATTCCTTGAATCCCAGTTATGTTTCATGTATTTTTATGATTTAATGTTGTAGTATACATGGCAGGGTACAATAACATGTATTTATATAACCTTATTTATATCATATGTGAAAGTTATAAGCCAAACAAACCTTGTCAGAAGGCTGTCAGGACCTTCAAACGATTTCTGGGTTACCCAAAAATCAGTTCCCATGGTCAGTCAATGGGTTTTGACCATTCATATCTTTCATCCTAGAGATTTTTTTAACATCCTACCAATTGGATATTGTAGCTAACATGGCATACTACACATACAAACTTTAAAACACATCAAACAAACAACCTAAGACGATCAAAAGGTCTAACAAAAGTCCTTGTCAGACTCTTCTTGAGTGTCAAGAATAGTTCACTATTTTTGCCTAATTTTGATATCTAGATGTTATGAAAGCATGATTTAACAATCCAGATCAACAAATAACATGTTAGTACACATCCCTAAACATCTAAACCTAACATCTAACAAAGCTTTAAAGATCTAATGTAAAATTAGGATTTTTCCACCTTTTTGAGCTACTTTTGATTTCCTTCTTTCTGATTCTGATCTTGCTACTGCTAGGGCTTATTATGGCTTGTAATATCAGTGTATAGGTTACAAAACTTCTATTTATAGAACTTTGCATGTTAGGGGTTTTAGGTCATTTCACACCTTTTTGTCTCCACAAAGATCTTGGCAACTTAACTTGTGCTACTTGAGGTCTGATCTTATTCTCCTACTTGTGCTGGAGTGTGTTGGGCACAAGCTTGCACACTCCTAACTTAATTTCTATTGGTTAAAGCTTTTAATTTTGATTTAATTCTTCCTAATTAAACTTAGATTTTTGTTAATCATGTTTAGGATGTTTAATTATGTTTAGTAATATCTTAATTAAGCTTATATATCATAATTAAGATTTAACATATCATAATTTATAGTTTAAGATAACCTAATTAGAATTAGGGTTTCATAATTAGGGTTAGGGTTTCCTAAGTTATGAATTAGGGTTTAAATCTTTCAATTAGAGTTTTAATCTAAGTTCAATGATTCATAATTAATGTTATGATTCATTATTTAGAATCTAATTATATTAATTAAGATTCTTGTGTAACAATTAGAGTTTTTATTCACCAATTCCGACAACTTTTATCAATTAGGGTTTTCTAATTAGTATTTATAATTTAATTTATCATTTTTAACCCTATTTAACTTATTTAGATTTTTATCAGTTAATATAATATTATATTAACTCCGAAGCACGACAAATCACTTCGTCATTTCCAAGCACGACACAACAGCTTACAAAAATAATTTGTCGAGATGCTTCTTGGTGAAATCGTCGGAAGCACGACAAATCATTTTGTTCGTGTAAGTACGACTAAGCAGCTTCGGAAAATTTTTTATTTAACCTAATTCTTTAATAAAATATACAATCACATAACACAAAGTCGGAATAAGAAATTTCATTTAATAAACGCATAATTTACATATACAAATCTTATTAGGGTTCGGAATATTACATTCACCCCCACTAATAAGAATTTCGTCCTCGAAATTACAGTACAGATTACAAAAACAAGTGTGGGTAGTTGTCTCGTATTTTACTCTCGAGTTCCCACGTAGCTTCATCTATGTTTTGATTTCTCCAAATAACCTTGACTGAAGGTATCAGTTGATTCCGTAGATTTTGTTCTTTCCTATCTATAATTTCAATAGGAACTTCTTCATATGATAAATCTTTCTCGATCTAAATAGGCTCATAATTTATAACATGTTTATAATCGGGTTTGTATGGTCGTAACACGGACACATGAAACACGTTATGAATATGTTCTAACTCAGGAGGTAGGGCTACCTCATAGGTTACCTCACCTATCCTCCTCAATATCTGAAATGGTCCAATGAATCTCGGACTCAATTTTCCTTTCTTGCCGAAACGTATTTTGCCTTTCCACGGAGATACTTTTAAAAATACGTGACTACCGATATCGAAATCTTGTAGTTTCCTGTGTTGATCTGCGTACTTCTTCTGTCGATCTTGAGACGCTTGCAATCTCTCTCGTATAATTCGAACTACCTCAGCGGTTTGTTGAACTATTTTGGGTCCTAGCATTTGTCGTTCACCGACCTCGTCCCAATATAATGGCGTCCTACATTTCCTTCCATACAGAGCTTCAAATGGTGACATTCCTATGCTGGCATGGTAACTATTGTTATAGGCAAACTCTACTAAAGGTAACTGATCTTCCCAACTTCCCTTGAAGTCCATGATGCAAGTTCGCAGCATGTCCTCCAAAGTTTGAATTGTTCCCTCACTCTGACCGTCTGTTTGTGGGTGATAAGTTGTGCTTAATTTCAACTGGGTTCCTAAGTGTTTTTGGAGACTTGTCCAAAAGTTTGAAGTAAATCGTGGATCTCGGTCTGATACTATAGAAACAGGATTCCATGTCTAGAAATAACTTCATTGATGTAAAGTTTGGCTAACTGGTCAAGACTGAAGTTAACTTTTATGGGTAAAAAATGAGCTGACTTGGTAGGACGATCTACAATTACCCAAATGGCATTGTGACCTTTCTGTGTGTTTGGAAGACCTACTACGAAATCCATGGTAATATGTTTCCATTTTCACTCGGGAATTTCTAAGGGCTGCAGTAATCCACTCGACTTTTGGTGTTCAGCTTTAACCCTTTGACACGTTAAACATTTACTTACCCATTCTGCTACTTCTCTTTTCATGTTCGACCACCAAAAGTGTCGACTTAAATCTTTGTATATTTTTGTACTACCTGGATGCACGACAAACTTAGAACTATGGGCTTCATTCAGTATTTCATCTTTTAGTTCTTGTACTGAGGGTACCCAAATTCTATTCTCGTACCTCAGTACCCCATCCTTGTTTATTCTGAATTTGTCATTCGTTTTATAGGTTATTTCGGTTTTACAATTCTGTCACTCTTCATCTGTCTCCTGTAGTTCACTGACTCTATCCAACAAAGTCGAACCACTCTCTATAACGAATAACTGCTAGGTAGAGTTAGCTGGAACTCTTACCTCAATCTCAAGTTTATCAAACCCTTTTACCAGTACCTCGTTGTTTGTTATTACATTCAACTTCTCTTGGTTCTTTCTACTTAATGCGTCTGCCACAACGTTGGCTTTCCCGGGATGATATAAGATTTCACAGTCGAAATCCTTTATCAATTCTAGCCACCTACTCTGCCTCATGTTTAACTCCTTCTGCGTGAAAATATACTTCAGACTTTTATGATCTATGTATATCTCACACTTTTCCCCATATAAGTAATGCCTCCAAATTTTCAAGGCAAATACCACAGCGGCTAACTCAAGATCATGAGTAGGATACCTCTTCTCATAATCTTTGAGTTGTCGTGATGCATACGCGATCACTTTCCTATGTTGCATCAACACACAACATAATCCCTTGTGTGAAGCATCACTATAAACCACAAGCCCCCCATATCATCTGGTAAAGATAACACTGGTGCCATGCTCAATCGCTTCTTCAACTTTCAGAAGCTTTCTTCACATTTATCTGTCCAGACGTACTTTACCGTCTTTTGAGTTAAATTAGTTAGCGGGGTTGCTATTTTTGAAAAATCTTGTATAAAACGCCGATAGTACCCTACTAAACCGAGAAAACTTCTTACTTCTGTTGGAGTTGTTGGTTGTTCCCAATTCACAACCGTCTCTATCTTTGCTGGATTTATCGCGATTCCATTCTTATCAATCATCTGACCCAAGAATTGGACTCGTTCTAACCAGAATTCACACTTGGAAAACTTTGCATAAAGTTGTTCCTTTCGTAATATCTCCAATACGCTCCTTAAGTGTTAAGCATGCTCCTCCTTTGTTCTCGAGTATACTAAAATATCATCGATGAATACTACGATAAATTTGTCTAAGCATGGTTTAAACACTCGGTTCATCAAGTCCATGAATGTTGCCGGTGCATTCGTCAATCCAAAGAACATCACAAGAAACTCATAATGTCCATAGCGTGTCCTAAACGCTGTCTTCGGCACATCTTCTTTTCTTACCTTTAATTGATGATAACCTGATTGTGGGTCGATCTTCGAAAAGTGTTCGGCCCCTTTCAACTGGTCAAATAGATCATCAATTCTTGGTAAAGGATATTTGTTCTTTATGGTTAACTTATTTAATTCTCTATAGTCAACACATAACCTCAAAGTTCCATCATTCTTCTTTACAAACAACACCGGTGCTCTCTAAGGTAAAACACTAGGTTGTATGTACTTCTTGTCTAAGAGTTCCTGTAACTGCACAAGTAACTCCTTCAACTCCACTGGTGCCATCCTGTATGGTGCCTTCGAAACTGGCGCCGTACCAGGTGCAAGATCGATAACAAACTCAATCTCCCTATCCGGAGGAAGACTGTAAGAACCCGGATTTTTAGAAATGATTAAAATAAGAATTTAGTAAATAAAATTCTTATTACGTCATGTGTCGGATTCAAATTGGAACATATATGCGTTATATATATTTTGAATTCTTATGGCTTGGTAAGAAGAAGCCAATTTATGTGAAGTTCTAAGAGATAGCTAAGCTATTAAAGAAAGTAGGATTGAACTTGAAGTTTAATCGCTGAATTATGGAAGGAAGTAGTAATTAATTAAGTTGAAAATTATATTTTGGATAATATGATTTGAATATTAAAGCCTTGTGTGGCAGTAACGTGATAGAAGAGGTTAACTCACTTTTGTACAATGGTGAATTAATATAGGTGTTTTGCATAAGGAAAACAAAACGTTTATGTTAATTAAAATTGGTATTATTTTTAATATTCTGAATAATGTTAATAAATTATGTAAATGTTGAGGAGAGAAGAAAATCAATATATCTATTGGATAGGAATTTATACACGGCTAAATGAGTAGATGGGAGAAATTGTTTTAAGGCAATTATTTATTAAGATAAATTCTAACCTTGAATTATTTTATTTTATATGTACGGCTTTATATGAGGTAATGTGTATAATTACGTAATATGGTAAATATATTTACTATATATATAAATGAATCGATATAAATAATTTATAGTAAGAGAAAATAAAGTTATTATTTATTTTCTATATGTGATATAAGGACATGTGCCTTACAGATAGTTATTTCAATGAGACATAGATATTATAATGAATATAATATCTTGAGAAAATTAATAAATTCTTTTATTATGATTAATACCTTTATTTTCATATATAAAGTGAAAATGTAGCAGAAACATTATATGTTTTTTTTATGATGGAATACATATTTTATACATTGGTATGTACATTTTTGTGATTGGCCAGGAGGGTTAAATTTATAAAGCTAAGTTATTTTACTAAATAACTTAGTAACCATGATTTTTATAATCAATAATGTGAATTTATATATATATATATATATATATATATATATATGTATTAATGACAAGGGAATAAATGATTGATATTAATTAATCATTGTGGTACTTATGTGTGATTAAAATAATATGTGTGATAATGGGTTGGGAGTACCCGACTGAATTATATTTAGCTCAATTAAAATATTACTTGGACTAACCCATTATCCCTAAAATGCATAATTATACGTATTGGTGTATATTCAAAGTATGAGTATACTGTTTATGTGCGGAAGTATATACATGTAAGTGTGTGTATATGTGCCCATAACTTATTTTAATGCAGTAAGGATAAGTCATGATAATTTATTTAATAAGCCCAAAAGGAATTAACTTTAGTAGAATGGGGACCATTTTACTAATGAGTAAGGAAGAAATAGAGCTTGTTCTAAATTCATTGTCCCAAATAATCACCAGCCATGTATAGGCCAGTGGCCTACCCCTATATTCCTCAAACTCATTAATGGCTAGTTAGAGGTAATGATGAAGAGAGGAATGGAGGAAGAGGGAGTTGGTGACCAACTCTTCATTACCCAATGGTTTCTTCCTTCTTCCAATGGTTTCATCTCTAGGGCAAAACCCAAAATTTGCCTATCCTACTTCTATGTAGCTAAGTTTCAAAAAGACTAGCAAGGAGGGAGATGATGGCTATGGAAATGATGAGGGGGAAGTGGGTGTAATAGTGACATTCCACCAACTCTCTCATACCCAATGGCTTCTTCCTTCTTCCAATGGTTTTATAATGGCCACGAACTTTTTAAACTCCATGGTTAATTAAAATATAAATCTTAATTTTTAATGAGTTAGCTTTGTATACTTATTTAAAATTTATGAGATTAATTGGTTATGTGAATATATGACTTTGCATAGTTGCCAAGATTAATTAAAGGGTGTCACTAATGGGTTAATTAAATTAGTGGAATATCAAAAGAATTGATAAATTCGTCTAGTAATTAAATATTCAAATTATTTGAATATAGTGGAGGAATTTAATTTGCATAGATTAATTTATATAATTAATGTGAGTAATATTAATATTGACTTTTCTATTAAGTTGAATATTTATTCGAGTATGAGTATACGTGATATGTCATTTTGGTAGTGATGCGATAAAATGATTCTTGTTGAATTATTAAAGGAATGGTTTAACAAGAGAAGAACTTATTAATGATATCTTAGTTAATTAATTATTGTATGACTAATAACCTTCATGTATTAATTAAATGTTATGTGTTATGACACTTCTTTTTGTGACATATCGATGTGTGATGAGGGCTATTAAATATGCATTTAAATTACATGAGTTAATAATTGAAGAGAACTAATAATTATTAGATAATAATTATTTCAATACTTTAATGATTATTGAAATAATAGTATGCTTTATGGAATAATGGATTAATAATGTATACTGAATATTTGAGTGTTAGCGATTAATTAGATTACACTCTAATAAATGTACAGGGATTTATGATATGTGTACATGTGACTCTATTTGATGCAAGGTTGTAACATTCAATTACTTAATACATCTTGACCTAAGTTGCTTTTAAATCAAAGTATGCTAATAAGCCTTGTTGGAATGTCTGAGTTTTGCCTTGTCCCAAATTGAGAGTCTCTTCTTTGCCCAAATGTTACTCACGTGAATAGCTAGTTGCTGAAAATGGGAAAAGGCTACAAGCCTAGACTTCTTCTTCTTCCTTGCAAACCCTAGCTTCATGATGGTGGGGGATGTGGTCCAAATAGTGCTCCACCACTATTCCACCAAACCCCCATTAACCAATGTTCTTCTTCTTCTTCCATTGGGTGAAACTCTTGAGCAAAGCCATGAACCAGATTTTGATTTCTCTATAAATTGAGCACCCTTCCTTTGCAAATTAAGTTTTCAAAAATCTGAGTTCAGTCATTTAGAGTGTGAGTGAGAGTAGAAATTCAGTGGGAGTATCAAGGGTACTCAATTAGCTTCAAGAGGTAAATTCTCTTTAATTGTGTTTTTGAGTTCTATATATAAATTTCTAGAATCTTGCCATGAATCTCTTGTTAGTTTGTTAGTTAGTATAAAGATGTTATATGGGCCTATATTCATGTTTGGGACCAATGTGATTGCACTGAATTGCATTTGGAAAGGTTAGGCCATATTAATTTTCGAGAGTTCTGCAGAAGCAGAGCCGACCCTGAAGCGGTGCAGGAGTGGCGCGGCCGCGCCACTCCCAAGGTCAAAACCAGCGCGGCCGTGCAGGCTGCCAGAAATTGTTGCTGTGTTTTGATATCTTGAGCATGCTAGTTTAGTCCATTTATGCATGAAAGTAGGTTTGCCATGTTATCTAGTGTCCCTATGAATGCCATGACTTGCACACGTTGTTCTAGCATATATTTTCTAAAGGAAACTTAAGAACTTTGAAATAAACTTGATAAAACATGTGTCTTTTATTGCTGACCATGCGAGCATGTATGTATGGCTTAGATATGTGATCAAATGCCTATGAGTAATGATTTCAAGTTGTCTTGCATGTACTAAGTTGCCTTGGTATGACTTAGTGTGCTTTTCCAAAGAAACATAGAATTTAACAACGAAGACCGTCGATCTCCGTGTGAGTTGTGTTCTGACCATGCAAGCATAAATGTTAGGACTCATTGAGCTTCTAGACATGATTGACATCATCATTATTTAGCTAAACATGAAATCGATGTATGCTAGCAAGTCTATGATGATAAGAATCCAAGTATAAGCTATGTGTTATGATGTACATATGTTGATTACGTACAAGCATACATATCATATATTGTTTAGTCTCACTATGTGGTATTATGACCATAATAGCGGATTGCTTGTAAGATGGACTTGTTTGGCCTACAGTGTAGGAATTTCCGAAATAAAACCTTATGACTTTGAAATGGATTTAGAATGAGCATGCTAGGTTCCAAACTCAAGTTAATAACATTATGAGCATGTGTAATTGAGTTATATCAGTAACCTGTGTGCTAAGGATAAACTAGGTGCCTGCTGAATGACATTTCATTCTTGGACAGTCCAGGAAGTGGCGCGGCCGCGCCACTCCTAAGGCAAAAAAAAAAAAAAAAAAACAGCGCGACCGCGCTGGTCGCCAGAATTACCCAGTTGTTTTAATATGTAAACAGAGCCTTGCAGTATGTATATATGTCTTAAGCTGTATTGCATGATTTAACTGGTATGTTAGGTGTTCAAGTTTGCGTTGATGCTTAGAATCGAGGTATTCTAGAGTGGTTAGCTCATTTAGCTAAGATGAGAATTCATGAATATGGACTTAGTAATAATGGTTCCACCTACGTGACTATGTGTTAGGACTACGTGGTGCGTAACCTCTTATAAGAGTAAACTCATGCTAATTATATTGTACTAACTAAGGAACCGACATATTAATGTTAGGTCGTTTCAACGCAATTTAAATTAAAGCTAGATTACTTGTAGCTGAGCAAACAGGCAAGTTTCCTAACTTCATTTAATGTTCATATTGCATGCTAGTTCCTGCAGTAAACGGTAAATTTCTTGTTATGAAATATATGATAATATATGTTGAGTATATGTTAGCTACTGAGATTTGTTGTTCTATCTGGAATAGTTAAGTATGTGAATCATTCCGTAAATATGATACATATATGTATGAGTTGCATAAGAGCATGTTGCATTTCAAATGTATAGTATGAAATATCTGAGGCATGTATAAATTATTGAACTGGTATGCCATGTGAATCATGAAATGTGGGATGGTTAAACTTGTTGGGCAACATAGTTGCTCACTCTTGCTTTAAACAAATATTTTCAGCTAAACCAGCGCGGACCGAAGAGTTCGGGATGGGTCATGGAGAAAGAAGAATTCTGATTTACGATTATTTTGCTTAGTTCTAATCCTTACTAGATGAATGAGATTATCATTTAAGTAGTCAAGAATCCTTGTAAAGTGCGACTATCAAATTTGGTTAAGAGTTCATGGAGATTTAAACACTGTAAATCAATTCTAAGATTGTAAGATGATTATGTAAACCTTTTAAGTTATTTAAGGTATGTAGCAAATTAAGGCTTTCGACCTTGGGTTACGTTGTAGAATACTCTGAAATAAATAATGTATGTTTATATTTACATTTTTCCGCGATTAGTTTATAGAATGTGTATGAAGATGATGTATCGTGACGTACCAGGTCCGTGGTTCGGGTGACCGAGATTTGGGAGCATTACAGGTTGGTATCAGAGCTGTAGGTTATAAACCTTAGGTAGGGGTACCTTAGGCTATAACCGTAGGGATAAGGATAAGGAATAAACTCAAATAGAGTTTAATTGCCGAAAGATGAAATTTTAAAAATTCATTATTAAGTAAAGAGAAGATAATTGAGATTCAAAGAAGAATCTTGAGAGGTTATAAGGATAAGGATCTGGAGTTACCTGACTCCACTAATAAAGATGAAAAGCCTGAATAAAATCATAATATAATATGATTAAAGGGAAAGATGAGGAGATCGTAAAACAAAATGATCATGAGGTAGAAAAGAATCGTAATATAACACGATTATAAGAAGGATCACGACGTGATCTGATTAATACATGGAACGAGAGATGATCAATCGAATGATTGGAAACTTTATAGCAGAATTGTTGTACGAAAGTTGTACTATGAGATTGTACTACGTAAACTCATGAAAGAGTGATTGATGTTGATATACGAGTTAAATGAAATTCGTATTGAGTAAAGGAAAGTTAGAATTATGTGGGATTTCAATGAAGGACTCATGTTAGTGGCTGAGTGGTACAATTCCTTGTATGGGCGGGAAATTTGTGCTTGGTTTGAGAACCACTTAGCTTCCTATATCGATATAGTAGTTGAGTTGAACAATTCCTTGTATGGGCAGGGGATTTGTGCTTGGTGTAACAACCGCTTAGCTTCCTATATTGATTAGTGGTCGAGTTGACCAATTCCTTGTATAGGCAGGGGATTGCGTTTGGTTTGACAACCACTTAGCTTCCTATATTGACAATTCATTGCAATGTTGGTATCGCACTATCACTATACGCATGACGAGAAGGTGATTCTTTTCTCATATTTATATTTGATAGTTAGAGAATATTAAGATTAGGTGCGAGTTCTTTAAACTCATACGTATGGTAAGTTCGTGACTCATAATCGTGTGGCGGAACTCCTCAGCGAATGGACGATTTTGGTCTGACTAGGATAAGTTCCTAAACCCATATGATTGTGGTAAGTTCCTGAACTCGTAACGTGTGGTATGTTTGATGAACTATACTGGGGTATAGGAAAGTTGTGTATGAATAATTGAGGATTTTTAGTAAGCTTTAAGGATGATAGAAATAGATAGAATTTATTAAGCAATGGATCATTGTAGAAATTGAAGTTTATGATGGAGACATAGGTATCCCAAATCTTCTAGCTATGCTAGACTTCGAATTTTTTTGACATCAAGCCAAATTCACACTGGTGTGCCTTTAAAAATAAAAATAAAATTTTTGTTATCCTCAAAACAAGGTGACAAGGGTGTGTAGATGGACTTCGAGCCATTATCACATTGTTACCTGTTGCGACATGATAACACCAAAAATGATTTTTCAATGGTTTTGAACTGTTAAAGAAGAGTCTACGCTAATTGTTTCGGCTAGACAAAAATGATTTGAAATATCAAAATATATTTTTTATATGTCATCAATGCATCATGGAACCTGGTGCAGAATGACAGATGATGGAGTCATCAATGCAGATTAACCTAGTGTTGGATGTGATCATAGAATCATCAACCCACTATGGTATGATGTAGTATGACAAAGTCACAAAATGACGGAATCCTCAACGGACTGTAGAAACAGTGCGGTATCATGACGTCATAAAATGATTTTTGTTTTCTTTAAAGTATGAAAAAGTATGCCAATGGAGTTGGCTAAAATAATTCGATTGATGTCTGAGTTGTTAATAAAAGTCTAAGCTATTTGATTCGGCTAGACAGCTGTTGAAAGATAATTATGGAATTCAAACGTTCTTGAGTATTTATGCCAAACCAGATTGCTCTGGCGCGGATTCACATGGTGAAAAGCTGAGGCGAACAACCCTATAAAGGGGACATGTTTTCGGAGACAATGGTTCCGAACGTAACGCATATAGTCGTTACAAAACACTACGTTTATGGTACAACATAGTGATACAATAGGTTGATCACCTAGTGTATGCAGGAAGGGTGTTTTTAGTCTTTGTGATTGATAAGCACTCTGGTTTGTAGTGTGAAGAATATTGTCGAAGCTGTAACGACCCCAAATCCGGGTCTCCTTGACCCCGGGTTCGGTTCGTCACGATACTACATAAACAATACAATTCTTACAACATAAATGTAATCTCTATAATATTACAATACCTCTAAATCTACTCCCAGGTTTTCTAACCTTTAATCGTACACATCATTCTAAATCAGACTATACAATACATCAGCTTGTAAATAATAGTATGATATTAAAATAATATAATATCCCAACATAGACTTCAATTTCTTGTTTAAATGCCTTCTTGTAGTCATCTTCTTTTGACCATCCAGGTCCTTTTTCGCTAGCTGCAAAAATCTGTTTGTGGCGTGGGTGAGCAACAATGTTGCCCGCAAGTTTAACAGTTACACATAACACATAAATCATGTATCATGCATGTTTCACAATATTTTCATGTATGACAATTATGCATGTAAGCATATTAACACGTAAATCACATATCATCGTGTTTTTCATTGCAAAGTATAAAGTTCAAATTGAACAGTTCATAGCACATTATGTTATAATATAACATCGCAATAACATATAATAACATTTTACACATAAGAGCAAGTTCTGAAAAACTTGCCTCAGTCCGTAGATCATCGCGTATATTATTCGCATCGAATATTTCGTTTTTTTCCTTCGATTGACAACCTAATTTAATGAAATAATATTCACCAATTAAGCACGTTAAATATTATGCTTAAATATTATTAATATAACCATAATACTCCTTATTTGTATATTAATATTATAATTAAATAATATTAATATACTTAAAATAATCCTCACTTATATATTAATATTATAATTAAATAATATTAATATACTTAAAATAATCATCACTTATATATTAATATTATAATTAAATAATATTAATATACTTAAAATAATCATCACTTATATATTAATATTATAATTAAATAATATTAATATACTAAAAATAATCATCAGTTATATATTAATATTATAATTAAATAATATTAATATACTTAAAATAATCCTCACTTATATATTAATATTATAATTAAATAATATTAATATACTTAAAATAATCATCACTTATATATTAATACTATAATTAAATAATATTAATATACTTAAAATAATCCTCACTTATATATTAATATTATAATTAAATAATATTAATATACTTAAAATAATCATCACTTATATATTAATATTATAATTAAATAATATTAATATACTTAAAATAATCCTCATTTATATATTAATATTATAATTAAATAATATTAATATACTTAAAATAATCATCACTTATATCAACGGATTGACAACCGAGAAATCAAAACTACACAAGAGCCTCTGTCGATGGTCAATCACGAATCTTCCTAAGCGGTGAATAGGTATATGTCTATCCTATACACTATCAAGAGACCAATTTCAAAAATGATTAATAAGACACGTGTTACTAAATCTCGTTAAGCATCCCCTCAATTACTAACTTTCACATCGGAAGTCATTAAGATTAGATTCTTTATTGGTTGCATGCGATAGTTGGGTATATATCTATCCCAATTACTATCAAGTTACTTATTTATGCAGATTATTAACAAGACACACGTCACTTAATCCAATTAATAACCCATAACAATCTTTAACTCTCACATGTTATCATAACTAGGTCTTAACCTATAATTCGTTCGTCAAGTTCATATAGGTTCCCAAGGTAATTATGGGCTAAACAATTAATCTAGAAAGCAAAGGTTATGATAATCAATTCACAAATGAATAACTAATATCAAAGAGAGAGAATTCAATTCAATTTAAGTGTTAGGTTCCATTGCAATCTTATAATAGAAAGTTAGTTCATGATAGCTACAATAAACATCAATTTCAATTTATACATTGTCAAATTCGAATTACAAAGGAGATGAAATTCTAGAAATGAAACCACTTTTGAAGCTGTTCAGTTGTTGTTCCTTGGGTTGCTGTTGGTTTCTAGCTCTTCTCCTTAGTTTTGCAATTCTTGTTGACTGAGTTCCTTGGCTTGTGGCTTGATTCAGCTTAATTTGTAACCTTTAGCACTGTTGTTTGATGTATTTTGTAGCCTCTCTATCTCCAGATATCTGATATGAAGTTTAGAAGAGATTATATATAGTCTCCTTCAAGAAACCCTAGCCCAAGTCGGACAAAATGCAGCTCAGATCGTACTAAAAGTATGTCAGATCGCACTCAGGACAGCGTTGGCGCGCCCGCACGGTGCTTGGCACGCGCGCACCCAAGGTCTGGTTAGCCCATGCTGGCTGCCGCACACCCGCACGCTGGCTGTCGCACGCCCGCGCCGCGCACCCGCACGCTAGAGTGCGCGCCCACGCCCTGGCCGCTCGCCTGACACCTCGTCTACTGCACGCCTAGCGCCCCAACTGCCGAGGCCCCAGCGCGCCCTAGCGCGCGCCAACGCCCTAAAAGTAGTATGCACACAAGCCAATCATATTTGATATGATGTAGCATATACTTTGTAATCTTATTCGTTTATTAAAGACATTTTACTTTATCTACATTGTGCTGCTATATTAAATGTGATAGACCCATAGTTCTGAGCAATGCTTTTAGAATCATGATGGTGATCATGCTAATGAGATCTAAATTCTAGATAGCTTACAAACTAAAATCGTTCCTAATCGTTGGATTACTAAAAAGGGGATTAGTGAATCCAGATAGATTAGTACATACATTGCTTACTCTTAAGAAGAGCATGATTGATCTCATAATCATTTGTATGGAGACACTAAAACAAGTATGTAGGTGTTTATTGGAGAATAAGTTCACTGAACGTGGCTCGCTAAGAAATACCTAATGGAGTTTTATTCGTCTGTCAATAGAAATTCCTCTAGTGATAGTAGTACAAGTGATCCTTGGACTTGAGATCATCATAGTATCTTGTGTATGATGAGTTATACTTTGACATGTCCCTTAAGACCTTTAGGGTATATCAAAATGTATGATTGGGTATAATAAGTTGTACATGGAGATAGGTGAATGATCAACAAAGAATCTACCACATCTAGTAAAAGATGTGAATGTCCTATGTGATTCGATAAATGACAACTCAGTAGTCCTTGGCCAAGGCAGAATGAATTTAGAAAGGAGTTTCTAATTTGCATTAATTAGAGTTATGCATTTGAGAATCGAAATGAATATAATTAAATAAAATAAGACTTGACAGTAATTCCATGTCTTATATTTAATTGGACATTGTATGGTAGAAGAATTGAATTGTACGGCAACTATTCACTGAAAGGTTCTTTTGTGATTAATGTTGAAATCTATATTATCTGGAAAGTCGTTGATCGCTAAGGGGGCTTACCCTTATTATAAAATAAATATTATTTATTTAAATAAATTAAATAATTTTATTTATTTATTTAAATAAGATTAGAATTGTTCTAATTAATTTATTCACAACCGGTTTAATATGGAGAACCTAAAGGGTCACACCGCAAAAGAAAAATATTTATTTAAGAAGTAAATGTCATAATTGTAATAATAAGTTAAGTGTATTTAATTTAATCTATGGAGATAGAATAAATTAAATAGCTTAATATTTATTATTTAATATTTTAGAAATATTAAATATAAATTAATAAGAGGAGTCTTATTATTATTATTACTATTACTATTATTTAATTCCTAATAGGGATTGTGAATTAATTAATAAAAGTACTCTCTCGTGAATTCCTAATTAGATTAGGAGTTTAATTTAATTAAAGGAGTTTAATTAGAATAGAAACTCTACTCCTAAATAGTTTAGGGGAGGATTTTCCTACATATATAAATAAGAGAAATCTTATCATAGATTAAGGTTAAAAATCTTGCATAAGAATTGTGGAGAGTACTTACAATTTCTATAGAGATAGAAATTAGGGTTTTGCCAACACCCATCTTCTTGAATAGATATTATTCCTTGGTGGATCACCTCTAGAGGCCAAACACTTGGGTGGCTAACGTTGATCAAAGGAAGGAATTTTAATCGGTGTAATTCAAGTAGAACGCGAAGGAATTGGAGGTGAACTTATACCTGAGGAAGCTAGAATTCTACAAGGGTATAATTCTTATTCTCCATCTCTTTCATTTAATTAATAATTGTGCATAAAGAAAGATCATGGTGATGGTTTGTATAAAAATTTTAAAATCTGATTTTATCGCGCTTCCACTTTATTTATATAATTTAATTGCATGTTCGCGTTATGCAAACCTAACAGTGGTATTAGAGAGCCAAACTTTATGTGAATTATTAATTGTTTTGATTCTGTATATACATTGATATGTGTTTAGAACAATTTAATTGGGCATAACTGTTTGTGTAAAACTATTTATTTATTTATTTATTTTAAAAAAAAGTTAAAAAAAAAGTTGGTCAAAGTCAACGGTCAAACGTTGACCGTTGACTGGTCAAACGTTGACTGCTTAACTGATGACGTGACACTGGCTACTGATGTAGCGCTGACTGGTCAACTGTTGACTGTTGACGTGGCGCTGACTGGTCAACCTTTAAAAATAAAATAATTAATTTGGAGCTAGAAGGTTTTGAACACTTGACTTACTGGTCATAAGTTAGAAGCCTTACCACTACACTAGAATCACTTTTGATTATGAATCAGAATGTTTAATATTTAAACTATATAATTCTGGGTTTGAAGTTTGACTTAAAGGCTTGTTTGATTATTTCTTTTAAAGGTTTATGATCAAGAGTTTACCTCATTTTATTTTATTTTTTTATTTTTTATTTTTGTAAATTAAAATAAAGGAGTTTATTTTGATTTGAAATTTGATTAAAAATAAAAGAGTTTATTTTTATTCAAAATTGAATAAATTAAAATAAAGAAGTTTATTTTGATTTGGAATTTGATTAAAAAATAAAATGAGTTTATTTTTTATTCAAAATTGGATAAATTAAAATAAAAGAGTTTATTTTGATTTGGAATATGATTAAAATAAAAGAGTTTATTTTAATTGGAATTGGATTTCATGATAACTAATTAGAGTTGGAATTGGATTCTATAATAACTAATTGGAGTTAAAATTGGATTTTATACTAACTAATATTGCCCATTAAATGATATCATTGCATATATGGAATGATGTTATTATTAATGAGATGAATGTTATTTATTAATACATATAGAGATATATATGATAATAAATAGGGATTGATTATGGACTATTGACCAATGTGTGATTGGATTTATTTTAGAGGATGCTTGAATGAGTTTTTATAAATGGGGGTCTGCGTACCTCGTCTTCTCTAGTTTTTCTTGATATAAATTGTATCTTTCTCCTATGTACTTCTCCTTGACTACTAATTAAGGTTTCTATTCATTGTAAATAGTTTATGTAATAGGACTAGTTAGAATTAATTTTGAAGAATTGAAGACAAAGAAGCAAGGAGCGCTTGAAGACCCGTTTGTAATGGAGCCCGGGATTTAAATGTAATAGTTATATTTAAATTTAATTCTTGTAACCTAGGTTTGACCTCTTAGTTCACTTGGTGGCTCTAGTGAACCAAACTAGAATAAAAGTCCATAATCAATCCGGGTAGAATATAGTATTCTATATGTGCATGTTTACTATATATATATATATTATATTATCCAACATGCTTCGCATGTTAAATAATATGACGCGTATTTTATATATATATATATATGTGCATGCGCGCTAAATAAGATAAGACAAATAATAACAAACCCTCAAAGAAATCATATTAAGTCCTAAGCATTCAAAGATATTCGGAATATCGAACGTCACTTTCTAGCATGGTAAAGCAATAGAGTATTAAATATTTAATATGAGTTTGTTGTGCAAACACAAGGCGAGTATTAAATATTTAAGATGTTGTTTTAACACATTTGATGCTTATTAAGGAATTGAACATTACTGCTTTGTTGTGCACACACAAGGGCGGTCTTTTTCTCTTCACATATATGGAAGTGCTAGGTTGGACTTAACTTAGATTATTTTAGTTCGGATGTGCACACACTTGACCATTATAATCTAAGAGGCAAAATACAAGGAGTTACATAGTAATGTAATTGACAATAGTTGTCTACATATTTATTTATATATAGTTTGTTGTGCACACACAATGCTATATACATTTGAAATGGGATCCTTATTCTCACTAGCAAATCTTTAATTAGATTTGCCGAACTATATATTGAGGGTAATATAGTTTGATGAAAAATAGTGGGAGATACTAATTTAAATCAAGACCTAATTTATTTTGGTAATTAATTAATAAAATAAATGTATGCTAAAATATTGTTAATTCATTTATAGAATTTTACAATGTCTAAATTACTATCACTGCAGAGCATATTAGATGCTAATTAACCAGACCGAATTACACGGACTAGTTAAGGAATCTGAGAATAGTTCTCAAGGCTGAAAAGCTATCTTATATCCTTAATACGCCTATCCCTGCAATGGTTGCAGACAATGCCTCTGAGGAAGAGATTGCTACTTTTAGAAAGTGGTAAGATAATGCACAGTTGGCTCAATGCATCATGCTCGCGTCCATGAGTAACGAGCTTCAGCGTCAGCATGAAACTATGGATGCTGCTATTATACTCCTGCACCTTCAAGGAGTTGAATGGTAAGGAAAGTAGAACTAGAATGACCAATGGCACTACAGTATAGACACATATTCTTAAAATGATCAATTCGATTGAACAATTAGGATAACAGGGTTTTGTCATGGATGGAGAGTTTGTAATGCCCGTGAATTTTGAACATCCTTATTAATTAAATCTAATTTAATTTAATGAGTTAACGTTGTGTTCTATTTAAATCAACTTGGGTTAATTGGTGGGAGATGTATAAGCTATGTCTATACTTGTGTTGGCAGGTATGATATAACTATGGCTAAGAAATAACCATATGTGAGTCAAGTGTAGGAATTGGTGTGTAATGACTAAAATGGCCAAGAGTGGTTAATAACCAAGGTAATTATGAAGGGGCAATAACCATTGTATATCCAAGTGGTTAATAACCAATGTAATTATGACGGGATAATAACCATTGTGTTTAAACAATGTAATTATAACAAGATAATAACCAATGTCTAATAACCAATGAAGAATGGTTAATAACTAATGGATAATTAAGATTTTGCGAAAAGACTATTTTAACCTTAAAAGAAGTTGGGTAATGTTTAAAATACCCTTGAGGAAGTTGCTAGGAAGCTTCCTATTATTGATGAATTGACCAAATTGCCCTTGCCTAGTCATGATTAATGACTATTTTGCCCACGGTCTCTACTTTCCTATAAATAGGACCCTCACCAATGATAGTGAGGTTGGTTCATTATTCACAAAGTATAGAGAGAGTGTTAGAGAGAGAGTTTGAAGAAAAAGCAAGAACAAATCTTGTGGGAGAAAGAAGAATGTCTTGATTGTTTAGGTCATCCCCATTCACAACCTATTTTGGGAAGGAAAAGAAGAAGAAGAAATCAAAAGGTATAGCTCCAAAATTTAAGCTATTTTAATGTGTTTGGACATAGATCCTTGAAGTTTTATGTTCTTGATGGCTAGAACCTTATGATAAGGTTAGATCTTGAATATATAATGTTTTGCTTGTTCATATGTGTGAGTTTATGTTGGAAAAAATTAGAAGAAAGGAAGTAAAGGAGATTTCCGGAAATTTTGTTTGAAAAAGGTTGTTATATGCTTGTCATTTTGAAATCTATAAAGGGATCTTGTGATTTTCTTTCTTAATATGCTAGATCCATAGGTTAGGGACAAAATCCCTTTTGAATCACTCAAATATGTTGACAAATGAGCAAACCATGAATTTATTACCAAAGCATGCCAACTGTTGAACAACCTTGCTGACCCCTGACTTTGAGCCTGTTTTCCGAGACCTAAACATAACCAAATTTGATGTTTGATAAATGAAAAGTGTAGTTCAGGAAGATACGAATCCAACAAAATTGACGGATCGTAAATCGAAGTTGTAGATTTCGTTTTATGAAGGTTTTGGTGAAAGACCCCAAATCTGAAAATCAAGAACGAAAATTAGAAAAAAAATTAACTATTTGTTATTTAATTATGTTTAAATAATAAATAAAGTTAAGTAATTGATTAATTATTATTAAATAATGATTAAGGATAATTAAGAATTGTAAATTAATTATTTATGATTTGATTAATTTTAAAATATAAATAAACCTAATTAGTTATTATTTATTATTAAATAATAACTAAAGATAATTAGTTCTCACTTATTAGTTATTTATTATTTGATTAACATTAAATAATAAATAAACCTAATTAGTTATTATTAAATAATAACTAAAGATAATTATTACTTACTAATTAATTATTTATTATTTGATTAACTTTAAATAATAAATAAACCTAATTAGTTATCATTTATTAAATAATAACTAAAGATAATTCTTATTCACTAAGTAATTATTTATTACTTGATTAACCTTAAATAATAAATAAATCTAATTACTTATTATTTATTATTAATTAATAACTAAAGATAATTCATATTTACTAATTAATTATTTATTATTTAATTAATTTTAAATAATAAATAAATCTAATTATCTATTATTTATTATTAAATAATAACTAAAGATAATCGTTACGCACTAATTAATTATTTGATTAACGTTAAATAATAAACAAACCTAATTAATTATTATTTAATCTTAAATAATAATTAAAGACAATTAAAATTTATAATTTGATTATTATTTAATTAATAATTAAATAATAAGTGAATATAATTAGTTATTAAGTACTATTAATAATAATGACTAAAGATAATTAATTAATTACTATTTAATAGTAATTAATTGAAGATAGAGTCAATAAAATAGAGAGAGCTTAATAACCCATTAATTAAACAATCATAATAAATTGCTTAAGGGTTTAATAAATAAATATTACTTAAGAAAGAGTAATGTTAATCAATTGAACAATTATTATTAATTGTTTAAGGGTTTAATAAGTGTTTATCACTTAAGGGAAACATTGGTAATTAATTAAACCATCAACCTAAGGATCAATTAAGTGTCTTATAGGATTTACGATAGTTTATGTGTGCTATGTGATTTGCTTAATTGTTAAATAAATAGCATAAGTAAGCGTGTCGATATACAACTACGCAGTACTAATTGATAGATCAACATTATCAATGTTAGGTTCTTCAAGGCCAATTAGTTAAAGCTAGAATTATTTGTAGCTGAGCAGACAGGCAAGTTCCCTAACTCAATCTCGAGTTATTATTTTCGAAGCATGTTAGTGAATAATTATTGTCGATTATTCACATCTATACTGATTATTGAGATTCACATTGTGAAATTGAATTCCTATCCTATTATGATTGAACTGTAAATTTAATTAAAGTTCTTTCAAGTATGAATTGTTTATGAGATCGATCTATGCTATTTGTATCAGCTAGATCCAGCATGTCTAAATTGGTTAAGACAATGGTATTTTGAAAGCTGTTCTTATTAAATTGTTATGGTAAGAACTCTTGGCTGAGAAAATGATAAACTTGTTTAAGGCATGATATCAATGCTGGTTATTAAGTGTTTATGCATAAATCACGGGGTATGAGAGGCTGATCCCCTCGATTACCAAAACTTTTTAAGAGGTCCAGCTTACATGCTGAGAACCTTGGTAAACGTCCTTGGTTATTTCCAACCACTCAGTAATTGTCATTCAATTATTCGGATATTCAATTGTCGACTATTAATTCATGTTTCTTCACAATTTTATACTGTTGTTGAACATTGAAAGCGGAATTTCCTTCTATTCATGATATATCTCCCTTGTGTATAAACTTGCTAAGCAAACTAGTTGCTTACCCTTGCTATATCATGATCTTTATTTCAGCTAAGGCAGAAACGTCTAAAGGAGACAAAGAAAAGGGAAGGTGCAAAAGTAGTTGCCTGATATGGCTTATGTACTAGTTTATCTTAAATGTTATTTGGCTATGTGAACTCTTATTGTATTGAGGGTATGTTTTAAGTTAAGGTTAAAGAACCTTGGGACCATGATTGTAAGACTTTATTACTATTTCGATAAACAATGTATGTTTATTATTCCGCATCAGTTAGAAAGTGTGTTTGTTGTTGAGTATCGTGAACACCGAATTCAAGGTTAGGAAACCCGGATTTGGGGGTGTCACAGAGTTGATCCAAGATTTGATCTTGAAATCACTTCCAGACTCTTTCTCACAATTTATTGTGAATTTCCACATGAATAAGCTATATGTCAGCCTGCCTGAGTTGCTTAAACATGTTGAAAACCATAGAGAGTCATTTTCTAACTAAGAAAGACCAAGTCTTACTGGTAGAGGCCAAAGGATCTTTTGAAAAGAAGAATAATTCAAAGAAGGTATAAGGAAAGGCAAAAACAAAGGATAATAAGAACAAAACTGATGCGGATAGCAAAGGAGTTCGCTTCCACTCAATAAGCCTAGACACTGGAAAGGAAACTATAAGGAGCATCTAGCAGAGGCTAACCAGAACAAGCTTAGTAAAGCTTCGGTTACAGATATATGTTAGTTCATGATTGAAATAAATTTTTCTATAATTCAAGGTTCTACTTGGGTATTGGATACCGGCTGTAGTTCTCACGTATGCAATTCAATGCAGAGACTAAGCAGAAGTAGAAAGCTAAACAAAGAGTAAGTAATCTTACGTGTGGAGAATGGAGCAATGGTTGCTACATTAGCCGTAGGAACTTATAGTTTAGCGTTGCCTGCGGGCAAGTCTATTAAGTTAATAAGTTGTTATTATGTTTCAGTTCTCTTTAGAAACATTATTACTTTCGTTGTTAGACAAGGAAGGTTCTGGTATTATATTTAAGAACAATTGTTGTTCTATTTATAATGATAATGTTTTGTTTGAAACTGGAAGATTACTTGATGGACTTTGTATACTTGACTTACATGAAAATAATTTTACAAATTGAATAAACTAGTAAAAGAAAAGGAGATGATCATTCAAAGAGTTGAATTTATGTATTTAATGAAATACAAGTCTGAATCATTTGAAAGGTTTAAAGAATTCAGATGTGAAACAAATTGACAAAGTATTAAGATTCTTTGATCAGATCGAGGAAGGAATACTTGTACAATGAGTTTCTAGATCATCTCAAAATTATATTTTCTCATAATAGACGCTTCATGATACGCAATAATTGATTGGTGTATCTTAAAAGAGAAATCGTACCTTGTTGGACATGGTGCGGTCCATAATGATTTTTACCGACGTTCCAGTATCCATCTGGGGTTATGCCCTAAAAACGGCTGCATATCTACAAAATAAGGTAACCTCAAAATTCGGCCCCAAGACTCTATAAAAGTTATGGATAGAGAGGATTCCTAGTCTTAAGTATGTTAAGATAAGGGGTTGTCCAACTTATGTGAAAATGTTTCAAAAGGATAAGCTTAGGACAAAATTTGACAAGTGCAGATTTGTGAGATATCCTAAAGAAAGTTTAGGGTATTATTACTATAATCCTACACGTTGCCTTCTTGGATAAAAGTGTTTATCATTGAAGGAGCTAGTGAGAGGGTAATTTTAATAGCCAGAACTTTAAGTCATATTGTAAATAAATATATTAATTAAATATTAATGTTATTAAAAATTTTGTGGTATATAAGGAATGATCTATGTGACTAATTGTTAGTTAAAGGAGTAGTTATTCAATTTAGTGGACTAACCTAGGAATTTTAGTATCAAGCAATTGATAAGTCAATGAGTTAATTAAATATTTCATTCAATTGAATATTGTAAGTAAATAAAATTGTAAATTAATTAATATAAGTATTAATTAATGAGAATTATGTGAAAAATAAATAATTATTTTTAGTAGTGCATTTAATAATAAAACACTAGTAGACTAGCCTAATTAATTGATTAACCAAGCCCACTCAATTAATTGAACATGGACTTAGATAAATAATGTGTGGACTAACTAAATTAGCCCAATATCTAATTAAATTAGTAGTCCAAGAAACAAAGTAAAAATCTTGGCAAACTAGTAGCCCAAATAGAGAAAAAGGGAGCCCAAATGTATTTGCAATAAAGTCTAATTGTTAGCCCATTTGCAAAATATCTTGAACAACTTATTTAATCCATTAAAGTAATTAAAGAAAATCAAAAATTGGGCATGATGGGAGAGGGGGCTGCCGGCCATGGGACCCCACATGGGGGGAGTTGTCAAATTTTTAAGGCTTGCTTGTTGGAAGAATAAAAAAGTACAAGTTGTAATTAATGTCCATCACCAAGTTGTCAAAAGTTAGTACTTGTTAATAATGGAAATATGTATAGATACAATTCATATATCCATAGGTTGTGCTAGTATTAGTTTTGTAAAACCAAAAAGTATTGTTTATCTTCGTCCTTGGTAGTTTAGAAAGAGAGAGAGAGAGAAAACTAGAAAGAAAACTAGGGAGAAATCTAGTAATCCTTGAGAGCAAAATTATTTGCAAAAGAGGAGAGAGGTTGCCGCCACCTAGGGGAGGAAGAAGGAGAGCTTGTGAATGCCATCAAGTTTTATCTTCTACTTTGGAAAGAAAAAAAAGCAAGCCACCAAACAAAGAAGGTAACTAACTAACTTAAAAACCCTAAAAACCCTAATTTTGGGTTATGGTGAAATATTATGTTAAAAGTTTGAAGTTTATGTTTTAAATATTTAAAAGCATGCTAAATATGTTTATGTTTGATGATATATAGTTGTGATATGAGATGGTATGGGTTTGTATAGAAAAGATAAGCTAAAAGCTTGAAAACACTTTTACCGATGAAAAACCATAGCTTGTTGGAATAAATTGTGTATTTCGAAATCCATACATGCTATTGTTGATTTTCTTTTTTCTGAGTTTTAAGGGGTAAGTTAGGAAGAGAACCTCATTAGAATCATTGAAAAAGAAGTTAAAATGAGAGAGTTATGTAATTTTTACCAAAAACACGTGACTGTCAAGGGGCTGTGCAGAATAGTCCACTTCTAGGCCACTTTCAGTGGTTAAAATGTGTCCAAATTTGGTGTTTGATGATGAAAAATTGTAGTCGGAAAGATACGAATCCAACGGTACTAACTAGACCCTAATCTGAGTTGTAAATTTTATTTTATTCGCGTTTCCGTTTATTCGCGGGTGAAAATGAAGAGGCAGCCTGCATGCCTAATAAAGGTGAACCGTTCCGGTTCACGAGGGACTTCCGGCGACGGTTCAGGCCTCTTTCGGCCGGTTCCGGCGACGAGTCTCTACCCAAATTTTTTTTAAAATGTGAAAGAATATTATAATAATTAATTTGGTATTTGTTGGTGTAATTAAGTCATTCTTAGAATGATTAATGGTTTAATTCTTTTTTAATCATTTGAGATTACTAACTAAATATTTGTTATTTAGTTAAGACTAAATAATAAATAGGGATAAAGAATGAATTAATTATTATTTAATTAATATTAAATAATAATTTGAGAATGTTAAAGCTAATAAATTGAGTATTTATTATTTAAGTGGGATTAAGTAATTATTAACGATAATTACTTACTCACATGCTATTTAATTGACATAAAAAGTGGTGAATTGAATAGTGTGAATCCAGGATGCTGGATTAGGGGGAATAGTTTGAATCCAGTTTGCTGGATTAGGAAAAATAGTTTGACGAATTGAATAGTTTGAATCCAGTTTGCTGGATTAGGGAAAACAGTTTGATGAATTGAATAGTGTGAATCCAGTATGTTGGATTAGGGGGATAGTTTGAATCCAGTTTGTTGGATTGAGAATTTAACCTACTAGATTATAAAGATAGACTTATATAAGGAAAGATTAAGCAGTGAAGTGATTAAAAGATTATCAAAGGATAATTATAACACTAAGACTTTAATGTAATGTCTAATATTAAACTATGTGACTGACTATTAGACAATGTAATGTAAAGCAATGGTATTATGGGTGAAATGTGTGATGCTAATTGAGAGATCAATCTTATAAATGATAGATCTTTCAAAAGAAGTCATATTAAATTGCGTAGCAGTAGTCAGCGATTGAGGTAAGTTCCCTAACCTTATTCAAATTTATATTGAGCAAGTTCTTAACTTACACAACTTCGTACATTGTGTAAGATCCTGATTATTGATACGAACTTTTATATATTGTAAGTTATTTAATTCAACCTTGAATTATTATTTCAACACCTGTTAGTGGATAATTATTTGATTATTCTACATCCTTGATAATTATTGTTATTCACACTTGGTGCAATTGAATTCCTGTTCCATGATTGATGAACTGTGAATTAGTTAAAGTTCTTTCATTCATGAACTATTTATGAGATAGATCTATGCTAGTTGTATCAGCTAGATCAAGTATGTTTAAATTTGTTAAATCAAATCGATTTTAAAAGCTGTTCCTAACCAATTAATTTGGTAAGGATTCCAGACTGAGAAAAGAACAACTTTTAAGGCATTATATTAGAAAACAATGGTTTGCCGGTCTTATTAAGTGATTATGCATATTCGCCGGGTATGAGAGGCTGATTCCCTCGATTACCAAAACTTATTAGAGGACCAGTTTAAATACTGACAACCTCCGTATATGTTCACAGTCATTGTTGACCACTCAGTATCATTGATTCAATCTTTCAAATATTGAAACTTGAACTCTTATTCTTTCACAATTGATATTTATTGTTGAAAGTTTCAAAGGTTAAGTTCCTTTCTAATCATGATATATCTCCTTTGTAATTAAACTCGCTAAGCAAATTAGTTGCTTACCCTTGCTATATCATGACGTTTATTTCAGCTAGACCGGAAAATTCCAAGAAGGATAAAGGAAAAGGCAAAGCTCAGGAATAGACTTATGTGGATGTTTAATTATTGTAGTATCTGATGTAATAATTTTAGATAAACCTTTTGTAATATTAAGGGTATGTTCTAAGTTAAGGTTATTAGACATTGAGATTTGATGTAGAACCTTACTTAAATGAACAATGTATGTTTATTATTCCGCAATAGTTTATAGAATGTGTATGATAATGATGGATCGTGAGCACCGAATCCGAGGGTAGAGAACCCAGATTTGAGGGCGTCACAGGTTGGTATCAAAGCTGTATGTTATAAACATTAGGATGCGAAACCTAGGTTATAATCTTAGAAGAAAACTCGTATAGAGTATGCTAGGAGATGGATTGTGGAAATTCATCAAGTATAGATTGTACATAATAAAATATCATTTCATTTTATTAATGAATATATTTTATTGTGATACTGATGTTGTGTATTGTTCTTTTGGTATTGTGATTATAAGATGCCTGAAGAACAGCAAGGTAGTCACACCGTGGACTAAGAACAGGTAGATCCGGTGGAAGAACTGGTAGAGCAGGAAGTGATGCTAGATACCCCCAAGGATGAATTAATCGGCGACCTAATGGCCAGGAACCATGAGTTAGAAGAGAGAATTGCCCACTTGGAGGAAGAAAACCAAACCCATCAGCTTATGGAGCAACAATATAGAGATGCAGCTCATCAGGCTCAGGGGCAGTCACTTGAGTTAAGATGGAGGCTGGAGCTAGTGGAGTTACAGCTAGGGATAGTGCAGGTGGAGAATGAAGCTTTGAGGTTTGAGTTTGATTTGGAGATAGCCGATAAGATAAGGGTGGAGGATGCGTGGGTCGACGCAGCTAGGAAAGTTGACCAGCTAAAGAAGGAATTGGAAGCCAAAGAGGTCAGGATCGAGTCCTTGGGGCGGGCATTAGATGCAGCATATGCGAGTCCTAGGATTGGAGATAGGAGGCAGCATTTTGAGGTCGGTGAGTCAAGCCGTTCTGTTCGACGCTGAGTAGATGAAGATGCACTTCAGGAGCAGGAGCATGTCCATGCTGAGGTGGCTCAGCCGGACAGTCAGTGATGTGTTGGTTTAGTTGTTATGTATATAGATGCATTAGTACCCCTTTTGTTTATTAGGATTATGTATGATGTAAACCTCAGGCAGTGAGAGGTAGTGTGTAAATAGGATATATTCCCAACTTATGTGTTTAGGGAAGTATATCTTTTGTAGACCTCTCTTTTGATGTTAAAAATGGGATAATGAGCATTTATAAAAATATGCCAGGCATGTAAGTGTGTAACACTAAGATTGGTATATGAATATAAATGCAGTATTATGGTTACATGTTTGATTAAGTAAATAAGATTTAAGAATTAAGTTAGTAAGCTGTCTATCTGAAAAATGTTTATTCAGCAAACCACATTGGTTGATTCAACAAACCATATTGGTTGATTCAACAAACCATATTGGTTGATTCAGCAAACCATATTGGTTAATTCAGCAAATCGTATTGGTAAATTTAGTAAGCTGAATTTTAAAATCTAACGTTATGGTTATATGAATTTAAATTATGTATTACATTTTAAATGCTAGCACTAATAAGTTATGACATAACATAAAACTCAAGGAGTAACTTAAGGTTTTATTTATTCAGACAATGCCGCCAAGACGACAAACTCAAAACCAAAGGGAGGAAAGATCTGTTAATGACGAAGGGGGTTAAGCGAACCCAATGCAAGACTTTATTAACATGTTAGCACAAGCAATGCAGAATCAAGTACCACCAGCAGGAAATTCGCCAGTGAACCAATTGGCGAATTTTAAGGACTTTAAAGCAGTAGGTCCACCAGAGTTTAAGGGGACAACAGATCCTATTGAAGCTCAAACATGGATAAAGGAGATGTAGAAGGCTTTTATTATTGCAAGAGTTGCAGAAGAGCAAAAGACAACTTTTGCTACCTATTTAATAAAAGGTGAGACTAATTTTTGGTGGGAATCAAATCAAAATAGGGCCAGTGAAGGAGTGATAACGTGGGAAAGGTTTAAAGAATTGTTTTTTGAAAACTATTTCCCACGAAGTATGCAAGGAAGAATGGAAGTTAAGTTTTTGGAGTTAAAACAAGAGAATATGTCAGTCTCAGAATACGCAGCCAAATTTAATGAGTTAGCAAGGTTTGCACCACATCAGGTGGATACTGAAGAGCGAAAGGCGCGGAGATTTGAGAACGGGTTGAAACCCTGGATTTTCAGCAAGGTGGCAGTGTTGCAAATTGATTCGTTTTCGACTCTGTTTGAGAAAGCTATCATTGCAGAAGGTGGTAGTGAAGCACTGTCCAAGTACAATCGAGAAAAGAATAAGAAGATGAATGAAGGTGGAAATCAGAATATTAGTAGTGGAGGTAGCAACAGCAAGAAACGCAAATGGAACAGCAGTGGTAATAACTAAGAGACTCAGCAAGGGAGTGTTCAGCAGAAGAACAAAGCATGTGACAAGTATGGAAATAATCACTTTGGGGAGTGTTTGAAGGGGAAAAATGTTTGTTATAATTGTGGTCAGGAAGGACATCTTTCTCCAAATTGCCCTAAGCCAAGGAAAGGTTGTTGTTATTCATGTGGAGGACGGGTCATCGATACAAGGATTGTCCGCTGAAGAAGAATACTAAGGGAGGAAGCGGCAACAAGAGAAGTAACCCAAAGTTAACCATTAGAGGGCCAGTACAGCAGAGCAAGCCAACAGCTAGAACATTCAACATGACTGTGCAAGACGCGGTTGCATCAAAGGAAGTGGTGTCAGGTATTATTCCGATCAATAATATAAATGCATATATATTATTTGATTCGAGAGCTACCTGCTCATTTGTGTCTGATGATTTTGCTAAAAGGTTAAATTTACCTTGTGAATAGTTAGAAATGTTAGAGTTTATGCCCTAGAGGCCAATTCTTTGATGTAATTGCTTAACATTTCTTTTGATATTTGATTGAATAAATGAATTCTTTATTATGGTTTCATTTACTGTGTTATATAAATGTTAGCATAATAAAAGTCCTTAGAATAATGATACAAATTACATAGTTTCAAGTATGTGACTTGAACATGAGATTATATAATTACAATTAGTATCATTACTCTTAAATGTCCCTAGTCGAGTATCATTGAGAATGGGACAACAATGATACATTGAGACTAGTATGTGGATTGACTGATGGCCACATCTCATTGGTCATTAATATATGAGATATTAAGTCAATGCATAGGTACATGTTAGAGAACAATGTACTGGACAGACCCATCATGAGAATTCTACGTGGAGCATTATGCAAAGTGTCATAAGCAATTCTCATAGTGACAATGATGTAATAGTCCTCTGACCTGAAATCACTAAATTACTACACGGGAATTTATATACTTTGATATCATCAAAGGTCACCTTTAATAGGGTGGATGATAAAGGTGATTATTAGGTACATCATGAATCGTGTGAGCAATATGAGTGATCTAGATGGAATTTAACCCTCATATATATTAGGAGTGATATCCATAGGCCTCTTGATTGAATAGGACTATGAAATGCATGGCCATGCTCAAATAGTGATTTGTTTGATATAGTCTACTCATTGATCAAGAAAACTCAAATTAAATTATGAAGAGTATGACACATTCCATGGCTCGAGTTTAATCTAGGATGTCAAGGTTAATAAGATTAAATTACATTGAAACATTGGTCACGAAAAGGTTGCATCGAATCACCGATCTTATTATTACTTGGGTAGCAGTAATGCATTACTAGATGCCACTCACTGTTTATAATTTTATAATATGATGTTAAAATTATTGCCAATATAATAATAACCTATAGGGTCACACACTTAGAACGTAATTAAAAGAGAATTAATTTAAATTGTAAGGATTTAAATATGTCAATATGATTGATAGTATTTAAATTACGAATTTAAATTAACAGGATAATTTGTATATATGTATATTAATTAAGTAAGACTTGATTAAAATATAATATATATATATATATATTCGGATTTTACTTTTCTAATAGGATTAGGGTTTTGCTTAATTACTTTTTGGATGCTATATATATCTGATATATCAGTAGTCTTGTTTATGTGAAACCAAAAAGAAAACAAAACCCTAGCCGTTTTAGAAAAGAGAGTTGAGAGCAAAACTTGAGAAAATCTAGATCTTGGCGGCTAGTACCAGAGTTCTTTTTGCTGCAGATCGTGTGACGATTTGTGGGACGTTCGTGTGGATACCGTAGAGACGCAGTTCCGTTGGATTGCGTTGGAGATTCGAAGCTGTTCCAGAATTTCATCGTTCCATGCAAGCTCGGATAATCGGTAAAACAAATCTAAACCTCTGAATTAATTTGTTTTTCACATGGATCCTGTTTTAGGGTTTCGAAATAGTTTTAAAAATTTTAAATTCCGCTGCCTTTATGTGTCGAAAACCCTACAGTGGTATTAGAGCTACTTGCGAAACGATTAATTCAGATTACGTGTTTTAATTGTATTCGATATATATATATGATATTTGATGATGCATGTTTACTGATCTGAAATTGAATATACCCTATTCTGCATGTATGCGAATTCTGGAAAAACAGTAATATATATGCATGTATAAGATATTTTCTTAACCGTATCCTAGAAGGTGGAATAACAATACAACTACTGTTCTAATTGGATTAGAAGCATGATTCGGTTTAATATGATTAACCTAAACTGGACATATATGATATGTTCTGAATGTATTGTTATTATATGTGTTTTGGTGGTTTGTATACGAATCTGGAATTGTTTCAGAAATTCGTGTGGAAAAATACTGCAATTATTTCAGTCCGACCACCGCTAGGGGGAAACCCCCCTTGGACCCCCCGTCGTAGCGCACGATGGTCGTAACCCTAATATTTGATATTTTTTTATATAAAATTGTGTTATGTGCTTATTGTGATATCCATGGTGCACAGTTATGGCCCTTTTGACCCATAGGTTAGTGGTTTTTATTTTTGAAATACGGCTTGCATGTCGTGCCTCTCTATAAATTCTAATCTAAATCCCCTCGAATGTAACTTGAGGTTTCTTTATCACATATAATGTACAAATGTAACCTATCAAGATGACAAGATGATGATGGAGAGGAGACACATACATGAGGAAGGCCCGAGGAAGCTACTATTTTGAAGATTTTTTTTATTTATCACCTTAGACTGACCTTCAATCTTTTCATTAGCTTGAAAAGATTGACATAGGGTTGGGCCATAACTGTGACACATTTAATTTTGCACTTTATTTATGCTTGTATACGATATGATATGATAAATAATGTGCATGCTTAATGAGATTAAAAATTAGTGAGATCTAAATTAATTAATAAAATTCCTCATAAAATTATTAAGTCTAAATCAGATGCCTTCCAATGAATAACACTCATCAAGACCTTGATCGATGGATGTAGGTTTGCCAAAGCAAAGTACCTTATTTATCTTGGTAAGATGCGATAGGATAATTGTGATATCCAAATTGTTAAAATCATTGGGCCTGACTTAACTAAGTTATCTCAATAGGATTGTGGACTTAGAGGCATAGAGTTTGGTAGGTACCATTAGATGGACTTAGAACAAATGTTATTCACCAAACTATCTAAGAGTTATATATGATATAACTGACAAAGGGTTGTCTACCTAAATAATTATGTTTTGAGAGAATAGCCAAAGCTAACTTAAGGCATAATGAAATATGGATCTTGGCTCACTAGAAAGATTTAAATAAAAAATGCTTTCCGAATTAATGGTGAGGGCTATTAATTTGAATAAAATAGTGGGAGGTATATTTTGAATGCACTATTATCAATTACATAATATCAAAAACTCTGTAATTTGACTTATTATTATTTTTGCACTTATAAATTGTAGATATCAATGACAAACAACAACACAAATAGTCTTTCACTACGATCAGTCCTTGAGAAGGAAAAACTGAGTGGAATTAATTTCCTAGACTGGCATAGGAACTTAAGGATTGTCCTCAAACAAGAGCGCAAGCTATATGTCCTTGATGGGCCCATTCCTGTAGCACTAGCTAACACTGCACCACGTGCAGAGCATAATGCTTACAAGAAGCATCAAGATGATGCTCTGGACATGAGTTGTCTCATGCTAGCAACTATGAACTCTGAGCTTCAGAAGAAACATGAGTTAATGGATGCTTATGAGATGATCGAGCATCTCAAGAAATTGTTAGAAGGGCATGCTCGACAGGAGAGGTATGATACAAGCAAAGCATTGTATCACTGCAAGATGGGTGATCGTGATTCAGTTGGTCCACATGTTCTGAAAATGATTGGGTATATTAAGTATCTTGATAGGTTGGGTTTTCCAATTACTCAGGAAGCCCAAACTGATCTTGTTTTACAATCTTTGAACAACAGCTACTCTCAATTTGTTATGAATTATCTCACGAATGAAATTGAGAAACCACTTACTGAGTTGTTGAGCATGTTAAGAACTGCCGAGAACAACATGAAAAAGGCAGGACCCGATCCCATAATGATGGTGCAAAAAGGGAATGTTAAGAGAAAAGGGAAAGGAAAGAAAAAGATAAGATCTAAATCTGGTGCCAAACCCAATTTCAAAAATAAACGGGCTTTAAAGCCTACAGGTGGGGTGGCTAAAGAAGGTGATTGTCACTTCTGTGGAAAACCTGGACATTGGAAGAGGAATTGTCATGCTTATTTAGAAGAGCTGAAGAAAAAGAAAGGAAGTGTAACTTTTGATTCAGGTATATATGTTATAGAAGTCAATTTGTCTACTTCTACATCATGGGTATTGGATACTGGATGTGGTTCTCACATTTGTGTTAATGTGCAGGAACTCCGAAGGAGTAGGACTTTGGCAAAAGGAGAAGTTGACCTACGAGTTGGGAATGGAGCAAAAGTTGCTGCATTAGCCGTGGGGACTTATCATTTTTCATTGCCCACTGGGCTAGTATTAGAATTAGAGGATTGTTATTATGTGCCTGCTATGAGCAAAAACATTATTTCTGTTTCTTGTTTGGACAAGAAAGGTTTTTCATTTTTAATAAAGAACAACAGTGTTCGTTTTACTTAAATGAAATATGTTA
This sequence comes from Aralia elata, assembly GCA_034770075.1. Taxonomy (NCBI): domain Eukaryota; kingdom Viridiplantae; phylum Streptophyta; class Magnoliopsida; order Apiales; family Araliaceae; genus Aralia; species Aralia elata. Next base: position 37,621,098 of record CM068380.1, on the reverse strand, counting down.
TGGTGTTGCACAATTGTTTAATGGCCTTTATATTCTTGATTTTGAAATGCCTATCTATAACATAAATACAAAACGATTTAAATCAAATGATTCAAATCCGACATATCTCTGGCACTGTCGTTTAGGCCATATAAATGAGAAACGCATATCCAAACTCCATAAAGATGGGTTTTTGGATTCATTTGATTTTGAATCATATGAGAAATGTGAGTCTTGTTGATTAGGCAAGATGACTAAAGCCCCTTTAACTGGTCATAGTGAATGGGCTGGCGATGTATTGGGACTTATACATAGTGATGTATGTAGACCCATGAGTTCGTTAGCAAGAGGTAGGTTCTATTACTTCATTACATTTACTGACGACTTCAGTATATATGGATATGTGTATCTTATGAGACACAAATCCGAATCCTTTAAAAAGTTCAAGGAATTCAAGAATGAAGTTCAAAACCAATTTGTCAAAAGCATAAAAGCCCTTCGATCCGATCGAGGAGGTGAATACTTAAACCAAGACTTTGATGACCTTCTAAAGGAGTGTGGTATTATATCACAGCTCACTCCACCTGGAACACCACAATGGAATGGTGTGTCTAAGAGGAGAAATCGCACCTTGTTGGACATGGTACGATCAATGATGAGTCATGCAGATCTTCCAATAAGCTTTTGGGGTCATGCCCTAGAGACAGCTGCATTCATACTTAATCGTGTTCCTACAAAGACAGTTCAAAAGACACCATATGAGATGTGGACTGGAAAACGTCCTAGTTTGTCTTTCATGAAGATTTGGGGTTGCGAGGTGTTTGTGAAACGTCTGGCTTCTGACAAGCTCGGACCCAAATCTGAGAAATGTAATTTTGTGGGATACCCTAAGGAAACAAAAGGGTATTATTTCTACAAACCTTCTGAGAACAAAGTGGTTGTTGCTCGAACTGGTATTTTTCTAGAAAGAGAATTTGTCTCTAAAGGAAACAGTGGGAGGAAAGTAGAACTCGAAGAAATTCGAGAACCACAAAATATCATTGAACCTGAGTTGGAACATGAGCAGGGACCACAAGATGTTGTGGAAAGTGAACCTGCTCAAATTACACAAGGCACTCGTAGATCTGGTAGGACACGCCAAGAGCCCGAGAGATATTATGGATTTCTTGTGACTCAAAACGGCGATGTGATGCTCATAGATCAGGATGAGCCTTCTTCCTACCAAGAAGCTATGAATGGACCAGATTTGTGACGCCCCCAAATCCGGATTACCTTAACCTCGAATTTGGTGCATCACTATGCAACTCATACACATACTATTAACAACTAATTGCGGAATAATAGAAATATTTACATTGATATAACATAAATACTCTCGTCCCAAGTCTCGATACCAATACAAATTCCTGACATAACATATTACACAATGGCTAATACATAAGTCTGAATACAGGACATAACTTAATACATAATCTCTAAACGAGTCTTAATACATAACATAAATCATAACATAGTAGGACAAAGCTAATCCGTAGCTTTGCCTTTGCCTTTATCCTTTCCCGAGCTCTCGCCTGTATGGGTAACCACCGAAATGTTTTAAAGAAAGCAAGGGTGAGCAACAAATTTGCCCAGCAAGTAATACAATAAAGATAATGCATGATCAAAAGTAAGATTTCTCAAGTTTTAATACAAATCTCTACTATTACTGATGAGTCACTATGGACTGGATGAATATCAAATGAATTCAAGGATTTCAAATTGTTTCAATTGCAGGAATCACTGAGTGGCCACCATGGCACTTACCTTTTTATTAGAATTAACAGTATTGCACTATTAACTCCAAAACAACAAATACAGGTACAATAGGTGATCAGCCTAAAATACCCGGCGTTATGCATAAGCCTCAAACGTTCTACTTACGCGCGTGTCGGTTCCCCGACTAAAAATATATTTTTCCCTACTATGAGGGTTGTTCATCTCTGCAAAGAGTCTGCACCAAAACAATTGGTTTGGATAGCTTTCTAAATCATGGACACTATTCTAGCCGAATCAAATGTCATTGACCTCTTCGTAAACAGTTCATGCATAATGTGAACTTAAAAGCTTTAACAGTTTATGCCAATAACATATCTTGAACGCTTGTGCAAATATGAAAGGTTCGCATAAGTATGGAATTCACACAACAATATACGTATTGCGTAAATATGAACTTTGAACATTAAATAGCATTCGTAAGAATATAATCGAATGAAGTTAATAAGCTCGCCTAGCACGAGGACTAGACAAGGATTAGAAAACTTGCTCAATACACCACATTGGTGTAATTTAGGAAAATATAGAATATTTGTGCAATATCAACTTAAACAAGAATTAGAAAATCTGCTCAATATATGTCTTTTGTATAAGATAAGAAACTTGCATTCAATACCGAAAATGAATGAAGTTAGAGAACTTGCCCAACACAAGGGTTAGACAAGGGTTAAAGAAGAACTTGCCTTACGCGCTACTACTATATGACGTTAATTGTCCTTCAAATATGTCCTACGCATTTAAATACATATTCACATACCAATTAGTCTCACAATAAACACCAAACATAGGCTTACATTAATCAACACATTATAAACATTACGAACATTGATTGCCACTACGACTACCCAAACGGGGGTCTCGCTCTCCGGTGAGCGATCGGCTGCCCTGCTCGCCGGTGAACTGGCGGGGGAGTAGGGGGCAGCACCCCCTGAAAGCCAAACGAAAAAATGCAACTAAGCTATTCATTTTATTACGCAAATCTCACGGGACTAAGTCGTTTCATGCTTGGCTAGCTAATTAATAGTATGCTTCATATATTACTGCTTAAGAGGCTCATATACACTTGCCTCAAGCTCCAATTCTCAAAAGAAACAACTTGGCGACTCTGCAGCACGGCACGGTCGCGCTGCTTTTTGGCCTGGGAGGCCGCGCTACTCCTCCTGTAGCAAATTTCTGGTTTATTGCTTACTCTAACCAACCTCTAGATGCTTGGGGTCATTCTAACATTATACAACATAACATACATATGTTTTGGGGTATATACAACATGCTAGGTCTATGTAAACATGCATCAAATCAATAAGACAAAGCAGCACAACTTGTCGCTTCTGCAGACCAGCGCGGCCGTGTTGGTTTTAAGCTTGGGAGTGGCGCGGCCGCGCCACTCTGCATCCAGGGAGTTTAAAGTTTCCTGCTTCTGCAGAAACTTAACAACAAAAATTTGATTTCTCCCTCTTTGGTTCATAACCCTTACACAACTAATACACATGACTTAAAAACATGTTTCTATTACTCAACCATGCATTATAACATCATTTCAACAATTTATCAATTCTAATTCTCATGTTCATAGAGAAATTCTTCTCTTTGACATTAAATCAAATAGTTGGTGGGCATGAGTTGGAAACTCGCATTAGAGTAGAGTTTAATTATGCTCTAGTCCAGATTTCCAAATGAAGTCATTACCCACAACTTCATAACACATTATGGGCATACACAAACAAGCATACAACCAACCATAAACTAAATTTTCATCAAACTATGAGAATTGTCCAAATCAATCCATATATGTCCAACAGTCCATTAATGTCCATTCTTGATTCCTTATGCATAGGCTTTGGTTCTCATTCATTGTTCCACTTTCATTGATTATTAAAGAAGCTTTTACAGAGTTTAACACATTCATATATGTTCATGAGCCAACAAGGCAATTTCAGCAACATATACTCCCACAAGCAATCAATAACAAACCAAAAACTTGAAACAACAATGGAAATAAGCTAGGTTCCATAACACTAACCTCTTGAAGCAACTTCTAGGATGAAAATGGGATTGATAACCAGCTGCTACAACACTTTTCCTTCTTCCTCAAATCACCCGTACGCTCAATACTCACAACTCTCACATTTTCTGCTCTAACTTAGCAATGAACAAAGGAATGGAAAGCAAGCAAGGGGTAGTATATATAGAGGGATGAACTGAGCTTCCCTGGAGGAGGGAATGGTTGAGCATGCTTGGTGTGATCAGCTCCCCAGTATGGGAAGCTGAAGTTGGCCTCTCCCATGTATGGGTAACTCCCCTTTCATTCTCCCAATTGTTCTTCCTCCCTTTTGCTCTCCCAAATGCAAGAATTTGCTTTACCCAAAATGTTCTTATTCTCTTGCTCCTTCTCCTCTCATCTGTGTTCTTCTTCTTTATTCAATTGTTCAGCTAATGGTTATTACCCATTTCCCTTATGGGTCATGGGTCGGGTCGCGGGTCGGGTCGTGGGTCATGGGTTATGGGTTTGGGCCACCTTTAAGCAATTTGGGACTTCTAATTAAATCCTAATTTGGGAAAAATAAAATCCAACACTTGGATTATTAATCCATCACATTAACACTATGACAAAAATAATAAAGTCGAAATAAACGAAAAAGACATTTTTGGGGCGAATAGTGCCCACGCGAATAGTACCCCGTGAATGAAATTTTAGCGATATTTCTCCGAAATCATTTTAATAAGTCCTACCAAATAACAACACTTAATATCATTGCAAACACATAATCTAGGTTATTATATAACCTTTAATCACATCACATAGAATAATATTAATAAAAATTCTTTTTATTAAATAATATTCATAAGCTTATATTACAAAGCCATACAAAATTCACGGTCGTTACAAGATTCTTAGAGATGGCTTGAAGCCATGAAATCTGAGATGGACTCCATGTATACTAACCAAGTATGGACTTTGGTTGATCCACCCGAAGGGGTAAAACCAATCGGGTGCAAATGGGTTTTCAAGAAGAAAACCGACATGGATGGTAATGTACAAACCTATAAAGGCCGACTGGTAGCAAAAGGTTTCAAACAAGTTCAAGGTGTTGACTATGATGAAACCTTCTTTCCAGTGGCAATGGTTAAATCCATCAGGATCTTACTTGCTATTGCAGCCTTTTATGATTACGAAAACTGGTAGATGGATGTCAAAACTGCTTTCCTTAACGAAAATCTCCTTGAGGATGTGTATATGACACAACCTGAGGGTTTTGTCACTCTAAAGGATGCTGGAAATGTAGTGCCCGTGAATTTTAAACGTCATTATTAATTAAATATATAAATTAAACAAGTTGACATCCACTTAAAACTTTTAAGATTTTGTAAACTGATTTTTGTGAAGTCCGAATAACACTTATTCTTCTTTTTCTTCTCCTTCTTCCTCGTGAACAGATGTAGTAATAAATAAAAGGTGTAGTGCCCGTGAATTTTAAACGTCATTATTAATTAAATATATAAATTAAATTTTTAATGAGTTAATTTGTGTGCTTATTTGAACCTTTTGTGTGCATTGGTAGCCTACATGACTAGGTGATGAATTGTTTTAAGTTGAGTAAAGGGGGTCACTAATAGTATAGTTAAATTAGTGAACAAGCCCTAAGGTTTAATATCAATTAAATTGATAAAGTAGTTACTAATTAATCATGCAAGTAAATTGAATATAGTTAGTATATTGAATTAAGTAAATTAATTAATAAAAGTATTAATTAATGAGAATATTGTCACATTGAATAATAAAATTTAATAGTTCAATTAGAAATCAATTTCTAATTGATTAGCTTATTTAATTAAGGAACTAAGACCAATTATTTATTTGATCATGGGTGTAGTAATTAATAGTGTGACAAATTAATTAATCAATTATTGGGTTAAATTAAATGACCCAATATTGCATTAAATAGATTTGGATTTTATTAGCCTAATTAGGTTACAAGTTAAAGAGATATGTGTAAGTAATTAAATTCCATAAGATTGAAAATAGAAACCCTAAATAAACAATTAGGATAATACATATTAAAATTGTTAAACTATGTTTATTACCTATTAAGCCCTATTAAGCCTTTTAAGGCATGGAATTATGTCAATCAACTTGCTTTATTTGGTAACTCTTACACAAAGGACAAGGTTGTCAAGCTCCCATTGGTGAAAAATCTAATTAGCATACTTAAAGATAAGATTAAGGCTAAATGGAAGGGATAAGGTGAACTCTTATATCCAATGGGTAAGAAAGATGTGGGGGATAATAGCATGAATTCTAATTTAGCATTATACTTGCAAGTATTCTATCCTTTCATTTCATTTCAAGTTCATTTCTTCTTTTCATCTCCTTCTTTCATTTCTCCCAAGCAAGAACACAAAGTGAGAGCTTAGAGAGAAAAAAAGAGTGAGATTAGCATAGTTCATGCATCCCAAGTTCATCACATACTTTGGTAGATCAAGGAGAGTAGCTACAAGATCAAGGTGAAACCCTAAATCATTTTCTTCTTTCTTACTTTGTTTTATTTTCATAGTTTTTGAGAGATTTTATTCTACGACTCAAGAATCATTAGATATTCATGCTTTATGTATAGATCTAATCCTCTTGAGTGTTAGAATGGAGATTCAAAGGAAGAAAAGGAACTTATGTTCTTAAAGGGTAAAACCTTAGCTTTTCTTCATTTGGATCACCCATAACTTGAGATCTACAACTTGGATTTGTGATCCGTCGAAGGGGGGTGCTAGATACATGAGTTAGCTAGTAAACCCAAGTGGTAGAACACAAATCCAATAATTTTTGAAGCCTTGGGGGCTATTTTCCCAAAACAGTCCAGCTATAAAACTTAAAGCTTTAAAACCCTAAAAGCTTGCTGTCCTCATTTTTCTAAAGGTTGTTTCGGCCAGTTATAGATCTTTTAAAAATCTGGGAAAAATCACAGAGGTACCTTAAGAAGTTATCTACAAGTAGGAAAAAGAACGAACACGTTTCGATGTGTAGTTTTTGTGTAATGGCTTTTACCGTGAAGGACTCCTAAATATTTATATCCGGATTTCTCACTGTGTATATCTTGAAAACATATGAAATTTTTACAGTATGTTTATGTTTATTATTAGAGTGTATCCTGAAAATTTCAGAATTTTCTGAGCAAAACTCGATTTATGAAAAATGTAACAAAATGCGGCGGTTTTGGGTACTTTAAATATAGTAAATCACTTTCTAAAATTTCAGGAAAATTGGTGGATCATTGTTGGTTCATATACTATCCAGATCCAGAAGATAATAATTTTCAGAGCCTATTTGCTATTTTTCATAATAATGTTATAGTTATGGTTAAAAGAAAATAAATGGTTAAATGATGTCATAAATAAGGAAAATGTGATTTTTAAGCTTGGATACTCCTAATATTATATATTCTAACTATTGAGGGGGTATTTTAGTAATATTTAATGGGAAATAATATTTATGACCTTTTATGGGTAGTAAAGGAGTTGTTTAATAAAGGGTAAAACAATTAGAATAAATTGTTTATTCGCCTAATAACTTATTAAAATATTACTATGATATTTGTAATATAAGAATTCGATATTTTTTAGTAAACAAAGAAATATTAAGGTTAAAACTTCATGGAAATATTATAGAATGGGTAATAATATTTGTTTTAAGCATTAATAAATGATTAAGATGTTATTAAAATGGCTAATAATATTAGATTAAAATATTATTAATGATATGAGAATTAAAATATTATTAAGAGATTAATAATATTAGATTAAAGTATTATTGGATGATTAAAATATTATTAAGATGTTAATAAGATTAGTAAACGAATAAAAGTGTTATTAGTGGACTAATAATACCAATAAGTGAATTAAATATTATCAGGATTGATAATATTAAGTGTCTTATAGGATTTACGATAGTTTATTAACTTATGCGTGCTATGTGATTTGCTTAATTGTTAAATAAATAGCATAAGTAAGCGTATCGATATACAACTACGCAGTACTAATTGGTAGATCGACGTTATCAATGTTAGGTTCTTCAAGGCCAATTAGTTAAAGCTAGAATTACTTGTAGCTGAGCAGACAGGCAAGTTCTCTGACTTCGTTCTTTCTGTATACTGAATGCAAGTTTCCTTTAACCCTTACTCAAATTATCTTCGAGCGGGGTAGTATTGTACTGCAAGTTATTTAATTAAGCTTGAACCTCATTTCCAAGCATGCTTTAGGTGGTTTAATTACTTTTAAATTATTCCACATCTATGATATTATTGACACTCGCACTCGGTGCTTTTGAATTCGTAAAGTTTGGATTCGTACATTTATTAAAGTTCCGTAATTCACAAACTGTTTAAGAATAAGTCTGAACCCTTGTTCGGTCAGGCAAGTATATGAGAATTTATAAAAGCTATCCGAACCAGTCATTGGTATGGATTCTTAGACTGAAATGAACACCCCATTTATTATAGGGGAGTACCCCAGGTACCGTATATAAGGTACAAACAGCAGAGTTAAATGTTATGCATACACATAGCGTACGCGAGGCTGATCCCCTCAAGTACTTATTCTGTAGCCAGTAACCAGAGGGTCAACTAGCTATTGACTCCTTTGGAAGTTATTGTTCAGAGTATACTTGACTATCAATTGTTCTAAAAGCAATAATCGTTCTTGCTTCTGATATTTATATTGTTGAATTCTTTTTTTTTTCTATATTCCATTCATCATGATATATCCTTTATTGTCATAGTTTAAACTTGCTGAGCAAACTCGTTGCTCATCCTTGCTATATCATGACTTTCATTGCAGTTAAACCCGAGACTTCAGGGAAGGGCAAGGGTAAAGAAAAGATGAAGTGATAGGCTTCACGTAGCTGGCTTTATTTTATGCTTAGTTTAATTTGCTATTAATGTAATTTGAACCCTGATTACCATTTAGGGTATGTTTTGTGTTATGTATTAAGGTTATCGTATCTTGGGACTAGTAACACCTTTTGAATGAACAACATATGTTCGTTATATTCAGCATTTAGTTATTGTATGTTGTTGGAGGTGAATGTTTGTATTGGATCGTGATGACTGAATCCGGGTATTTTGAGACCCGAATTTGGGGGTGTCACAGGTTGGTATCAAAGCTATAGGTTATAACCCTTAGGAGAAAGAGTCCTTAGGCTATAACCTGAGAGAATATAGAGGAATAGAAGGGGATATAACTCATATAGAGTTATTTTTGGGTAGAAATTTATTATGATCTTAAAATTTAGGATTTGGATCATACGTTGGTGTTATTAAGCTTGTGGATAATTTGAGGAATGTGTATTGATGAGATAATATGGTAAAGTGAAGACCATTAAGTATGGATGATCCATTGTAAGCTGGAGTTATAAATATTCGAGGTAATTAGATTAATCATTTGATGCTATTGATCAATTCTGTGGCTATTGATCAATTTTTGTGGCTATTCATTAGATAAGATATTGGAGTGATGTGGTATAGAGTTTCTTTGTGATGAAGAGAGGGTACCTTAGAATCTGTTGGGTTAAGGTTTGCAAGAAGGAAATGATTAATTCGATAAATAATGAATATATCGATATTTTGAAGTGTTAGTTAAGTTATTAAGCTTTATGGTGGAATGCCAGGTGAGACAAAGGTAATGAACTCATATAGAGTTGTTAAGCAAAAGTTGAGAGTATTAAGATGAATGATTTTATCTGCAAAAAAAAAAATTTTAAGAGATGACTGATGGCAATTTAGATTGTTTTGATGATTAGAAAGGAGAGACAACGGAGAGATTATAAGAAATGAACCAAGGGTAGATTTAGTGTCTGATCTAGAAAAAGTATCTAGAGATGGAACTGAATGATGAGATAATAGAAATCCCTAAGGAGGATCAATTGGAGCCGATATAAGGAATAGGTGGAGAAAATGAAAGAAAGAAAGGTTAAGTCTGAGAGTTATAAGACCTTTGTGAGTCGTAATGAATGAAGAATAGTAGTCAATGTATATGTACTAGTATACCTATACATGTAAGAAATATGAATCTCAGTTTTTGTACAGCTAGCAGTATATCTGTTGTAAGTCCCAATTTTGTGTAAGTTGTGGAGTAGTTATGTGAATCCCATCTTGTTGTTAGTAACAGAGGGATAAGTGGATATCAGGAATGCTATATGATGTAAGTAGTACGAGGTACTAAGATGAGCTTATTAGTATTTACTAAAGGTGCCTTAAGTTGATATGATGATGATACATCCCCACTTTTCAGATCTAGGGGAATTGAGTTCTTATTAATCCCATCTTTTGTGTCTTAATGGGATAGTTAACATTTATAGGAATATGCCGGAATTATAAGTGTTTGACACACTAAGGGGTGTATGAATATAAATGTGATATTATTATTACATGATTGATTGTGATCGATTTGTGCCTTGACTCTTAAATGATAACATCAGTAGAATTTTGCACGATGTGTAAAACAAGAAGGATTTATGTAAGGTTTTGTTTAGAACAAACAATGCCGCCAAGGAGACAACCCCGATACACGAGGGTGGAAGAGTCAGTGAATAACGAGGAGGGTCAGACTGACCCTAAAAGGACCTTTGCGAACTTGTTAGAGGAAACGATGCAAGGCAGACCAGCCATTGCGGTTGTTTGGCCATGAAATCACATGGTGAACTTTACGGGTTTCAAATTACTAGGACCACCGGAGTTTTGTGGGAATATGGATTCGAGTGAAGCCCAGACATGGGTAGAAGAAATGGAGAAAGTTTTCAAGGTCGCAAGAGTGACCGAGGAACAGAAGACTTCGTTTGCCACTTTCATGAGGAAGGGGGAGTCAAATTACTGGTGGAAGGCGAATAGAAGCCGAGCTGGGGAAGGCGCGACTGCGTGGACTCGTTTTAAGGAGCTGTTTTTCAAAAAAATTACTTTCTAGAAAGCACGCAGGCAAGTATGGAGATAAAGTTCTTGGATCTGAAGCAAGATGATATGTCGGTAGCAGAGTACGCAACGAAGTTTAATAAACTAGCTAGGTTTGATCCACACCAAGTGGACACCGGAGCTAGGCGAGCGAAGAGATTTGATCAAGGGTTGAAGCCCTGGGCGTATAGTAAGGTTGTGGTTTTGCAAATCAACACATTTCCTACGTTACTTAAGGAAGCAATCGTTGTCGAGGAGGAAATGAAGCGTTGACAAAGCACAACCAAGATCAGAAAAGCCATGATGGTCACAAGGAAGGATGTCGTGGGGTCCAAGGACGTGGTGTCAGGTATCATCCCAATCAATGATATAAATGCTTATGTGTTATTCGATTCGGGTGCTACCTGCTCTTTTGTTTCTGAAGAATTGCTAAAATGTTAGACTTACCTCGTGAAAAGTTAGAACACCTTATGAACGTAGAAGTAGCAAATAAGGAAATTATCCCCGTAGAATGCATTCATAGGAATTGTTGTGCCGAATTGCGAGGATTTAAGCTCAGCATGGATTTGATACCGATTCGTTTGGGGGAGTTCGATGTGATCCTTGGAATGGATTGATTATCGATTCACGGAGCAGTCATCGACTGTAAGAAGAAGTGTGTACACCTAAAGACTTCTAATAAGTCGAAGGTAGTATTCTATGGTAGTAAATTGTCGAGACAATCTTGTTGTCTAACGATGATGCAAGCTAAGAGATTTCTGAAGAAGGGTTGTATAGGTTATTTGGCTCATGTAGTTGATACTCGTCGAGTCGAGGGCGAACCAAGTCAGATACCTGTCGTAAGGGAATTCACAGATGTCTTTCCAGATGAAATTCCGGGATTACCGCCGGATAGGGAGGTAGAATTTGTAATTGACTTGGTGCCGGGAGCCGCACCAATATCGAAGGCGCCGTATCGCATGGCACCGGTAGAAATGAAGGAGCTAATGGTTCAATTGCAAGAACTGTTGGATAAAGGTTATATCAGACCGAACGTGTCACCATGGGGAGCGCCAGTTCTGTTCGTAAAGAAGAAGGATGGATCGTTAAGGCTCAGTATCGATTACAGAGAATTGAACAAGGTTACGATTAAGAACAGGTACCCGCTACCCAGAATAGACGATCTGTTTGATCAACTCAAGGGAGCGAAATACTTTTCAAAGATTAATTTAAGGACAGGCTACCATCAGCTAAGGGTGAGACAGGAGGATATCCCGAAGACGGCATTCAGAACTCGTTATGGACATTTCGAGTTTCTGGTAATGTCATTTGGACTAACAAATGCACCATCGACATTCATGGATATGATGAACAGAGTGTTCAAGCAGTACTTGGACAAGTTCGTGGTAGTATTCATCGATGACTTCTTGGTATATTCAGTGACAGAGGAAGAACATGCTGAACATCTAAGGATTGTTTTGGAGGCATTAAGAAGGGAGAAGTTATATGCGAAGTTTTCAAAGTGTGAATTTTGGTTGCAAAGGGTGCAGTTTCTAGATCACGTTATTGACCGGGATGGTGTTTCGATAGACCCAGCAAAGGTGGAAGCCAGTATCAACTGGGAGCAGCCGAGGACGCCGACGGAGATCAGGAGTTTCCTAGGGTTAGCGGGATACTATCGGAGATTCGTCCAGGATTTTTTGAAGATAGCATCGTCATTAACCAATCTAACCAGAAAGACGGTAAAGTTCGTTTGGACGGAGAAGTGCGAGGAGAGTTTCATGGAGCTGAAGAAAAGACTTAGCCAAGTACCAGTGTTGGCTTTACCGGACGACATTGGGGGTTTTGTAGTATACAGTGATGCGTCACACAAAGGCCTCGGTTGTGTACTAATGCAGCATGGCAAGGTCATTGCATACGCTTCACGTCAGCTGAAGGACTATGAGAAGGGATACCCGACTCATGATCTGGAGTTAGCAGCAGTAGTATTCGCCTTGATGATTTGGAGGCACTACTTATATGGAGAGAGGTGCGAGATATATACAGATCATAAAAGTCTGAAATATATCTTCACTCAGAAAGAGCTGAATATGAGGCAGCACCGATGGTTAGAATTGATCAAGGATTACGACTGTGAGATTCTGTACCATCCGGGCAAAGCAAATGTAGTGGCAGATGCCCTGAGTAGGAAAGGCAGAGAGAAATTAATGAGGCTCACGACTCAAGCAGAGTTGATAAAGGAGTTCGAACGTCTGGAATTGGAGGTTAAGTATCCGATGGAGGCGGACGGGAAATTGTTCACAGTGATAGCGAGCCCGACGCTATTGGATCAGATTAAGGAGGCTCAAGAAAAGGATAAGGATTGTGATTCAATAAAGAAGCGAATTGCCGAAGGCGAGGACCTTAAGTAAAAGATTGATAGCACTGGATTTCTAAGGTTTGAAGGGAGAGTCTGGGTACCGTTGGATCTGGAATTGAGGGAAGAAATCCTTCAGGAAGCTCATAGCACGAAGTAGTCAGTACATCCCGGGAGCACAAAGATGTACCAGGATTTGCGACGAAATTTTTGGTGGCCGAATATGAAACGAGAAGTGGCAGAGTGCGTCAGCCGATGTCTGACATGCCAGCGGATTAAAGCAGAGCACCAACGACCGAGCGAATTACTTCAACCATTAGAGATTCTGGAGTGGAAGTGGGAGCACATCACAATGGACTTTGTGGTGGGACTGCCACCAACTCATAAGGGTTTAGACGCTATCTGGGTAATTGTGGATCGTCTAACCAAGTCTGCTCATTTTCTGCCAATTAAGATACGGTACAATCTGGAACAATTAGCAAAACTTTACGTCAAGGAGATTGTATCGCGTCATGGAGTGTCGGTATCTATTGTATCGGACAGAGATCCGCACTTCACGTCAAATTTTGGAGAAGTCTGCAGGCAAGAATGGGAACACAGTTGAGGTTGAGTACAGCGTATCATCCTCAAACTGACAGCCAGAGCGAGCGAACGATTCAGACCTTAGAAGATATGCTTCGGGCGGTCGTGATGGATTTAAAGGGAAGCTGGGATGACCATTGCCACTGGTGGAGTTCGCTTACAACAACAGCTATCACGCTAGTATCGGTATGCCACCGTACGAAGCGCTATATGGAAGGAAATGCCGAACCCCAATGTGTTGGGATGAGGTTGGAGAGCGAAGACTGTTGAGACCTGAATTGGTGCAGCAAACTACAGATACAGTACAACTGGTCAGGAATCGTCTAGTAGCAGCTCAGGATCGCCAAAAGAAATATGCCGACTTACATCGTCAGAAGAGAGACTTTGAAGTTGGTAGCTTTGTGTTTTTGAAAGTATCTCCCTGGAAAGGGAAGATCCGTTTTGGGAAGAAGGGCAAATTGAGCCCTAGGTTCATAAGACCGTTCGAGGTATTAAGGCGAATTGGCGAAGTAGCGTACGAGGTAGCGTTACCTCCTGAACTTGAGCACATTCACAACGTGTTTCATGTGTCAGTGTTGTGGCCGTATAAACCAGACTACAAGCACGTTATCTCGTATGAACCAATCCAAGTCGAGAAAGACTTATCGTGCGAGGAAATTCCTATTTAGATACTCGATAGGAAGGAACAGAAACTGAGGAATAAGATCATCTATTCCGTCAAGGTTCTCTGGAGGAATCACGCAGTCAAAGAAGCTACGTGGGAACTCGAAGAGAAGATGAAAGCAAATTATCCTTTTCTATTCGAGTAACCTTATTTTGCAATTCCGAGGACGGAATTTTTATAAGGGGGGAGGGATGTAGTGCCCGTGAATTTTAAACGTCATTATTAATTAAATATATAAATTAAACAAGTTGACATCCACTTAAAACTTTTAAGATTTTGTAAACTGATTTTTGTGAAGTCCGAATAACACTTATTCTTCTTTTTCTTCTCCTTCTTCCTCGTGAACAGATGTAGTAATAAATAAAAGGTGTAGTGCCCGTGAATTTTAAACGTCATTATTAATTAAATATATAAATTAAATTTTTAATGAGTTAATTTGTGTGCTTATTTGAACCTTTTGTGTGCATTGGTAGCCTACATGACTAGGTGATGAATTGTTTTAAGTTGAGTAAAGGGGGTCACTAATAGTATAGTTAAATTAGTGAACAAGCCCTAAGGTTTAATATCAATTAAATTGATAAAGTAGTTACTAATTAATCATGCAAGTAAATTGAATATAGTTAGTATATTGAATTAAGTAAATTAATTAATAAAAGTATTAATTAATGAGAATATTGTCACATTGAATAATAAAATTTAATAGTTCAATTAGAAATCAATTTCTAATTGATTAGCTTATTTAATTAAGGAACTAAGACCAATTATTTATTTGATCATGGGTGTAGTAATTAATAGTGTGACAAATTAATTAATCAATTATTGGGTTAAATTAAATGACCCAATATTGCATTAAATAGATTTGAATTTTATTAGCCTAATTAGGTTACAAGTTAAAGAGATCTGTGTAAGTAATTAAATTCCATAAGATTGAAAATAGAAACCCTAAATAAACAATTAGGATAATACATATTAAAATTGTTAAACTATGTTTATTACCTATTAAGCCCTATTAAGCCTTTTAAGGCATGGAATTATGTCAATCAACTTGCTTTATTTGGTAACTCTTACACAAATGACAAGGTTGTCAAGCTCCCATTGGTGGAAAATCTAATTAGCATACTTAAAGATAAGATTAAGGCTAAATGGAAGGGATAAGGTGAACTCTTATATCCAATGGGTAAGAAAGATGTGGGGGATAATAGCATGAATTCTAATTTAGCATTATACTTGCAAGTATTCTATCCTTTCATTTCATTTCAAGTTCATTTCTTCTTTTCATCTCCTTCTTTCATTTCTCCCAAGCAAGAACACAAAGTGAGAGCTTAGAGAGAAAAAAAGAGTGAGATTAGCATAGTTCATGCATCCCAAGTTCATCACATACTTTGGTAGATCAAGGAGAGTAGCTACAAGATCAAGGTGAAACCCTAAATCATTTTCTTCTTTCTTACTTTGTTTTATTTTCATAGTTTTTGAGAGATTTTATTCTACGACTCAAGAATCATTAGATATTCATGCTTTATGTATAGATCTAATCCTCTTGAGTGTTAGAATGGAGATTCAAAGGAAGAAAAGGAACTTATGTTCTTAAAGGGTAAAACCTTAGCTTTTCTTCATTTGGATCACCCATAACTTGAGATCTACAACTTGGATTTGTGATCCGTCGAAGGGGGGGTGCTAGATACATGAGTTAGCTAGTAAACCCAAGTGGTAGAACACAAATCCAATAATTTTTGAAGCCTTGGGGGCTATTTTCCCAAAACAGTCCAGCTATAAAACTTAAAGCTTTAAAACCCTAAAAGCTTGCTGTCCTCATTTTTCTAAAGGTTGTTTCGGCCAGTTATAGATCTTTTAAAAATCTGGGAAAAAGCACAGAGGTACCTTAAGAAGTTATCTACAAGTAGGAAAAAGAACGAACACGTTTCGATGTGTAGTTTTTGTGTAATGGCTTTTACCGTGAAGGACTCCTAAATATTTATACCCGGATTTCTCACTGTGTATATCTTGAAAACATATGAAATTTTTACAGTATGTTTATGTTTATTATTAGAGTGTACCCTGAAAATTTCAGAAATTTCGGAGCAAAACTCGATTTATGAAAAATGTAACAAAATGCGGAGGTTTTGGGTACTTTAAATATAGTAAATCACTTTCTAAAATTTCAAGAAAATTGGTG
Source organism: Aralia elata (assembly GCA_034770075.1). NCBI lineage: Eukaryota > Viridiplantae > Streptophyta > Magnoliopsida > Apiales > Araliaceae > Aralia > Aralia elata. The sequence goes on along the minus strand of CM068380.1, from coordinate 37,604,623 downwards.
GATCATTGTTGGTTCATATACTATCCAGATCCAGAAGATAATAATTTTCAGAGCCTATTTGCTATTTTTCATAATAATGTTATAGTTATGGTTAAAAGAAAATAAATGGTTAAATGATGTCATAAATAAGGAAAATGTGATTTTTAAGCTTGGATACTCCTAATATTATATATTCTAACTATTGAGGGGATATTTTAGTAATATTTAATGGGAAATAATATTTATGACATTTTATGGGTAGTAAAGGAGTTGTTTAATAAAGGGTAAAACAATTAGAATAAATTGTTTATTCGCCTAATAACTTATTAAAATATTACTATGATATTTGTAATATAAGAATTCGATATTTTTTAGTAAACAAAGAAATATTAAGGTTAAAACTTCATGGAAATATTATAGAATGGGTAATAATATTTGTTTTAAGCATTAATAAATGATTAAGATGTTATTAAAATGGCTAATAATATTAGATTAAAATATTATTAATGATATGAGAATTAAAATATTATTAAGAGATTAATAATATTAGATTAAAGTATTATTGGATGATTAAAATATTATTAAGATGTTAATAAGATTAGTAAACGAATAAAAGTGTTATTAGTGGACTAATAATACCAATAAGTGAATTAAATATTATCAGGATTGATAATATTAAGTGTCTTATAGGATTTACGATAGTTTATTAACTTATGCGTGCTATGTGATTTGCTTAATTGTTAAATAAATAGCATAAGTAAGCGTATCGATATACAACTACGCAGTACTAATTGGTAGATCGACGTTATCAATGTTAGGTTCTTCAAGGCCAATTAGTTAAAGCTAGAATTACTTGTAGCTGAGCAGACAGGCAAGTTCTCTGACTTCGTTCTTTCTGTATACTGAATGCAAGTTTCCTTTAACCCTACTCAAATTATCTTCGAGCGGGGTAGTATTGTACTGCAAGTTATTTAATTAAGCTTGAACCTCATTTCCAAGCATGCTTTAGGTGGTTTAATTACTTTTAAATTATTCCACATCTATGATATTATTGACACTCGCACTCGGTGCTTTTGAATTCGTAAAGTTTGGATTCGTACATTTATTAAAGTTCCGTAATTCACAAACTGTTTAAGAATAAGTCTGAACCCTTGTTCGGTCAGGCAAGTATATGAGAATTTATAAAAGCTATCCGAACCAGTCATTGGTATGGATTCTTAGACTGAAATGAACACCCCATTTATTATAGGGGAGTACCCCAGGTACCGTATATAAGGTACAAACAGCAGAGTTAAATGTTATGCATACACATAGCGTACGCGAGGCTGATCCCCTCAAGTACTTATTCTGTAGCCAGTAACCAGAGGGTCAACTAGCTATTGACTCCTTTGGAAGTTATTGTTCAGAGTCTACTTGACTATCAATTGTTCTAAAAGCAATAATCGTTCTTGCTTCTGATATTTATATTGTTGAATTCTTTTTTTTTTCTATATTCCATTCATCATGATATATCCTTTATTGTCATAGTTTAAACTTGCTGAGCAAACTCGTTGCTCATCCTTGCTATATCATGACTTTCATTGCAGTTAAACCCGAGACTTCAGGGAAGGGCAAGGGTAAAGAAAAGATGAAGTGATAGGCTTCACGTAGCTGGCTTTATTTTATGCTTAGTTTAATTTGCTATTAATGTAATTTGAACCCTGATTACCATTTAGGGTATGTTTTGTGTTATGTATTAAGGTTATCGTATCTTGGGACTAGTAACACCTTTTGAATGAACAACATATGTTCGTTATATTCCGCATTTAGTTATTGTATGTTGTTGGAGGTGAATGTTTGTATTGGATCGTGATGACCGAATCCGGGTATTTTGAGACCCGAATTTGGGGGTGTCACAGGAAAGGTATGTAAGCTGCAGCGATCTATTTATGGATTGAAGCAAGCCTCTCGGAGTTGGAATCTTCGTTTTGATGAAGCAGTCAAAAAGTTTGGCTTTATAAAAAATGAAGATGAACCTTGTGTATATAAGAAGGTTAGTGGGAGTCACATTGTATTCCTGGTATTATATGTTGACGACATATTAATTATTGGGAATGACATTCCTTCCTTACAGGCTGTAAAAACATGTCTAGGAAAATGTTTCTCCATGAAAGATTTGGGCGATGCAACCTACATTTTAGGTATCAAGATCTATTGTGATAGATCGAGAAAAATGCTCGGCCTAAGTCAAAGTACATATATTGATAAAGTGCTGAAACGATTCAGCATGCAAGAGGCAAAAAGAGGATACTTACCCATGTCTCATGGTGTAAAGATCTCTAAAGCCCAATATCCTAAATCGCAAGATGATGAGGAGTGTATGAGAAAGATCGCCTATGCTTCGGCAATTGGATCTATCATGTATGCAATGATATGTACTCGTCCGGATGTCTCGTATGCTTTGAGCATGACGAGCAGAGACCAGTCAAATCTAGGTGAAGGTCATTGAACAGCAGTCAAGAATATCCTCAAGTACCTAAAAAGGACTAAGGATTCATTCTTGGTATATGGAGGTGAAGACGAACTGGCAGTAAAGGGTTACACAGATGCTAGTTTCCAAACTGATATGGATGACTATAAGTCTCAATTAGGTTTTGTTATTTGTCTTAACGGTGGTGCTGTTAGCTGGAAAAGTTCGAAGTAAGAGACAGTAGCCGATATTGTGATAGAGGCTGAGTATATTGCTGCTTCTAGTGCGGCCAAGGAGGCTGTATGGATTAAAAAGTTCGTCACTGAACTTGGTGTTGTTCCAACCATTGTTGATCCAGTTGAGCTATACTGTGATAATGATGGAGCCATTGCACAGGCTAAGGAACCTAGATCTCACCAACGATCTAAGCTTATACTTAGGCGGTACCATCTCATTCGTGAAATCATTGGTAGAGGAGATGTACATATATGCAGAGTGCCAACAGATGATGCAGATCCACTGACCAAGGCTTTGTCACAGCAGAAGCATGAAGGTCACACTAGTTCCATGGGTATTAGATACATGAGTGATTGGCTCTAGTGCAAGTGGGAGATTGTTAGAGTTTATGCCCTAGAGGCCAATTCTTTGATGTAATTGCTTAACATTTCTTTTGATATTTGATTGAATAAATGAATTATTTTATTATGGTTTCATTTACTGTGTTATATAAATGTTAGCATAATAAAAGTCCTTAGAATAATGATACAAATTATATAGCTTCAAGTATGTAACTTGAACATGAGATTATATAATTACAATTAGTATCATTACTCTTAAATGTCCCTAGTCGAGTATCATTGAGAATGGGACAACAATGATACATTGAGACTAGTATGTGGATTGACTGATGGCCAAATTTCATTGGTCATTAATATATGAGATATTAAGTTAATGCATAGGTACATGTTAGAGAACAGTATACTGGACAGACCCATCATGAGAATTATACGTGGAGCATTATGCAAAGTGTCATAAATAATTCTCATAGTGACAATGATGTAATGGTCCTCCGACCTGAAATCACTATATTACTACACGGGAATTTATGTACTTTGATATCATCAAAGGTCACCTTTAATAGGGTGGATAATAAAGGTGATTATTGGGTACATCATGAATCGTGTGAGCAATATGAGTGATCTAGATGGAATTTAACCCTCATATATATTAGGGGTGATATCCATAGGCCTCTTGATTGAGTAGGACTATGAAATGTATGGCCATGCTCAAATAGTGATTTGTTTGATATAGTCTACTCATTGAACAAGAAAACTCAAATTAAATTATGAAGAGTATGACACATTTCATGGCTCGAGTTTAATCTAGGATGTCAAGGTTAATAGGATTAAATTACATTGAAACATTGGTCACGAAAAGGTTGCATCGAATCACCGATCTTATTATTACTTGGGTAGCAGTGATGCATTACTAGATGCCACTCACTGTTTATAATTTTATAATATGATTTTAAAATTATTACAAATATAATAATAACCTATAGGGTCACACACTTAGAACCTAATTAAAAGAGAATTAATTTAAATTATAAGGATTTAAATATGTCAATATGATTGATAGTATTTAAATTACGAATTTAAATTAACAGGATAATTTGTATATGTATATTAATTAAGACTTAATTAAAATATATATATATATATATATAAATTCGGATTTTACTTTTCTAATAGGATTAGGGTTTTGCTTAATTACTTTTTGGACGCAATATATATCTGATATATCAGCAGTCTTGTTTATGTAAAACCAAAAAGAAAACAAAACCCTAGCCATTTTAGAAAAGTGAGTTGAGAGCAAAACTTGAGAAAATCCAGATCTTGGCGGCTAGTATCGGAGTTCTCTTTGCTGCAGATCATGTGACGATTTGTGGGACGTTCATGTGGATACCGTAGAGATGCAGTTCCGTTGGATTGCGTTGGAGATTCGAAGCCGTTCCAAAATTTCATCGTTCTATTCAAGCTCGGATAATCGGTAAAACAAATCTAAACTTCTAAATTTATTTGTTTTTCGCATGGATCCTGTTTTAGGGTTTCGAAATAGTTTTAAAAATTTTAAATTTCGCTGCCTTTATGTGTCGGAAACCCTACAAGAAAACCCAATGAACATTGAAGTTGCAAATAAAGAAGTGATCCCTGTAGAATTTATCCATAAAAACTGTTTTGTGGAAATAAGGGGACATACGTTAAGCGTGAATTTAATTCCAATACGATTAGGAGAATTTGATGTAATCCTAGGAATGGATTGGTTGTTTAACCATGAGGCAGTTATTGACTGTCAGAAAAAGAGCATACGCCTTAAGACACCCAATAAGTCTAAGGTTGTATTTTATGGTAGCAAGTCGCCAAGGCAAACGAGTTGTCTGACGATGATGCAGGCCAGGAAGATGTTGAATAAGGGATGTGAGGGTTATTTGGCTCATGTAGTGGATACACGAATGGTGAATTCTGACATGGGGTAGATACCTATAGTGAATGAGTTCATGGATGTTTTTCCAAAGGAATTGCCCGGACTTCCACTAGACCGTGAGATAGAGTTTGTAATTGATGTAGTATCGGGGACAACGCCAATATCGAAAGCACCGTATAGGATGGCTCCTGTAGAAATGAAAGAGTTAATGGTTCAACTGCAGGATTTGTTGGACAAAAAGTACATTCAACCTAGTGTATCTCTGTGGGGAGCACCGATGTTGTTTGTAAAGAAGAAGGACGGATCGATGAGGTTGTGTATAGATTATAGAGAATTGAATAAGGTGACAATCAAGAACAAGTATACGTTACCGAGAATAGACAATCTATTTGATCAACTTAAAGGAGCGAAGTATTTTTCGAAGATTGATTTGAGGACTGGTTATCATCAGTTGAAGGTGAGAACGGAGGATGTACCAAAGACAGCATTTAGAACTCGTTACGGCCATTATGAGTTTCTAGTAATGTCGTTTGGACTGACAAATGTGCCAGCTGCTTTTATGGACTTGATGAACAAAGTATTTAAACAGTACTTGGATAAGTTCGTGGTTGTGTTCATTGACGACATTCTGGTGTATTCGAAGACTAAAGAGGAGCATGCCGAGCATTTACGGATAATATTGGAGACATTGAGAAAAGAGAAATTATATGCAAAATTTTCAAAGTGTGAATTCTAGTTGAAAAGAATTCAGTTTTTGGGACATGTTATCGATAACGAAGGAATTTCTATTGATCCAGCAAAGGTAGAAGCAGTGAAAAAATGGGGACAACCAAGGACACCGATAGAGGTCAGAAGTTTCTTGGGATTGGCAGGATATTACCGGAGGTTTATTCAAGATTTCTCAAAGATAGCGACGCCATTAACAAATTTGATCAGGAAGACAGTTAAGTATGTTTGGACGGAGAAATGTGAGCAGAGTTTTCAGGAGTTGAAGAAGCGACTAAGTGAAGCACCTGTGTTATCCTTACTAGATAATACGGGAGGTTTTACAGTGTACAGTGATGCGTCACACAAGGGACTGGGTTGCGTGTTAATGCAGAATGGTAAAGTCATTGCGTATGCGTCACGCTAGTTAAAGGATTATGAAAAGGGATACCCTACCTACGACCTGGAATTGGCTGCGGTAGTGTTTGCCCTTAAGATTTGGAGACATTATCTCTATAGAGAAAAATGTGAGATATACACAGGTCACAAAAGTCTGAAGTATATCTTTACACAAAGGGAGTTAAACATGAAGCAAAGAAGGTGGTTAGAATTGATCAAGGATTATGATTGTGAGATTCTATATCATCCAAGAAAGGCCAATGTAGTAGCAGATGCTTTAAGCAGGAAGAACAGTGAGAAGTTTTTTGTGTTGACTGAGCAAGAAAAGTTAGTAAAAGAGATGGAGAAAATGGAGTTGGAGGTGAAAAATCTGAGGAATTCAGATAAATTAATAGAAATGGAAGCAAGTCCGACCTTATTGGACAGGGTGAAGGAGGCACAAGAGAACGATGAAGAATGTGGTAACATTAAGAAACGGTTAGCTGAAAGTGAGGAGTTGAAGTATAAGATTGATAGCACTGGATTGTTGAGATTCGAAAATCGAGTTTGGATACCTTCAGTACCGGAATTAAGAGAAGAAATTTTACAAGAGGCCCACAGTACGAGATACTCGATACACCCAGGAAGCATAAAGATGTATCAAGATCTGCGTCAACATTTTTGGTGGCCGAACATTATCACGCCCCAAAAATCCACCTGCTAGCTTCTTTTAGCCAGGTCGAACTTCGTGCTGACTTGTACAACCTTATTCATAACATTCATTAACTTAAAGGTACTGTACACAATAAATGTCTATAAAAACTCGCAATATAATTGATTTGAATCGTATATAGAAATCTTGACTTCTAATAATCAAAGTAAAATGCGGAAAAGTGATAATATTTACAATATCATTCGTTCATTGTTACATCATTCCTAGATTACTTGTTCTTATTACACATAAGCCCTAAAAGACTTAAAAATAAATCTCCATTTCTCTATCCGAGAGTTGCAGTATTAGCAACCAGGCAGTTCCCAGGAAAGAGGGGGCTTTCCGTTAAAACGACGCGCAATTAAATGACCTAATCCCTTTCCTCGTCAGAACTTTCTAGACATTGCCAATAATGTTAATCTAGCATAGTTTAAATAACTTCTATATCTTCAACTTTCTTTGTACCGCCAGAATCGTCTGGTAATTCTTCCTTAGCTGTAATTTGTTTAAGATAATTGCAAGAATGAGCATAAGAATGCCCAACAAGTCTAACAGATATATATATGAGAAGAGAATCACCTTTTCAAGATATATATACAGAATAAGCTGATACAAGATTTCAACGATTATCAATATAGTGAACTGAGTGGTTCCCCACCCACGAACTAATGAATTAGTTCTCCGTCTCATCAACACTGCTACAATTGTATCAACAGTGTATATCACTTCCACGATACCTCTACACTGCGAGAAATGTCTCAGTGAGTTAGATTGGTTTCCTAACACATCTTAAACTCCTGCCCATACAAGAGAGTTGTTCAACTCAGATACTAACATGGTTTTCAATTGAAATTCAACAATCATTATCACGTTGCGCATAACAGATAACAAGCATGTTAATGCACGGGGTGCAAAAGAAACAATACTTGCATAACAATAAACTTCATAAATAAGATACGTTATTGCACGGAGTGCATTTCAACAAATAAGTAGACTTGCCTAAATATAAATAATATGTTAACGCTAATTTTTCATTCCTCGCTCAATCTCCTGAAGTGTAAGCTCTAGAACTTTGATCCTCCAAGCTTTTCCTTTCCTTGGATTATGCCAGGCTAATTAAGCATTTTAACGATTAAATCTTTTCAGTTTTATTTCGGGTATTATAACCGCTTATAAATAAGACTTCTTTTACTATACATGAAATAATTTCAGTATTATAACTGCTTATAGAATGAATATATTTCAACTATATTTAAAATAAATTGAGCATTATAACTGCTTGCAAAATGAATATTCGTTTACTATGTTTGAAATAAATCGGGCATTATAACTGCTTATAAAATGAATATTCGACTATTATATTTGAGATAATTCCAGCATTATAACTGCTTGTAAAATAAATATTTTTACTAAATACTTGAAGAAAATCGGGCATAATAACTGCTTATAAAAGTATATTTTCTAATATATAAGAGAAATAAATCGGACATTATAACTGCTTGTAAATAGGACTTTTGTACTATATACTTAAAATAATTTGGGTATTATAACTGCTTATAAAAGTATATTTTTACTAAATATATAGAAAAAGAATGAAAATAATAACCACTAGAGTAATACCGCTTGTAGTTGCTAGCTTTACTTCCAATCGCGTAGCGCTTCGATACTTTCAAAGTAATTTTTATCTCACAATATCTCTCAGAATATAAATAGAGTGTTTTTGCTTTTGAAATGCTCTTGAAAAATAGTAAGGAATGAATGAACTGAGCTTGCTATTTATAGAAAAACCAAGTTTCAATAATTGCACGTTAGGGGCTCGACTTATTACACTTTGGTACCTAGGTTAATTACACTTTAGTACCTGGCGTGTGCCAGGCGTAAGCTTGCTTGTGCCAGGCATAAGCAAGACAAAGCATAAGCACGACAAAGCAACTTGTCAGCGTAAGCACGACAAAGCGTAAGCATGACAAAGCACTATATCAGTTTAAGCACGACACAACAGCTTACTAAAAATAATTTGCCAGGATTCTTTTTGGTGAAATCGTGGAAAGCACGACAAATTATTTTGTCAATGTAAGCACGAGTAAGCAGCTTGACCAAAAATTTTTATTTGACCTAATTCATCGTTTAAAAAATATAATCACAAAACACCTGTTTCGAAATATCATTTTAATCTTTATTAAGTGCATATATTATAAACTTCAAATGTTATTAGGGCTTAAGGTTTTAAACTTCTCGATACCTAATTTTAGGTTACTAAATTAACCTCTAACCATATATGATCGTTTTTATAAGTCTCATAAATATTCAGGGTATTACATTCACCCCTACTTTAAAGAATTTCGTTCTCGAAATTAACTTTACAGCTAACTTTAGTCATTCAATATTATATTTATAGGTTCTATAAATATTCAGGATATTACATACATGAAGAGAGAGGTTACAGAATGTGTCAGCAGATATTTAACCTGTCATAGAGTCAAGGCAGAGCATCAACGACCGAGTTGATTATTGCAGCCGCTAGAGATTCCTGAATGGAAATGGGAGCACTTCACGATGGATTTTGTGGTGGGGCTTCCAGCAACACATAAAGGTTATGACGCGATATGGGTAATTATGGATCGTCTTACAAAGTTAGCGCACTTTTTGCCGATCAAGATTAGATATAATTTGGATCAACTAGCCAATTTTTATATCAAAGAAATAGTTTCAAGACATGAAGTGCTGGTATCAATTATATCTGATAGAGATCCGCACTTCACTTCAAATTTTTGGAGGAGTCTTCAAGAAAGAATGGGGACACAGTTGAGGTTAAGTACCGCTTATCATCCACAAACCGATGGGCAAAGCGAGAGAACAATTCAAACATTAGAAGATATGCCCAGAGCCCGTGTGATGGACTTCAAGGGAAGCTGGGAGGATAATCTTCCACTCGTAGAATTTGCGTATAATAACAGTTATCACGTGAGTATTGGAATGCCACCATACGAAGCACTGTATGGGAGGAAATGTAGAACGTCCTTGTGTTGGGATGAAGTAGGTGAACGCAGACTATTGGGGTTAGAATTGGTGCATTAGACCGTAGAGATCATCAGGGTAATAAGAGCTCGTCTGGTAGCAGCTTAGGATCATCAAAAGAAATATGCAGATTTGCATCGCAAGAAGAGAGACGTCGAAGTAGGGAGCTATGTGTTTTTGAAAGTATCTTCCTAGAAAGAGAAAATAAGTTTTGGCAAGAAAGGCAAATTAAGTCCGAGATTTATTGGACCGTTCGAGATACTGAAGAAGATAGGTGCAGTGGCGTACGAGGTGGCTCTACCTACTGAACTGGAACATATCCATAACGTGTTTCACGTGTCAGTATTGCGTCCCTATAAGCCTGATTACAAGCATGTTATATTATATGAACCGATCCAAGTCGAGAAGGACTTATCGTATGAAGAAATTCCTATAGAAATTTTGGATAGGAAAGAGCAGAAATTAAGGAATAAAGTTATACATTCTGTCAAAGTACTCTGGAGAAACCACGTAGTTGAAGAAGCTACGTGGGAACTCAAGAAAAAGATGAGGAAGAATTATCCTAATCTTTTTGAGTAACCTTATGTGAAATTCCGGGGACGGAATTCTTATAAGGAGGGGAGGATGTAATAGCCAGAACTTTAAGTCGTATTGTTAATAAATATATTAATTAAATATTAATGTTATTGAAAATTTTGTGGCATATAAGGAATGATCTATGTGACTAATTGTTAGTTAAAGGAGGTCCCACTAATAGTTATTCAATTTAGTGGACTAACCTAGAAATTTTAGTATCAGGCAATTGATAAGTCAATGAGTTAATTAAATATTCCATTCAATTGAATATAGTAAGTAAATGAAATTGTAAATTAATTAATATGAGTACTAATTAATGAGGATTATGTTAAAAATAAATAATTATTTTTAGTAGTCCATTTAGTAATAAAACACTAGTAGACTAGCCTAATTAATTGATTAACAAAGCTCACTCAATTAATTGAGCATGGACTTAGATAAATAATGTGTGGACTAACTAAATTAGCCCAATATCTAATTAAATTAGTAGTCCAAGAAGCAAAGTAAAAATCTTGGCAAACTAGTAGCCCAAATAGAGAAAAAGGGAGCCCAAATGTATTTGCAATAAAGTCCAATTGTTAGCCCATTTGCAAAATATCTTGAACAACTTATTTAATCCATTAAAGTAATTAAAGAAAATCAAAAATTAGGCATGATGGGAGAGGGGGCTGCCGGCCATGGGACCCCACATGGGGGGAGTTGTCAAATTTTTAAGGCTTGCTTATTGGACGAAAAAAAAGAGTACAAGTTGTAATTAATGTCCATCACAAGTTGTCAAAAGTTAGTACTTGCTAATGATGGAAATATGTATAGATACAATTCATATATCCATAGGTTGTGCTAGTATTAGTTTTGTAAAACCAAAAAGTATTGTTCATCTTCTTCCTTGGCAGTTTAGAAAGAGAGAGAGAGAGAAAACTAGAAAGAAAACTAGGGAGAAATCTAGTAATCCTTAAGAGCAAAATTATTTGCAAAAGAGGAGAGTGGTTGCCGCCACCAAGGGGAGGAAGAAGGAGAGCTTGTGAATGCCATCAAGTTTCATCTCCTACTTTAGAAAGAAAAGAAAGCAAGCCACCAAGCAAAGAAGGTAACTAACTAACTTAAAAACCCTAATTTTGGGTTATGGGTGAAATATTATGTTACAAGTTTGAAGTTTATGTTTTAAATATTTAGAAGCATGCTAAATATGTTTATGTTTGATGATATGTGGTTGTGATATGAGATGGTATGGTTTGTATAGAAAAGATAAGCTAAAAGCTTGAAAACACTTTTACCGACGAACAAACCGTAGTTTGTTGGAATAAATTGTGTATTTTGAAATCCATACATGCTATTGCTGATTTTCTTTTTTTTTGAGTTTTAAAGGGTAAGTTAAGAAGAGAACCTCGTTGGAATCATTGAAAAAGAAGTTAAAATGAGAGAGTTATGTAATTTTTACCAAAACACGTGACTGTCAAGGGGCTATGCAGAATAGTCCACTTCCGGGCCACTTTTAGTGGTTAAAACGTGTCCAAATTTGGTGTTTGATGATGGAAAATTATAGTTCGGAAAGATATGAATCCAATGGTACTGACTAGACCCTAATCCGAGTTGTGGATTTCATTGTATTCGTATTTCCGTAAAGGACCCCGCGACTGGAAATGAAGAGGCAGCCTGCATGCCTAATAAAGGTGAACCGGTCTGGTTCACAAGGGACTTCCGGCGACTGTTCAGGCCTCTTCCGGCCGGTTCCGGCGACGAGTCCCGACACAAAATTTTTTTAAAATGTGAAAGAATATTATAATAATTAATTTGGTATTTGTTGGTGTAATTAAGTAATTCTTAAAATGATTAATGGTTTAATTCCTTTTTAATCATTTGAGATTACTAACTAAATATTTGTTATTTAGTTAAGACTAAAAATAAATAGGGATAAAGAATGAAATAATTATTATTTAATTAATATTAAATAATGATTTGAGAATGTTAAAGCTAATAAATTGACTATTTATGATTTAAGTAGGATTAAGTAATTAATAACGATAATTACTTACTCACATGCTATTTAATTAACATAAAAAGTGGTGAATTGAATAGTGTGAATCCAGGATGCTGGACTAGGGGGAATAGTTTGAATCCAGTTTGCTGATTAGGGAAAACAGTTTGATGAATTGAATAGTTTGAATCCAGTTTGCTGGATTAGGGAAAACAGTTTGATGAATTGAATAGTGTGAATTCAAGATGCTGGATTAGGGGGATAGTTTGAATCCAGATTGCTGGATTTGGAATCCAGTTTGCTAGATTGGGTATTTAACCTACTGGATCATAAAGATAGACTTATATAAGGAAAGATTAAGCAGTGAAGTGATTAAAACATTATCAAAGGATAATTATAACACTAAGACTTTAATGTAATGTGTAATACTAAACTATGTGACTGAATATTAGACAATGTAATGTAAAGCAATGGTATTATGGGTGAAATGTGTGATGCTAATTGAGAGATCAATCTTATAAATGATAGGTCTTTTAAAAGAAGTCATATTAAATTGCGTAGCAGTAGTCAGCGATCGAGGCAAGTTCCCTAACCTTACTCAAATTTATATTGAGCAAGTTCTTAACTTACACAACTTCGTACATTGTGTAAGATCCTGATTATTGATACAAACTTTTATATACTGCAAGTTCTTTAATTCAACCTTGAATTATTATTTCAACACCTGTTAGTGGATAATTATTTGATTATTCCACATCTTTGATAATTATTGTTATTCGTACTTGGTGCAATTGAATTCCTGTTCCATGATTGATGAACTGTGAATTAGTTAAAGTTCTTTCATTCATGAACTATTTATGAGATAGATCTATGCTAGTTGTATCAGCTAGATCAAGTATGTTTAAATTTATTAAATCAAATCGATTTTAAAAGCTGTTCTTAACCAATTAATTTGGTAAGGATTCCAGATTGAGAAAAGAACAACTTTTAAGGCATTATATTGGAAAACAATGGTTTGCCCGTCTTATTAAGTGATTATGCATATTCGCCGGGTATGAGAGGCTGATCCCCTCGATTACCAAAACTTATTAGAGGACCAGTTTAAATACTGACAACCTCCGTATATGTTCACGGTCATTGTTGACCACTCAGCATCATTGATTCAATCTTTCAAATATTGAAACTTGAAATCTTATTCTTTCACAATTGATATTTATTGTTGAAAGTTTCAAAGGTTAAATTCCTTTCTAATCATGATATATCTCCTTTGTAATTAAACTTGCTAAGTAAATTAGTTGCTTACCCTTGTTATATCATGACGTTTATTTCAGCTAGACCGAAAAGTTCCAAGAAGGATAAAGGAAAAGGCAAAGCTCAGGAATAGACTTATGTGGATGTTTAATTATCGTAGTATCTGATGTAATAATTTTAGATAAACCTTTTGTAATATTAAGGGTATGTTCTAAGTTAAGGTTATTAGACATTGGGATTTGATGTAGAACCTTACTTAAATGAACAATGTATATTTATTATTCCGCAATAGTTCATAGAATGTGTATGATGATGATGGATCGTGAGCACCGAATCTGAGGGTAGAGAACCCGGATTTGGGGGTGTCACAGTAATAGATCTTGAAGGAGTTCAAGAACCACAAAGCACTATAAGCCAAACCGAGGAACCTGTAGATAGACCTATTATACCACAACCGAATCGTAAATCTAGAAGAGTACCGAAGATACCTAGAAGGTATGGATTCATCATAGAGGATGATGATGAGGTACGCATCACAGAGGACGATGATCCAGTTATATACGGTGAGGCTATGAGTAGTAGACACTCAGAGAAATGGTAAATGGCCATGAAATCCAAAATGGACTCCAAGTATGAGAATCAAGTATGGACTCTGGTTACTCCAGTGAAAGGCATAGTGCCTATAGAGTGAAATATGGTTCTTTAAGAGAAATACTGGGGCAAATGGCAAGGTGAAGACCTATAAGACCAGACCTGTTTAAAAGGTTTAAAATCAAGTCAAGGAGTTGACTGTGATAAAACCTTATTAACAGGTAATGCTCAAGACCATTTGGATTTTACTTGCGATTGCAGCTTATTATTACTAAATCTGGCAAATGGATGTGGAGACGCCCTTCTTCAATGAAGACTTGAGGAGAATGTATGTATGATACAGCCAGAGGAATTTGTTTCAAAGGTTGAAGCAAATCGTGTATATAAGCTACAATGATCCATTTATGGATTGAAGCAAGCTTCTCAAAGATGGAACATTGGTTTTGATAAGACAATCAAAAGAGTTTAATTTTATCAAAAATGAGAATGAACCTAGTGTGTACAAAAGGGTCAGTAGGAGCACTGTGACATTCCTAGTATTATATGTTGATATACTACTGACCAGGAATGACACACCAATGCTACAATCAGTAAAGATAAAATTGTCTAAACATTTCTCCATGAATAACTTGGAAGGAGCATCCTATAAATTGGGGATATAAATCTATATAGATAGATTTAAAAGGATGTTCGGCTTAACCCAAGGAATATATATTCATTCGATGCTAAAGGCGTTTAGCATGGCAAACTCCAAGAAAGGTCTCATGATGGTGAGCCATGTAGTGTATCTCTTTAAATTGTCCTCAATAAAAAAAGAGATCGCATGAGTTACTATCATGTATGCAATGAATATACAAGGCCTGATGTTGATCAGTCATATTTGGGATAAGATCACTGTAAGACAGTGATAAACATCTTTAAGTACTTAACCGGTACTAAAGATGTGATCATGATTCATGGTAGGTCTGAATTAAAACTAGAGGGTTAAACAGACTCAAGTTTTTCAGACTGACCAAGACGATAACAAATTCACTTTAGGGTAAATCATTACCTTGAATGGTGGTGCAGTGAATTAGAAAGGTTCCAAACAACAAAGAGTTGCCGGTTTGGTGACAAAGACAAAGTATATAGCTTTAAATGAAGCTGCAAGTTGATTGTTTGGATGAACGATGAAAAGTTCATTACAGAACTAAGAATAGTTCCTAAGTCTCATCTTAGATTCAAACATGTGTTGCGGCATTTTATTTGATTAGAGGAATCATTGAAAGAAGAAAAAGTCACTATAAAGATAGTGGACTCTCAAGAACAACATTGCATATCCATTTATTGAAGCTTTATCCAACAGCAGGATGATCGTCACTTAGAGAAGAAGGGTATTAGATACCATGACAATTGGCTTTGTTGCAAGTGGGAGATTGAAAGTAGTATGCACACAAGTCAATCATATTTGATATGATGTAGCATATACTTTGTAATCTTATTCGTTTATTAAATGCATTTTACTTTATCTACATTGTGATGTTATATTAAATGTGATAGACCCATAGTTTTGAGCAATGTTTTTAGAATCATGATAGTGATCATGATAATGAGATCTAAATTCTAGATAGCTCACAAACTAAAATCGTTCATAATCGTTGGATTACTAAAAAGGGGATTAGTGAATCCGGATAGATTAGTACATACGTTGCTTGCTCTTAAGAAGAGGATAATTGATCTCATAATCATTTGTGTGGAGACACTAAAGCAAGTATGTAGGAGCTTATTGGAGAATAAGTTTACTGAATGTGGCTCGCTAAGGAATACCTAATGGAGTTTTATTCGCCTGTCAATAGAAATTCCTCTAGTGATAGTAGTACAAGTGATCCTTGGACTTGAGATCATCATAGTATCTTATGTATGATGAGTTATAGTTTGACATGTCCCTTAAGACCTTTAGGGTATATCAAAGGGTATGATTGGGTATAATAAGTTGTACATGGAGATAGGTGAATGGTCAACAAAAAATCTACCACATCTAGTAAAAGATGTGAATGTCCTATGTGATTCGATAAATGACAACTCAGTAGTCCTTGGCCAAGGTAGAATGAATTTATAAAGGAGATTCTAATTTGCATTAATTAGAGTTGTGCATTCAGAATCGAAATACATATAATTAAATAAAATAAGACTTGACAGTAATTCCATGTCTTATATTTAATTGAGACATTGTATGGTAGAATGATTGAATTGTACGGTAACTATTCATTGAAAGGTTTTTTTGTGATTAATGTTGAAATCTATATTATCTGGAAAGTCGTTGATCGCTAAGGGGGCTTACCGTTATTGTAGAATAAATATTATTTATTTAAATAAATTAAATAGTTTAATTTATTTATTTAAATAAGATTGGAATTGTTCTAATTGATTTATTCACAACCGGTTTAATATGGAGAACCTAAAGGGTCACACCGCAAAAGAAAAATATTTATTTAAGAAGTAAATGACATAATTGTAATAATAAGTTAAGTGTATTTAATTTAATCTATGGAGATAGAATAAATTCAATAGCTTAATATTTATTATTTAATATTTTAGAAATATTAAATATAAATTAATAAGAGGAGTTTTATTATTATTATTATTACTATTACTATTATTTAATTCCTAATACGGATTAGGAATTAATTAATAGAAGTACTCTCTCATGAATTCCTAATTAGATTAGAAGTTTAATTTAATTAAAGGAGTTTAATTAGAATAGAAACCCTAATCCTAAATAGTTTAGGGGAGGATTTTTCTACATCTATAAATAAGAGAAGTCTTATCATAGATTAATGTTACACACTCTTGCATAATAATTGTGGAGAGTACTCACAATTTCTATAGAGATAGAAACTAGGGTTTTGCCAACACCCATCTTCTTGAATAGATATTATTCCTTGGTGGATCACCTCTAGAGGCCAAACACTTGGGTGGCTAACGTTGATCAAAGGAAGGAATTTTAATCGGTAGAATTCAAGTAGAACGCGAAAGAATTGGAGGTGAACTTGTACCTGAGGAAGCTAGAATTCTACAAGGGTATAATTCTTATTCTCCATCTCTTTCGTTTAATTAATAATTGTGCATAAAGAAAGATCATTGTGATGGTTTGTATAAAAATTTTAAAATCTGATTTTATCGCGCTTCCGCTTTATTTATGTAATTTGATTGCATGTTCGCGTTATACAAACCTAACACTCCCAGCGCCCATGCGCCCGCACCTGCTGCCTGACTGCCGATGCCCAGCGCCCATGTCAACGCCCAGCGCCCATCTGCCAAGGCTGGCTGCCGAGGCCCGCGCGCGCCCGCGAGCGCCTCATGGCGCCCGCATCCAGCACCTGCCTGGTGCCCCTAGCTGCTGCATGTGCGTGCTCGTGGCTTGGCTGACACCGTACGTCGTGCACGCTTTCCAACGCCGTGTACGCACAACTATCATTCAGGCACGAATATCTAAGCACGAGCTTGCCCTCGTGGTTTGGCCGACGCCGAATACCGTGCACGCTTTCCAACAACGTGCATGCTCGACTTCTAAATGTCATCAAATTAACCACCGAGCGTCGCCAAACACTAATTTCCATTGTACTACTATTCGGGCATGGACGTCCAAGCACGGACATTGAGTCATTACGAACAACGATCCGAGTGGTCTTTATTTCCATTCCTACAAACATAATGAAAATGCATCAAAGCAACAAAAAACATGTAAAAATAACTAAAAACCAAATTATCTCGAAATATGATAAAAAAGGCTAAAAACCATATAAAATTCCCAAAAGCTAACAAATTAACAAGGTCAAAGGTACCCAAATCGTGTGTATAAAACACCCTCATTAGTGGATAATCAACAATGATGCCATAATTACCAATTCTCAACAAGTTCATGCGACACTTGGGTATATTTCTATCCCTTATGCAAATTGAATAATAATTCTTAACATGAATTATTTCAACACATGTATCATATTCCACATCCAATCTAGATTCAATGTATCCCTCTCATCTAGATCTATAGATTAATTGTTGGCCAGACAACTATTAAGTGAAAACCAAAATATAATAAACAATCTTGCAAACATCTGATAGAAGTTAAATAGTCAATAGATTAATAAAAACCAATTATCGGGTTCCATTGCAATCTTGAAAATGGAATTTAGTTCATGAATAAAGAAAAGAACAAAATCTCATCAATCTAGTCATTATAACACAAAAGTCTAAAAGAAGAATGAAAGAAAAGAATCTGATGATTAGCTCCCGCTATAATTCTTCAGATCTTGATCTTCAGTCCTCAATTCCCTCTCTCCAGATAGATTGAATAATTCTCCCCTTTTTCGGTTGTATCCGTTCTCTCTCCTCTTTTTCTATTGTATCGTTCCATATATATAAGCGGAAGAAAATCCTAATTTCGCGGCACACACGCGCCGCACGCGAACGGAAAAACCTTCGGGCGCCGCGGACCGCATAATCGAGCGCCGCAACCCATGATCCGCGTCGCGGCTCACATTAGTGAGCACCGCGGCTCATAATCTCTGTCTGTTTTCTCTTCTTGCTTCCTTGCTCGCCTAATTGCTTCAAATATTCACGATTTTTCCACTTAACTCCTTTATTCCTACAAAATAAATAAACACAATAAATTAAATAAAAACTCTATAAAATAACATAAAATACTTAAAAACACACAAACTATTAAGCCTAAAAGTATTTAAATAATAGGTATAAAACCTACTCATCAGACATTATAATTGCTTGTAAATAGGACTTTTGTACTATATACATAAAATAATTTGGGCATTATAACTACTTGTAAAATGCATATTTAGCTACAACATAAAATAATTCGAACATTATAACTACTAAGATGATTACCTCTTGAAGTTGCAAGCTTTAACTATTTCTTTGCAAGGCTTCAACACTTTAACTCACAAGAACTCTCTCTAAAGATTATACTAGCTTCTTAAGCTCTTGAAATACTTGTAAATTCGTAAAAATTTAAAAGAGAACGACTTGCTATTTATAGAAAACCAAGAGTTGGGGAATTTTGGTCATTTTCCATCTCAACCATGGTTTATTACTATTTTGCCCTAGCATATTCTTGGAATATTCTTGACATATTCCCTCAAAATATCTACCAAGCTCGACAATGCAGCTTGCAATTGAAAATATCTTATAAGCTCGACAATGCAGCTTGCAATTGAAAATATCTTCTAAGCTCGACAATGCAGCTTGCAACTGAAAATATCTTTCAAGCTCGACAATGCAGCTTGCAATTGTTCTATCTTTTAAGCTCCTCAATGAAAATATCTTCCAAGCTCGACAAATCACTTTGTCATTCCCAAGCACGACACAATAACTTGTCAAAAAAATGATTTGCCGGGATGCTTCTCGGAGAAATCGTGGAAAGCACGACAAATTATTTTGTCAATGTAAGCACGACTAAGCAACTTCGAAAAAAAAAAATTTATTTGGCCTTTTTCTTCATTAGAGTATACAATCACATAATAGAGAGTTAGAATAAGAAATTTTATTTAATAATCACATAATTTACATATACGAATCTTATTAAGGTCTGGAATATCACATGTTCCTAGGGATTGATGATCTCTTTGTACCATGTGTTCGTTGTATAATCCTTTTAAGGTATGATTGATTGAGGTGGAGATTACACACACGCACTGTGGGATCATAACTATTGTGGATCAACGACTGAATTGATTGAGAAGCTTATACATAGTTTAATTATTGTAAGAGTTATTATTATATGATCTTGGAGGCTACAAATGAATTCATATTTCACTAGTAGGTTGCATAGTAGATTTTTAGAATTATTTTGTGGTTTTGCTTAAGGGCAAGCAAAGAGTTAAGTTTGGGAGTATTTGATGAGTGGATTTTATATCTACTAATTTGATATTCTTAACTTAATTATTTTGTTTATTCTTAAGTGTTTTAGTATTATTTTAGTACATTTTAGTAATTTTATGTCACTAATTGATTTCAACCTATTTTAGTGGAAATAATGGAAATTATTGCAAGTTTAGCCTTAATTCAAGCTACAGGTAATAAGGAAGCATTTGACAAAAGTCAAGCGAATGGAAAAGAGCAAGTAGCAGGACTTCATATGAGAAATTGGTCAAAAATAGGCACATAAAAGAAAACAGGAAATACGGTCAGGGAAATATGAGCCGCGACATTCAATATCATGGGTCGCGGCGCTGGGGCTTAACAAAGCATGAGCCGCGACATTCAATAGCATGGGCCGCGACGCTCAATACCTTTCTAGCGCACGCGTGATGCCCACGCGCCTGACGGATTTGAAGACTAATTTGATGGTTGATTCATCTGGACGCGTGATAATTGAAGTTGGGAGGTTTTCAAACTCCAAAGGCTGAAGATTTTTATTTATTTACACTTATCTATTAAATGGGTTGGAACTTATCAGATAGTTAGGGGAAAATAGTAATATATATTCATTCATTTGTTTATTATAAAAGGAGGGAGAGAGAGTACGTAAAATACAGAAGATAGTTACGGTTTCAGGGAGGCACCTGAAAGTTGCAACGATTGAAGAAAAGAGCGAAGCAAAACTGTGATAGAGTTTATTCTTCCTTCTCAATTTAATTTCTTGTACTTTAGGATGTTTTCTGCATTGATTATTTTAGTTATTTTATTTATTAATATGAACTAGTCTTTTTATTAAGAATATAATGGAACCCGATGTCTAGCTTCTATTAATTTATTCTTTACTTGATTAGGGTTAATCATATATGAATTGTTCCTCATATTTTGTGCTTCATGAATGATTGTCTAGCTAGCAATTATATTTGGTAACCTATATGAAATTGGAAGATGAAGTATAGGTTTAGACCTAAATATGATGACATGCAAAAGTTGTTCTTCTTACGGTAATTAACGAGATTTGCATATAGGATAGAAATATACCTATATGGTGGCATGCATCAAGTTAATTATCAAAAGATTGAATAGCTTGCTAGTGTTTAAGATATGAATATACCTAAATACCGTATGGAGCCAATTTGAGAATCTGTTCTTAATGAATTTATTCTTTATCAATTCACATAGGAATATAGTGAATTATTATGAATAAATATGCTATATAATTACTTGGAAAAGAGTTATATAGCTAATCAATAATTACCGGTTAACAATTTATTATGGTTAATTCATTGATAAGAGAATGAAGATATTTGAGTGAACCATTGGGTGAAATTGTAATCTTAGTCTTTTAATCTGTTAATATCTTCGTAATTTAGTTAATCTTTTAATCTCGATTGTTTAAACAAAATTGAATTGATTATGAATTAATAGTTGGATTAATTAGTTATTACTATTCCTTGTGGGATCGACAACTCAACTTATCATTATATTACTTGTGGACCGTGTATACTTACACGTAAATGCTAGTATAGATTTAGCTCAACACTAACTATTTTAGATTATTAATCGGGAACTCATTAATATTTATGACCATCTCTCGATGTATCATAAATGAATCAACTTAAATCCGCAGATGATAGAATTAAGGTGAACATCCTGAAAGTAGTATGCACACAAGCCAATCATATTTGATATTATGTAGCATATACTTTGTAATCTTATTCGTTCATTAAAGGCATTTTCATTATCTACATAATGTTGTTATATTAAGTGTGATAAATCCATAGTTTTGAGCAATGCTTTTAGAATCATAATGATGATCATGCTAATGATATCTTAATTCTAGATAGCTCACAAACTAAAATCATTCCTAATCGTTAGATTACTAAAAGGGGATTAGTGAATTCGGATAGAATAGTACATACTTTGCTTGCTTTTAGGAAGAGGATGATTGATCTCATAAGAATTTGTGTGGAGACACTGTAAACTACGAAGTCACCTATATCATCTGGTAAAGACAACACTGGTGCTTCACTCAATCTTTTCTTCAACTCCTGGAAACTCTCATCACACTTCTCCATCCAAACAAATTTTACTGACTTCCTTGTCAGATTAGTCAAAGTTTCTGCTATTTTCGAAAAATCCTATATGAACCTTCTGTAATAGCCTGCTAATCCCAAGAAACTTCTTACTTCTGTCGGTGTCTTCGGTTGTTCCTAATTAAGTACTGCATCCACCTTTGTTGGATCCACAGAGATTCTGTCCTTGTCAATCGCGTGACCCAGAAATTGAACTCTTTCCAACCAGAATTCACATTTTGAAAATTCCGCATATAATTTCTCCTTTCTCAACGCCTCCAACACCATTCTTAAATGTACAACATGATCCTCTTGAGTCTAAGAATAGATTAAAATATCATCTCTGAACATAACTACGAACTTATCTAAGTATTGCTTGAATACACAGTTCATCATATCCATAAATGCCGCTGGCGCGTTTGTTAACCCGAATGACATCACCAGGAACTCGTAATGGCTATAACGAGTCCTGACTGCTGTCTTAGGTACATCCTGCTTCTTCACCTTCAGCTGGTGATATCCCGTCCTTAAGTTGATTTTGGAAAAATGTTTTGCTCCCTTCAACTGATCGAACAGGTCATCTATCCTAGGTAGTGGGTACTTATTTTTTATCGTCACTTTGTTCAACCCCCGATAGTCGATACAAAGTTTAATCGATCCATCTTTTTTCTTTATAAATAAAACTGGTGCTCCCCATAAAGACACACTCGGTTGGATATACTTCTTATCCAACAACTCCTGCAACTGTACCATCAGCTCTTTCATTTTCACCGATGCCATTTTGTATGGGGTTTTCGAAATCAGTGTCGCACCAGGTACTAGATCTATAACGAATTTGATCTCCCTATCAGGTGGTAGACTTGGCAAATCCTCTGGAAACACATCGGGAAACTCACTTACAATAGGTATCTACCCCATCTCTGCTCCCACTCTCTGGGTATCAACAATATGGGCCAGATAACCTACACAACCTTTTCTCGACAATTTCTTAGCTTGCATCATCGTCAAACAACTCCATTCCTGCAATCTATCACTTCTTCTTGCAATCTATCATTGCCCCATGGTTAAATAACCAATCCATTCCTAAAATTACATCAAATTCTCCTAGTTGAATTGGAATTAAATCTGCAGGCAACTTATGCCCTTTACATCTACAACATAATTCCTATGAATATGGCTAACAGGAATTATTTCCTTATTCGCAACTTCTATGTTCATAGGATGTTCTAATTCTTCGTGAGGTAAGTTTAATCGTTGGGAGAATTCATGTGATACGAAGGAACACGTAGCACCCGAATCAAATAATATATATGCAGATATATTATTGACCGGAATGATACCTGAAACCACGTCCCTAGATGCGACCGCGTCTTGAACTGTCATGTTGAAAGTCCTTGTTGTTGGTCGATTCTGAGTTGGTGGTCCCGATATTGTGAGATTTCCACCGCTGGATCCCCTTCCTCCATTTCCTCCACCTGAATTTTTCTTTAGGCAATTCCTGGCCTGATGATCCAATGCTCCGCAGTTGAAGCATTCATTCCTCTTTGGGGCAGGGCAATTGGGTGAGATATGCCCCTCCTGCCCGCAATTGAAGCATACATTCTTTCCCTTTCGGCATGCGCCAGAGTGACTCTTTCCACACTCTTTGAAAGCCTCTGCTCTTTTCTTCGACTCTCCAGGCTTACCCCCAAAACTTGCTGGGTTATTGTTGTTGTTCCACTTCCTCTTGTTAACACTGCTACTACCTTCCCCTCTATTTCCTTCCTCATTCTTCTTCTTCTTTTCTTTGTTGAATTTCATCAAGGCTTCACTTCCACCCTCAACAATTATAGCTTTCTCCAGGAGAGTAGCGAAGCTATTCGTCTACAACACTGAAAGTTTGCTATACAACCATGGCTTAAGACCTTGCTCGAACCTCCTCGTCTTTCTCTCTTTAGTGTCGACCTGATAAGGAGCAAACCTCGCCAGTTTGTTAAACTTTGTGGTGTATTGGGGTACCATCATATCATCTTGCTTCAACTCTAAAAATCGCATCTCTATGCGACTCTGCATACTCACAGGAAAATAACTTTCGAAAAAGACCTCTTTAAGTCTCTCCCAGAATATCACACCTTCTCCAGCCCTGTTTTGGTTTACCTCCCACTAGAAGTTAGCTTCACCTTTTAGCATGTACGTGGTAAAGATTGTTTTCTGCTCATCTCCTACTCGGGCGATTGTAAACACCTTTTTGATTTCTTTGATCCATGACTGGGCTTCGATGGGTTCTGTGGTCCCTTTGAATTCAGGGGTCCCATGCTTTTGAAATCCTTAAAGGTTGCCACTTGGGCCGTCGGAGGGTTATTGTTATTATTCGGGGTCCAATTCTGTAGTGCCCCAACTAGTAGGTCTATAAATTGTTGCATGGGGTTGGGTTGATCCCCAACATTACTGGCTGACTCTTCCGGTGTTTGTTGACGACGTATTCCTATTGGCATTTTTCTGATAAATAAAATTTACATGTTATCATCTCATAACTTAATCTTACAACATTTATAGCTTATATATAAGCTTAATTATTACATCACACATATAAATAAACACATCTCATTAATATGAAAAACCATAAAACCAAGGTACTTAACATCTTATGGCAAAATGCCATTTACATCCCTTAACTTAAAACTGAAATTCAAATATTTACATCAATAGATAAGCGTTCGATACGACACTAATAAATAGTTCATAGCAATATAAACTCAAAGACCCCTCTTAATAGCATCTTCATACTCCTCATCTGCTATGTCCAGAACTAGCCCTCGGCTTATAGCGTGTCTAGACCAGTGCTCCTCACGCGAAAAATGGTACACCTTATGTTGGAACCTGCCATGCGCTGAGCTAAATGCATACTGCATCCTATCCATTCTAACCTTCTTATTCCTTACCTCATGCTCTAACTCATCCCTCTGATTTTGAGCCCTTACACGACCTTTCATCTCATCCCTCCAGTAAGTGGTAATCAACTGTTTGTCTGTGTTGAAGACCCTGGACTCTCGCCTCTAATCCGTTTATCGTATTCCCCAAGTGGGACCGGATGGCCTCCTTTTCTACCCTCAACCTTTCTGCCTTCTGGTCTGATGCCTGCAGCTTGTCAGCCAGATCTGCGTTCCTAACCATCAGATGATGCACCAATGCCCCGAGCAGTGCCACTGCCCCCTTCTCCTCCTGATATAATCCTTCCAACTCATGAACTCTATCGTCCAACTCTATGTTCCTATCCATCAACTCGTCTAACAATCTATCCTCGGGTGCTTCGTTAGAGTCCTCCTCGGGCTCTTCTTCTTCAGGATCCTCCTTAGAGTCCTCTTCATGGTCCTCATCTGTGTCCGTATATGTAACGACCCCAAAATTCTTACAATCCAACTCACAACATCGGTCGTTATCAATACATCTTCATTCTAACCTTACAACAATATTCACTGTTAAACTTAATAAAATGCGGAATAATTCAAACTTTTCTATTACAAATCATTCTCGATCCCAAAATTCTGAACCTTTACGTCTAAATATCTTAGAATCATATTAATATTATGATTCACCTTGTCTAACTTATTATAAAAATTTACACCTCAATACAAACTTTACAACTTAATGTAAATACATTTATCAAAATCTTAACATAATTCAGGTAATAAATTTCAACTAAACATTTAATCTTCATGTATCACTTTGATCCACGTCATTGGATAGCACATAACGTTACCTTGTATCTTTAACCTGTAAAAGTGGTTATTTGCAAGAATGAGCTCGACAGCTCAGCAAAATCTAACAATTTTCATGCATCACGTAACACATAAACAACATGCTCAGTTTATACAATCATAAACATTATAATTCTAGCGTACCATACATGCTGTACATCAGTTACCAAGTAATAATTGAGTTCCATAACTCAATCAACATTCTAACTCAACGAACATAGTCATAAATTGACTTTGTCATTTCGTACATACAACATATAGAATTCATGCTTTTATATCATAGATTTAAAACAATTAATCATTTAGTTCACATAACAAATAGGAACTGAAAGACTTGCCTAGTTCATAGATTACCAATTACCATAATTAGCCTATACTTATCTGCACTTCACGTATCCTACACGATATATAATCATGCACAACATTTATTAGTCACATGGCAACACTTAGAAAAAAACCTACATATTCCGTTTATAAGGCAGTAACAATGATTAGTAACAGTATTATAAACACTTCAGGATTCATTCACATCCAATTTTCATTTTAACATCTCAATTGTTTTCTGGTTATCAATCTCACTTCAGAAGTTGTAAGCTCAATTATAACAATGTCATCCTTTGAAATCCCTAAAATTTAACGTTAAGATAGGGTTCATCAATCTCTATATTTATAATCAGCGGTATATGCTTGGCATCTAATTCAACATCTTGGTATTCGTTCAACACATTAACCTAAGTTTTAAACATGTATAGGGTGACATATCATAACTACAAAGAAAAGAAAAAAATTTAACATTTCCTGCAGTGAGCTCGCCGGGGCGAGAATTCCTTCACAAAATCTCTCGCTGGGGCGAGACTTTGCCGGGGCAAGAAATTCCTTCACAGTTTTATTGCCGGGGCGAGACTTCGCCGGGGCGGGAAAACTCAGTTCAATTAGCTCGCCGGGGCAAGAAACACGAATTCCAAATTCTGCAGTTCGCGAAGAACACAGAAACAGGCCAAAAATTTCTAATCTTCTTATTCTTACATCAAATTAAACATACCTAAATATTATAATTCATATATAATCGTTACCCAAGCCTTCTAGCATTATTCTAACATCTTAAATAACTTAAACAACCAATTTAAAGGCTTAAAAATCACAATTCATACTAGTTTTTCATATTTCACAACTTTTAGCGTAATCAATCGCTACGGATTCGTTTCTCAACCAAATTGGTCCGTTCAACTTCCGTTGTTTTCATTTCTAAACGCATAATAACAATCCATCATCAATTTACAGATCAACATGCAATTCAAACATAAATTTTAATACATTTAAGCCATATCCATATTTTTCTTCTTTGTAAATTTTTAACCTCTAATTAAACATAGTTTCATGGATTTAATTACTCTAAATCATATATAGATCATATAAAATACATTTATTCATGCTTACAAACATCTAACATCAATTTTATTAACAATTAACCATACAATTTAATTTACAGAAAACTCAAAACGTACATTCGTGTAGATATTAAAGAAGAACATAATCAAATACTTTTAATTTAAGGATTACCTTTGATAAGATGCTAGATTATGCAATAAAGATGAATGGATTTCCTTCTTCAATTCTCTCAAACTCTCACTTTTTCTCTCTGTATCTCCAACTTAGCCGAAAATAAGAATTGCTCAATTGAAAATACGTTAAACTTAATTTAATGAGTGGGTGTCAGTTAGTAACTGGCACTAACCTCTACTAAGGCCTCGTTTGGCCAATTCCTTTATCCTCCCTTCTAGTTTATTTTAATAACTTGCTTACAATATAGTTTAATGTCACATATTTAGTCAATTAAATAATCTCATTTAAATCAATTAAATAAAATAGAATAATATCACATAGTCACATAATCACATAATTAAAATTCTTATTTATTGATCATGATAAATTGTTCAATCTCTAATTAATTATTAATTAATTAGAAATAACATAATACTTATTTAAATAATGCATTTAATTAAATAAACTCAATTAAATACATACTTTGAATATAAAAATTCTCCACATTAATTTAATTAATGTAACACATATAATTAAATTAATCTACCACAAATTCATCAATTAATTATTTAATTCAATAATCAAATCATCAAAAAATATTTATTTAATTCAATAAATATTTGAATTAAATTACAAAATTCTCGTTCGTTACATCTTTCCCCCTTTAAAAGGATTCTGTCCCCAGAATCACGACTCAATTAATTCGTCTCACGTAGCTTCTTCAGCGTTGTGGTTCCTCTTCTATATTTACACCAACTCACATATTTCACAACATATAACATCTATAAATATATATTTGAACCCGACACCTCTCGAAATAAGAATTTTTTTATTTATTAAACTCTCATTTAATAATCACTGAAAATTCGGGTTGTCACATCCTTCCCTCCTTATAAGGATTCCGTCCTCGAAATCAACAAAACATCCCTTACTCGGTTTTCACTAAATCTCTTTCACAATTATCGTTGAATAACTTAACGCATTACCTTAGTGTAGGTTTTATTTCATCACCTTCTCTTAAACCTGGAACACTTCGAGTGTTATATATTCTTTAACCCTTTAACGCATTCATTGCATATTATACTCGTCGTAATCATTTGATATCCTGATTTAGCATCGCATAAATATTCTTGATTTAACAACACATAAATATTCGGGATATCATTCACCCCTTCTTCTAAGAATTTCGTCCTCGAAATTTTGATTTACTAATATTCGTTTCTTCCATTTATCGAAATGGACTTTACGTTAATTTCTACTTATTCATTGGGTTCTACATCTAAATTCGTTTCTAAGGATCTTTCTAAGATCATTGCATTCTTCACATCTTTGTCTTCTAAAAATTTCTCATCATTACTCATCATCAGCTAAATTTATCTCTTTCTCTTCTGGAATTTCATTCCTTTCTTGGATTTATTATAGTTTGTTTAACTTACTCATCACCACATGTCGCATTCTATAACCTACTCCTTTCTAAGAATTATCCTTCTTTCCACTTCTACCTTTCAAGAGAATAAGAATCTTCCACAATTGTTCAATAATTGGGAAACAGTATGAATAACTTAGGAATTTAAAAGATTCATTTAAAAACTTTCAATATCTTGCTTAGGAGTCGTAAAGACTTGAACATTGTCCTAGGTTAACAGATATTTCTACTGTAACCTTTAACAGTCAAAAGACTATGAACCATCTCTTCTCGTACTCCAGGTGATCAGCCCTTCGTACTATGTATTGTGCACATACATATTAACGCTATTGCGTATCCCCCATTATAGGGTTGGTTCACCTCAGACTTAATACAAATTTTGCACCAGAATAAACTGGTTTGGCATAAAATCTCAAAGAATTCTTGAACTTCATAAACACCTTTTAATAGTTGTCTAGCCGAATCAATTAGCATAGACCTTGAACAATAATTCGGACATTAGTCAAAACATTTTTAGTCAGCTCAATTGACATATCTTTTCATAACTTAACAGAAAAATAAAATTCTTTTATGACGTCATGATACCGTACCGTCTTAATAGTACGTTGAGGATGCCATCATTTTAAGACTTTGTCATACTACATCATACCATAGTGGGCTGATGATCCTTCGATCACATCCAACACTAGGTTCAATTGTATTGATGACTCAGTCGTTTAAAATATATTTTGATAATTTCAAATCATTGTTGCCTATCTGAAACAATTAGCATAGACGTACAAATAATAGCACCTTTTTAAAACTTATTGCTTCAAATATTGACCCAATATATTTTCAAGAACACAAAATTGCGAATATCAGCACGATATCAATAAATTTCGAAAATCTAGCATAGCTAGAAGATTTGGAATATCCATTTCTTTCCATCAACTTCAATCTTTACTCTATTGCTTCATTACTCAATCATTCTATCATTCTTCAATATCATCAATGCTATCTATAGTATAACTTTTCTATACCCGATATAGTTCATAAAATGTACCACACTTTGAAAGTTTAGGAACTTACCACGATCATATGGGTTTAGGAACTTATCCTAGTCAGACCAAAATCGTCCATTCGTTGAGGGGTTCCATCATACGATTATGAGTCACGAACCTACCATAAGTATGAGTTTTAAGAACCGTACCTAATCTTAAATATTCTCTAACTATCAAATATAAATATGAGAAAAGAATCACCTTCTCGTCATATGTATATCGATAGTGTGACACCAACATTTCAATGATTATCAATATAGAAAGCTAAGTGGTTGTCGAACCAACTCGACCACTAATCAATATAGGAACCTGAGCGGTTGTTAAACCATGGACAAATCTCGTCCCATACCAGGACTTGTTCAACTTAACCACTATATTAATATAGGAAGCTAAGTAGTTTTCAAACCAAGCACAAATTTTCGTCCCATACCAGGAATCGTACAACTCAGCCACTAACATGAGTCCTCAATTGAAATCCCACCTAATTTCATCTTGCTCTTAACTTAAATCTTTGCTTGATATGAAGTTCTCGTATTTCATCATCCATAACTCCTCGTGAGTTTACCTCGTACTATTTCATAGTACCATCTCTTTATAGCGTCATGCTATTACTATTCAATCATTTAAGATCCTCTGACATTTTACAACTTTAGCAGATCACGTCGTGATCTCATTCCATCATCAACTCTTCTTACGATTCTTTCTTATCTCATGATCGTCTCATCCTATGATCTTCTTTATTCTTCTCTTTAATCACGTTATCTTATGATTAATCAACTCAGGTGTTTCCTGTTCTTTTAGCTCTTCAGGTTCTTCTTTGAACCTAATCATTTTATCATAATCTTGTCTCACATGAATTCTCTAAACTCTATTTGAGTTCATTCTTAATATTATACCATTCTCATCTTATAGATATCGTCTATTTATTAACACCATCTTTATTACTGGAGTCAGGTAACTCCTGGTTCTCATCTTATAAAACTCTTCAAGATTCTTCTTTGAATCTCCTTCTTTATTTATATATCAATTCTTCCTTTAAGAATTTCTAACTTCATTCATATTATTCAATATTTTATTCAAGTTTTCTTCGCATTATTCGCATCTTCTTCTTGTAACACTTCTAGGACTGAACTCATCTCATGCATCTACCTATATGAAAAGAATCACTTCTTAATCATACGCATCCATAATTCTATACTTGATACACATCGAGTCTCTAACAGTGTTCAGTACAGTACCTGAGTGGTTTTCCACAAACAACTAACAAACTAGTTCCCGTCTCGTCTATACTGTCTCTCACAGCGAGTTAGATCGGTTGCTAGTTCGTATCAACCTCCGCTGTCTGAAGGAATTGTTTAGCCCAAATACCATACATCAACCATTAAAGAGTACGATTGTACCATAATCATACTTAACTTACTATTCTTTAAACTCTATCATCTTCACCTCTCTTCTCTAAGGTTATAGCCTAAGGTACTCGTACCTAAGGTTTTTAACCTATCAGCTCTGATACCAACTGTAATGACCCCAAAATTCTTACAATCCAACTCACAACATCGGTCGTTATCAATACATCTTCATTCTAACCTTACAACAATATTCAGTGTTAAACTTAATAAAATGCGGAATAATTCAAACTTTTCTATTACAAATCATTCTCGATCCCAAAATTCTGAACCTTTACATCTAAATATCTTAGAATCATGTTAATATTATGATTCACCTTGTCTAACTTATTATAAAAATTTACGCCTCAATACAAACTTTACAACTTAATGTAAATACATTTATCAAAATCTTAACATAATTCAGGTAATAAATTTCAACTAAACATTTAATCTTCATGTATCACTTTGATCCACGTCATTGGATAGCACATAACGTTACCTTATATCTTTAACCTGCAAAAGTGGTTATTTACAAGAATGAGCTCGACAGCTCAGCAAAATCTAACAATTTTCATGCATCATGTAACACATAAACAACATGCTCAGTTTATACAATCATAAACATTATAATTCTAGCATACTATACATGTTGTACATCAGTTACCAAGTAATAATTGAGTTCCATAACTCAATCAACATTCTAACTCAATGAACGTAGTCATAAATTGACTTTGTCATTTCGTACATACAACATATAGAATTCATCATGCTTTTATATCAAAGATTTAAAACAATTAATCATTTAGTTCACATAACAAATAGGAACTGAAAGACTTACCTAGTTCGTAGCTTACCAATTACCATAATTAGCCTATACATATCTGCACTTCACGTATCCTACACGATATATAATCATGCACAATATTTATTAGTCACATAGCAACACTTAGAAAACTGTTAGGTTTGTATATAGCGCGAACATGCAATCAAATTACATAAATAGTTCAGAAGCGCGATAAAACGGATTTTTAAAATTTTTCATACAAACCATCACCATGATTATCCATGTGCTCAATTATCAATTAAACGAACGAGATAAAGTATGAGAATCATACCCTTGTAGAACCATGCTTCCACAGGTACGAGTTCACCTCCAAATCCTTCGCGTTCTCCTTGAATTCCACCGATTAAATTTCTTCCTTTGATCAACGTTAGCCACCCAAGTGTTTGGCCTCTAGAGGTGATCCACCAAGGAATAATAGTTGTTCAAGAAGATGGGTGTTGGCAAAACCCTAGTTTCTATCTCTATAGAAATTGCAAGTACTCTCTCTCCAATTCTCATGGAAGAGTGTGTAACTGTCTAACCCTAAATCATGATAAAACTCCTCTTATTTATAGATATAGGGAACCCTCCTAAACTATTTAGGATTAGGGTTTTTATTTTAATTAAACTCCTTTAATTAATTGAACTCCTAATCCAATTAGGAATTCATGAGAGAGTACTTATATTA
Source organism: Aralia elata (assembly GCA_034770075.1). NCBI lineage: Eukaryota > Viridiplantae > Streptophyta > Magnoliopsida > Apiales > Araliaceae > Aralia > Aralia elata. Next base: position 37,571,873 of record CM068380.1, on the reverse strand, counting down.
ATTAATTCCCAATCCCTATTAGGAATTAAATAATAGTAATAGTAATAATAATAATAAGACTCCTCTTATTAATTTATATTTAATATTTCTAAAATATTAAATAATAAATATTAAGTTATTTAATTTATTCTATCTCCATAGATTAAATTAAATACACTTAACTTATTATTACGATTATGCCATTTACTTCTTAAATAAATATTTTCCTTTTGCGGTGTGACCCTTTAGGTTCTCCATATTAAACCAGTTCTGAATAAATCAATTAGAACAATTCTAATCTTATTTAAATAAATAAATTAAACTATTTAATTCATTTAAATAAATAATATTTATTCTACAATAAGGGTAAGCCCCCTTAGCGATCAACGACTTTCCAGATAATATAGATTTCAACATTAATCACAAAAGAACCTTTCAGTGAATAGTTACCGTACAATTCAATCCTTCTACCATACAATGTCCCAATTAAATATAAGACATGGAATTACTGTCAAGTCTTATTTTATTTAATTATATGTATTTCGATTCTCAAATGCACAACTCTGATAATGTAAATTAGAAACTCCTTTCTAATTTCATTCTGCTTTGGCCAAAGACTTCTGAGTCGTCATTTATCGAATCACATAAGACATTCTCTCCTTTTACTGGAAGTGGTAGATTCTTTGTTGATCATTCACCTATCTCCATGTATAACTTATTATATCCAATCATACCCTTTGATATACCCTAAAGGTCTTAAGGAACATGTCAAAGTATAACTCATCATACACAAGATACTATGATGATCTCAAGTCCAAGGATCACTTGTACTACTATCACTAGAGGAATTCCTATTAACATGCGAGTAAAACTCCATTAGGTATTCCTTAGCGAGCCACATTCAGTGAACTTATTCTCTAATAAGCACCTACATATTTGCTTTAGTGTCTCCACACAAATGATTATGAGATCAATCATCCTCTTCATAAGAGCAAGCAACGCATGTACTAATCTATCCGGATTCACTAATCCCCTTTTTAGTAATCCATCGATTAGGAACGATTTTAGTTTGTGAGCTATCTTGAATTTAGATCTCATTAGCATGATCACCATCATGATTCTAAAAGCATTGCTCAAAACTATGGGTTTATCACATTTAATATAACAACATCATGTAGATAAAGTAAAATGTCTTTAACAAACGAATAAGATTACAAAGTATATGCTACATCATATCAAATATGATTGGCCTGTGTGCATACTACTTTCAAAAACAACCTACATATTCCGTTTATAAGGCAGTAACAATGATTAGTTACAATATTATAAACACTTCAGGATTTATTCACATCCAATTTTCATTTTAACATATCAATTGTTTTCTGGTTATCAATCTCACTTCAGAAGTTGTAAGCTCAATTATAACAATGTCATCCTTAGAAATCCCTAAAATTCAACGTTAAGATAGGGTTCATCAATCTCTATATTTATAATCAGCAGTATATGCTTGGCATCCAATTCAACATCTTGGTATTCTTTCAACACATTAACCTAAGTTTTAAACATGCATAGGGTGACATAGCATAACTACAAAGAAAAGAAAAAATTTAACATTTCTTATAGTGAGCTCGTCAGGGCGAGAATTCCTTCACAAAATCTCTCGCCGGGGTGAGAAATTCCTTCACAGTTTTCTCGTCGGGGCGGGAAAACTCAGTTCAATGAGCTCGCCGGGGCGAGAAACACGAATTCCAGATTCTGCAGTTCGCGAAGAACACAGAAACAGACCAAAAATTTCTAATCTTCTTATTCTTACATCAAATTAAACATAGCTAAACATTATAATTCATATATAATCGTTACCCAAGCCTTCTAGCATGATTCTAATATCTTAAACAACTTAAACAACCAATTTAAAGGCTTAAAAATCACAATTCATACTAGTTTTTCATATTTCACAACTTTTAGCGTAATCAATCGGTACGGATTCGTTTCTCAACCAAACTTGTCCGTTCAACTTCCGTTATTTTCGTTTTTAAACGCATAATAACAATCCATCATCAATTCACAGATCAACACGCAATTCAAACATAAATTTTCATACATTTAAGCCATATCCATATTTTTCTTCTCTGTAAATTTCTAAACTCTAATTAAATAGTTTCATGGATTTAATTACTCTAAATCACATATAGATCATATAAAATACATTTATTCATGCTTACAAACATCTAACATCAATTTTATTAACAATTAACCATACAATTTAATTTACAGAAAACTCAAAACGTACATTCATGTAGATATTAATGAAAAACATAATCAAATACTTTTAATTTAAGGATTACCTTTGATAAGATGCTAGATTATGCAATAAAGATGAATGGATTTCCTTCTTCAATTCTCTCAAACTCTCTTTTTCTCTCTGTATATCCAACTTAGCCGAAAATAAGAATTGCTCAATTAAAAATACGTTAAACTTTATTTAATGAGTGGGTGTCAGTTAGTAACTGGCACTAACCCCCACTAAGGCCTCGTTTTGCCAATTCCTTTATCCTCCCTTCTAGTTTATTTTAATAACTTGCTTACAATATAGTTTAATGTCACATATTTAGTCAATTAAATAATCTCATTTAAATCAATTAAATAAAATAGAATAATATCACATTAAATCACATAGTCACATAGTCACATTATTAAAATTCTCATTTATTGATCATGACAAATTGTTCAATCTCTAATTAATTATTAATTAATTAGAAATAACATAATACTTATTTAAATAATGCATTTAATCAAATAAACTCAATTAAATACATACTTTGAATATAAAAATTCTCCACATTAATTTAATTAATGTAACATATATAATTAAATTAATCTACTACAAATTCATCAATTAATTATTTAATTCAATAATCAAATCATCAAAAAATATTTATTTAATTCAATAAATATTTGAATTAAATTACAAAATTCTCGTTCGTCACAGTATCGGTTGCTGCCTCAGTTATGGGCTCAGGTACAGCTGCTACCAACTGCTCACTAACCACATGGATATCTCTAATCTCCTCTTCGCCTGACATCCTACACTCAAAGTAAATAACTTAATTAGTATTTGAAAATAATCATTTTTTTATTTTAGTAAAAGTAACTAGACTCAACACTTTAAACTCTATGTGAGTTCATCTCTTTCTATCCCCACTAATTTCTCTAAGGTTATAATGTAAGATTCTCCTACCTAAGGTTTATAACCTACACCTCTGATACCAACCCGTGACGCCCCCAAATCCGTGTATCATCAAACACATGATACGGTGTTCACGATACAACATACACCATCATCTATCTAATTTAAAACTCCATAAATAAATATTAATAATAATAATAATAGTAATTACAATATCACCCACATAAAATGTCAGGTTTACATAACCTTAAATAAACTTAAACTTAGCGTTTAACGCTACATTACATCAACGCGAAAATCTAAACTTATTAAACAAATAAACTTTCAATTCTTCATCTTAGCCTTTCCCTTGTCCATGCCCGAGCCCTCTGCCATCTCACCCTTAACTGAAATATTAAAACAAGAATGAGCACAAATTGCCCAGCTAGTATATAAAGTAATTTGATAATAAACTTCAAAAGTAGGACCATTTGTTTGACATTTCTCAATAATCGAAAGAATAATCAAGAAGTAGTTCCGAATGTCAAAGATAAGAGTTCTAGAATTTTCAACAGTATACTAAGGGGTATAAGAACCCTGAACATTATTTTTAATTCATCGAAAACCATCAGAACTTTTGACAATCAAATAGACTATAAAACATTCTCCGCAAGTACTCCAGGTGCTCAGCCTTTCGTACCCTACATTGTGCACAAGTATAAAGTTTAATCGCATAAGCGTAAATGGGACTATATGTCCATCATCAGTTTTACCCCGTTATTCAGGTTGTTCATCTTAGTATTCATGCGGGACCGCACCAAAACAATTTGGATTGGTAGACTTTAAGTAGCTACAATGAATTTGAATAATTCAAATGATAATCGTTTCGCATCATTAGTATCTAGCCGGAACAAAAGGCCAGAAAGGCATTCTTAAAAGCAGTTCATATTTAATTAAGAACTTATACACAATAGAAATTGAGTTATCATCAATTGAACTTGAACAAGATATAAACTCGAATGAGATATAACTAGCAATTGGGAAGTTTGTAAATAAATTTGACAAATTAGGAAACTTACTTCATAGGAACAAAATGAATTAAGATAGGATACTTGCCTGATAAGCTGCTATAATTAACGCTACCTATTTGATCTTCAAGTAGCTTATACATTTGAGTCACATTAAGCAACTAAGTATTTATAGACTAATTTAATATTAACTGCATTCTTTATTAAACACTTAAGCATTTTCGCTTCTATTAAAATTATAACCTAAAACACATTTCATAAACCTTAAATTACATCACATAAGTAAAATTATTCAATTTCAGAATATGAAAGAAAAGTTTTTTTTTTGACCTGACCCGACCCGGACCTGACCCGTACTGGCGCTGCGGCGCCCACTTTTGAACTGGGACCAGCGCTGCGGCGCTGGACTCAGGTTGACCAGACCATGGGCCAGACTGGCGCTGCAGCGTCAGGAATCCTTCTTGGTTCGGCGTTGCGACGCTAGACTCGGGTGACCAGACCATGGGCCAGTCTGGCGTTGTGGCGCCAGGATTCCTTCTTACTGCGGCGCCGACTTTGGTTTATCCCTGTATCCCCGACGCTATGAATGGCGCTACAGCACCATTCATCCTGCCTAGAAATTTTTTTTTCTTTCTCTTGCAGCCTACTTTGCTAATTTATACCTACTAACCTACAGATCAAATGACCACAAATTTTGGATACATTAAACTTCATACACCAAGGTATTTTACAAAAATATAACATGCCAAAAACTAATACCACGAGACCACAAACCAGAGGCCTAGATAAGCGTGCACAGACTGATTCCAGACTTGGAAAATTTCTGGAAATTCCAGATTTCATCTATTTTCATACCACTTCTCAAAAATCATAACTTGCTCAATTTAACTCTGATTACAATTAATCTTGGCCAGATTAGACTTCATGTTACCTAGTATTTTACAAAATTAATACATATATCAAACGGATTGTCGAAGGTATGATTTCAAAGGTCTGAAAAACCTGAAAAATCACAGCACATGCAAAATTTCAATCTTGACAAAAATCCGAGAATTCGATTCTAGGATGCAATTAACTTATTCTTATTGCTCTAATCATCTAATATAACATGAATACACATAACACAACCACAAACTTCATTAACTTTATGCTTTTTTAAACAATTTAGTTTGTTAGAGGCATTTTATCAAACATAGAGCATGTATAGCATAAATATATGAATTTCAATGTATACAAGGTATGTTAATTCCAGAACTTTCGTTCAAAATAGTCTATAATCATCAAACAATAACAACATGGCATCATATAACCCAATTAGTGCATTTATCTCAAATAATATACATTTTCTCCTTATTTCTTATAAGTAAAATAAAAGTTCATTGAGTTTACGTCTTTATTGATTCTTCCACTTGAATAACTCTAATGATGCTTCTCTTAGCTTGCTTACTCTACTGAAACCCCAGAAATTCTTCAAGCCTCCACCCTCACTCTCAGTTTTCTCTCGGGTAACGTTTTTAGTAAAAGAAGAAAGTATTCTTAGATAGAGGAACTTATACAATTGGTATTGTTTGAATCCCTTCATGATAATAACTTCAATCATCGGTTTTTTAGCTTTTAATATCCTTGCATCAATTGAATTAGAGAGAGGAGGGTTAAGGAAATTGAAAAGGTTTTGAAATAAAAGAGAAATAATTCCTTATTTACTCCCTCCTTTGATCTCTTCATTTCATAACCGTACTCTCCAATCTCATTTGTCCCCAACTATCAGTCACGTGGGTTCCACATCCCAGCTGATTCATTTTATTTCTTTTAAATAATTATTTTAATCCATTAATTGGTCATTTGGCCATTTTGCCCTCCGAAAATCAACTTTTTGATACTATAGTCGATTCCTACTAAAATCGACGTTCTAAACGTCGTGGGAATATTTGTTTCGTCAAATTAGACTCCAAAATTTGAGTTTGACTTTTTACCCGAAAAAGTCAACCGGTTGACTTTGACCAAAAAGTCAACCCTGACACATTTTGTGTTTACAATCCATACTTACTAATTTCGATGTTCCGGACTCAATTATACAGTCTGTGTCTTCAAATTCCATTCCGAACTCAAATTCAAGTTTTAACTCCATTTTTTGCATTGTATAAAATTGTTATCTTTCTTAGTTAATTCAAACAATTAAATTAGTTTAAACTAACCACTAAAAATACATCTCATCACATAGCACATATACATACATTTAATGAATCACATCGAGTTTCACATAATTTCATTTAAAAATATTCATCGAATTACATAAAGGTCTCGGATATTACACGTATTATTCCTTGGTGGATTACCTCTAGAGGCCAAACACTTGGTTGGCTTGCATTGATCAAAAGAAAGAATTTAATCAGTGGAATTCAAGAAAAACGCGAAGGATTTGGAGTTAAATTTGTACCCGAGGAAGCTTTGATCTACGAAGGTATAATTCTAATTCTCTATATCTTTCTTTATTAATTAATAATTGCGCATAAAGATCGATTATGGTTATGGTGTGTAAATTTTAAAATCTGATTTACCATGCTTCCTTTGTTTATATGCAATTTGATTGTATGCTCATGGATATTATAAACCTAACAGTGGTATCAGAGAGTCAAACTTTATGCGAATTATTAATTTCTTTGATTCGATATATACATTGATATGTGTTTAGAACAATTTAATTGAGTATAATTGTTAGTATAAAATCATGTTTTTGGAAAAAAAAAACAACAAAAATCGTGATCTGGCAAAGCAGGACGTCGCCGAAGCGCAGCAGCGCTTAAACGAAGCGCCGCAACGCATGGCCCTTAAGAGTTGCAACGCATGGCGCTTAAGCGCCGCAATACATGGCCCTTAAGCGCTGTAGCTCATGGCCCTCAAGAGCCGTATCTCATAGTCCTCATGAGCAGCAGCGCATGGTCGTCAGAATGTTCAGGATTTTCATGCATTTTCAAAAATTCTAAATTAGAAATAAAGGAGTTTATTTTTGATTTAGAATTGGACTAAAATAAAGGAGTTTATTTTATTTGGAATAGGATTCCATATTTTTTCAGAAATTCTAAATTAGAAATAAAGTAGTCTATTTTTGATTTAGAATTTGATTAAAAGTAAAGGAGTTTAGTTTTATTCAAAATTGGATAAATTGAAATAAAGGAGTTTATTTTGATTTAAAATTGGATTAAAATAAAGGAGTTTATTTTAATTCAAAATTGGATTTCATGATAACCAATTAGAGTTGGAATTGAATTTCATGCTAACTAATTGAAGTTGAAATTGGATTTCATGCATTTCTTACTAACTATAATTGCCCATTAAATGATATCAATGCATATATGGAATGATTTTATTATTCATGAGATGAATGTTATTTATTGATGCATATTGTGATATGTATGATAATAAATGAGATTGATTATGGACTATTGACCAATGTGTGATTGGATTTATTTTAGAGGATGCTTGAATGAATGAGTTTTATAAATGGGGTATGCATACCTCGTCTCTCTCTAATTTTTCTTAATGTAAATTCTATCTCCCTCTTATGTACTTTCCCTTGACTACTGATCAAGGTTTCTATTTATTATAAATAGTTTATATAATAGGATTAGTTAGAATTATTTTGAAGAATTGGAGACAAAGGAGCAAGGAGCGCTTAAAGACTCGTTTGTAATGGAGCCCGGGATTTAAATGTACTAGTTATATTTAAATTCAGTTCTTGCACCCTAGGTTTGACCTTTTGGTTCACTTGGTGGCTCTAGTGAACCAAACTAGAATAAAAGTCCATAATCAATTCGGGTAGAATATAGTATCCGATATGTGCATGCTGTAATATCCTGCATAGTTATGAGACTTGTAAATAAGGTCTCAAATATTGAATGAAGGTTAAAGTCAAAACCTAGATTATTAATAGAGAAATGTGTAGAGAAATGACTCAATATTTTCTTTGGTTTTGAAAGAACTTATATGAATTGAGGACGTATTCAATAAGATTATGCGATGAAATAAATGTCGTAAGAGTTTAGAAGTTAACCGAACTTGAGCGTTTCGGTAGTAGTGGTTCTGATGATGGAATCCTTATAAGGGTTGAGTTTAAAACCTAGTTTTGAAGAAGATAATTGTGTAGAGATGATTAAACACTTTAACCTAATCTTTGTGTTAGAAATTAAATGTGTAAAACGATATGTAAGGGATTGAAACCCTATAATTGATAAGGTGGTATACAGAGATATATGGGTATACAAACATGTATAAGCTAGATGGGGTTAGAGAAGCTACCCTAGAAACTTTCCATAAGTAGAAAGTTTAAAGAAGCAATGACATATTTGTGTATTATAATTTTAAGTGATCAATGAAGATGGATTTCTGCGATCTAATCAATGTGTTATATGATACGATATAAGCATTAATGAATCGTAGAGAAAAAATATTTTCTTAGAAAATAACGCGGGAAACACTATTCACGCGAGAAACGCTTCTTCGTTCTTTTCGAATTTTCACATTCCCGAATAGCGTTTATATGGAGTATAAGAGCGTATTTACTATTCAAAAATACGAGAGGAGAAACTTTCCATAAATGGAAAGTTTGAGAATTCTCTATAAAAGGAAAGTTGTGGTGTATAGATGTCCACCAATAAGAAGAGGTTAGAGACCTTTCATAAATAGAAAGTGTAGGATGAAGGGTAGGATGGAAATGATCCAAGCCTAGATGAATAATTAATTAGGTTAATTAATGAGAAACAAGATAAAACTATGTTATGAATTAACATAGCTTGAATGTTGGCCTTGATTGGAAAACGAGAAGGGTGATCATCATTAGGTAATTAACTAGTGTGATTAATGTAGGGAATTTGAATAAGAGGATTAATTATGGTAGCCCAATATGAGATTGCCTAGATGTGAAGTGGATAATTTAAATATAAGCCCAAATGTATGATAATTGATAGTCCAAGAGGGATTTATTATAAGCCAAGCTTCATAAGAATTTAATGTGTTAGGGTTTTATGAGTAACCCAACAAATTAGCCAAATGATGAGTAAACTAGGTTGACCATATTTTAACCAACCTTGAGTTAAAGAAGCCCAAAGAAATGGAAGGGTGAAAGGTTTAGATAACAAAGAGAGAGAAGAGTATGTATTAGTGTATTTATATATATATGCATTAGTATATTTATACACATATATAATTGTGCAAGTATTCTTATTAAAAGAAAAGGAAAAAAAAAATTAAAACAAGTGGGTAGACTTTTGCTTTTGTTTTATTCAAAGTTGCATTGGTAGGAGCAAAAAGGGAATGAAAGTGACAAGTTGGTGATGTGTGTAAGTAGTGTAAGAGAGCTATGATGGGCTAGGTTGGTAGCTTGTGTTGGAGAAATGAAAGGTTGTAGAGAATTAACCAATGTAAGGTTAATTGAATAATCCTAGTTGGTAAACAAGAGAGGGCATTGAACAAACATTGGTTAAATGCTAGATGAATGCATGTGATGATGAGAATTAACCATAGATGGTTTAATTGAGTATCCCTAGGTGGTAACTAAGTTAAAGCTTTAACCATGCATTGGTTAGTTGCTAGCAAAATGTATATAAATATATAATTGTATGTATACATGATAGATGAGACTTAACTAAGGTGGAGTTAGTGAATTCACTCTAGGTTAATTCTTATAAGGGAATAATTAACCAACATGGAATTAGTAAGTAACCATGGGATTACATGTTTGTAGAGAATTAACCATACCTTGGTTAATTGTTGGGAGAAGGAGAATAAGTTGATAACTAACTAAGGTTGATTGAATTTTGACCTTGAGGTAAATGTTAGAAAGTTAACTACAACTAAGTTAAATGGTGGAGGGATTATATAGATACACATATGTGTATGTAATATTATTGCAAGTATACTTATATATAAATTAAGTGTGGGGAAATGGAGCATGGGGAAACCGCCCATCTTGGGCCAAGAGAGGGTTATAGCTAGCCTCTCACCTCTTACAAAGTAGCCCCAAATGTCTTGTCTCATCTATTTTAATAAATGTCTTGTCCCATCTATTTTAATTAATGTCTTGTCCCATCTACTTTAATTAATGCCTTGTCCCCTAGTTTATTTAACCACCTTTGATTACCTAGCTTTGGTTAAGTGGTGGGAGAAAAGAATAGATATACATTATGTATGTAATGTTATTGCAAGCATAATTGCAGGAGGAGAGAGAAGCTTGGTTGATTAACCAAGGCTTGGCAATTTCATTTCATTCATTTCCATTTCTTTTCCTTAAGCTAAATAGCTAGAAAAATAGAGAGAGAAGAAAAGAGAGAAGGCTTGGCTACCATGAAGGAAGAAGAAAGCATAGGAAGCCATGGAAGATCCATGGAAGGAAAGAGAAAGAAAAGGAAATGAAATTCAAAAAGGTAAAACTCAAAACTCTATCCATTTTTCTTATGATTAAGCTTCGATCTAGCTTTGGGTTAGTGTTATTATATTTTATAATGATAGATCTACATGATCTGTGATGATTCATGGTTAGATCTAGCGATTTTATTGGTTATTAAACTTGGATCTAAGAAATAATTTCTTAAAACTCCAAACCGTCACTTTCCTCTTTGATCCTTTGATCCGCTTAGTGGGTATGGGTGAAAAATTGTATAGATTTAATATGTTATAATATTATGAGTTACGAGTTCATAGAACTTGAAATCGTTTGATTTGGTTGTGTAAAACTCAAAATATGAAAATTAAACGGAGAGGAGAGAAGAACGAGGGAGCTGCTGCCCAAAATTAGAAAATTAGCGGCTAGCTATATTGCTCTAAAAATTCTGGGCTTTTGGTATGTTATTTTACACTGAGTAAGCTTTCCATTGACTCCGGAACGGACTAATTCCGACTTCGGAGCAAAAAGTTATGACCAATCTAAGTAATAGGCAAAACTGTCCAGCGAAATTCGGGGTCAGCCCCCTTACGTGCGATTCCTGTATTGATGTGTTGGGAATTGGAAACATTTGGACAAAGTTGTAGATACGGAAGCTAGCTTCGCGTGGCCGCTGGAATCACCCAAAAATTGTAAAAAACGAAGAAGTTATGACTATTTAAGCGAGCTAGGGTCTGTCAGCCAGTTTTCACGCGAAACAGTTTTAATTTAGTCATTCCTTGAGATGTGCAGCCTCGTGTGTTTGGAATTTGAATAAACTTAAAACTGTAAAATTGTAGATATTGAAGTTTTCTAGCTGGATACGTGAGATTGAGCCATTTTATGGAACGGATCATGTTCGAAATAAATTATTTATTAAAGTTGTCCAAAAAATGAAATTTTCTAGACTAGTTGATGAAATTTCGGAATCTGTTTTAAATGGTTAAGGTTCTGACTTTAAGACCTAGATGAGGTGGTAGTACACTAAGTAAAGTTTAATTTGATATAAGAAGAAACAACAAGAGTCATGTAACGAAGGAGTTACGTTAAAAACGAAAACAACGTATTGTTAAAGAAATTGTGAAAATGGATTTTATAATTTTATTTTAAGTAAAATTTTGAAAAATGATATATGTTGTCATGTGATGACATACATTAACATGTTGGGGATCATAGTGAATCCGGTGTATAAGGATAGATAAATATTGATGTTATGTGCTTATATGTAGTTCATAACATGTAAATTGTTAATGAATGCATACAACATGCTCGATAAAATGCCAAAGAGAAATTGTATTTCTAAACATTGAGACTTAAAAGTATCCAAGTAATGGTATTAAGTGCTTGGAGTAATATATAAGTGAGGATTATTTTAAGTATATTAATATTATTTAATTATAATATTAATATATAAGTGAGGATTATTTTAAGTATATTAATATTATTTAATTATAATATTAATATATAAGTGAGGATTATTTTAAGTATATTAATATTATTTAATTATAATATTAATATATAAGTGATGATTATTTTAAGTATATTAATATTATTTAATTATAATATTAATATATAAGTGATGATTATTTTAAGTATATTAATATTATTTAATTATAATATTAATATATAAGTGAGAATTATTTTAAGTATATTAATATTATTTAATTATAATATTAATATATAAGTGATGATTATTTTAAGTATATTAATATTATTTAATTATAATATTAATATATAAGTGATGATTATTTTAAGTATATTAATATTATTTAATTATAATATTAATATATAAGTGAGGATTATTTTAAGTATATTAATATTATTTAATTATAATATTAATCTATAAGTGATGATTATTTTAAGTATATTAATATTATTTAATTATAATATTTATATATAAGTGAGGATTATCTTAAGTATATTAATATTATTTAATTATAATATTAATATATAAGTGATGATTATTTTAAGTATATTAATATTATTTAATTATAATATTAATATATAAGTGAGGATTATTTTAAGTATATTATATTATTTAATTATAATATTAATATACAAATAAGGATTATTATGGTTATATTAATAATATTTAAGCATAATATTTAACGTGCGTAATTGGTGAATATTATTTCATTAAATTAGGTTGTCAATCGAAGGAAGAAAACGAAATATTCGATGCAAATAATATAGGCGATGATCTACGGACTGAGGCAAGTTTTTCAGAACTTGCTCTTATGTGTAAAATGTTATTATATGTTATTGCGATGTTATATTATAACATAATGTGCTATGAACCGTTCAATTTGAACTTTATACTTTGCAATGAAAAACACGATGATATGTGATTTACGTGTTAATATGCTTACATGCATAATTGTCATACATGAAAATATTGTGAAACATGCATGATACATGATTTATGTGTTATGTGTAACTGTTAAACTTGCGGGCAACATTGTTGCTCACCCACGCCACAAACAGATTTTTGCAGCTAGCGAAAAAGGACCTGGATGGTCAGAAGAAGATGACTACAAGGAAGGCATTTAAACAAGAAACTGAAGTCTATGTTGCGATATTATATTATTTTAATATCATACTATTATTTACAAGCTGATGTATTGTATACTCTGATTTAGAATGATGTGTACGATTAAAGGTTAGAAAACCTGGGAGTAGATTAAGATGTATTGTAATATTATAGAGATTACATTTATGTTGTAAGAATTGTATTGTTTATGTAGTATCGTGACGAACCGAACCCGTGGTCAAGGAGACCCGGATTTGGGGTCGTTACACATGCTAACTATGTATATATTATATATTATCCAACATGCTTCGTATGTTAAATAATATGACAGGTATTATATATATATATATATATATGTGTGTGTGTGTGTGTGTGTGTGTGTGTGTGCATGTGCGCTAAACAAGATGAGACAAATAATAACAATCCCTCAAAGAAATATATTAAGTCCTAAACATTCAAAGATATTTGGAATATCGAACGTCGCCTTCTAGCATGGTAAAGCAATAGAGTATTAAATATTTAATATGAGTTTGTTGTATCACCATAAGGCAAGTATTAAATATTTAAGATGTTGCCTTATCACATTTGATGCTTATTAAGGAATTGAACATTACTGTTTTGTTGTGTCACCACAAGGACGGTATTTTTCTCTTCACATATATGGAAGTGCTAGGTTGGACTTCACTTGGATAATTTTAATTCGGATGTGTCACCACTTGATCAAAATAATCTAAGAGGCAAAATACAAAGAGTTACATAGTGATGTAATTGACAATAGTTGTCTACCTATTTATTTATATATCATTGTTGTGCACACACAAGGCTATATACATTTGAAATGAGATCTTTATTCTCACTAGCAAATCTTTAATTAGATTTGCCGAACTATATAGGGAGGGTAATATAGTTTGCTGAAAATAGTGGGAGATACCAATTTAAAAAAAGACCTAATTTATTTTGGTAATTTAAATTATAAATTCATTTACAGAATTTTATAATGTCTAATTCACTATCACTGTGGAGCATATTAGATGCTAATTAACCAGACTAAATTTCACAGACTGGTTAAGGAATCTGAGAATAGTTGTCAAGGCTGAAAAATAATTTATGTCCTTAATACGCCTATCCCTGCAATGGTTGCAGACAATGCCTCTGAGAAAGAGATTGCTACTTTTAGAAAGTGGCAAGATGATACACAGTTGGCTCAATGCATCATGCTCACATCCATGAGTAACGAGTTTCAGTGTCAACATGAAACTATGGATGCTCCTACTATACTCCTGCGCCTTCAAGGAGTTGAATGGTGAGGAAAGTAGGACTATTAGATATCGGATATCTAAGGAGCTCTTCCGATCTAGAATGACCGATGACACTACAGTATAGACAAATGTCCTAAAAAATGATCAATCTGATTAAACAATTGGGACAATTGGGTTTTGTGATGGATGGAGAGTTGATCCAAGATTTGATCTTGCAATCACTTCTAGACCGTTAGGGATGAGACTCAACGAAAGCATCGGGGACGAGACCCAGTGATATGATCGTTGGGGATGAGACTCAACAAAGATATTGGAGACGATACCCGATATTGTTAATACGATGACGGTTTTCCCTAGTGGAGCGACATGATATTGCAGTTTAAAGCATTTTGCACCATTACATCATTTTATAATTAACTTGCATCCCTTTATATGATTATCTTGCATTGTCAATATATCTTGTCATGCATTTGGTGTCTATATCTTTGTCATGCTCATTTCATTACATTGCATAACACATGACAAAGAGGGGCATCTATAGACACACGAAATTTGGCTTTCTGTTATCTAACCTTGGCAGGAGGGCAAAATCGTCATTTCACCCTGATGACGAAGACTTCAAACAAAGAATTACAAGGCTCAGAAAGAATATAGGAAGCTATCATGACGACTACTGAGTAACAAACTACGCGAAGCGTGACGGTTGACTAGTCGACATCTATGGGAAGATCAATTTTTGTATTTTGCTTTACCTTCTTGGACCTAGAATTGGCCGAACTTTATGTCATTATGTAGATCTCAGAAAGAGCCCTTTGGAATGATATGGCATGCCTCCCAACTCTTCTTGGATTAAAAGTTACGAACATTTCAGCTAACATGACGAAAAGCCGACTACGCGACACGAAAACTAAAGCAGGTGGGCCCTACTTGGGCCAGCCGCAGGTGCACCTGCGGCCAACCCCAAAGACTATATCAGGCAAGTTTCAGCAGATTTTTGGCGAGAGAGAGCAAATTTTGTAAGAATTTAAAGAGAATTTAGAGGATTCCTAGAGAGAGAATGGCTAGAATCAATCTAGATCTATTAAATCTCATCATATTCATAGCTAGATTGTTGTAGAATCTCTCAATTCAAAGCTCAAGGAGGCATTCTTCTCTCACCCCAAGGTGAAAGTTTCAATCTTTTTATGTTTCTAGCATAGATTTGGCTTCGATCTAATACATATTGTGTCCATCTTGTAATTTGAATCCATTTGTATTGTAAAAATTCAATCTTTGAGATCTTCATAGTCCATTAAAGCTCGATCTTTGGACTAGGGTTGCTAGAGGGGATTTCCTTCGAATGTAATTTCTCCCTAGCCACCCGATGATGTCCCTTTGTAATTTTATTACGTTCATTTTGAGATTGACTCTCTTACTCTTCGATTTGTTTATTGAGAGTTAATTGTTTTTATTATGGTTTACCCCATGCAATCCTAGATCTACATCTAGTGATGAGGGGGTCCTACCTACCCACTGTCAAGGGATTCTAACAATTGAATCACCTGATCCAGTTTGGGATATATTTCTCGATTTAAATCTTGATTATGTCATTTCCTAGATCTCCTTTAGGTTATTTTATTTTTGAATATATTATCTATCAAGATGTGAGCCTAAGAATATTGGAGTCGGCATCCTTGAAATGGATTTTGACATAATTTCCACGATGGACATTATTTCAATTGTAAAGTTATTATACGATCATTGTAAATGGAATTTTGTACCTTAAAACTGTAAGTTTGCAGAAATGAGAACATACATATAATCATATTGTAATAAATAGCAGAAGCATGACATAAATCGAATTTAAAATTTTCTGCAATCCTAGGAATCACCTTATGCGATATTATTAATTCTAGATGAAGAATAAGGGATTATACCTTTGTAGATTCAACTATTGAATAGCTATGAGTTCACCTCCTTGATCCTTCAAGTTCTAATCCTTTGCTCCTTCGTGATCTCTCCAATCCTCGAATCAAACATTCGCTACAAAATGTATGCAACGCCCAAGAAGTGATCCACCAAGACAATATTATTGAAGATGTGAATTTAGATTTTACTGGATCTTGGGTGGCTAGCCCTAATTCTCTCTATCCTAACTCCTTATGGTTTTGAAAATACTTGCAAGAGAGATACAAATAGCATTAGATGCATTAGTCTATACCACAATAAGACTCCTCTTATTTATAGACTAACCTTCTCTCCTAAACCTTTTGAGAGTTGGAGTTTTAATTTAATTCCCAAGGAACTAAATATTAATAATAATAAATAATAAGACTCCTCTTATTAATTTATAATTTAGTATTTTTTCAAATACTTAATTATAAATATTAAGCTATTTAATTTATTCCACTAATAAATTAAATACACTTAATTTATTATTATTAAGCGAATCACTTCTAAAATTATATTTCTCCTTTTTATAGTGTGACCCTCTAGGTTCAATATAAAGCTGGTAAGTAAAATAAATAAATTAAAACCATTCTAATATTATTTATAATGAATTAAAATCCTTTAATTTAAATATAAATAAATAATATTTATTCTACATCATGAGTGACACATTATAAATAATGTATCATGACTATCCGGATAATATGAATTCAACGTTTAATCACAAAGATTATCACAAAGAAAACAAAGAACCTATTCCGTAAATAGTTACCATACTATTCAATCCTTCTACCATATGATGTCCCAATTAAACATAAGACATGAAATTACTGACAAGTCTTATTTATTTAATCATATACATTTCGATTCTAAAATGCACAAGTTTGATTAATGTAAATTAGAAACTCCTTTCTAATTTCCATTCCACCTTGGCCAAGGATTTCTAAGTTGTCACTTATCGAATCGCATATGACATTCTCTCCCTTTACTAGAAGTGGTAGATCCTTTGTTGATCATTCACCTACCTCCATATACACTTTATTATACCTGAACATACCCTACGACACACTCTAAAGTATTAAGAAATATGACAAAGTATAATTCAGAATACACAAGGTACTATGATGATCTCAAGTCCAAGGATCACTTATATAACTATCACTATAGGAACTCCCATTGTAAGGCAAGTAAAACTCCATTAGGGTTCCTTTAAGTGAATCACGTTCAGTGAACTTATTCTCCAATAAGCACCTACATGCTTGCTTTAGTGTCTCCACACAAATGGTTATGAGATCAATCATCTTCTTCAACAGAGCAAGCATAGTATGTACTAATCTATCCGAAATCAGGAGCCCCACATTAGTGATCCAACGATTAAGAACATTTTAGTTTTGAGCTATCCACAATTTAGATCTCATTAGCATGATCAACATCATGATTCTAAAAGTATTGCTCAAAAAACTGTGGGTTTATCACATTTATTTAATTCAACTAATTAAACATGGATAAAGACTGTCTTTTATTAAATGAATTCTTTAATTAATAAATAAACAAGATTACAAAGTAAATGCTTATCACATTCAATGTGATTGGCTTAAGGGCATACTACTTTCAAAAACGGTATCAAGGGTTCCATCCCATAAAACCGGATTTAAGGCTTCGTGATAGTAAAAATTGTGATTGCGGATGTCGGGGTTGTTGAGATGGCTTTCATACCCATAAATGTCCCCGACTCCTTTTTCGATGTTTAATTTCCCCTTTATCACCAAAAAACGGTTTCTAAATAAAAGATGAAGATCTTTTAAAATAAAATTCAAATCGCTCAGGTTAGTAAGACCACTTTAAGTTAAAATTGCAAGTAATGAAAAATCTCGATTCCTATTTGGCGAAGGGTTTGAAAAGTTGTATTTTCTAAAACGTCACCTCGAAAAGAGTTTCATCGAAATAAAAGTTAAAATGTACCTTTTAAATCAAATCCCTCGCACATAGGCTAAAAGAGGTTCTAAGCTCCTTTCAAAATAAGGCACTTCTCATGATTCTGATCCAAAACTAGATAGCAATTTCCTTCAAAATCACAAACACACATACACACACACACACACTACACACTTAGGAAAACATCAAGATGTGATAACCGTGTTTTCACGGAAGTCAGAGGGGTGCCTAACACCTTCCCATCGCTTAAGCATGCCACCGAACTCAATGAATCTCGGTTTCGAGAGCAATTTTATGGTGTCACATATTGGGCCATATTGCGAAAATCTTAAAATTCGAATAAGTTGGTACATCTACTTAAATTTTTACCAACTGACGGTTCTGTCTAATTGGCCCTGCATTAAAATCAACCCTTCAAACCCCCGTCGGTATTTATGTCGGTCTTTTTTTTTCTTCCTAAAACTCACCCTTTAAGCGAAATAAATAAATCAATATCTAAAAGTAGGGTAGAAAACGCGAAAAATTAGGAAAAAATATTTCCCGGCGTTGGCATATTCCTAAACTTTTTACAAGTTTTTTGAATTTATTCGATTTTATTCTTAAGAATGTTTTGTGATGTATTGATGTCCTAATTTGCGTAATACTTATATATTGCGCAAAATCTTGACTTATACAAATCTTTTAATATTTGTACAAGTTAGTCAGCTAATGCTGCATTGTATATTGTTAAAACTTTAAAGTTCTATATTTTATGAACTGTTTTAAATATGCCAATGCCTTTTATTTTTGCTCTGTTAAGATATGATTTGAATTTGATAAATTCTTTAATGCTATCCAAATCAAATTAAATTGGTGCGGATTCTAACTTAAATCAGAGATGAACAACTCTACTATTAGGGGAAAATTTTGGTCAGGTATTCCGGCAGACCCATGAAGCGGTCAAAACAAACAGATATAGTCATTTAAAAGCAATAGGTTCTGCACAACATGAGTACAATAGGCTAATCCCCTAGCATACTTGGAAAAAGATGGTTTGCAATATAAAATTCTGTTAAATCTTTTAATAAAAAAAGAAAATGTTCAAAGTCGCTTGACCGCTCAATATGTCATTTCAAAAATATTAAATAAAAGGAATTTTTTATTATTATTCCTATTTATTCGAAATGATTTTGACAACTATTGTTCAGTTGTTGAAATAGTAACATAATTCTTGATTTTGTTGTTTATTCAACTGTTTATACTAGTTGAGTTTTGTAGCTCATTCTTGCTTTATGTTAATTGTTTCCAGCTAAGCCCGAGTGGGCCGAGGGTTCAAGAAAGAAGGATAAAGGAAAAGGAAAAGTTTTCAAATAGAGAATTTTATGTAATAGTTTATATGCTATGGATGTTGTATTAAATAGAATGATATAATATTTATTCGTATTATGGTGGTTTTAAACATGTAAAGGTCTTAGAACCTGGGATGGTAGAGTAAGACGTATTGTAATAATTTAACAATTAAAGCTTTGTCCTTAAGACTGTGTTGAATGTGTAGTACCGTGTAGTACCATATCCAGAGTTTAAAGGTACCCAGATATGAAGGCGTCATAGGTTGGTATCAAAGATGTAGGTTATAAACCTTAGGTAGGGGGAAAATCTTAGGTTATAACCTTAAAGAAAAGAAATTAGAAGAGTTAATGAAGAAAACTCATATAGAGTTGTAAGAAATGAATTAAGGAAATTCATTGAATAATAATAATAATAATAATAATAATAATAATAATAAAAGTAAAATAAAAATATATTGTTATGTGATATAATAAATAAGTTTTGTTGTTATGTGCTAATCAAGATAATAAATTTGATTGTAGATGTCAGGAGATGATGATGTTAGAGACGTACACATTGTGAGTGAGGAGCTGATCGCTCCACCTGAGCTAGCACCCGAACCAGTATCGGTGATGCTAATAGAGAGTGACCCAGACATGGGATTTTGATTCTGATGAGGATCCGTTTGAACACTAAGAGGAACCTGTAGAGGAGCTTGTGGAAGAAGCTCAAGGTGCAATGCCTGAAGCTGTATCATCTGAGGGAGGATCAGAGGGAGATTACATAAACCCCAAGATCTAGGGGGCCCTAACCTAGTTAGGGGCGTTAGTATATAACTTGGTGGATAGTAACATAGAACTGAATATCTTACTACATACTGCAGAGAATAGAGCCCAACTTTTAGAGGCGAGAGTACAACAACTCCAAGATGAGGTGCATGCAATAAATAACTACTGGGAGGAAGAGATGGATGGTCGACATAGAGCCGAGCATCTGGTCCGTGACCTGAAACAGGAGGTGAGGGTGAACAAGGGAAAGATAAACAAGATGAACTATGCCTACACAACTTTGTTTGAGCGAGTTCAGGATAGGGTATGGTTTTACCCTAAGGAGTTAGGGCAAACCCGCCATACCATCAGTCAGGCACGTGTGGTGCCATCTGAGAGGAAGAACGAACCGAGTCTATTGCTAGAGGTCTAGCTTAGTATAGTAGTTAATGTAAATATATACATATACATATATATATATATATATATATATATATATATATATATATATCTGTGTGTGTGTTTGTGTGTGTGTGTGTATGTGTAGTGAGTAAATCCCAACTTTTGTATAAGTAGCGGGATATCTTTTATAAATCCTAAATTTATATAAGTGGTAGGATAAATGTAGTAAATCCCACTTTTTGGAAGTAATAGCGGGACAGGTTATGTAAATAGCAAGAATGGTATGAAGTTGTAAGTAATAAGCATATTAATATAAAATAGTTATTAAATGTGCTTTGTGTTGATTATATGTTTGCATTAAATAAAAAAATGCCTTAATAATAATAAATATTTTATTAATAGAAAAATACCGCCAAGAGGAAGACCGAGAAAATAGAGAAACCAAAACGAGGAACCAGAAAACGAAAATGAGAATAGGGAACCTATAAATCCTATGCAGCAATTAATAGATTTATTGGTAGGGGCTGTGACGCCCCCAAATCCGTATATCATCAAACACAAGATATGGTGCTCACGATACATCTTACACCATCATCTTTCTAAATAAACCTCATAAATTAATAATAATAATAATAATAATAATAATAATAATATATAATAACATCCAAATAAAATCCAAAGTTTACATAACCTTAAATAATCTTAAACTTAGCGTTTATCGCTACATTACATCAACGCGGGAATCTAAATCTATTACAAAAATAAATTTTCAATTCTTCATCTTAGCTTTTCCCTTCTCCTTGCCCGAGCCCTCTGCCTTCTCACCCTTAACTGAAATGTTAAAGCAAGAATGAGCACAAATTGCCCAGCAAGTATATAAAATAATATGATAATGAATATCAAGAGTAAAATCATCTGTTTTGACATTTCTCCATAATCGAAAGAATAATCAAGAAGTAGTGTCGAATGTCAAAGACGAGTTATAGAATTTTCAACAGCATACTAAGGGGTATTAGAACCCTGAACATTGTTTTTTTAATTCATCGAAAACCATCAGAAGTTTTGACAATCAAATAGACTGTAAAATATTCTCCGCAGGTACTTCAGGTGATCAGCCTTTCGTACCCTACATTGTGCACAAGTATAAAGTTTAATCGCATAAGCGTAAATAGGACTATATGCTCGGCATCAGTTTTACCCTGTTAATCGGGTTGTTCATCTTAGTAGTCATGCGGGACCGCACCAAAACAACTTGGATTGGTAGACTTAAGTAGCTACAATAAAGTTGAATAACTCAAATGATAAGTGTTTCGCATCATTAGAATCTAGCCGGAACAAAAGGCCAAAAATCATTCTTGAAAACAGTTCACATTTAATTAAGAATTTATACACAATTGAAAAAGAGTCATCCACAATTGCACTTAAACAAGACATAAACTCGAATGAGATATAACTTGCAACATGAGACGGTTGTAAATAAATTTCATATATTAGAGAACTTACTTTCATAGGAACAAAATGAAGTAAGATAGGATACTTGCCTTTCGCGTAGTTTACGTTTACTGCTTAACTATACTTCAAATAACCTATATATTCATATATAGATATTCATTAGCCTTCTATACTCATTAACAGACTCTCAGATCATAATCATTCAACACATACCTTATGTAACTACTCCATACTTACAGATATGTATTCCAGGCATACACTTAGTCAAGTATACATTCACATCAAATAATCATATAACTCAAATTCTTGCTTTTATTTTTACTTTAAAGGTTTCATTTATAAGTCCCTTTAGACCTTTTGAAACCTTGATTCTAAATAGTCAGTACAAGTATGCCAATTGCCACATAACAAAACTTATTAGAGCTTATTATATAAGTATCAAGCCTTAGTTCACAAAATAGAACCTCTTGGTAACTCTACAGCACAGCACGACCGCGCTACTCCTTTTCAGCCCAGAATTGAGGTTTTTATGCACAACTCATTTACTAGCATGTTGGGGTCTTTGTATACAACATATACACACAATAACCTAGAAACTTAGAACCAAAATAAATCCATGCATTCAATATTCAGTTAACACATTTTGAAAATTTCCTTTTTAAAAACAAGTTTAATAGTTCTTTTCCTTAAAGACTGGCCAAGATCATATTTGACCCTCGGATTATTGCTACATAGATTCTTATACACATGTTCAATGTTAATAGAATATATCTACGTCATTTCTTCAATCCATAATAACTTTTCCTTTAAAACTTATCAAATCATAGTTTACAATTCAACTTTGTAATAACGTATTCATGATATAACTTAATAGGTGTTTAAAGCTTCTTCATGCTCATTATTCCAGGTTACGTTTATAGGACCCTTTAAAGTATTGCAGGCGCGGTCGCGCCCTGTTTAGCCTTGGTACCAGCGCGGCCGCGCTGGTACGCAGACACAGGTGCTGCGACTGCTGCGAACCAGACTTCAAAAAATCCATACAATAGCAATTTAGACACAACCAGACATTATAAACTCAACCAGAACAACATATCATATATTCTTAACCATTCTAATAGTACCAACAACACTATTAGCCAATTTAGAGTCTCCAAAACAAGCCATTTTTGTGCATATTTTACTAAATACCAATTTCTTCCTCTTAAACAGATTTTCATGTATTTTATCACTCGTAATCCTTATAAACAACATATGTAAGCATACTCAGACTAAACAAGTTGTATATAGCATGTACACAACAGCACGAGTTGTAACTTCACCAAATTTATGTTTTTTTAACAATAATACTCATTTAAGCAATTTAACAAACATTGGCATACACAACATAAATTTATGAATTTTTGTGTATTTAGAACATGATTATTCCTGAACTTTTATTCTTGACATCCTAATATCAACAATTAACAACAACATGGTACCGCATAGCCACAAACAAACCACTTGCTAAAAGATATGCATTATTCTCACTATTTTTTTATATGAAAACCAAAAGTTCCATAGGATTACCTCTTGAATGAATTCCTCTTGATTTACAGAGATTATGCTAATCTTCTAGTTTGCCTAATCCTAAGCAATCCCCAAAAATCACCGAGCTCTTTTAAACTTCTCTCTCTCTCAATTTTCTCTTTCGGGTAGGAAGTGTTTAGCAAAAAGGAGAAGTGTTTTTGGTAGAGAGTATACATGTAATTATTGGTGACTGAATTCTCCAACCCTTTCATCTTCAATAAATAATTTCCAAACTTTAATCTCCATGAATCAAATGAATTAGTGAGGGGGTTATGGAAATGAAAAGTCTTGGAATATATAAAAAGAAAATATAACTCCCTCCCTTCTATATAATTCTTGCATAACCGTGTCTCTTCTCATTTTGTCCCAATTCATCAGTCACGTGGGTCCCATCAGCTGATCCATTTTCATTTTATTTTTAAATTAATTCAATCAACCAATTAATAAGCCATTTGACCATTTTGCCCTCCGGAATCAACATTTTCGATACTATAGTCGATTCCTACTAAAATCGACGTTCCGAACGTCGTGGGAATATTTGTTTTGTCAAATTAGCTTTCGAAATTCGAGTTTGACTTTTTACCCGAAAAAGTCAACTGGTTGACTTTGACCAAAAAGTCAACCCCTACACATTTTGTACTTTCAGTCCATACTTACTAATTTCGACGTTTCGTACTCAAATATACAGTTCGCGTCATCAAATTCCACTCTAAACTCAAATTCGAGTTTTAATTCCATTCCTTGCAATTTATTAAAAGTATCAACTTTTTAGTTAATTCAAATAGTTAAATTAACCAAAACTAATTATTTAAATTCATCTCGTCACATAACTCAATCAAATATATATATATATATATATATATATAACACATATACATATAATAATTGAAAATACATAAGAGTTTCTCATAAACTCTATTTATTATAAGTATTACAATTCGATCATGGATATTACATTCACCCTCCCTTAATAGGATTCCGTTCCCAGAATCATTACAAAGTTAAACAAAAAGATTAGGGTAATTTTTCATCATCTTTTCCTCGAGTTCCCACGTAGTTTCTTCAGCATTGTGGTTCCTCCATACAACCTTTATAGAAGGTATTACCTTATTTCTTAGAACTTGCTCTTTTCTATCAATAATTTGTACATGGATTTCTTCATACGTTAAATCTTTCTCAAACTGAATGGGTTCATATCCTATGACATGCTTGTAATCCTGTTTGTATGGTCACAAGACTGACACATGGAACACATTGTGGATATGCTCCAACTCCGGAGGTAGAGCTATTTCATAAGCTACCTCACTTACTCGCCTCAATACTTCAAAGGGTCCTATAAACCTCGGGCTTAGTTTTCCTTTCTTTCCAAATCTCATTTTCCTTTTTCCAGGGAGATACTTTCAGAAACACATAAGAACCAACATCAAGGTTTCGCTGCTGCCTATGTTGATCAGCATATTTCTTCTGTCGATCTTGAGCTGACACTAATCTTGCTCGTATTGTTTTGACAATATCTGCAGTCTATTGTACCAATTCTGGTCCTAGCAGTTGATGTTCACCTACTTCATCCCAGCATAATGGCGTTTTGCATTTTCTTCCATATAGAGCTTCATAAGGTGGCATACCGATGCTGGCATGGTAACTATTGTTGTATGCAAACTCCGCTAACGGTAGATGGTCATCCCAACTTCATTTGAAATCCATAACGCACGCTCTCAGCATGTCCTCTAAAGTTTGAATTGTTCTCTTGCTTTGCCCATCTGTCTGAGGATGATATGCAGTGCTCAACCTCAGTTGCATTCCCATGCGCTCTTAGAAGCTTTTCCAAAAATTAGCCGTGAATCGCGGGTCACAATCTGACACAATCGATACTGGTACTCCATGTCTGGTGACAATTTATTTGATGTAGATTTTTGCCTACTGATCCAAGTTAAATTTGATTTTGATCGGCAAAAAGTGCGCTAACTTAGTTAAGCAATCAACGATCACCCATACTGCATCATAACCCTTCTGTGTAGTTGGAAGCCCTACCACGAAGTCCATCGTAATATGCTCCCACTTCTATTCCGGAATTTTCAGGGGGTTGAAGTAACCCGCTCGGTTTCTGATATTTTGCCTTGACTCTCTGGCATGTTAAGCATCTGTTGACGCACTCTATGACCTCTCTCTTCATGTTAGGCCACCAATAATGTTGATGAAGATCCCGATACATCTTTGTGCTTCTCGGATGAATTGAGTAACTTGAACTATGAGCTTCCTGTAGAATTTCTTCCTTTAACTCAGTTACTGCTGGCACCCAAATTCTCCTCGCAAATCTTAACAGTCCATCACCATCCACACTGAATTTAAGCTCATCCCCATCTACAATTCTTTTCCTCACCTTTTCACATTCTTCATCGCTGCCTTGTGCTTCCTTTATTTTGTCCAACAGAGTCGGACGAGCCTCCATCGCGAATAATTTCTCACCAGATTGCTTTGGAAACTTTACTTCGAGCTCTAATCTTGCCATTTCCTTAATTAACTCTTCTTGAGCTGTTATCATTGCCAACTTACCAATACCCTTCCTGCTTAGCGCATCTGCTACCACGTTAGCTTTTCCCGGGTGATACAAAATCTCGCAGTCGTAGTCCTTTATCAGCTCCAACCATCTTCTCTATCACATATTCAGCTCTTTCTACGTGAAGATATACTTCAGAATTTTATGGTCTGTGTATATTTCACACTTTGCGCCATATAAATATTGCCTCCATATCTTCAGGGCAAATACTACCACTGCAAATTCCAGGTCATGGGTAGGATATCCCTTTTCATAATCTTTTAACTGCCTTGATGCGTACGCAATAACTTTACCATGTTGCATAGGCACACAACCAAGTCCTTTGTGTGACGCATCACTGTAAACTACGAAGTCACCCGTATCATCTGGTAAATACAACACTGGTGCTTCACTCAACCTTTTCTTCAGCTCCTGAAAACTTTCTTCACACTCCTTCGTCCAAACAAATTTTTCTGACTTCCTTGTCAGATTAGTCAGAGTTCCTGCTATCTTTGAAAAATCTTGTATGAACCTTCTGTAATAACTTGCCAAACCTAAGAAACTTCTTACTTTTGTCGGTGTCTTCGGTTGTTCCCAATTAAGTAATGCCTCCACTTTTGCTTGATCCACAGAGATTCCGTCTTTGTCAATCACATGACCCAGAAATTAAACTCTTTTCAACCGGAACTCGCACTTCGAGAATTTTGCGTATAACTTCTCCTTCCTTAACGCCTCCAACACCACCCTTAAATGTTCAGTATGATCTTCCTGAGTCTTAGAATAGATCAGAATATCATCTATGAACATAACTACGAATTTATCTAAGTATTATTTGAATACTCGGTTCATCATGTCCATAAATGCCGCCGACGCGTTTGTTAATCCAAATGACATCACTAGGAACTCATAATGGTCATAACAAGTCATGAATGCTGTCTTAGATACATATTCCTTTTTCACCTTCAACTGGTGATATCCCGTCCTCAAGTCGATTTTGGAAAAATACTTCGCTCCCTTCAATTGATCGAACAGATCATCTATCCTAGGCAGTGGGTACTTGTTCTTGATCGTCACTTTATTCAACTCCCGATAGTCGATACAAAGTCTCATCGATCCGTCTTTTTTTTAACAAATAAAACTGGTGCTCCCCAAGGAGACACACTTGGTTGGATATACTTCTTATCTAATAACTCCTGCAACTGTACCATCAGTTCCTTCATCTCCACTGGTGCCATTCTGTATGGGGCTTTCGAAATTGGTGTCGTTCCAGGTACTAGATCTATAACAAATTAAGTCTCCCTATCTGGTTGTAGACCTGGCAAATCCTTCGAAAACACATCGGGAAACTCATTTACAACAGGTATCTGCCTCATCTCTACTTCCACCCTCTGGGTATCAACAATATGGGCCAAATAACCTACACAGCCTTTTCTCAATAATTTCCTAGCTTGCATCATCGTCAAACAACTCGAGTGTCTAGGCGATTTGCTACTATAGAACACTACCTTAGACTGATTTAGAGTCTGAAGGTTTATACACTTCTTCTGGCAATCTATCATTGCCCCATGGTTAAATAACCAATCCATACCTAGAATTACAAGTAACTTATACCCTCTTATATCTACAACACAATTTCTATAAATATGGCTAACGGGAATTATTTCTTTATTCGCAACTTCTATATTCATAGGCGGTTCTAATTCTTCCTGAGGTGAGTTTAATCATTGGGAGAATTCATGTGATACGAAAGAACAAGTAGCACCCGAATCAAATAATATGTATGCAGATATATCATTGACCGGAATAATACCTGAAACCACGTCTTTAGATGCGACCGCGTCTTGAACTGTCATGTTGAAAGTCCTTGTTGTTGGTCGATTCTGAGTTAGTGGTCCCAAAATTGTGAGATTTCCACCGCTTGATCCCCTTCCTCCATTTCCTCCACCTGAATTTTTCTTTGGGCAATTCCTGGCCTGATGATCCAATGCTCCGCAGTTGAAGCATCCATTCCTCTTTAGGGCGGGGCAATTGGGTGAAATGTGCCCCTCATGTTCGCAATTGAAGCACACATTCTTTCCCTTTAGACATGCACCCGAGTGATTCTTCCCACACTCCTTGCATGCCTCTTATCTCTTCTTTGCATCTCCCGATTTACCCCCGAAACTTACTGGGTTGTTGTTGTTATTGTTATTCCACTTCCTTTTATTCGCACCACTGCTGCTACCTTCCCCTCTATTCCCTCCTTCATTCTTCTACGTCTTCTCCTTGTTAAATTTCATTAGGGCTTCGCTTCTGCCCTCAGTAATTATGGCCTTCTCCAAAAGAGTAGCGAAACTGTTTGTTTGCAACACCGAAAGTCTGTTGTACAACCACGGCTTGAGGCCCTGCTCGAACCTCCTCGTCTTTCTCTCTTCAGTGTCGACCTGATGAGGTGCAAACCTTACCAGCTCGTTAAACCTTGCGGCGTACTGGGGTACCGTCATGTCGTCTTGTTTCAACTCTAGGAATCGCATCTCCATGTGACTTTGCATACTCACAGGAAAATAATTTTCGAAAAAGACCTCTTTAAACCTCTCCCAAGGTATCACACCTTCTCCAGCCCTGTTCTGGTTTGCTTCCCACCAGAAGTTAGCTTCACCTTTCAGCATGTACGTGGCGAAGATCATTTTCTGCTCATCTCCTACTCGGGTGATTGCAAACGCCTTTTCGATCTCTTTGACACATGACTGGGCTTCGATGGGTTCTGTGGTCCCTTTGAATTCAGGAGGTCCCACACTTTTGAAGTCCTTAAAGGTCACCACTTGGGCCGTCGGAGGGTTATTGTTATTATCCGGGATCCGATTCTGTAGTGCCCCAACTAGTAGGTCTACAAATTATTGCATGGGGTTCAGTTGATCCCCAACATTATTGGCTGACTCTTTCGGTGTTTGTTGACGACGTCTTCCCCTTAGCATTTTTTCTGATAAATAAAATTTACATGTTATCATCTCATAACTTAATCTTACAATATTTATAGCTTATATATAAGTTAATCATTGAAATTCAGATAGACACACTTAGAAGGGGGGGTTGAATAAGTGTGGGAACCAACGATGTCCAATTTTTATTTTTCTTTTTGTCAATACAGTATGCTGTATTTATGAATTCAGTTTACCGGATTAGACAATGCAGTATGCTGGATTTAAGAATTCAGTGTACTGGATTATTCAATACAGTATGCTATATTTAATAATTCAGTTTATTGAATTACCTGCGTCAAATGTTATATTGTGTTTTAGCTAATCGTATTGATAAGTCTGAAATATTACACTTATAACATTTTACTTATATAATCAATTTGAATCTTTATTTACTATGTTTTCAATGTAGAAATATAGTTTCTAGTGAGCAAGTGAAATAAGCAAAATCAAGCACAACAACACAAAGAATTTTTTACGTGGTTCGGCTCCTAACCTCTAGTCTAGTAGCCTACTCCACGTCCAATACCAACTAGTATTGGAGACTCTTTATTAATTCACTTGAATTATAACTCTAAGCTTTTACAAACCAAGTTTATCAAAATATTAATTCCTTTAGCACTTTTGCTCCTGAGCACCTTTGCTCCTTGTGCACCTATGCACACCAAAGCACTTTTGCTTCCTCAAACCTGTTTGTAAAACTCCAATCCACCTCGGATTAAAACTTTTTAGACTAACACTTAGTCTATATAAAAAAAAATGAAGATTACAGTTTAGAACATCTAGAATCAAAGCAATTAATCAATTCACAATTCAAGGCTCACTAGAAATGCAATGATCAAGACATAGAAGGATATTACCAGTTCATGCTCCACGAAATAAAACGCTGTAGAATATATTCAATAATTTCAGTGCACAACTTTTTGATTCTTGAACACAGTAGTTTGCAAGATATTCTTTTTAAGAGTTTTCACAGTGTTACCTTTCTTCCTGGACCGAAGTCCTTTTTATAGACTTAGAAAATTTTTGACCCTTGGAAAGATATTTTATTTAGTTGCCCAACATGTGACCGTTGCAGAGAGTTTATTTTCTAACCCAGCGGATGAAGGATTATCACCTCTTCAATATATAGATGCAAGCATACGGATGAAGTAAGGAGATGCAGATAGCTTTTATCAAATATATGATTTTTCACTTTACATGCACAAGTCAGGAGGGGAGAGAAGAAAGGACATTTCCTTTATACCAACTCATCAGAGCATTTAATGAAAGTGACTTTTCTTTGAAAGGAAGACTTCTCCATTTAATGAAGCAAGTACTATCATCATTACTTTTGTCCACTTAGAAAAGAGATGACTAATACATTTTCCCAATGTCATCATTACTTAGTATATCACTTTTCCAAGACCATCATTTACTTGTGAAGTACTAGTTAGTCACTTAGTATATTAAACAAATCTGTTGGTCATTACCCACTGTAAATATATATATATATATATATATATATATTTGATTTGCGGCAAGAACATGGAAATGATTTAATTATGGGAAGTATCAATTTTTATCAATCTAATCAATACCAACGGATTTAAAACAAGATTGTAAAAATAAGGGCTGTTTATTGTAAACAACCGAGTTTCATAAAATAATTCTTTTACATATTATTTTTAGACTTCTTCTATATTCCATATTTAATGCAGTGCCTTTTCGATTTCAATTCCATATTAAATGTAATTCCTCATTAAATTCAATTCCATATTAAATGCCATTTCATATTAAATATTTAATGCAAATGAGTATGCCTTAGAGCCTTGATTAATGCAAAGATCTTACAATTTAATTCCTAGAGACTCAAATGTCTTCAGTTCTTTGATTCCATATGGACAACAACTAAGAGTTCTTTTATTCCATCGAGTTCCTGAAATTACACAATAAAGGATTTAGTAGATTATGCACGTCATCATCAAAACCTAAGGGTGGAATATGATCAAGTCAACATTCTCCCCCTTTTTGATGATGACAACACCAAAATATTAGCTCCCCCTAAATTCATGCATATAACTTAAATGTATCAGATACCAGATTTCAGAAATTCATTCTAAGTTTCTGCATATGATACCATTGCCAATCTGTTAGCATCAAATAACTAAACATCAAAAATAATCCACAGTTACAGTATTGATGCTTTCTAAGCATGTGGATAAATAGAGCATGCAACATTAACTTCCATAATCAAAATCAAAAACCATAAACCAAATATTTATCCAGTACATAATTTAAACCAGAAACTTAAATCATAAGCCAATTAAAAATCGTACGTAATACCATAATCCCATGAATGTTATACCATAATCCAATGAATCCCATGAATGTTTCTCCCCCTTTGGCATCCATCAAAAAGAAGTACAGAATGGGGGGGAGGAGTCAATCAAGATCCACAACCTGGGCATTTTTTCGGTTGCGACGAGTGAAATAGCGACGATGAACAAGGCGCTGAACCTTCTCTGCCATTGACATTTCATGAGCAAACCGAGGAGGGCGAGGAATATAGGTCTCAGGGGGTATCTCTAGATCCCGAAAATCACCCGAAAACTTGGCCATCCAGTTGCATTGAGGCCATTTAGGGACAGAGGAGGACGTGTGGTCGAGGTGAAATTCCGCTCCAATCTCATTCAAACGCCGAGCGGTAAAGCGCCCTAACATCCCAATCTGATGGCTAAAAAATTTGACTTCCTGACTAAGCTGGCAAGTATTGCAGTTCAGTTTTGTTTGAAGAGCTTCAACCATCGCTGTTGTGTGAAGTTCAAAACCTGCCTGTAAATCTATGAATTCATCCTCAACACGGCGGTACAGATGGCTTACATCATCCATCCCCATGGGTAACTTACCCTTTTCTAAAATAGAGAGTCGGGTCCTAATATCAGTAATGTCCTGTTTCATGGTGTCTTGATTGGCTAAGATCTTATTCAAAAGACCTATGATTTCTGGAGAGGCAGAGATTGGAGGTGGAGTGGGTAATAGAGGGTTTGTGGAAGTGAGAGTAAGAGGAGTCTCAGCAGGAGCACGAACAAACTTGCTATCAATAAGATAGATACGAGACAGTTTAAGACTGGCAGAGTCAATGGATTCATTTAGAGACACAGAAGCTTCATTGGCAAGAGAGATTTGAAAGTGATGAAACAGTTTTGTTAGAAAGCCACCATAAGGCAGACATTTTTTGTTCTGACGGACACAACTCATCATGTGGTGTAACATCATTAGAGAGAAATTAAACTGCATACCTTTTAAAATCATGGCTATTAAAACGAGATCTTGGTAAGTAAAATCTGCACCACCACCTAGGCAGGGCAACAAATTGTATCTTACCAGTTTGTGTAAAATACATGCAATAGGAGACACTTCAACAGTCTTTGGAGTGTAAAGAGTAGACAGTGAAGAGTCATCCATCACAATACGAAGTTGTTCCATAGGAGAAAGAGGAATGAGGGCAGCACCTTTTAAAGTAAATGGACATGGTCCAGAAGAGGAAATACCCAAGATGCTTCCTAAATTAATAACAGTGAAAAACAGAGACTTCCCTTTAACGAAGGATGTATAACAGTCACCATTGGTCTCGAGATTAGTATAAAATTGCTGGACTAATCTTGGATATGCAATCGAAGGAGGAAAAATCATTGAGGATATGCCACTAGACCCGAGTAGATTTTTTAGAGGAGAGTTTTGATAATAAAACATACCCATCGTTTTTTCATAAACAAACTGTTTGTGAGCAATGGAAGTTTTAAAACGAGATTCGAAATTATTTCCTCTAAAGAAATTATTGGGAACATCAAAAAGAGTGGAAGATTTTACCAAAGGGGGTGGAGGAGGGTTTTCTGAAGATCCCGGCGGTGATGAAGGAGGATTTTCAGAGGCTCTTGAACGATTCAGTTTCTTCCCGCGAGAGGGGCCTACTGTCGGCATGGAAGGAGGGCTGGTGTTTGATTCGTTCGATGAAGATGAGTGCCCGGAACTCGTGTGCATCAACGCCGATTTCTTCATCCTTTTTGATGTTTTCTTTGCCCTGATTTGTGGATTGGAAGGTATGGTCCGATCGTCGTCGGACTCGATGATTGAGCGCTTGTTGGTACGGGTTCTCATTGTTGAAGTGGGTTTGACGAGACGATGATACCAGGGTTTGAAGGAAATAACTGATCAGTCACCAAAGTGAAAAGGTAAAGTAGGAGAGAGAGAGAGAAAGGGTCTGACGAAATTAATTGCCGCGCTTCTTCCCAATATAGACGGCGGTTCAGTTTTTCCTTTTTCAATTTTCGAAAATCTTACCTTCCAGCGTTATTTAAGGAGAATAATGATGTTGTCAATGTATCACATAAAAGCATATGATGTTATATATTCAGTACGTACATCATGCATGTCACAGTAATATGTAAACTTATCCCTTTATCAGATAGATACGTCACTTATACAGACAAGTTATACCATGCACATACCGAGTTCTCTTCTAAGAGTACAAAATCTTTCTTCACTTAATGGTTTTGTAAAAATATCTACTAGTTGATGTTCTGTAGGGATGAAAATTAATTTAATTAAACCCTTTGACACATTATCCCTTAGAAAGTGGTGTCTTACCTCAATGTGTTTTGTTCGTGAATGTAAAACAGGATTTTTTGATATGTCTATAGTGCTAGTATTATCACAATATATCGGCACACAATCACATAAAATATCAAAATCACATAGGGTTTGACGCATCCATAAAATCTGTGAACAACAACTCCCTACGGCTAGATATTCACCCTCAGTAGTGGATAGTGCGACTGAAGTTTGCTTTTTACTATGCCAGGACACTAGACTTTGTCCTAAAAATATGCAAGCACCACTGGTGCTTTTTCTATCTATTTGACATCCTGCATAGTCATCATCTGAGTAACCCATTAGTTCAAAATTATCGCAATTTGGATAAAATAAACCTAAATTGGTAGTGCCACTTAAATACTTAAAGATTCTTTTAACTGCTTGCAAATGTGACTCTTTTGGTTTTGCTTGAAACCGAGCACAAAGACATACACTATACATTATATCGGGTCTAGATGCAGTTAAATATAATAGACAACCAATCATGCCTCGATATTTTGTAATTTCTACATCTGTACCTTGATCATCTGATGTGAGTTTTATTGAAGTGCTCATGGTTGTAGCTTTTGAGTTAGATTTTTCAAACCCAAATCTTTTAAGTAATTCTTTTGTGTATTTGGTTTGATGTATATAGATCCCATCCTTTGTTTGCTTGATTTGGAGTCCCAAGAAATAATTAAGTTCACCCATTAGACTCATGTCGAATTCCTTGTGCATGCACTTGGAAAATCACTCACATAAAGATTCGTTAGAAGCACCAAATATTATATCATCTACATATATTTGCACAATAATAATCTCTTTCTTTTCATGCTTGATAAATAGAGTAGAATCGATTTTACCTCTCGTGAAGCCATTTGATAGAAGATACTTACTCAATCTCTCGTACCAAGCCCTTGGAGCTTGTTTGAGTCCATAGAGAGCTTTCTTTAATTTGTAAACATGATTCGGATACTTCTCATGCTCAAATCCAGGAGGTTGTTTTACGTATACCTCTTCATTTATGTACCCGTTGAGAAATGCGCTTTTCACATCCATTTGGTGAAGCTTGAACTTTTTATAACAAGCAAAGGCTAACAATATTCGAATAGATTCCAACCTTCCGACTGGGGCATATGTCTCTTCGTAGTCAATTCCTTCTTGTTGGTTGTATCCTTGAGCTACTAGCCTTGCTTTATTGCGTGTAATTGTCCCATACTCGACTAGCTTGTTTTTAAATACCCATTTTGTTCCAATAATGGTGATATCTTTTTGAGGAGGCATTAATTCCCATACTTGGCATCTTTCAAATTGTTGTAGTTCCTCTTGCATTGCCAATAACCAATTTTCATCTAAGATGGCTTCCTTAGCATTCTTTGGCTCAATTTGTGACAAGAATGCTGAAAATGCGCATAAATTTTGTGCCCTTCTTCTTGTGATTATTCCTTTGTTTATATCTCCAATAATATTTTCTGGGGGGTGATTTTTAAGGTGTCTTGCAGTCTTTGGCATCTGGATATTATGCATGATCTCTTCTTGTTGATCATCATCCTGAGTATGTTCTTCAATGTCTTGAGATAAGTCTGATTCTTGTTCCTACTGGTTGTCCAATTCAGTTTGCTGAATCTGATCATTCGGTTTGCTGAATTGGTCTTTTTGGTTTGCTGGATTCGCAGCAGTTTCCAAATTTCCTGCATCTTCTTCTCTTTCTTTAGGAAGATCATTGTTAGTTTCATTAAATGTGACATGAATAGATTCTTCGATGCAAGATTTTTTAACATTGAATAAACGATAAGCTTTACTATTTTGAGAATAACCAATGAAAATTCCTTCATAAGATCTAGCATCAAATTTTCCTAAATTATTGCTAGTATTTAAAATAAAACATTTTGACCCAAATACTTTGAAATAGCTTATATTAGGAATTTTATTATTTAATAACTCATAAGGCGTTTTCAAAATAATTGGACGAATGAGTATTCTATTTAAAACATAGCAAGATGTGTTTACTGCCTCAGCCCAAAATTTCTTTGGAAGTTTACTTTCATGTAACAAAGTTCTAGCTGTTTCTTGCAATGTTCTATTCTTTCTTTCCACCACCCCATTTTGTTGAGGTGTCCTTGGTGCTGAAAATTCGTGACTAATCCCTTTTTGATCACAGAAAGAAATGAAATATTTTTGAAATTCTCCACCATGATCACTTCGAATTCTTATGAGTTTAAGATTATATTTCGTTTCCAAATTTCTTGTAAGTTTTTCAAATTCTCTAAATGCTTCATCTTTAGTCCTAAGAAAGGTTACCCAAGTGTATCTAGAGAAATCATCAACTATGACAAACGCATAAAATTTACTATTTAAGCTAGCATGCCTTTCTGGTCCGAATAAATCGAGATGAAGTAATTGCAAGGGAGAAGAAGTTGATACCATTTTCTTAGCAGTAAATGATGTTCTTACTTGCTTTCCGAGTTGACAGGGACACATATCCCGTTCTTTTCAAAGTTTATTTTAGGCAATCCTCTCACGAGATCTTTCGAGGACAATTTCTTAATCAAATCCATGTGAACATGTCCCATTCTTTTGTGCCATAGATTAGCTTCATCTTGTATTGTAGAAAGACATAATTCTTCATCCTGTTGCTCGAAGTCAAGAGTATATATATTTCCTTCTCTTTGTGCAACTAAAGTAACATTGTTAGTACCATGAAATATTGTACATTTATCTTTCTCAAAATTCACTTGATGACCATTGTTCATTAATTGACTGATACTTATAAGATTAAATTCAAGTCCACTAACTAGATAAACATTATTAATGTTAACTTTACCATTACCTATTTTACCTTTTCCCACTATCTTGCAAGTTTTGTTGTCTCCAAATGTGACTGTTCCATTCTTCCTTTTGAGAGATAGTTTCAAGAACTTCGATTTGTCACCCGTCATGTGACGAGAGCATCCGCTATCAAGAATCCATTTCTGAGAAGGAACCTTTGCCTTTAAACACACCTAGCAAAAGAAATGTATTTCATATTTTTGGTACCCATATCTTTTTGGGTCCACTAGAGTTAGTTACAGGTAAATCACCTTTTCTCATCCATACCATTTTGATTTTGTTACTCTTTCTACAATTAACATCTAAGTGCCCTTTTGTGCCACAATTTTTACATGTAGTGAAAGGTGAGCAATAATTCAATTTAAACAAGGATTTGGATTTCAACATTTTTACATTACTCTTTTTGTGTATTGAATTATAGCCAATTCCCTGTCTATCAAGACTAGATCTTTGTTTGCCTAGCATAACGGTTAAGTTTTCTTCTCCTTGAACAAATCTAGCTAAAGATAGTTTCAATGCATCTATTTCTTCTTGTAATTTATTAGATGAAGTATTTTCAAAGTGAGTTTCTCCACTAAATGCATCAATACATACATCTTTCATTTTTACTTCATTAGTTAACTTCTCCACTCCTTTAGTCAAATGATCTACCCTATTGAGAAGTATTTTGTTATAATTTTCTAGGTAATCATTTTTAGCAATTAAAATCCTTTCTTCTTTAGATGATGCCTCTTTTTCACTTTCTTTCTTTTCATCTATTAATGAATCAACTTCACTCATTAAAGAAACTACCAAGTCTTTTAGATAGGCATTCTTTTCTTTAAATTTTTCATTTTCTTGTTTTAAAAGATTATAGTCAGAAATTGATACCTCACTTGATTCACCTTCAAGTCCCATGAAGCATATTTGTGCTACTTCGTCGTTTGCATTAATTTCCACTTCGGACTCATCATCACTCCATGTGACTAGAGCTTTATTCTTTCTATTGTCTTTGTAGCTTGTTTTGCCTTTGTTCTTTAGTTTAAAGCAATCCTTTTTGAAGTGGCCTGGACGTCCGCATTCATAACATGTTTCTTCATTTTGCTTTCCTTTGGACTTATTTGGAGTGAAGTCATTCTTTCTTTTATTCTTCCTTTGTAATAGTTCTTTGAGTCTTCTTGAAATCATGGCTATTTCCTCATCGGAATCATCATTCAGCTCTTCTTCATTTCCTGCACTAAGAGTTAAGACTTTTCTTCGAGGGGTTTCCTCCTCATCATCAAATCTTTTTAATTAATGTTCATATTCTTCTAATTCTCCAAATAATGTTAAAGTATCCATAGTAGAAATGTTAAGAGAATCTTGAAGAGTAGTAACCTTAGAAGCAAACCTTTTAGGCATAGCCCGAAGTAACTTACGATTGACTTCACTTTGTGGAATTGACTTGTCAAATAATTTTAAGGAATTCATAAGAACTAGAAAACGGGCTTGAGCCATTTTGATGGTTTCATCTTTTTCGAGTTTGAACATTTCATAGTCATGCATGAGCATACTTAATTTGACTTCTCTCACTTTCGAAGTCCCTTCATGGCTTCCTATCAGAGTGTCCCACATCTCTTTAGCCGTATTGCATGATGTTACTTTATCTATCTCGGATTGCACCATGCCGCTGAGTAATGTGTTCATAGCTTTTGAATCATATGAAACCATGTAGGCTTCGGTTGAATCCATCTCCAATAGAGTCTTTGGAGTGCCATCCTCTTTTCTTGGAATAACAGGACCATTCTCAACAACCCACCATTCCCAAGGATCTCTTTTAAGGTAGATCCTCATTCGGAATTTCCAGTAGTTGTAATTTTCAGCTCTATGCAGAAGAGGAGGCCTATTGGTTGATTAACCTTCTTGAAAGTTGTTCCCAAACTGTGCCATGCTAGAATCTTTCCCTACAAGTCAGCTTTAAGACCAAGATAAGTAGAGCCAAGCTCTGATACCAAATGAAATTCAGATAGACACACTTAGAAGGGGGGTTGAATAAGTGTGGGAACCAACGATGTCCAATTTTTATTTTTCTTTTTGTCAATTCAGTATGCTGTATTTATGAATTCAGTTTACCGGATTAGACAATGCAGTATGCTGGATAAAAGAATTCAGTGTACTGGATTATTCAATACAGTATGCTATATTTAATAATTCAGTTTATTGAATTACCTGCGTCAAATGTTATATTGTGTTTTAGCTAATCGTATTGATAAGTCTGAAATATTACACTTATAACATTTTACTTATATAATCAATTTGAATCTTTATTTACTATGTTTTCAATGTAGAAATATAGTTTCTAGTGAGCAAGTGAAATAAGCAAAATCAAGCACAACAACACAAAGAATTTTTTACGTGGTTCGGCTCCTAACCTCTAGTCTAGTAGCCTACTCCACGTCCAATACCAACTAGTATTGGAGACTCTTTATTAATTCACTTGAATTACAACTCTAAGCTTTTACAAACCAAGTTTATCAAAATATTAATTCCTTTAGCACTTTTGCTCCTGAGCACCTTTGCTCCTTGTGCACCTATGCACACCAAAGCACTTTTGCTTCTTCAAACCTGTTTGTAAAACTCCAATCCACCTCGGATTAAAACTTTTTAGACTAACACTTAGTCTATATAAAAAAAATGAAGATTACAGTTTAGAACATCTAGGATCAAAGCAATTAATCAATTCACAATTCAAGGCTCACTAGAAATGCAATGATCAAGACATAGAAGGATATTACCAGTTCATGCTCCACGAAATAAAACGCTGTAGAATATATTCAATAATTTCAGTGCACAGCTTTTTGATTCTTGAACACAGTAGTTTGCAAGATATTCTTTTTAAGAGTTTTCACAGTGTTACCTTTCTTCCTGGACCGAAGTCCTTTTTATAGACTTAGAAAAATTTTGACCATTGGAAAGATATTTTATTTAATTGCCCAACATGTGACCGTTGCAGAGAGTTTATTTTCTAACCCATCGGATGAAGGATTATCACCTCTTCCATATATAGATGCAAGCATATGGATGAAGTAAGGAGATGCAGATAGCTTTTATCAAATATATGATTTTTCACTTTACACGCACAAGTCAGGAGGGGAGAGAAGAAAGGACATTTCCTTTATACCAACTCGTCAGAGCATTTAATGAAAGTGACTTTTCTTTGAAAGGAAGACTTCTCCATTTAATGAAGCAAGTACTATCATCATTACTTTTGTCCACTTAGAAAAGAGATTACTAATACCTTTTCCCAATGTCATCATTACTTAGTATATCACTTTTCCAAGACCATCATTTACTTGTGAAGTACTAGTTAGTCACTTAGTATATTAAACAAATCTGTTGGTCATTACCCACTGTAAATATATATATATATATATATATATATATAGATTTGCGGCAGGAACATGGAAATGATTTAATTATGGGAAGTATCAATCTAATCAATACCAACGGATTTAAAACAAGATTGTAAAAATAAGGGCTGTTTATTGTAAACAACCGAGTTTCATAAAATAATTCTTTTACATATTATTTTTAGACTTCTTCTATATTCCATATTTAATGCAGTGCCTTTTCGATTTCAATTCCATATTAAATGCAATTCCTCATTAAATTCAATTCCATATTAAATGCCATTCCATATTAAATGTTTAATGCAAATGAGTATGCCCTA
This sequence comes from Aralia elata, assembly GCA_034770075.1. Lineage (NCBI taxonomy): Eukaryota > Viridiplantae > Streptophyta > Magnoliopsida > Apiales > Araliaceae > Aralia > Aralia elata. Next base: position 37,531,513 of record CM068380.1, on the reverse strand, counting down.
GAGCCTTGATTGGAAAAAGATTAATGCAAAGATCTTACAATTTAATTCCTAGAGACTCAAATGTCTTCAGTTCTTTGATTCCATATGGACAGCAACTAAGAGTTCTTTTATTCCATCGAGTTCCTGAAATTACACAATAAAGGATTTAGTAGATTATGCACGTCATCATCAAAACCTAAGGGTGAAATATGATCAAGTCAACAATCATCACATCACACATATAAATAAACATATCTTAGTAATTTGAAAAACCATAAAACCAAGGTACTTAACATCTTATGGCAAATTGCCATTTACATCCCTTAACTTAAAACTGAAAATAAAATATTTACATCAGTAGATAAGCGTTCGATACGACACTAATAAAAAGTTCATAACAATATAAACTTAAAGACCCCTCCTCATAGCATCTTCATACTCCTCATATGCCATGTCCAGACTAGCCCTCGGCTTATAGAGTGTCTAGACCGGTGCTCCTCACGCGGAAAATGGTACACCCTATGCTGGAACCTGCCATGCGCTGAGCTAAACGCGTACTGCATCCTGTCCATCCTAACCTTCTTATTCCTTACCTCATACTCTAACTCATCCCTCTGGTTTTGAGCCCTTACACGGCCTTTCATCTCATCCCTTCAGTAAGTGGTAATCAACTGTTTATCTGTTTGAAGACCCTGAACTCTCGCCTCCAATCCGTTTATCGTATTTCCCAAGTGGGACCGGATGGCCTCCTTTTCTACCCTCAACCTATCTGCCTTCTGGTCTGATGCACGCAGCTTGTCAGCCAGATCTGCGTTCCTAACCATCAGATGATGCACCAATGCCCCGAGCAGTGCCACTGCCCCCTTATCTTCTTGGTACTGTTCCTCCAACTCATGGACTCGATCATCCAACTTCGTGTTCCTGTCCATCAACTCATCTAGCAGTCTATCCTCCGGTGCTTCCTCAGAGTCCTCCTCGGGCTCCTCTTCCTCGGGATCCTCCTCAGAAATCCTCCTCAGGGTCCTCATCTGGGTCTGAATCAGCTGCTGCCTCAGCTATGGGCAGAGGTACAGTTGCTATTAACTGCTTACTAACCACATGGATATCTCTAATCTCCTCTTCTCCTGACATCCTATAATCAAAACAAATAACTAGATTAGTATTTTAAAAATAAACATTTTTTTTAGTAAAAGTAACTAGACTCAACACTTTAAACTCTATGTGAGTTCATCTCTTTCTATCTCCACTAATTTCTCTACAGTTATAATCTAAGGTTCTCCTACCTAAGGTTTATAACCTACAGCTTTGATACTAACCTGTGACGCCCCCAAATCCGTGTATCATCAAACACAAGATATGGTGCTCACGATACATCTTACACCATCATCTTTCTAAATAAACCTCATAAATTAATAATAATAATAATAATAATAATAATATATAATAACATCCAAATAAAATCCCAGGTTTACATAACCTTAAATAATCTTAAACTTAGCGTTTATCGCTACATTACATCAACGCGGAAATCTAAATCTATTACAAAAATAAACTTTCAATTCTTCATCTTAGCTTTTCCCTTGTCCTTACCTGAGCCCTCTGCCTTCTCACCCTTAATTGAAATGTTAAAGCAAGAATGAACACAAATTGCCTAGCAAGTATATACAATAATATGATAATGAATATCAAGAGTAAAATCATTTGTTTTGACATTTCTCCATAATCAAAAGAATAATCAAGCAGTAGTGTCGAATGTCAAAGACAAGAGTTCTAGAATTTTCAACAGCATACTAAGGGGTATAAGAACCCTGAACATTATTTTTTTAATTCATCGAAAACCATCAGAAGTTTTGACAATCAAATAGACTGTAAAATATTCTCCGCAAGTACTTCAGGTGATCAGCCTTTCGTACCCTATATTGTGCACAAGTATAAAGTTTAATCGCATAAGCGTAAATGGGACTATATGCTCGGCATCAGTTTTACCCCGTTAATCGGGTTGTTCATCTTAGTTGTCATGCGGGACCGCACCAAAAAAACTTGGATTGGTAGACTTAAGTAGCTACAATAAAGTTGAATAACTCAAATGATAAGTTTTTCGCATCATTAGAATCTAGCCGGAACAAAAGGCCAAAAATCATTCTTGAAAACAGTTCACATTTAATTAAGAATTTATACACAATTTTAAGAGAGTCATCCACAATTGCACTTAAACAAGACATAAACTCGAATGAGATATAACTTGCAACATGAGACGGTTGTAAATAAATTTCATATATTAGAGAACTTACTTTCATAGGAACAAAATGAAGTAAGATAGGATACTTGCCTTTCGCGTAGTTTACGTTTACTGCTTAACTATACTTCAAATAACCTATATATTCATATATAGATATTCATTAGCCTTCTATACTCATTAACAGACTCTCAGATCATAATCATTCAACACATACCTTATGTAACTGCTCCATACTTACAGATATGTATTCCAGTCATACACTTAGTCAAGTATACATTCACATCAAATAATCATATAACTCAAATTCTTGCTTTTATTTTTACTTCAAAGGTTTCATTTATAAGTCCCTTTAGACCTTTTGAAACCTTGATTCTAAATAATCAGTACAAGTATGCCAATTGCCACATAACAAAACTTATAAGAGCTTATTATATAAGTATCAAGCCTTAGTTCACAAAATAGAACCTCTTGGTAACTCTACAGCACGGCACGACCGCGCTGCATTTATGCCTTGGTGTGGCGCAACCGCGCTACTCCCTTTCAGCCCATAATTGAGGTTTTTATGCACAACTCATTTACTAGCATGTTGGGGTCTTTGTATACAACACATACACACAATAACCTAGAAACTTAGAACCAAAATAATCCATGCATTCAATATTCAGTTAACACATTTTGAAAATTTCCTTTTTAAAAACAAGTTTAATAGTTCTTTTCTTTAAAGACTGGCCAAGATCATATTTGACCCTCAGATTATTGCTACATAGATTCTTATACACATGTTCAATGTTAATAGAATATATCTACGTCATTTCTTATCAAATCATAGTTTACAATTCAACTTTGTGATAACGTATTCATGATATAACTTAATAGGTGTTTAAAGCTTCTTCATGCTCATTATTCTAGGTTACGTTGGGTTCTAAAGGCTGAGTAATTTAACAGAAAACATCAGTTTCTGTTATGGTGCAGGCGCGACCGCGACCTATTTAGCCTTGGTACCAGCGCAACCGCGCTTGTACGCAGACATAAGTGCTGCGACTGCTGCGAACCAGACTTCCAAAAATCCATACAATAGCAATTTAGACACACCCAAACATTATAAACTCAACCAAAACAGCATATCATATATTCTTAACTATTCTAATAGCATCAACAACACTATTAGCCAATTTAGAGTCTCCAAAACAAGCCATTTTTGTGCATATTTTACTAAATACCAATTTATTCCTCCTAAACACATTTTCATGTATTTGATCACTCGAAATCCTTATAAACAACATATATAACCATACTCAGACTAAACAAGTTGTATATAGCATGTACACAACAACACGAGTTGTAACTTCACCAAATTCATGTTTTTATACAATAATACTCATTTAAGCAATTTAACAAACATTGGCATACACAACATAAATTTATGAATTTTTGTGTATTTAGAACATGATTATTCCAGAACTTTTATTCTTGACATCCTAATATCAACAATTAACAACAACATGGTAAACACATAGCCACAAACAAACCACTTACCAAAAGATATGCATTATTCTCACTATTTTCTTATATGAAAACCAAAAGGTCCATAGGATTACCTCTTGAATGAATTCCTCTTGATTTACAGAGATTATGCTAATCTTCTAGTTTGCCTAATCCTCAGCAATCCCCCAAAATCACCAAGCTCTCTTAAACTTCTCTCTCTCTATCTCTCTCTCTCAATTTTCTCTTTCGGGTAGGAAGTGTTTAGCAAAAAGGAGAAGTGTTTTTGGTAGAGAGTTTATATGTAATTGTTGGTGACTGAATTATCCAGCCCTTTCATCTTCAATCATCAATTTCCAAACTTTAATCTCCATGAATCAAATGAATTAGTGAGGGGGTTATGGAAATGAAAAGTCTTGGAATACATAAAATGAAAATATAACTCCCTCCCTTCTATTTAATTCTTGCATAACCGTGTCTCTTCTCATTTTGTCCCAATTCATCAGTCACGTGGGTCCCATCAGCTGATCCATTTTCATTTTATTTTTAAATTAATTCAATCAACCAATTAATAAGTCATTTGATCATTTTGCCCTCCGGAATCAACATTTTCGATACTATAGTCGATTCCTACTAAAATCAGCATTCCGAATGTCGTGGGAATATTCGTTTTGTCAAATTAGCTTCCGAAATTCGAGTTTGACTTTTTACCTGAAAAAGTCAGCTGGTTGACTTTGACCAAAATGTCAACCCCTACACATTTTGTACTTTCAGTCCATACTTACTAATTTCGACGTTCCGTACTCAAATATACACTTCGCGTCATCAAATTCCACTCTGAACTCAAATTCAGTTTTAATTACATTCCTTGCAATTTATTAAAAGTATCAACTTTTAGTTAATTCAAATAGTTAAATTAACCAAAACCAACTATTTAAATTCATCTCGTCACATGACTCTATCAAATATATATATATATATATATATATATATATAACACATATACATATAATAATTGAAAACACATAAGAGTTTCTCATAAACTCTATTTATTATAAGTATTACAATTCGACCACGGATATTACAGGGGCATTTAATAGGAACCCCACCGGAGTACCCGCAAATCCACCAGCTGTGCAAGTTGCCAACTTTAAGGATTTTAAAAGTGTGGGTCCGCCCGAGTTTAAGGGGACCACTGAGCCTAGTATGATAAGTTATACTTTGATATGTCCCTTAAGACCCTTAAGGTATATCAAAAGGTATTATTAGGTATAATAAGTTGTACATGGAGATAAGTGAATAGTCAACAAAGAATCTACTACTTCTAGTAAAAGGAGAAAATGTCCTATGTGATTCGATAAATGACAACTCAGAAGTCTTTGGTCAAAGTAGAATGAAATTAGAAAGGTGTTTCTAATTTGCATTAATCATAATTTTGTATTTAAGTATCGAAATACATATAATCAAATAAAATAAGACTTGACAGTAATTTCATATCTTATATTTGATTGGGACATTGTATAGTAGAAGGATTGAATTGTACGATAATTATTCTTTGAAAGGTTCTTTTATGATTAATGTTGAAATTTATATTATCTGGAAAGTCGTTGATCACTAATGGGACTTACCCTTATTGTAGAATAAATATTATTTATTTAAATGAATTAAATAGTTTAATTTATTTATTTAAATAAGATTAGAATTGTTCTAATTTATTAATTCACTACCGATTTAATATGGAGAACCTAAAGGGTCACACTAAAAAAGAAAAATATTTATTTAAGATGTAAATGACATAATCGTAATAATAAGTTAAGTACATTTAATTTAATCTATGGTGGTAGAATAAATTAAATAGCTTAATATTTATTATTTAATATTTTAAAAATATTAAATATAAATTAATAAAAGGAGTCTTATTATTATTATTACTATTATTATTATTTAATTCCTAAAATGGTTTGGGAATTAATTAATAAAAGTACTCTCATAAATTTCTAATTGGATTAGGAGTTTATTTAATTAAAAGAGTTTAATTAAAATAAAACCCTATTTCTAAATAGTTTAGGAGGGTTGCCTATATATATAAATAAGAGGAGTCTTATTATGGATTCGGGTTAAACACACTTCTAATAGTTGGGAGAGTATTTACAATTTTTATAGAGATAGAAAATAGGATTTGCCAGCACCCATCTTCTAGAATACGTATTATTCCTTGGTGGATCACCTCTAGAGGCCAAACACTTGGGTGGCTAACGTTGATCAAAGGAAGAAATCTAATCGGTGAATTTTAAGGAGAACACGAAAGGATTTGGAGTTGAACTTGTACCTGAGGAAGCACGGTTCTACGAGAGTATAATTCTTATTCTCTATCTCTTTCGCTTAATTGATAATTGAGCACAAGGAAAGATCATGGTGATGGTTTGTATAAAAATTTTAAAATCCAATTTTATTGCGCTTCCGCTATATTTATGTAATTTGATTGCATGCTCGCGCTATATACAAACCTAACACACTTACATACACATAGTCTAGATCATAATTTGACCTTAAATCACATAACAAATAATATTATCCATAAAAACTCATTTTATTAGATAAATATTCTTAAACTTAATTAGAAGGTTAATCAATATTTACAATCGTTACAAAAGATATACCTTATGAAGATAATTCAACTCCTTGATTGATCTTCAAGTTCCAATCCTTTGATCCTCCACGCTTCTTCGAATCCACGGATCAAATATTAGCTACTCAGTGTATGCAGCGCTCTAAAGGTGATCCACCAAGAGATGATTATTGAAGAAACAAATTTAGGTTTCTCCAAAACTTGGGTGGCTAACCCTAATTCTCTCACTTTCTCCTAACTCCTTAGGTTGTATAGAATTGTAGAATCCCAATAGCAATTAGAATGTGTGTTTGGTAACCCTAATCTATCATAAGGCATCTCCTTATATAGACTAATCCTCATCCTAAACCATTTAGGACTTGCAGTTTTAATTTAATCCCTAAACTATTTAGGAACTAAATTATTTATAATAATAATAATAATAATAATAATAATAATAATAATAATAAAACTCCTCTTATTAATTTATAATTAGCATTTCTACACATACTAAATTATTATTATTAAGTCAATTAATTCTAAAATAATATTTTTCTTTTATGTTGTGACCCTTTAGGTTCAATATTATACCGGTAGTAGAATAAATAAATTAGAACCATTATAATATTATTTATAATGAATTAAACTCCTTTAATTCAAATATAAATAAATTATAAGTATTCTACATCATTTGTGACTCCTCTCAACATATCATAATTATCCGGATAATATGAAATCAACATTTAATCACAAAGAACCTATTCCGTAAATAGTTACCGTACAATTCAATCCTTTTACCATACAATGTCTCAATCAAATATAAAACATGAAATTTTTGTCAAGTTTTATGTATTTGATCATATGCATTTCGATTCTAAAATGCACAAATCTGCTTAATGTAAATTAAAACTGAAAATAGTATGCACACAAGCCAATCATATTTGATATGATGTAGCATATATTTTGTAATCTTATTCGGTTAATAAAGGCATTTTACATTATCTACATGGTGCTATTATATTAAATGTGATAAACCCATAGTTTTGAGCAATGCTTTTAGAATCATGATGGGGATCATTCTAATGAGATCTAAATTCTAGATAGCTCACAAACTAAAATCGTTCCTAATCGATGGATTACTAAAAAGGGGATTAGTGAATCCGGATAGATTAGTACATACTTTGCTTGGTCTTATGAAGAGGATGATTGATCTCATAATCATTTGTGTGGAGACACTAAAGCAAGTATGTAGGTGCTTATTAGAGAATAAGTTCACTGAACGTGGCTCGCTAAGGAATACCTAATGGAGTTTTACTAACCTGTCAATAGGAATTCCTCTAGTGATAGTAGTACAAGTGATCCTTGGACTTGAGATCATCATAGTATCTTGTGTATGATGAGTTATACTTTGACATGTCCCTTAAGACCTTTAGGGTATATCAAATGGTATGATTGGGTATAATAAGTTATACATGGAGATAGGTGAATGATCAACAAAGAATCTACCACTTCTAGTAAAAGGAGAGAATGTCCTATGTGATTCGATAAATGACGACTCAGAAGTCTTTGGCCAAAGCAGAATGAAATTAGAAAGGAGTTTCTAATTTGCATTATCAGAGTTGTGCATTTGAGAATCAAAATGCATATAATTAAATAAAATAAGACTTGACAGTAATTCCACGTCTTATATTTAATTGGGACATTGTATGGTAGAAGGATTGAATTGTACGGTAACTATTCACTGAAAGGTTCTTTTGTGATTAATGTTGAAATCTATATTATCTGGAAAGTCGTTGATCGCTAAGGGGGCTTACCCTTATTGGAGAATAAATATTATTTATTTAAATGAATTAAATAGTTTAATTTATTTATTTAAATAAGATTAGAATTATTCTAATTGATTTATTCACAACCGATTTAATATGGAGAACCTAAAGGGTCACACCACAAAAGAAAAATATTTGTTTAAGAAGTAAATGACATAATTGTAATAATAAGTTAAGTGTATTTAATTTAATCTATGGAGATAGAATAAATTAAATAGCTTAATATTTATTATTTAATATTTTGGAAATATTAAATATAAATTAATAAGAGGAGTCTTATTATTATTATTATTACAATTACTATTATTTAATTCCTAATAGGGATTGAGAATTAATTAATAGAATTACTCTTTCATGAATTCCTAATTGGATTAGGAGTTCAATTAATTAAAGGAGTTTAATTAAAATAAAACCCCCAATCCTAAATAGTTTAGGAAGGTTCCCTATATCTATAAATGAGAGGAGTCTTATCATGATTTAGGGTTAGACAGTTACACACTCTTCCATAAGAATTGGAGAGAGTGAGAGTGTGACACCCCCAAATCCAGGTACTTAATTCCCACAGATTTGGTGTTAACTATCTCATTCAATCACTTCTAATTACCCAATATTAAGAACAATAAAATAAACTTAAAGAAACATCTTCCCAAAATGGGTTACATCACCAACTATTAAACAATCAAATCCTAGGTTATCTTAACCTTAATACATCAAATGCGGAATAAAACATAATTTTAAACAAGTCTTTGATACAAATAAACATCAAGTGGATGATAAATCTTTTGCTACTTTGGCATCTTGCCCTTGCCTTTACTCGTGGACGGTTCGTCCTGCTTTTCTGGCTTAGCTGCAATGATTAATGCAAGAGTGAGCAAACAATTGCTCACAAGTACGATAACAATAATATTTAAATGAAATGGATTTCAACTGAGGAATAATAGTTTTCTAAATCTCAGTCAATAAATGATCAAAGTCTAAAAGCTCGTTAGAATGCTTGATTCCAAGGAAAATAGAATTCAAGATTTAGAAATTATATCTGAGGGTCACAAGACCTCGAACTATGTCCTAGGTTAACAGGTATTTCTACTGCAACCTTTAACAGTCATATAGACTATGGACCAACATCTCGTACTCAGGGGGATCAGCCCTTTGTACAATGTATTGTGCACAAACATTTTAACGTTGTCGCATAAGTAATCCCCTATATTAGGGTTGTTCATCTCAGTTTATCGTCTGAATCCGTACCAAAAGGAACTTGGCTTGGAACAAGTATAGAAAATATTCTAAGTCTTTGAAATCGCCCATCAACTAAGGACTAGCTGAATCAATAAGGGTTTGCTAGTCTAGTTCATCAATAGAGTTTGTTCAATAGAAACTATACTCGAAATTTGAATAACAAACAATGATTGAAATAAAGCTTAAGTACGTAACATGATAGTAACCTTGCTTGAATATCAATAAGCTAAGGTCATAAGCTTGCTCAATATAAATAAACTTGCATTGAATAAATTAATAAGTTAAAAGGAAAGAATAACTTGCTCAACGTAAAAGTAATAAGTTGAGATAAGGAACTTGCCTCAAGCGTAGATTACAAATTAAATATCTCACGATCCTTAAACAACCTATACATTTAATTATAAGATGGTAACATAATAGTCACAAGATTAAAAGCATTCTAGGCTTGCTCTCTAACCCATTTTATTATAATATCTCATTTAGCAAACCATAATCAACAAGTTTCAATTATCTTGGAATTTCATTAATTACTTAATACATTATTATGGGTCTTAACACATAGCAAGAACCATAAAATAGATTAATAAAATATTTTTTTTTACTGTTCCACCGCCGGGGCGGGAAAAAAACTTAACAAAATCACGCCGGGGCGAAGAAAAATCAGCACATTTCTCTCGCCGGGGCGAGAGACTCGGCAGTTGTCTTCCCCAGCTCGCGAACCAGTGAAAACTTAGACCAAATTTGGCCAAATTTTCCGAATTCTACCATCCAGTAAACAAATTAAATATACCCAGACATCATATATGATACAAAACATTACCCAACAAGTTTTCTAAACATTTTAATCATTCTAACACATAAACAACTAATTTAAATCAAAAATTCTCTGTTAAAACCAAATATTCAAGTTTTAACCGTTCTCATGAAATTAAACTCTGTAAATTCATTTTTCAACCAATTAAAACCATTCTTCTTGCATTATTCTTGTTTTTCATCACATAATCATAAACAATTATTAAATCACCGATTAATAACCAAATTGAATCATCAATTTTCATACAAATATGTCATACATGAAATAAAGCTCTGTAAAACTAAGAACTCAATTCTAAAGCATGTTTTCATGAATTAATTCTTCAAGCTAGTTTATAATCATCACATAATCTCTAATACATGCTTACTAACAATTATAACCAAGTAATTCATGTATTTAGCATATAAATTTATATACAGTGAAATAAAAATCATATACAGAGAAGTAAAATAATAAGAATATAATGAAAAACAAAACTAATAAGAATTATACCTTCAAGCTATGTATATAATTCCTTAGCTTAGCACTTCCCTTCCTTCTCTTTCTCAATTCACAAAGCTCTCAATTCTCTCTTCTCACAACTCTCAAGCTCTCTCTTGTTTTCTCTGTATTTTTCTTTTCTCTTTGAACTCTGTTCTTTCTCTTCTTTCTTTTCTTTTCTTAACTGACGTACTTTAAAAAAATAAAACTGATGAAAATAAAAACAAATAAAAACTGATACTTAATATAATAATAACGTATCATCAGTTATAAAATTTCAAAAGCCACAAGGCTTGTTTGGCAAATACAAATTAAAATAATCTATTATTCTAACTAAAGGTCTTAAGGCCTTGTTTGGTAAAACACAAATAAAATAACCCATTATTTTCAAACAAAGATCATAGGGCCTTGTTTGGTAAAACTGAATTAAATACTTTCTCATTTATTTTAATAAATTATTATAACATATAGTTTTAAAATGTCACACTTCTAATTTAATTGAACTTATTATTAAATAAATTCAATTAAACCTTACTAACTAAATTAATAATTTCATTTAACAAATAACAATAACACCAAATAAATTCGCTTATTCAAATAAATTATTTATTCAAATAAACCTTTTCATCATCTAATTTAACCATTAAATTAAATTAGAATAAATATAACAAATCACATTCAAATAACATTTAACATTATTAAACTTAACATATATCCACTTTACAAAAACTTAATAAATTATTTATTTAGCTCAATAAATTAATAAAATATTTATATAATTCAATAAATATTTTTATTCAATCATAAAAATTGCATTCGTTATAGAGAGTACTTGCAATTTCTATAGAGATAGAAACTAGGGTTTTGCCAACACCCATCTTCTTGAACAACTATTATTCCTTGGTGGATCACCTCTAGAGGCCAAACACTTGGGTGGCTAACGTTGATCAAAGGAAGGAATTTAATTGGTGGAATTTAAGGAGAACACGAAGGATTTTGAGGTGAACTCGTACCTGTGGAAGCATGGTTCTACAAGGGTATGATTCTCATACTTTATCTCTTTCATTTAATTGATAATTGAGCACATGGATGATCATGGTGATGGTTTGTATGAAAATTTTTAAAATCCGTTTTATCGTGCTTCCGCACTATTTATGTAATTTGATTGCATGTTTGCGCTATATACAAACCTAACAGTGGTATCAGAGCCTAACCTTGTGCTAATTATCGATTATTATGATTCCATGTATGTATGGGTATGCGATTGGATCGATTTTCTGGGCAAAGAAAAAAAAAATTCGAAGTCTGCTACGCGGCGTGGCCGCGCCGCTTCCAGTTCATTCTGGAGCGCGGTCGCGCCCGAACCCAAAAATCGTTTCTGGGGGTGCAGCGCGGCCGCGCCGCGCCTAGTTCATTTTGGAGCGCGGCCGCGCTGGTCTGCAGATTTTGAAAATTTTTTATTTTAATTTTATTTATTTTCAATTAAGATAAAAGGTTTATTTTGAATTGAAATATAATTAAAATTACAAGTTTTATTTTAACTTGGAATGAGATTCCACGTTAACTAGAATAAAGGAGTTTATTCTATTGTGGAATAAGATTCCATGTTTCCTAGAATAAAGGAGTTTATTCACATATGGAATAGCATTCCATGTTTCCTTAAAAATAAAGATGTTTATTTTGATAAGGAATAAGATTCAACATATTTTATTTTCCAACAATTTTAAGTTAAAAATAAAGGTGTTTATTTTAAACTTGAAATTGGTTTCCATATTAATTAAAATAAAAGTGTTTTATTTTGATTTGGAATTTGATTAAAAATAAAGGAGTTTATTTTTATTCAAAATTGGATAAAATAAAATAATTAAGTTTATTATGATTTAAATTTTGATTAAAATAAAAGAGTTTATTTTGTTTCAAAAATTGGATTTCTGTAAACTTTTAATTGCCCATTAAATGATATCAATGCATATATGGAATGGTTTTATTATTCATGAGATGAATGTTATTTATTGATACATATGGAGATATGTACGATAATAAATAGGGATTGATTACGGACTACTGACCAATGTGTGATTGGATTTATTTTAGTGGATGCTTGAATGAATGGGTTTTTTTATAAATGGTGTCTGTGTACCTCGTCTTCTCTAGTTTTTCTTGATGTAAATTCTATCTCCCTCCTATGTACTTCCCCTTGACTGCTGATCAAGGTTTCTATTTATTGTAAATAGTTTTTGTAATAGGACTAGTTAGAATTAATTTTGAAGAATTGAAGACAAAGAAGTAAGGAGCCCTTGAAGACCCGTTTGTAATGGAGCCTGGGTTTAAATGTAATAGTTATATTTAAATTTAATTCTTGCACCCTAGGTTTGACCTTTTGGTTCACTTGGTGGCTCTAGTGAACCAAACTAGAATAAAAGTCCATAATCAATCCGGGTAGAATATAGTATTTTATATGTGCATGCTTACTATATATATTATATATTATACAACATGCTTCGCATGTAAAATAATATGACGTGTATTATATATATATATATGTGCATGCGCGCTAAACAAGATGAGACAAATAATAACAAACCCCTCAAAGAAATTATATTAAGGCCTAAGCGTTCAAAGATATTAGGAATATCGAACGTCGCCTTCTAGCATGGTAAAATAATAGAGTATTAAATATTTAAGATGTTGTTTTATCACATTTGATGCTTATAAATAGACTGAACGATGCTGTTTTGTTGTGCACACACAAGGACAGTGTTTTTCTTTCGAATATATTGAAATGCTAGGTTGGACTTAACTTAGATTATTTTAGTCCGGATGTGCACATACTTGACCATTATAATCTAAGAGGCAAAATAGAAGGAGTTACATAGTAATGTAATTGACAATAGTTGTCTACCTATTTATTTATATATAGTTTATTGTGCACACACAAGGCTATATACATTTGAAATGGGATCCTTATTCTTGCTAGCAAATCTTTAATTAGATTTGCCGAACTATATAATGAGGGTAATATAGTTTGATGAAAAAGTGAGAGATACCAATTTAAAATAAAGACCTAATTTATTTTGGTAAATAATTAAGAAATGAATGTATGCTAAAATGTTATTAAATTACAAATTCATTTACAGAATTTTACAATGTCTACTTTACTATCACTGCGGAGCATATTAGATGCTAATTAACCGGACCAAATTAAAAGGACTGGTTAAAGAATTTGAGAATAGTTCTCAAGGTTGAAAAGCTATCTTATGTCCTTAATATGCTTATCCCTGCAATGGTTGCAGACGATGCCTTAGAGGAAGAGAATGCTACTTTTAGAAAGTGGTAATATGATGCACAGTTGGCTCAATGCATCATGCTCGCATCCATGAGTAACAAGCTTCAGCGTCAGCATGAAACTATGGATGCTCCTACTGTACTCTGGTACCTTCAAAGAGTTGAAGGGTGAGGAAAGTAGGACTGCTAGATATTAGATATCTAAGGAGCTCTTCCAATCTAGAATAACCGATGGCACTACAGTATAGACAAATGTCCTAAAATGATCAATATGATTGAACAATTGGGACAACTGGGTTTTAATGGATGGAGAGTTGATCCAAGATTTGATCTTGCAATCACTTCCGGACTCTTTCTCACAAATTGTTGTGAATTTCCACATGAACACTCTATATGTCAGCCTGCCTGAGTTGCTTAAACATGTTGAAAACTATAAAGAGTCACTTTCCAACTAAGAAAGACCAAGTCTTACTGGTAGATGATTCTTCCAGGAAGCGGAAGAGGGCCAAAGGATCTTCTTAAAAGAAGAACAATTCAAAGAAGGTAAATGGAAAGGTAAAAATAAAGGACAATAAGAACAAGACTGATGCAGATAGCAAAGGAGTTTGCTTCCACTGCAATAAGCCTGGACATTGGAAAGAAAACTGTAAGGAGCATCTTGCAGAGGCTAATCAGAAGAAGCTTAGTGAAGCTTCGGTTACAGATATAAGTTTGTTCATGATTAAAAATAAATCTTTCTGTAAGTCAAGGTTTTACTTGGGTATTGGATATCGGCTGTAGTTCTCACGTATGCAATCTAATGCAGAGACTAAGCAGAAGTAGAAAGCTAAACTAAGAACAAGTAATCTTATGTGTGGGAATGGAGCAAAGGTTGCTGCATTAACCATAGGAACTTATAGTTTAGCATTGCCTACGGGCAAGTCTATTAAGTTAATAAGTTGTTATTATGTTCCAGTTCTCATTAGAAACATTAGAATTTTCATTGTTGGACAAGGATGATTCTGGTATTATATTTAAGAACAATTGTTGTTCTATTTATAATGATGTTTTGTTTGAAACTAGAAGATCACTTGATGGACTTTGTAAACTTGACTTACATGATAAATAATTTTGCAAATTGAACAAACTAGTAAAAGAAAAGGAGATGATCATTCAAAGAGTTGAATATGTGTATTTGATTAAATACAAGTCTGAATCATTTGAAATGTTCAAAGAATTTAGAAGTGAAACATATTGACAAAGTATTAAGATTCTTTGATCAGATCGAGGAAAGAATACTTGTGCAATGAGTTTCTAGATCATCTTAAAATGGTATTTTCTCATAATGGACACCTCCTGATACGCAATAATTGATTGGTGTATCTAAAAGGAGAAAATGTACCTTGTTGGATATGGTGCAGTCCATGATGATTTTTACCAACATTCTAGTATCCATCTGGGGTTATGCCCTAGAAACGGCTGCATATCTACAAAATAAGGTAACCTCAAAATCCGGCCCCAAGACTCCATAAAAGTTATGGATAGGGAGGATTCCTAATCTTAAGTATGTTAAGATAAGGGGTTGTCCAACTTATGTGAAAAGGTTTCAAAGATAAGTTTGAGACAAAATCTGACAAGTGCAGATTTGTGGGATATCCTAAAGAAAGTTTAGGGTATTATTACTATAATCCTACATGCTGCCTTCTTGGATAAAGGTGTTTATCATTGAAGGAGCTAGTGGGAGGGTAATAGATCTTGAAGGAGTTCAAGAACCACAAAGCACTTTAAGTCGAACCGAGGAACCTGTAGATAGGCCTATTGTACCACAACCGAATCGTAAATCTGAAAGAGTACCGAAGATACTTGGGAGGTATGAATTCATCATAGAGGATGATGATGAGATACACATCATAGAGGATGATGATCCAGTTATATACGATAAGGCTATGAGTAACAAAGACACTAAGAGAAATGGCAGATGGCCATGAAATCCGAAATAGACTCCATGTATGAGAACCAAGTATAGACTCTGGTTACTCCAGAAAAGGGCATAGTGCCTAGAGTGTGAATATGAGTCTTTAAGAGAAAGACTGGGGCAAATGGCAAGGTGGAGACCTATAAGACCAGACCTGTTTAAAAGGTTTTTCAAGTCAAGGAGTTGACTGTGATAAAACCTTATTACCGGGTAATGCTCAAGTCCATTTGGATTTTGCTTGTGATTGCAGCTTATTACGAAATCTGGCAAAATGGATGTGGAGACACTCTTCCTCAATGAAGACTTGAGGATAATGTATGTATGATACAACCAGAGAAATTTGTTTCAAAGGTTGAAACAAATCGTGCTTTAAGCTACAATGATCCATTGATGGATTGAAGCAAGCTTCTCAAAGATGGAACATTCGTTTTGATGAGACAATCAAAAGAGTTTGATTTTATCAAAAACGAGAATGAACCTAGTGTGTACAAAAGGGTCAGTGGGAGCACTGTGACATTCCTAGTATTATATATTGATATACTACTGATAAGGAATAACACACCAATGTTACAATCAGTAAAGATAAAATTGTCTAAACATTCCTCCATGAATGACTTGGGAGGAGCATCCTATAAATTGGGGATATAAATCTATATAGATAGATTTAAAAGGATGTTCGGCTTGACCCAAGGAACGTATATTCATTTGATGCTAAAGACGTTTAGCATGGCAAACTCCAAGAGAGGTCTCATGATGATGAGCCATGGAGTGTATCTCTCTAAAATTATCTCCAATTAAAAGAGAGATCGCATGAGTTACTATCATGTATGCAGTGAATATACAAGGCCTGATGTTGATCAGTCATATTATGGAGATGATCACTGTAAGACAGTGATAAACATCTTTAAGTACTTAACCGATACTGAAGATGTGATCATGATTCATGGTGGGTCTGAATTAAAACTAGAGAGCTAAACAGACTCAAGTTTTTCAGACTGACCAAGACGATAACAAATCCATTTTAAGGTAAATCGTTACCTTGAAAGGTGGTGCAGTGAATTGGAAAGGTTCCAAATAGTAAAGAGTTGCTGGTTTAGTAACAAAGACAAAGTATATAGCTGTAAATGAAGACGCAAGTTTGACTGTTTGGATGAAAAATTCATTACAGAACTAGGAATAGTTCCTAAGTCTCATCTTGGATTCAAACATGTGTTGCGACACTTTCATTTGATTAGTGGAATCATTGAAAGAGGAAAAGTCACTATAGAGATAGTGGACTCTCGATAACAGCATTGCATATCCATCTACTGAAGCTGTATCCAAACAGCAAGATGATCGTCACTTAGAGAAGAAAGGTATTAGATACCATGGCGATTGGCTTTAGTGCAAGTGGGAGATTGAAAGTAGTACGCACACAAGCCAATCATATTTGATATGATGTAGCATATACTTTGTAATCTTATTCGGTTAATAAAGACATTTTACATTATCTACATGGTGCTGTTATATTAAATGTGATAAACCCATAGTTTTGAGCAATGCTTTTAGAATCATGATGGGGATCATGCTAATGAGATCTAAATTCTAGATAGCTCACAAACTAAAATCGTTCCTAATCGATGGATTACTAAAAAGGGGATTAGTGAATCCGGATAGATTAGTACATACGTTGCTTGCTCTTATGAAGAGGATGATTGATCTCATAATCATTTATGTGGAGACACTAAAGCAAGTATGTAGGTGCTTATTAGAGAATAAGTTCACTGTACCAACTTTATATCGTCTCGATCTTATTTAAACAATTTGATTGAAGAGATAGATAAAGGTTACATCTAAATTGTATGAAATAAATAACATAAATAGATAAATAAGGGTTTAAGATTACAATTTCCCCCATACAAGTATTTTGTCAAACACTTGGTGTGCAATGCTTTGTTCAAATCTCTTAACTCTCCTTTAGATCAATTAACCACATAGAATTACCAACCGAGAAATTCACCATATTCATAAGCCTCTCTCGATGGTCATATGAAAATCACCCATACACGACACATAGGTATATGTCTATCCCACATACTAGCAAGCAATTCAATTTTATGAATAATCATCAAGACACACGTCACTAAATCTTAGTCAATCACCCATCAAACAAATGAACTTTCGCATAGGGAGTCATTAAGTTTGTAATCTCATAATGGTTATACACGGCATTTAGGTATATATCTATCCTAAATACTAGCACGTCACCTATTCTCAAAGATAATTAATAAGACACACGTCACAATAATCTTATTATCCACCCCCAAGAATCTTTAACTCTCGCATGATATCATAACTAGGTCTCAACCTATAATCCGTTCGTCAATTTCATATAGGTTCCCAAGGTAATTACGAGCCAAGAAATTAATCTATAAGCATAGGTTATGATAACCAATTCATATGAGCAACAATAATCAAAAGGAAGAGAAAATCCATTCAAATTAAGCAATGAGTTCAATTACAATCTTAAATTAAACATTAATTACATAGAGAAAAAGATAAAGAAAGATAAAGGATGGCTTCCCCATTGTTGTTGGATGAAACTCTATTGAAGCACCTCCATTGAAGCTCCTCCAAGCTTTAGAAGAACCATGGCCTAGGGCCATGACCTCCCTATCTTTGCTCCAAGCCTCCTCTACTCCTTAGTTGCTGATTTCTATCTTCTATATCCTCATATTTCGTGCCTCCTAGAGCTGATATAAGTCCCTGGATGCCCTAACCTAGCTTAGCACCTCCAAAATGACCAAAAAACCCAAAAAATATGCTGTTGTCCGCGACGAGCTCGCCCCGGCGAGCTTTTTGGCCTGCATTTTCGCGCCTCGGCGAGAGCTCGCCGCGGCGAGGAATTTGTGTAGGAAATTCCTGCCCCGTCGAGCTCCAGTAAAATGACCATAACTTCTTCGTCCGAACTCGGATTAAGGCAATTAAATAGGCTATGGAAATCTAAGAAGTAGCTCTACAACTTTCATACCTGGAGTTTGACGAGTAAATGGCCGGAGCAAGGTTCAAATTGAGCCCGAAGCAACTTCTATGTAAAAGTCATGCAAAATCCGATGGTAAAATGACCATAACTCTCTCATACTAACTTTAAATTGGATGATTCAAGATGCTCTGGAAAGCTAAGACAAAGATCTACAACTTTCATTCTTTGAGTTTTGAGAGATTCGAATTGCATCATGAGGGAAATTGAGAAACAAGCAGATGAAATGCCAAAATCGCGCCGAAAACGCATTGATCCCTAAGGCCTTTATTTCAATACCTACAAAACAATGTAAAAACACATAAAAACACACAAATACATATAAAAGTAATACAAAACTATATTACACAACAATAAGATGAAAACACATAAACCAAACGAAATAGCTAAAGACTTACAAATTATTAAGGTTAAAAGCACCCAATTTGTGTATATAAAACACACTCATCAAACGTGGCTCGCTAAGGAATACCTAATGGAGTTTTACTTGCCTGTCAATAGGAATTCCTCTAGTGATAGTAGTACAAGTGATCCTTGGACTTGAGATCATCATAGTATCTTGTGTATGATGAGTTATACTTTGACATGTCCCTTAAGACCTTTATGGTATATCAAAGGGTATGATTGGGTATAATAAGTTATACATGGAGATAGGTGAATTATCAACAAAGAATCTACCACTTCTAGTAAAAGGAGAGAATGTCCTATGTGATTCGATAAATGACAACTCAGAAGTCTTTGGCCAAAGCAAAATGAAATTAGAAAGGAGTTTCTAATTTGCATTATCAAAGTTGTGCATTTGAGAATCGAAATGCATATAATTAAATAAAATAAGACTTGACAGTAATTCCATGTCTTATATTTAATTGGGACATTGTATGGTAGAAGGATTGAATTGTACGGTAACTATTCACTGAAAGGTTCTTTTGTGATTAATGTTGAAATCTATATTATCTGGAAAGTCGTTGATCGCTAAGGGGGCTTACCCTTATTGTAGAATAAATATTATTTATTTAAATGAATTAAATAGTTTAATTTATTTATTTAAATAAGATTAGATTTTTTCTAATTGATTTATTCACAACCGGTTTAATATGGAGAACCTAAAGGGTCACACCGCAAAAGGAAAATATTTGTTTATGAAGTAAATGGCATAATTATAATAATAAGTTAAGTGTATTTAATTTAATCTATGGAGATAGAATAAATTAAATAGCTTAATATTTATTATTTAATATTTTGGAAATATTAAATATAAATTAATAAGAGGAGTCTTATTATTATTATTACAATTACTATTATTTAATTCCTAATAGGGATTGAGAATTAATTAATAGAAGTACTCTTTCATGAATTCCTAATTGGATTAGGAGTTCAATTAATTAAAGGAGCTTAATTAAAATAAAAACCCTAATCCTAAATAGTTTAGGAGGGTTCCCTATATCTATAAATGAGAGGAGTCTTATCATGATTTAGGGTTAGACAGTTACACACTCTTTCATAAGAATTGGAGAGAGTGAGAGTACTTGTAATTTCTATAGAGATAGAAACTAGGGTTTTGCCAACACCCATCTTCTTGAACAACTATTATTCCTTGGTGGATCACCTCTAGAGGCCAAATACTTGGGTGGCTAACGTTGATCAAAGGAAGGAATTTAATCGGTATAATTCAAGGAGAACGCGAAGGATTTGGAGGTGAACTCGTACCCGTGGAAGCATGGTTCTACAAGGGTATGATTCTCATACTTTATCTCTTTCGTTTAATTGATAATTGAGCACATGGATGATCATGGTGATGGTTTGTATGAAAATTTTTAAAATCCGTTTTATCGCACTTCCGCACTATTTATGTAATTTGATTGCATGTTCGTGCTATATACAAACCTAACAAAAACTCCTTTCTAATTTCCATTCACCCTGGCTAGAGATTTTTGAGTTATAACTTATCAAATAACATAAGACATTCTCTCCCTTTATTGGAAATGATAGATCCTTTGTTGATCATTTACCTAACTCCGTGTATACTTTATTATACCCGAACATAACCTATTATATACTCTAAGAGTTTTAAGGAATATGACAAAGTATAACTCAGAATACACAAGGTAATATGATGATCTCAAGCCCAAGGATCACTTGTACTACTATCACTATACGAACTCCTATTGACAGACAAGTAAAACTCCATTAGGTGTTCCTTTAAGCGAGTCATGTTCAATGAACTTATTCTCCAATAAGCACCTACATACTTGCTTTAGTGTCTCCACACAAATGATTGTGAGATCAATTATCCTATTTATAAGAGCAAACATAGTATGTACTAATCTATCAGTATTCAGTAACCCCACATTTGTGATCCATCGGTTATGAACGTTTTAGTTTTGAGCTATTTAGATTTTAGATCTCATTAGCATGAACTCATCATGATTCTACAAGTATTGCTCGAAAACTATGTGTTTATCTCACTTAATTCAACTAATTAAACAAGGATAAATAAATACCTTTAAATGAACAAATTCTTTTATTAATAAACGAATAAGATTACAAAGTAAATATTTATCACATCCTATGTGATTGGCTTGATGGCATATTATTTTCAGATATAAGCGTCCTTTACACACTCCTAGAAAAATTTCACTAAAATTCCTTGTAGATTATTTATAGTGATTTTTCTACCAAAATAGGAAAAACTAACGGGGCAATCTGATTATTTTTTTCGAGGACTGTTTCATACACTTAACAAGTGTAATAATTTAAGGCCTTTTGGACATGAACACTATATGGTATAATGTAAGTCCTATCCAAAAATGAGTACAATCGGACTTCGGACGAGTGAGTTATGACCATTCAAAAATTAGGATTTTTAAAACTTCAACTATTATATATTGAGTTCTACAGCTCAGGTGGTGATGAAATATTTACTGAAAGTACTCTTTGATATGAGGAAGATACTGTCCAAGTTTGGTGATTTTTGAAATTAAGTTCGACTTATGTAAATTTGGTAATTTTGGAACAAAAATGGCCCTTTTAAAAATACTAAATAAAGCTAAAAAAATATAATAAAATTATTTTTACATGTGGAATGTTTTTAAGTATGAGGGGCCAGGAGGAAGAAAAATAATAAAATAGTAAATGAGGCTTAATGAAGAAAATGGAGTTACGAAATAATAAAACAATTAAGTAAAGTAAAGTCGAAAAATTATTAATATAATTTCTATTGGCTAAAATATGACGACGTGGGGGCGTATGAGTCTAAGTAAAGGTTAATCGCACATTTTTATGTAAATATTATAAAAATAATGTGAGAGGACATTAAAGTTTGAATTAAGTCGAAAGAATAATTATCGGATTAGGTTACGTTTAATACCGACGATAATTATTAATAAGTGATGATTAAGTTAATTAAGTAAATCCTTATGGATATTGTAGACAACCATTTGGAAGTGGTTAATAGCGTAACCAAGGAAGGTTTCCTTAATCCAGGCAAGTTACCTGATTTATTACAAATTCCCTAGCTATGCTAATCCTGTGAGTTGTTCAAGTTTTTAAGCTTGTGTGCAAGTTTCCTAATTATTACAAGTTCTAAACTTAAATTTTTTTTATATATTTGTGTGAGTTCTGTAGCTATGCTAGTCTCTTAAATTATGTAAGTATTGCTTGTGTGCAAATTTCTGCACTTATGTGCAGTTGAGAAGAAATGTTCTATTATTGAACTGTTATGATTCATTAAAATTCTTGTTTATTCATGAACTATTTTGAAATGTGAGTCTATGCCATTTGTTTTGGCTAAACAGAGTTGATGTGATTAAATTCTTGAATTGTTAATATTTCTTTGAAACTAAATAAAGTTAATCCAATCCAAATTGTTTTGGTGCGGACTCTGATATTAAGACTAAGATGAACAACCTTGATAAAAGGGATATTATAGTCGGAGTGCCGACATAAGCTATATACACACAACATGGAAAGAATGTTATGCGTAACGGAGGGTATCATTACATTGATCACCTAATGATACTCTTAAAGTTAAGAGTTCGAAGTCTTTATGACTGATGAACGTGTGAAGAGTTCATAGTTTTATAACCATTGAACGAAGTTAAGAGTTTGTGGTCCTTATGACCACTCAGTATGATGTTCAAAGTTTGAAAGTAAAGGAAGTCAACTTATTCCTATTTATTCATACTGCTTCACAATTGTTGATAAAAATTGTTGAACACCCTTGAGAGCTTTTCCTTCTATTAATTATATCTTATTCATTAAATTGGTTTATTGTGATGCCCCCAAATTCGAGTCTTAGATACCCGAATCTGGTCATCACGATCCCATACAAACATCCACCTCCAAACAACATACAATAACTAAATACAGAATATAATAAACATATGTTGTTTATTCAAAAGGTGTTACTAGTCCCAAGATTTGACAACCTTAATACATAAATCAAAACATACTCTAAATATTAAATCAGGGTTCAAATTACATTGATAATAAATTGAACTAAGCATAAAATAAAGTCCACTACTTGAAGTCTATTAATTCATCTTTTCCTTGCCCTTATCTTTGCCTGAGGTCTCGTGCTTAACTGCAATAGGGTTCATGATATAACAAGGGTGAGCAACTAGTTTGCTCAACAAGTTTAAATAACAGCAAGAAATGATATATATCATGAATGAAAGAGATATCTAAAACGGTGAGAATAACGAAAGCAAGAATAATAACTGCTTTTTAAAATAAACAATAGTCAACATAGACCATGAACATTTCACTTCTAATGGAATTAATAGCTAATTGATCCTTTGGTTACTGGCTCAGAAGTACATACTCGAGGGGATCAGCCTCTAGTACACTATGTGTATGCATAACATTTAATTTCTGTTCTTGTATCTTACATTTAGATACGTGGGGTACTCCCCTATAATAAAAGGGGTGTTCACTTCAGTCTAAGAATCCATACCATCAATTGACCTCGATAGCTTTTATAAAATTTCATACAATTGTCTGACCAAACAAAGGTTCAGACTCAATCTTAAACACTTCATGAATTATAGAACTTCGAATAATGTATAAGTCCAAGACTATACGAATTCAAGTGCACCAAGTGCGAGTATCAATAAATATTATAGATGTGAAATAATTGTAAAGAAATTAGACCACTTAAAGCGTGCTTAGAATTAAGGTTCAAGCTTAAATAAATAACTTGCAACAACATAAGAGGTTTAAGGTTTGGAACTTGCTCAATAAAATATGAGTAAGGATAGGAAACTTGACCAACACAAGGGTTAGACAAGCGTTAGGAAACTTGCCTGGTGCGTCTGCTACAATATTACAACACACGCTCTTTAATATCCTACACAATTAAGTACATATTCATATAACAATTAGTCACATAAAGACTACAGACGTAGCATAATTAAAGCACATTGATTGCCACTACGACTACCCAGTCGGGGGTCTCGCTCCCCGGTGAGCGAGCGGCTGCCCAGGTTAATCAATTTATGCCTTAAGACAACACCACTTTGGTTGATACTTGATATACAATTAAGCATTTAAGGATTAACAAAATATGATTAACTAATGAATAACTAATTAGGTTTATTTATTATTACCGTAATAAACAATCCCAATATTAATCTTGGTTGTTTAATGGTTACCTAATAGAAATGAATTAATAATTAATTAAAACTATTAATATTTAAATTACGCAACCCGACCCAAACCATCACGATCAGGACCGACCCGACCAAAACACGGGCATGGTGCTGCAGCGCAAAACCACGCAGCAAGATTGACGTTGCGGCGTCATGGCCTTATACGTGACGCTGCGGCGTGAGACTAAGCAGCAAGCATGACGCTGCGGCGTCATGGCCCTTAGGCATGGCGCTGCGGCGCGAAACTGACGCTGCGGCGTCAGGCCCCTTATTCATGGCTCTGCGACGTCATTTGCTGGTGCTGCGGCGTGACGAACCAGAGTCGTCTTCTCCGTTTCATTTTAGTAGTTTTCTTCGAATTTTAATCATTAAAATCATCTTACCCAGCATGTGTACTCAATATTAACCACATATTACTATCAATTATAAGTTTTATACACCCAATTAGAGTAATTAATCACAAGCATGATACCTAGCATTCGTATAAATAGACTATGGCTACTGATATGGCTACTATGAATAACTGGGAATGGCTACTTGGAAAAGGGCTTACCTCCTAGACTTAAAGGCAGTCCTTCTCTTTTTTCGGTAATACACAACGAAGTTTGAAATCATCCGCGACCAATTTCCTTCTTCAGCTCTCCCTTCCTCCTGAAGCTCTCAATACCCCTCCTCTTCAGTAAAATTTATAACTCAGCAGCTTTGAAGGAGAAGTCGGGAGCTCTAGTTTATAGCCAATTCAATAACCATGCTAAGCTTTTATCTAATTTGGTTAACCAGCGGGAACAAGAAGAAGATGATGGGCAATGCAGCTGATCACTTCAACCCATATCTTTAGTCATGATATGCATTTACAGAAATCCAACAAGAAATCCATACGCGGCTGAGGACGGGACTTGCATTGTTCATCTCAGCTTAATTTAATTCAATTCTCTCTCTCCCTCTCAGACTAAGGTTAAAAATAAATGGGATATGTCCCATAATTTGTGTCCCATTATATTACTACTGGTTAATTAAATAAGCCATAAGCCCAATTAATTTAGTATACCATAACTTCCCAATACGAGATTCAAGTAAATGGTTCAATTAGTTAATTAAATAACTAATCTAGTCCGTTAGTATTAAACTACCAAGTAGACTATTAATCATTAATGTTAATATTGCTCACATTAATTAATACTTATATTAATTAACTTATGCGATTTAATTCCCCACACTATATTCAATTAAATTGAATATTTAATTAATCGATACTTTATCATTTCTTTTAATATTAAAACCGTAGGGCTAGTCCACTAATTTAATTAAACCATTAGTGACTCCTCTTTAATTAATCCTAGCAGTTACGCGCAATCACATAATCACATAACCAATTAATTACACAAGATTTTAAATAATCATACAAAACTAACTCATTAAAAATTAAATTTTATAGTTAACTAATAACGGAGTTTAAGAATTCGCGGTCATTACATTTATACTTGCTGAGCAAAATAGTTGTTCACTCTTGCTATATTATACATTTTTAGCTAAAGTAGAAGGGCCCGAAGGATCGGGTAGAGACAAAGGAAAAGGAAAAGCAAAAGAGTAGAAGTAATAGATGTATTAAAATAATTGTTATTAATTGTGTAATATTTTGTAGTAATTATGTTTCGTTATGTAAGGTTTAGAAACCTGTGAGGAAATGTAAGACATGTAATGTAAATAAATGTATTTACTTTTATGTCTGTAAGTTATATCTATAGATAGATGTTGTGATACCCCCAAATTCTCTACACTCGCTGCAGCAGATTTGGTGCTCACGTCTATCTAATTAACTATAAATATTCCATAATATATAACTTCTATCTATCCAAGGTTCACAGTATCCCATAACATATAGTAGTTCTCGTTAGAACATTTATTGTGTTTGGATACCCTCACTTGGATCATATAGATATTGTACTAAATCAGTACAACATTCTAACTCATCTAAAAATGTAAGTACATCGCAATTGATGTAACGAAAGATAATAATATATTTCATAACTTTGAATTTGGTTACAAAGATTCCAAGATCGTATTGTTATTACAATAAAATCTGAAAAGACTTAAGCAAATACAAGCAAAAGCATTAAAGCTAATCTGGTAGAGTCTCTATCCACAGAGGTGTGTGGTGGAACATCCGAGATTATCATTCAATGCTGCAAAGGAAAATAATATTTGCAATGATGAGCTACAAAAGCTCTGCAAGTTTTAAACAATTACAATTTATACTCACACTATGTTTGAATTGAATGAACATATAGTTCAAAGATTTTTCCACATATATATACTGAGGTTTGTCTGTCAAACCCCCACATTCGCTAGATTCTGACAGTCATAAAGACTTTAGAATTCATAGGTTGATTATGTTTAACCAAACATGTTAATCATTCCCAGAGGTCATATAGACTTAGGAATCATTAGTTCGGATATTTAATAGGGGATCAGCCTATTTATATCCTAGGAGTATGCATATCATCCTACCAACAGTGTCCCAGACACACAAAGGTCAGTTTAGTACTGCCTATAAACCCCGGTCAGTATATATCTGCCTGGTCATCATCAATATATATATTTCGTACCAAACATTATTAGTTTCTGCACAGTTTATACTTTAATTATCAAATCAAATTCAAACAAATAATTGTTCATTTCGTTAAGTGATGCTTGAACAAAAAGCAATAACTTTACAATAATAGATAACATGAAAGAAATATTTAAACGAGTTCGTAAAATAGATGTACAAGGAATAGAAGACTTGCATAAGAAGGTAATTTGAATGAGAGTTAGAAACTTGCTTAATCACGATAATTAAACAAGAGATAGAAACTTGCTTAAATATAACTTGAGTAAGGTTAGAAAAACTTGCCTCGTATATCTTTTATAGATAAATATAATGGTCTAAACGTTTGTCGTAAATCCTACACGATTATAAGTTCATGTAAACTAATTAAGCATTTAACGATTAAATCTTTTAAGTTTTATTTCGGGCATTATTACCGCTTATAAATAAGACTCATTCTACTATATATGAAATAATTTCAGCATTATAACTGCTCATAGAATGAATATTTTTCAACTATTAAAATAAATTGAGCATTATAACTGTTTGCAAAATGAATATTCGTTTATTGTGTTTGAAATAAATCGGGCATTATAACTACTTATAAAATGAATATTCAGCTATTATATTTGAAATAATTTCAGCATTATAACTGCTTACAAAATGAATATTCTTACTAAATACTTGAAGAAAATCGGACATAGTAACTGTTTATAAAAGTATATTTTCTAATATATAAGAGAAATAAATCGGACATTATAACTGCTTGTAATAGGAATTTTGTACTATATACTTAAAATAATTTGGGAATTATAACTGCTTGTAAAGTATATTTTTACTAACTAATAGAAGAATAATGAGAAAAATAATGACAAGAATATACCTCTTGTAGTCGATAGCTTTACTTCTAAAATAGCGGAACTTCGATACTCAAAATGAAATTTTCTCTCAATATAGCTCACAATATATATATATATATATAGTACTTTAACTCTTGAAAGGCTTCTTGAAAAATAGTAAGGAATGAATGAACTTAGCTTGCTATTTATAGGAAAACATAGTTTCGTTAATTGCATGTTAAGGGCTCGGCTTATTTATATTTTAGTCCTTGATTAATTGAATAATTGTCCATCAACTTAGCCCAGAAGTAAACTTAGCCCCTAACTTAGTCTTGAAGTAAACTTAGCCCCTAAGTAAACTTAGCCTTGAAGTTTACTTAGCTTCTAAGTATTTCTATTAGTTTAACTTTTACTGTCCATACTTGACTTTTCGGTACTTTTGTTCCGTATTTGTTTCATAATCCTCCCGTATTAATAATTAATAAATCCCACAGTCATTTTTCGGTAAAAATTTTATTTGTGAAAATATATCGGTTGTCCGTAAAAACGCTATTCAGAAATCTGAAATTTCAAATTCGGAAGACAGTTCTCGAATGAATAGTATTTTTCATCTTTTTCATAGGAAAAATATTATTAGTTCATTGGTCTCTAAACCACGTATAATTACTATGTCGTGAAATATAACAAGTCAAAACGACGAAAAGAACTGATCAAAAAGATGAAAGGCGTTTTCTCGACAATCGTGTATTTCGTCTCTTTCTTGAAAAAACTTTTATTGGCTCCTTAGGTTCTATGACTCATATAAATACTATATCATGAAATGAGAAAAATCCCAAAAGGATGCAAGACGAATTTCACGAACGTATCCGATTTTAGGTTTTAACCCTTAGGGTTTAGGTTTTAATCCTAACCTATATATTAGGTCATAATTCGACCTTTAATCATTTACGATCTCATTTACACTTACTCTGGGTCTCAATTTTAATCTGTAATCATATACGATCGTATTTATAAGCCTCATAAATATCCGAGATATTACAGATGTTGTGAATGGTGTTATATAGTGAGCACCATATCCAATGTTTAAAGTACACGGATTTGGAGGTGTCACAGGTTGGTATCAGAGTTGTAGGTTATAGCCCTTAGGTTAGAGAACCTTAAGATATAAGCTGATGAGAAATGGAAGAGACAGAGAAAATTGAACCCATATAGGAGTTCTTAAGTAATAATAGATGAATTGGGAATTTATCGAGTTTATTAAATTAAATGTTATGTGTAAGTAATTTAAGTCATATATTATATTATGATGGGAGATTAAGGGAGTTATTGTTATTCTTATTTAGGATGGCAAGTAATGTAATATCCCAGATAGTTATGAGACTTGTAAATAAGGTCTCAAATATTAAATAAAGGTTAAAGTCAAAACCTAGATTGTTAATAGAGAAATATGTAGAGAAATGACTCAATATTTTATTTGGGTTTGAAAGAACCTATATGAATTAAGGACGTATTTAATAAGATTATGCGATGAAATAATATCGTAAGAGTGTAGAAGTTAACCGAACTTGAGCGTTTCGGTAGTAGTGGTTCCGATGATGGAATCCTTATAAGGGTTGAGTTTAAAACCTAGTTTTGAAGAAGATGATTGTGTAGAGATGATTAAACACTTTAACCTAATCTATGTGTTAGAAATTAAATGTGTGAAAAGATATGTAAGGGATTGAAACCCTAGAATTGATAAGGTGGTATACAGAGATATATGGGTATACAAGCATGTATAAGCTAGATGGGGTTAGAGAAGCTACCCCAGAAACTTTTCATAAGTAGAAAGTTTAGGAGAAGCAATGATATATTTGTGTATTATGATTTTATGTGATCAATGAAGATGGATTTCTGCGATCTAATCAATGTGTTATGTGATACGATATAAGCATTAATGAATCGTAGAGGAAAAATATTTTCTTAGAAAATAATGCGGGAAACACTATTCACGCGAGAAACGCTTCTTCGTTCTTGTCGAATTTTCACATTCCCGAATAACGTTTATATGGAGTATAAGAGCGTATTTACTATTCAAAAATAGAGAGGAGAAACTTTCTATAAATGAAAAGTTTAGTAAATAGAAAGTTTGGGAATTCTCTATAAAAGAAAAGTTGTGGTGTATAGATGTCCACCAATAAGAAGAGGTTAGAGACCTTCCATAAATAGAAAGTTTAGGATGAAGGGTAGGATGGTAATGATCCAAGCCTAGATGAGTAATTAACTAGGTTAATTAATGAGAAACAAGATAAAACTATGTTATGAATTAACATAGCTTGAATGTTGGCCTTGATTGGCAAACGAGAAGGGTGATCATCATTAGGTAATTAACTAGTGTGATTAATGTAGGGAATTTTAATAAGAGGATTAATTATGGTAGCCCAATATAGGATTGCCTAGATATGAAGTGGGTAATTTAAATATAAGCCCAAATGTATGATAATTGATAGTCCAAGAGGGATTTATTATAAACCCAAGCTATGAGTACGAATTTAATGTGTTAGGGTTTTATGAGTAACCCAACAAATTAGCCAAAGGATGAGTAAACTAGGTTGACCATATTTTAACCAACCTTGAGTTAAAGAAGCCCAAAGAAATGGAAGGGTAGAAACTTTCCATAAATGGAAAGTTTGGAAACTTTTCATAAATGAAAGGTTTAGATAATGAAGAGAGAGAAGAGTATGTGTGGGTGTATTTATATATATGCATTAGTATATTTATACATATATATAATTGTGCAAGTATTCTTATTAAAAGAAAAGGAAAAAAAATTAAAACAAGTGGGTAGACTTTTGCTTTTGTTTTATCCAAAGTTGCATTGGTATGAGCAAAAAGGGGATGGAAGTGACAAGTTGGTGATGTGTGTAAGTAGTATAAGAGAGCTGTGATGGGCTAGGTTGGTAGCTTGTGTTGGAGAAATGAAAAGTTGTAGAGAATTAACCAATATAAGGTTAATTGAATAATCCTAGTTGGTAAACAAGAGAGGGCATTAACCAAACATTGGTTAAACGCTAGATGAATGCATGTGATGATGAGAATTAACCATAGATGGTTTAATTGAGTATCCCTAGGTGGTAACTAAGTTAAAGCTTTAACCATGCATTGGTTAGTTGCTAACAAAATGTGTATAAATATATAATTGTATGTATACATGATAAATGAGACTTAACTAAGGTGGAGTTAGTGAATTCACTCTAGGTTAATTCTTATAAGAGAATAATTGACCAACATAGAATTAGTAAGTAACCATGGGATTACATGTTTGTAAAGAATTAACCATACCTTGGTTAATTGTTAGGAAAAGAAGAATAAGTTGATAACTAACTAAGGTTGATTAAAGTTTGACCTTGAGGTAAATGTTAGAAAGTTAACTACAACTAAGTTAAATGGTGGAGGGATTAGATAGATACACATATGTGTATGTAATATTATTGCAACTATACTTATATATAAATTAAATGAAAAATAAAAACAAAAGTGTGGGGAAATGAAGCATGGGGAAACTGCCCATCTTGGGCCAAGAGAGGGCTAGAGCTAGCCTCTCACATCTCTTACAAAGTAGCCCCCAAATATCTTGTCACATCTACTTTAATTAATGCCTTGTCCCATAGTTTATTTAACCACCATTGGTTACCTAGCTTTGGTTAAGTGGTGGGAGAAAAGAATAGATATACATTATGTATGTAATGTTATTGCAAGCATAATTGCAAGAGGAGAGAGAAGTTTGGTGGATTAACCAAGGCTTGGCAATTTCATTTCATTCATTTTCACTTCTTTTCCTTAAGCTAAATAGCTAGAACAATAGAGAGAGAGAGAGAGAAATTCGTGGATGGCCATGAGAAGGAGGTAAATGAGCTCTAGTTATGTTCTATCAAAGCCATAGAAAGAAGAAGAGGAGGATGTTCAAGCTTGACATCCTTTCATCTAGAAGAAGAAGAAGAAATCTTAAAGGTATAAAAGTATTTCTAAAACCTAGAACTTTATGTTTTTGGTTAATATTGTTAGATCTAGGTTTGTGTTGGGAGATCTATGATCTATATAGTGGAACATGGTGGTTCCAATGGTATAAGGCGAATCTATGGTGGTAAAAATGTAGATAGATCACATTTTTGTCCATGTATGTTTAAGAAACCTAGATATGGTTGTTTAAAGTTAAGCCTTAACTTTGTTGGTTGTGATTTTCAAAACAAAACCTCATATTTTTATGAGTATTTTTAAAGATCCATAAGTTTATTTTATAGATATACAAGTGGTGATAATAACCTCTTTCAAATAAATGAAAAAAGGAGCTATGTTATGTTCATAATAAGTTTTAAACTTAAAGTTGTCGTTTTGAAAAAACCCTAAGTGTCGATTTTAAATTGATCATTGTTTGATCTTGAAAACATGTTTTAAAAGTGTTAGACTTTGTGTTGGTTTATGTATTACTATGTTAGTAAGTCATATAACATGATGAACTAGCTAAATAATACATAAGGTGTCAAGGTTTGTCTTTCAAGTGAAGGAAAATGAAGTTTAGTTTGCATTCTGTCCTTGAGAGCGATTTTGACTCAACTTCTGATTGGAATCTTGATTTGAAATCTAAAGAAAAGTTGTAGAGGGGGAAATTCTAATGAGAATGGACTCAAGAATCACCCAAAAAGTTTAAGAAACGAAGCAGTTATGGCCGTTTAACCGAGCTGGGATCCATCAATCTACACACTGTGGGAACCCACGGGTTTGACCTCTTAAATCGAACTTTTTGAGTTCAAGAATTTTGTTGTTTATAACACCTATAGGGGTAGGTAAACCATGTTATGGGTAGTTCATTATCCAAAGATGAACCAATTCTGAGTTGGTACGAGTGAGATATGAATTAGCTAAGCTATTGTAAAAGTTGAGAAAATTGAAAGTTAAAGTCATAATTAAGACTTGTAATGCGTATTGTGACTAATGTGAATATGTTAACTATATTACGATTGTAGGTTGTTCGAAAAACATAATAATGTTAGCATATGCTGGATAAACTTATCAGACAAGTTTTTCAGAACTTGTTGCTATGTGCATTGTTATGTTACAATGTGATATTAACTTGTTGATCTGAATCTATATTGATGTTATTGATGTTATGTGAAATCAATGGGTGTGATTATTTGTGAAGTATGTGAAAAGCATGAAGCATGATTACATGTGAAATATGTACAAATTGTGAAGCATGATTTGATATAAGTTACGAAGCATGTTTTAAGTGCGATATATAATAATTGAGAAGCATGTATACAGTGTTATATATGAATATATTGTTAAGGATGCATGATGCATGATTTATGTGTTATGTGAAACTGTTGAACTTGTTGAGCCGTCGTGCTCACTCTTGCTTCAAACAAACACTTTCAGTGAAGTACGACGTATCTGGAGATCTCGATAAAGAGGAAGGAAAAAGATGGGATTGAAGAGGAGTTTAACAACAAAAACTCTATAGCTAGAAAAAATAAATCTTTGTATTGTAACTCTATTATGTTATATCTGTTTGAGATGTTATAAGTTAGAAAACTTGTAGTATGGTATTGTTTGTACTTATGCCAGACGACATTTATTGTTAGTTCTGAGGCAAAGTTATAAGGAACATTATAAAAGTTTTAAATTTATGGAGTTTTTAACAACATATTATTATAAACTATTGTGAATAATAAGGTAAGGTTGTACATTAATGCACGAGGTCGCCTGTAGCGAGTACGGGGATTCTCGGGGCATTACAAGTAAAGCGGAGATGAGAGATATATGAGAGGTCATGAGAGATGACCTTATCGTAAAACCAGTCAGAGATCCCGAAGGGAACCCAAAAGAGAAAATGGAAGAAAATCCCGAGGAAGATCAAATAATGCCTGATCAGAAGGCATAAAAAAAGGAAGAGGATGTAACATCAGAAGTCGAGCAAGCATTAGTAGAGATGCAAACTCTGAGGAATAGGATTAAAGCCCTCGAAGAGATGTGGGAGGAAGAGAAACGAAAAAAAAATATTTGGCTAGAAACTATAATAGAGGCAACAGAAGAAAAACTAAGCATATTGCAAGGGCTGCATGATAGACCGTTGTATGAATATAACGTGTCGCATGGATTATTGAATGGGATGATGGGAGACTGATAAGGAAGCAAGGACAGACTGGCTATACTAATTATAGGTCAATAGTTTTCCTAGAAGATGGGGGAGGCGTACCAAGCAGCTAGGGATGACTAGTAGCTGGGTACTAATGGGGGAAGATTATTAGATATTAAGTAATAACTTGTATCAGCTTCTGAATGTAACATGTGAATATATATGTGTATGTAATCTTAATACTTTTGAATATCGTATATTGAAGTATTGCTTTCGGAAGAATTAGAGAGCTTAATTAAGAAACTTGCACAATAAAGGAGTGAAGTCATAAACTTGTCTCGTGCGTAATCTACACAATCACAACTTACCTTCACCAAATGTCCTACTTACCATTAGGATCACAATACAAATTAGTTTCATTATAACTATGATTAACGGTTTTAATTTCCACTTTAGTACAACTTAGCAACTTAGTTCATGATCTGAACTTCCTAACTAACCACATAACACGAATCAGAACATATAACACAAGACATAGCATATAAATGACATCTCCAATCCTTACGGACATCGAGTTATAAACTTTTATAACTCATTAATTTACAACTTATAATCATCATCTGTGCAATTACATTGTGCTATTAAGTCTTATAACATGTATTTTACTTTGCTACATTCATATAATAAGGTTACATTAACATTCCTAGAACTATACACATAGATACCCATTACTGGGTCTGAGCAGGTAGCAGCGCAGCGGCGCTGCATGCTTTTACTCTTGTTTCAAGCGCGACCGCGCCCGACTTCAGAACCTGATTTCTAACAGCAGCGCGGCGGCGCTGCTTTTACACTTGGCACTAGCGCGGCCGCGCTGGTGCGCAGACACATAATCTGCAGAATGCGACTCAGACAATTCTTAAGTCAAAACTCCCAAACATTCATCAATTAGAATCTAAATTAAACATGTCCAGATGTTGTAAACTTCATATAATTAAAACCCAACATGTAACTAACCATTATAATCTCAAAACAACATTAAACAATCAAATTAAAGATTTAAAAATCAAAGTTCATGGCAATTTCTTCATATTCCAACTTACTTGGCGAATCATCTCTTATCAGATTCGTTTCTTGACCAAATCACTCCATTACACATGCATTATTTTCATATTTTAACATACTAACAACGAAAGTTATCAATTTACAGATTGTTATACCAATTAAACATCAATTTTGACTCCAAAATAAGCGATTTTGTACATATTCAATCAAAACCAATTTCTTCCTCTTAAACAATTTTTTCATAGATTTGATTTTTTTAAAACTCAATTATAACAACATAGAACAGATTAAGTAATCCCAATAATACATATAACCAATTCCTCAACAAATTAACCTTCAAAACCATTTACACTGAAGTAGACTTAAGGAAAACAAACTAGAGTTTAAAACTAGATTATTACCTTTGACTTCTTCTTTAGATTAGCTAGATGATGAGAATTGCTTGGTTAATATTCCTCCTCTTCTTTGATTCTTTAGACTTTTCTCTCAAAATCACAGAGAACTCTTTCTTTCTCTAACACCCTCTATTTCTCTTTTTCTCTATGAACGTAAGTATAAAAATAAACTGAAGATTAATTTAACGTGGTTTATCAGTTAAACAAAGGAAAAGCTTCAGCTGTTACAAAGGCACAGAGTCACAAGGCCTTGTTTGGCCTACTACATAAAACTCCTTTTTAATTTATTTTTATAATTCATTTATCATATAGTTTATTTCTCATACCTTTAAACAATTAAATTGTAACCACATTAATTCAATTAAACTTTATAATAAAATGTCCATTTAACCATTAGAATTATTAAACAAATTAATTAAATTTCTAATTTCATTATTATTAACATTAAATTAGCACATCACCATTAATCATTAATTAAATTAATATATCACACTTAACTAAATTACTCCATAACAATTCCATTAATTATTTATTTAACTCAATAAATAAATCAATTGAAATATTTATTTAATACAATAAATATTTTAAAGTAAATATAAAATTCTTTGTCGCTACATTCTATACATGAATTCCTAGCCAATTTTGACTCCAAAACAAGCTAAAACATACATACTCCTACAAAACCCAAATTCTTTATTTTAAAACATGTTTTTATGGATTTGATTATTCCAAAATCATATATAGATGCAATATAATAGATTATACATGCTTATAAACATATATATACAACATCTCTATCATTCATCCACCAAAATCCATTTTTCAAAGAAAAACTCAAGAAATAGAAAACTAAGAACTCAAAGTTAGATTATTACCTTTGATCTTTTTGGACTTGGAATAAGATGATTAGATGGTTATTCTTCTTCTTCCTTCTTGTTCTTCCAAAACTCACAGTGAATTTATTCTCTCTCAATTTCTCTCTTTCTCTGCTCTGAGTTTTATTTTCATCTAGACTTAACAAATAAACTGATAAGTTTTAACATAAATTTCCAAAAGGTGTGACCTGTTATAAATATAAAGGGTCACAAAGGCCATGTTTGGCCAGCACCCAAAACCATTTCTTATTCATTTTAAATTTTTTTTCATTTAACATATAGTACACAATTGCCACACTTTTAAACAAATTCTAATATTTAAATTAAATTGAATTAAACCTAATTCCTTAAGAAATAAAATCAAACCTTATTATTATAATTATAATTTCTATTTAATAAATCATTTTATTTAATAAATCATTAATTCTCTAATTTAATTATTTAATTAAAATAGAATATTACCATTACACTGGCGTAATACAAATACGCACCGATTAGAAAATTATTTAAGATAATTTAATTAATATTGTCACACTCAAATAAATTATTCCATGATAATTTGCATCAAATATTTACTTTATTTAATAAATATCCCAACTAAAATATTTATTTTATTAGATAAATATTTTAATTATTTACAAAAATCACACTCGTTACAAGTAAAGATGAGAGAGTTAATGATAAAGTTATGAAAACGTTTAGATAAGAATAATTGCAACCAAGTGGGTCTTCTTAGGGAGCATCGGTTTGTTAAGAAGAAAGATGGGTTTTAAAACCTATATACTAATTTTAAGAATATATATATGTATCCTATACCTAGGATTGGCAATTTATTCGAGAAGATAGAAGGTGCCAAGTAAGATTTTTTTTGACTAATTTGCCAGTGCAATATTAACAAATGAAGTTAAGGCGTGAAGATGTATTAATAGATAACGATTAAGATTACCATGGACGTCACAAATTTTAGTGATGCTTTTTGGATGGATGAACGCTTTAACAACATTTAAGATTTGATGAATAAGGTTTTAAGACTTACGAAGATAAGTTGTGGTGGTGTATATCGATGATATTCTAATATACTCAAAAACATATGAGGAGCATTTTGACTATTTGCGGAGTGTGTTAGAAACTTTGAGGAGGAACCTGAGGAACAATTATGGATAGTGCTGAAGATCTTAAGCGAAAAGAAGTATGGATGCGAAGTTTTTCAAGTGAGAATTTTGGTTGGAGAGTGTCCAATTTTTAGGACATATGACTGATAAGGATGGAATTGTTGTAGACCTAACAAGAGAAAAAGCGGTGATAAATTGGGAGCAACCAATGTCACCAACTGAAGTTAGAAGTTTCTTAAAACTGATGGGGTATTAACGAGGATTCATTTAAGATTCTTCAAGAAGGAAGAGTGTGAAGTTAGTCTGAACGGAGAGATGTGAAGTGTGATCCCAAGAGTTAAAGAAGAAGTTGAGTATGGTCCAGTGTTATCTCTACTAAATAATACTGGTGAGTTTGTAGTTATAGTGATGCCTCACATAGAGGTTTAAGCTGTGTTGGATGCAGTATGAGAAGGTGATTGCATATGCATCGCAACAGTTAAGAGCTTATGCAAAGAATTATCCCACATGTGATTTGGAATTAGCAGAGGTAGTTTTACGTTGAATATCTGGAGATGTTAATTATATGATGAGTAGTGTGAGATATACATAGAAAAAGTTGAACAAGAGACAGAGGAGATAGCTGGATTTGTTAAAGGATTTCGATGTACAATCTTTTCTCATCCGTGAAAGCCAATGACGTTGTAGACACCTTAAGTCGGAACAATAAGTAGAAATTGTCGATGTTAACAATTTAGGAGAAGTTGATAAGGGAGTAAGAGAAAATGGAGATAGAAGTGAAGTATGTAAATGATTTAGAGGAGAAGCTATATATGATGGAAGCTAGTCCAACTTTATTGGACAGAGTTAAGGAGTTGCTAACAGAGTACGAGAAGTTAGAAATTAAAGCGAAGTATCAAAATAATTGGATAGAGAAATTATGTTGACGAGAGTTCATCCAATATTATTAGAAGATTACGAAGTTATAGAATACAAACAAAGAATATGAAGAGATAAAGAAGCAATTAAGCAAAAAAAGAAGATGAGAAGTTAAATATTAATAAGGTTGGGATTATGGCCAAATAAGGAAGCGAATAGTGGAGAATGAAGGTGAGAAGTTCAAGGTGGATAAGAATGACAGCCTAAGATTTGAAAAAGAGAGTTCGAGTACCTTCAATACCAGAATTGAAATAAGAGATAGGAAGGAGAGAAAAGTTTGAAGTTAATAGTTATGTATTTTTGATAGTGTCTCCTGGAAAGGAAATATAAGATTTGGGAAGAAATGGAAGTTAAGCCCTAGGTTCATAGGACCTTTTGAGGTGTTAAGGAGAATAGGAGAAGTGGCGTATGAGGTAGTCTTACCTCCTGAACTAGAGCATGTCCATAATATGTTCCATGTGTTAGTATTACGACTCTATAAACCAGATTATAAACATGTAATAGCCTATGACCCTATTCAAGTTGAGAAAGATTTAACGTACAGAGAAATTTATGTTCAAATAATTGACAGAAAAGAACAAGTTTTGAAGAATAAGGTAATACTTTCTGTGAAGATAGTATGGAGAAACCATAATGCGAAAGAAGCTACGTGGGAACTCGAAGATAAGATGAAGCAAAATAACCCTCACCTTTTTAATTAATTTTGTAATAGCGATTCCGAGGACGGAATCCTTATAAGAGGGGAAGAATGTAATATTTGTGAACTAGCATGGGAGCGTTGTAATAAAAACCTATGTAAAAGCTTATTTAATGAAGTGAAAATATTTTTTTGTTACAAATGAAGTGAAATATATATATATATATATATATATATATGGACTTTAACATAATAGCCAAGCAAGGCTAAGTACGTAAAATTAAACCAAACAAGCTTAAGTAATCAAATGGTAAAGGAATGAACCTTAAGGCAATTAAGCCATGACAAGCCCAAACATGAGCCCAAGACAAATCCCTAGCAATCCTTGTTCAATACTTGCAAGCCCAAACAAGACGCCGAAAGCAACCTAGCCCAATAAGTCCAAGGGTGATGTAAGCAATGATGCAATAAAAGAGGCAAATAAAAAAAAAGAAATGGGGAGGAAGTGGCCAGATTTCATAGCCATGTGAGGAGGTTCAACCACTCCAAACCACTCCTAGCAACTCCCATCTACTTCCCACAAAAAGTGGATCATGTTTCCCTAATTTGTCTAGATTTAATCCTTGCATTAGCTTAATTAAATGGATGATTAAGGTTGATGAGGATTAGCTTAATTAATCTTGTGGAGCCTAGTGTAAATAAAGAGAAGAGGAGGGGATTAACCAAGAAGAGACCAAACTAGAGTAGCTAACTTATAATCCTTTCAAAGTTCTTTTATAAATAGCCAACCATTCTTCCTTTCCAACACTTTTTTTTCATTTCACCAAGTTAGAGAGCCAGAGAGCTTGAGAGAGAGAGAGTTTAGATTTGTGAGGGGGAAAAGGAGAGGAAGAGCTAGCAAGGCTTAGCCAAGAAGGAAGAGGAAACCAAGTAAGCAAGAAAGGTATAAAAGTCTTAACCCTAAAACCATATTTAAATTATGTTTTAATCTTGTTGGTTGTGGGAGTTTGATGTGTTTGATGGTGGATCATGGTGGATCGTGGAGAATAAGGTAGTTTATGATGTATGACGTTGGTTTATGATAGATCATGCTTGAAAAATTGAGAAAATATGGAAGTTCATAAAGTGAACATGAAAGTTTGAAAACTACAAAACCTAAAAACAGAAGTTGAAAATTGAACAATCATAACTCTCAATGTATAATGAATTTTTAAGTGTGGTCAATTTTCATGGATAGATATATGAGTCTTTTACACATTCCAAGAAGAATTTCAGTAAAATTCCTTGTAGATTATTTATGGTGATTTTTCTACCAAAATAAGAAAAACTGGAAAAACTGACAGAGCAATCTGATTATTTTTTTCAAGGACTGTTTTGGACACTTAACAAGTGTAATAAATTAAGGCCTTTTGGACATAAAAATTATATGGTATAATGTAAGTCTTGTCCAAAAATGAGCTCAATCGGACTTCGGACGAGTGAGTTATGACCAATCTAAAATTAGGATTTTTAAAACTAAAACTGTTATATCTTGAATTCTACAACTCGGATGGTGATGAAATATTTACTGGAAGTACTCTTTGATATGAGGAAGATATTGTCCAAGTTGGGTGATTTTTGGAATTAAGTTCGAATTATTTAAATTTGGTAATTTTGGAACAGAAATGGCCCTTTTAAAAATACTAAATAAAGCTGAAAAAATATAATAAAATTATTTTTACTTGTGGAATGTTTTTAAGTATAAGGGACCAAGACGAAAAATAATAATAAAATAGTTAATGAGGCTTAATGAAGAAAATGGAGTTACGAAATAATAAAATAATTAAGTAAAGTAAAGTCGAAAAATTATTAATATAATTTCTATCGGCTAAAAGATAACGACGTGGGGCGTCTCAGTCTAAATAAAGGCTAATTGCATATTTTTATGTAAATATTATAAAAATAATGTGAGAGGACGTCGAAGATTGAATTAAGTCTAAAGAATAATTATCGGATTAGGTTACGTTTAATAACGGCGATAATTATTAATAAGTGATGATTAAGTTAATTAATTAAATCCTTATGGATATTGTAGGTAGCCGTTTGGAAGTGGTTAATAGCGTAACCAAGGAAGGTTTACCTAATCCAAGCAAGTTCCCTGATTTATTGCAAATTCCCTAGCTATGTTACTCTTGTGAGTTGTTTAAGTTTTTAAGCTTGTGTGCAAGTTTCCTAATTATTGCAAGTTCTAAACTTACGCAAATTTTATATATTTGTGCGAGTTCTCTAGCTATGCTAGTCTCTTAAATTATGCAAGTCTTGCTTGTGTGCAAATTTTCGCACTTGTAGACACCCAAAATTTTGCACTTGTTCTTTAACCCTAGTAGAAGGGTAAACACGTCATTTTACTCTAACATATCCGAGCAAAGATCGCAGGTCAAGAATAAGTATATAAAGCTATCACGACAATCCCCGAGCAGTGATGAGTGTGTTTTATATACACAAATTAGATACTTTTGAGCATGAGAATTTGTGTATCTTAAAGCTTTTCATTTGGTTTTTATATCTTTTTTGCATATTTGTGTAAAATGTTGTCTCGCGTTGCTTTTATGTAGCTTCGTTTGGTTCCTATGTGTTTTAACTCTGTTTTGTAGGAATTGGAATAAACGGATGCTTGCAGGGTCAAATGGTCAACACGTGACAAGTATTGGCTTAATGCCTGTGTGTGGAAATCCGTGCTTCATATATATTATTATGGTATTTAGTGCATGGCGACGCTTGGTTTTAAATTTGAAGCCAGTTGGACTTCTCGTGTGCACGGCGTGTGTCGGCGTGCAACGACGCACGACATCAGCGTAAGGCAGTCAGGTTGTATAGGCGCGGGCGCGCGCAGAAGGGCGAGCAGGCGGGCGAAGCAGGCGTGCTCAGGCGAGATGGTCAACCAGCGCAGTTGCCCCCAAGTCCAACGCAGCTGCGCCAAGCGTTGCAGAAGTAATAGGAGCTTCAGTGCAGCTGCGCTCAAAACCAGTGCAACTGCGCCGGTTCGGGCAACTTGGGCGATTTTAGGCTGATCTAGGGTCTTAATGGAGCCTCTATAAATAGAATATGCTGCCTCCTTTTGAAAAGAGCTTGGAGCTTGGGAAGATAAGATTTTAGAGTCAAGGAAGCTTCAATATACTACACACAAAAGTATCTTTATCTTTATTATCTTCCTTCAACCTTGTAATCCAAAGCATAATTATGTATAATTTTTTGATATTTATTGTAGTCATCATGAACTAATCTTTTAATTTAAGATTTCAATGGAACCTAACTTCTAATTTGAATTGAATTTTCTCTCTTTGATATTAGTTAATCATTTTTGAATTGAATATCATAACCTTTGCTTCTAAATTAATTGCTTGGCCAGTAATTACTTTGGGAACCTATATGAACTTGACGAACGGAGTATAGTGTTGAGACCTAGTTATGATATCATGCGAAAGTTAGAGATTCTTGTGGGTATAAAATAAGATTATAGTGACGTGTGTCTTATTCATTGTCTTCAAGAATAGATAACTTGATAGTATTTATGATAGACATATACCTAAATATCGTGTGTAACCAATTGAGAATCTATTCTTAATGACTTACTACTCAAAATATCATGGCAGAGGAAGTGCCAAAATCCTTGCGAGAGTGTGCTATGCCAATTGTCACGAAATTTCAGTCAAGCATCACTAGACCTGCTATTCAAGCCACTACTTTTGAAATCAAGCCTGGAACTATTCAGATGGTCCAGAACTATGTGCAATTTGGTTGGTTGCCTAATGATGACCCAAATAACCATCTGATGAATTTTCTAGAGATCTGTGACACATTTAGGTACAATGGAGTTTTCGAGGATGCTATCAGACTCCGACTCTTTCCTTTCACGCTTCGTGATAAGGCTAAGAGTTGGTTACATTCACTCTCAGCGGGCTCTATTACCATTTGGACAGACTTGGCTTAGAAATTTTTAGCGAAATTTTTTCCGCCCGCCAAAACAGTAAGACTAAGGAATGACATCACCTCGTTTAGTCAACATGATTCCGAGTCTCTATATGAAGTCTGGGAAAGATTTAAGGATTTACTAAGGAAATGTCCTCTCCATGGCATACCATAGTGATTACAAGTGCAAACCTTTTATAATAGGTTGTTTGATTCTACTCGAACTAGTATTGATGCAGTCGCAGGTGGTGCATTCATGGGAAAGAATGTGGTTGATATACAAGAGTTGTTGGAAGCTATGTCAGCTAATAACTACCAATGGCCTACTAAAAGAAGAGTGCAACAAAAGGTGGCGGGAAAAATAGAACTTGACACAGAATCTATGTTGGACTGCACAAATTTCAGCACTTACTA
This sequence comes from Aralia elata, assembly GCA_034770075.1. Taxonomy (NCBI): domain Eukaryota; kingdom Viridiplantae; phylum Streptophyta; class Magnoliopsida; order Apiales; family Araliaceae; genus Aralia; species Aralia elata. The sequence continues at coordinate 37,488,041 of CM068380.1, read as the reverse complement.
AGAAATTGGAAACTCTAGGAGTGCAAACTGTTTAGAATGTTTCAGTAGGGTGTGAGTTATGTGCTGGAAATCATCCTACTGAGCAGTGTGCAATCAATGCAAAGTCAGTACAGTTTGTTGGAAATTACAATCGACCGCAGAATGGCATCAATTCCAACAGTTATAATCCTAGGTGGAGGAATCACCCAAATTCTCATGGAGTAACAACAACAACCAGAACCAGTATGCTACCCCAAGGCAGCAATATCCTCCAGGATTTCAAAATCAGACTCAAGCTCACCAGGTTACGCATTAACCTCCACCTCAACAAGAGAAGAAGCCTAGTTTGGAGGATTTATTGACTAGATCAATTGCAAAACATGATGTTTCAATTAGGAATCTAGAGCATCAAATGGGCCAGATAGCTAATGCCCTTAATATCCGCCCTCCAGGCACCTTACCTAGTGATATAGAGATCAATCCAAAAAGAGAGGGTAAAGAGCATTGCAAGGCGGTGACGTTGCGTAGTGGTAAGGAATTATCTGAGGTTGTTGAGCTAGTTCCATCGAAAACAGTGGTTGAGGAAGTTCTAGTGAAAATAGTTGATGAGGATGGGAATATAGAGAAAGAGGAAAGAAAGTCGAAAGAGCAAGACAAGAAGGAAAAAAAAACCAGTTTCAAAACCTGAGGGAGGCAAACAAATGCCTATTATGCCACCAGTTCCATTTCCAGAAACACAAGCTAGACAAGCAATTCTCCAAGTTCTTAGACATTTTTAAGAAATTGTACATTAACATATCATTTGTAGAGGCATTAGAGCAAATGCCCAGCTATGTAAAGTTTATGAAGGACATCTTGTCAAGAAAGAGAAAGCTTGAGGATTTTGAAATTGTAGCTCTTACTGAAGAATGTAGTGCCGTTTTGCAGAGAAAGCTACCACCGAAGTTGAAAGATCCAGGGAGTTTCACAATTCCTTGTACGATTAGTAGTCAGTTTTTTGGCAAAGCTTTGTGTGACTTGGGAGCTAGCATCAATCTAATGCCACTCTCAATTTATCGGCAGTTGGGGTTAAGTGAGGCGAAGCCTACTAATGTTACACTGCAACTTACAGATAGATCTCTCACTTATCCTAGGGGCATAGTCGAGGATGTTCTTGTCAAGATGGACAAGTTGATATTTCCAGCGGATTTCAATGTTCTTGATTTTGAGGAAGACAGAGAAATACCTATTATTCTTGGGAGGCCATTTTTAGCTATAGGCAGAACTCTGATCGATGTGCAAAAAGGAGAGCTAATAATGCGTGTCCAGGATCAAGAGGTAACCTTTAATGTATTTAAAGCAATGAAATTTCCTAATGAGCAGGAAGAATGCTTTAGGATGGACTTGATCGATCAGAGAGGTAGTGAACGAGGTGTTCGTGGCAAAGTATGTAGTTGGTCCTTTTGAGGGTTTACTTAGTGGTTCATCAAAGTGTGAATCTATTATTACGAACGAGGTGGTGAAATTGCTAGATGCTCCCCCACGTTTTACCAAGTCTAAGCAGTAGTTTGAAGCATTGGATACGACAAGCAGTTCTAGCACCAGTGCAAAATCGTCATGGGATGAGCCATCTATCTTGGAGCTAAAACCATTGCCTAGTTGTAATATTCCGAATCCTAATAAGATTTGTATATGTAAATTATGTGTTTATTAAATGAAATTTCTTGTTACTTTGTGTTATGTGATTGTATATTTTATTAAAGAATTAGGTAAAATAAATTTTTTTTCTGAAGCTGCTTAGTCGTGCTTACACGGACAAAATGATTTGTCGTGCTTCCGACGATTTCACCGAGAAGCGTCTCGACAAATTATTTTGGTAAGCTGTTGTGTCGTGCTTGGAAATGACGAAGTGATTTGTCGTGCTTCAGAAAAATCTAAAATAAGTTAAATAGGGTTTAAAATGATAAACTGAATTAGAAACCCTAATTAGAAAATCCTAATTGATAAAAGTTGTCCGAATTGGTAAATTAAAACCCTAATTATTACACAAGAATCTTAATTGATATAATTAGATTCTAAATAATGAATCATAACATTAATTAGGAATCATTTAACTTAGATTAAAACCCTAATTGAAAGATTTAAACCTAATTCATGAATTAGGAAATCCTAAACCCTAATTATGAAACCCTAATTCTAATTAGGTTATTTAAACTTTAAATTATGTAATGTTAAACCTTAATTATGATATATAAGCTTAATTAAGGTATTACTAAACATAATTAAACATCCTAAACATGATTAGCAAAAATCTAAGTTTAATTAGTAAGGAAATAAATCAAAAATAAAAGTTTAAACCAATCAAAAGAGGATACGAATACAAGGTCAGATATTTTGACAAATCTCCAGCACACGTAGGTCACTAGGATCAGATTTGAAGTAGCACAAGTACACAAGCTAGATATTTTTGGAGGGAAAAGTTGGAAAAAGGATAAAGAAACCCTAATTTTGAAGTTCCTATAAATAGAACACTAGGCTGGCCTTCTATGCTACGAATTTACAAAGCCTAAACACTTATATTACCAGCCATAATAAGCCTCTACAAGCAAAAGATCAGAATCAAAAGCCAGAAATCAAATCTTGAGAAAAAGGTGCAAAACTCTAATTTTTATGCTAGATCTTCAAGCCTGCAATAATTTTATGTTTTAGATGTTTAGGATTATGTGTAAACATGTTATTTGATGATCTGGGTTGGTTAAACAAAGATTCATAACATTTAAATGGTCAAATTTGATCAAAAACTCAAACTGTTCTTGACAGTCAAGAACAGTCTGACAGCCTAATTTGTCAGAGCTTTTGATCGGCTTAAATTGTTCGTTAGATCTATTTTAAAGCATGAATTGGTAGTATGCCATGTTAGCTATGATATCCAATTTGTAGAATATTTAAATTATCTCTAGGATAGAAGATATTGTTGGCCAAAACCCGTTGAGCGCTCACGGGTTCAAGTTTCTGGGCAACCTAGAAACCATGAAGAATGTCTCACAGTGTTTGACAAGCTTTTGTCAAGCCTAGATCTTAGCCACATGATAAAATTTATGAGGTTTTAATGTTTGTATCTGTTCTTTGCCATGTAATCTACAATTACAAATCAATTAAACACATAAAGCTAGTCTAGAACAAAAGATATTAACGGTCAAAAGGCCTTGACCGACCATGACTGGATGAGTTTCTGGGTAACCCAGAAACTCAAGAATAGTTGCGACAGGCTAGTTTGACCATGATTTATCTAGCATCAATTGATGTTGTTTAAGTTTAAATTTCATATGTCGTTATACACTGCCATGAGTACTACACCAATAAACAAAAATCAAACACAAACAATAAACTAACTGGATTTAATTTGAGGTCAAAAGTCCTAACTGAACCATGACCAACTGTTCTTCATGAAGTAGCTGAGCCACGAGCAGTAGCTGCCAGCACGCCTGGGCAGTAAGTGGGCGCAGACGTGCGCGCTGACAGCAGGCGAGAGGTAGCAGACAGGCCCACGTAGAGCGTAGGCGCAGGTGCACGAAGATTGGTGCTGGCGCGCGCAATAGCAGGGGCAGCTGGCAGACGCGCGCACAGTAGGCGAGCGGCAGGCGGCAAGGCACGCAGGCCAGCACGCGCGGGCGCGCCAGATACGTGCGGGCGCGCCAAACCAGGCAGGGAGTGGGCGCGCGCGCGCCAGGCGCCGCGCGGGCGTGCCAATTCTGGGCTGAGTGTGATCTGACAGATTTTCAGTGCGATCTTTGATGCATTTTGTCCGATCTTGGCTAAGGTTTCTTGATGGAGGCTATTTATATTCTCTTTAGAGCTTCATATCAAATATCTAGAGATAGGGAGGTTACATATTCTATCACAAAAACATGTCGAGGGCTGGAAATCAGAGCAAAATCAAGCCAAAGGCCAAGGAGCTAAGTTGTCAAGGATTGCAAAACTAAGAAGGACAGTTAGAAATCAATAGCCAACCAACGAACAACATTTGAATATCTTCAAAAGTGGTTATATTTCTAGTACTTCCTTTCTATTTTATAATCCGAATTTGATGATATATAAATTGAATTTGATGTTTGTTGTAGCTATCATAAACTAATCTTCTATTCTAAGATTTCAATGGAACCCAACATCTAGTTTGAATTGAATTCTCTCTCTTTGGTATTAGTTAATCATTTATGAATTGATTGTCATAACCTTTACTTCTTAGATTAATTGTTTGGCCAGTAATTACCTTGGGAACCTATATGAACTTGACGAACGGATTATAGGTTGAGACCTAGTTATGATAACATGCGAAAGTTAAAGATTGTTGTGGATAATTAATAAGATTATATTGACATGTGTCTTGTTCCTTGTCCTCAAGAATAGGTAACTTGATAGTAGTTAGGATAGACATATACCTAATTACCATATGCAACCAATAGAGAATATAGTCTTAATGACTTCCTATATGAAAGTTGATAATTGAAAGGGTAGTTAATGAGATTTAATGACATGTGTCTTGTTAATTATTCTTGAAATTGGTCTCTTAATAGTGTGTAGGATAGACATATACCTATGCACCGCATTAGTTAAAAAAGAGAGTTAGGAGATTCAAATAAAGTGTTGGGGGAAATTGTAATCTTAGAGCTTTCTATCTTGAAATCTTACAGCATTTTAGTTATTGCTTGTTAACTTAATTATTTTTTTATTCAACAAATACTCAAATTGTCATTGTTTAAATAAGATCGAAGTGATATACGATTAGTACTTGGTATTTATTTTTCATAATTCCCTGTGGGTTCGACTCATATCTTATCATTATATTACTTGTGGACCGCGTATACTTGCGCGTGTTTTATATTGATTGCGAAAACAACCAACAAACAGTAGACTACTCAAGGCAAAAATGATTGATTACCTGACATATTGAGGAAGATCATTTTTTGCTTGTTGCTCCATCTTTCCGGATCTGAAATTAGTCAAACTTTATGTCATTGCATGGCTCTCGGAAAGAGCTTTTCGAAATGGTATGGTACGCCTCTGATAAGTGTGTTTTATACACACAAATTAGGTACTTTTGGCCTTGATAATTTGTAAGTCTTTAGCTATTTCGTTTGGTTTGTATGTATTTTTCCCTTATTGTTGAATTGTGTGGTTTTGTATTGCTATTATATGTTTTTGTATGCCTTTATGTGTTTTTACTTTGTTTTGTAGGAATTGAAATAAAAGCTCCTTGGATCAATGTTTAGAGTTGCCACTTTCGCGTTTTCGACTTGAATTTGGCAAAGCAGCCGCTTGTTTCCCAATTTCAACCTTGATCCAATCTGTATCTCTCAAAACTCAAAGAACGAAAGTTGTAAATATTCTCCTCAGCTTGGAACATCTTGAATCATCCCAATTGAAGTTCGTATGAGAGAGTTATGGTCATTTTACCATCGAATTTGGCATGTATTTTACACAACAGCTTCTTCCAGACCAATTTGAGCCTACCTCCGGCCAATTTCTATCCGAACTCTAGTTATGAAAGTTGTAGAGCTAATTCTTACCTTTCTGTAGCCTCTTGAATCGCCTAAATCTGAGTTCAGACGAAGAAGTTATGACTATTTTTCCAACAGACGTCGAAACTGATTCGGGCAGCAGAAGTGACTGCGTCGGGGCACGGATTTCTGGTTCATTTTGGCACCCCAGCGCGAAATTTCAATACAATTTTGGCGCCCCGACGCGGGCTCGTCGGGAACTATGCAGATTATGCAATTTTTTGGTCCATTTTGGTGTGCTAAGCTAGGTTTTGCATCCAGGGATATATACATCTCTTTGGGGAACGAAAATAGCAACTTCTAGGGAGAGGAAGGCTACACAATACATCAAATTAGAGAGCCAAAGTGCTAAAATCAAGCTACATCAAGCAAGGCCAAGGAGCAAAGGCATCAAGAATTGCAAAATCAAGGAGGAGAAGCTAGTGTTCATCACCTACCCATCAAACATCATATGAAAATCTACAAAAGTGGTTTTATCTCTAGTTTCCCTTCTATTTTGTAATCCAACACGATGTATAAATTGATTATGATGTTATTTGTATCTACCATGAACTATAACTCATATTCTAAGATTTTAATGCAACCTAACTCTTAGTTTGGATTGAATGCTCTCTCTTCGATATTGGTTAATCATTTGTGAATTGGTTATCATAATTTGTGCTTCATATATTAATTACCTAGCTAGTAATTACCTTGGGAACCTATATGAAATTGAAAAATGGAATATAGTGTTAAGACCTTGTTATGATATCATGCGAAAGTTAGAGATTCTTGTGGGTAATCTATAAGATTATGTGGCGTGTGTCTTGTTCATTATCCTCAAGAATAGATAATTTGATAGTATTTAGGATAGAGATATATCTAAATACCCTATGCACCTAATTGAGAATCTATCCTTAATGACTTCCTATGCGAAAGTTGGTAATTAAAGGAGTAGTTAACGAGATTTTCCCGTGACATGTGTCTTGTTAATTATTCTTGATATTGGTCTCTTGATAGTGTGTAGGATAGACATATACCTACATACCGCATTAGAAAGATTTATAATTGACCATCGAGAGAGGCTTTTATGTAATTGTGATTTCTCGGATGACAATCCTTGTGATTTAACTAGTTTAAAAGAGAGAGTTAGGGTATTCAAGTGAAATGTTGGGAGAAATTGTGATCTTAGACTTGTTAATATTAGATTTTCATTGTTTTAAAAGCTTTTCATAGTTCTTTGATTATTTGTTATCTTCATTAATGTAAAACAATAAAAAGATAAATCATTGGTTTAAATAAGATTGAGATGATAAAAGGTTAATACTTGGAAAAGATTAGTAATAATTCCTCGTGGGATCAATACTCTACTTACACTTTATTACTTGTTGACCGCGTATACTTGCACGTATTTGTCATTATATAATTCGGACAACAGCCTCCCAACTCTTCTCAGATTGAAAGTTATAGACGTTCCAGTGCGCAGCATGAAAAACCGACGTCGCAGCACGAGAACCGAGATAGGTGGGCCCTACTCTAGCAAGCCGCAGAAGTACCTACGGCTAGCCGCAGGTAGATCTGCGGCCAGGCCCGGGGCCTATATATGGCAAATTTTAGCATTTTTTGGAGAAAGAGAGCCATTTGTGGACAAAGAAAAGGAGTGCTTTTAGAAAGAAAATAGGAAAATACTCTCCATACTTCATATAGATCTAGCTAATCTCATCCAATATTTTGTTAGATTAGTACTCTATCCTCAAGATCCAAGAGCTAGGAAGCTTTATTCAGCTCCCCCAAGGTGAAAGATTCGATCTTTTTGTAATTTTTGTATAGATTCAATCCAAATCTAATATATTATATCAGTTGTTGTGCTTGGATTTGGTTTGTTTCCTGATTAATATTTTATTGACGCTCTCTCTACATCCTAGATCCATATCTAGGGTGTGGGGATCCTCTTTATAGGATTTTGGATGGTTAGAGAGGATTTCTAACTGTTAAAATCTCTTCATAATCATCCGATGATGTCCTCAAGTCAATTTATTGATTTCGAGTCAGATTCGGCCTATTTTACCATTTATTTTGCTTGTGCGTTGTTAAAGTTTGATTCTTTTCCTTAGATCCACATGAGATCTAGCTTAGATCTGGCTTATTATAGGTTTTAAAGTTAAAAACTTACTTTTATACTAGATTCGACATGGATCTAATGTGGTTCCATGTATTTTCATTGTTTTTAAGCTGATTTTGGTTTACCCCGAAAAATTCTAGATTCATATCTAGTGATGAAGGGGTCCCACCTATTAGCCGTTAAGAGATTCTAACAAATTGAATCGCCTGATAGCCAGTTTGGGATATATTGTTGATTAAATTCCGGTTACGTCGTTGTATAGATCTATTAGATCTTAAACCTACGGATATCATATCCTAGATTCTAAATCTCTTCGCTAGATCTCGTCAATACGTAATAGTCTCTCGAAGTGTCGATTTCATTGTATAATCTACGGATTAGGGTCTTCGAGAGCCCTGTTTCTACACTTTTTCTCTCGTTTTCATATATTGTTTATGATTCCAAATTATGTGAGCCTAAGAATGGAGTCAGGGACTTTAAATCGAACCTCGACGTAATTCCCACGATGGACATAGTGTCGATTATAATATCCGCAAGATGATTATTGTATATGTAAATTTGGGCCTTAAAACGGCCTCGAGGGTTCCATCCCATGAAAACCGGATTTAAGGTCCCGTGATAGTGAAAATTGTGATTGCGAGTGTTTGGGGCTATTGAGATGGCTTTCATGCCTACGGGTTAATAGGGAAACAAAATGATAAAGATCTTTTCCATTTGATGCTTAATTTTCCGTTTATCACCAAAAACGATTTTTAAACAAAATGATAAAGATCTTTTAAAATCAAATCGACCCGAGTTAATAGGGAAACTTTAAGCTAAAATTGAAAGTAACGAAGAATCTCGATTCCTATTTGGCGAAGGGTTTGAAAACTATGTTTTCTCAAAACGTCACCCTAAAAAGATTCATTAAGATCAAAGTTAAAACGAACTTTTTCTTAAATCAAATCCCACGCGCATAGGCTCAAAGAGGTTTTAAGTTGGTTTCAAGATAATACACTTTTCACGATTTCGACTCAAAGCTAGGCAGATTTTTTCCAAATCACGCACACACACACACACACTTCCACTTAGGAAAATATTAAGATGCGGTAATCATGTTTTCACGGAAGTCGGGGGGTACTAACACATTCCCTCCGCTTAAGCAAGCCCTCGAACTCTATGAACCTCAGTTTCAAGAAAAATTTAACGGAGTCACATTTAAGGCCATATTTCATTCAAAAATCTAAAATTCGGATGAGTTAGTACATCCATTTAAGCTTATACCAACTAGCGACTCTGTCTAATTAGCCCTTCATTAAAATCAACCTTTCAAAACCTCGTCGGCATTTATGTCGGTCTTTTTCCTAAAAATCACCCTTTAAATAAAAATGAAATAATAATAGTCAAAATCTTAAAGGGTAGAAACACAACTAGGAAAAGACAGGAGAAATCTTGTGACGCCCCCAAATCCGGGTCACCTGAGCCACGGACCTGGTTCATCACTATCTAATACCAAAATGATACAATCGATAACTTATAGCGGAATAAAGGAATATTTACATTGATATAACATAAATAAACCTGTCCCAAGTCTCGAAACCAATACTATTACAAAACACAACATAATACGAAAGGGTAAATATGTCTTAATACACGACGGTAATTCTAGAACAACAAAATACACAAATCAATAGCTTTCCCCTTTCCCTTATCTTTTCCTGAGCTCTCGCCACGTGCCGCACTAACTGAAATGTTTTAAGGAAAGCAAGGGTGAGCAACAAATTGCCCCACAAGTATAATAACAGTGAATAATCACATGAATAACTTTATAGCTCTCAGGAGTAAAAATTTAGCTAACACAAGGAAATAAACAACTTCTTTTATAACCGTTATAGTGGTCGCTAAGGACCAAAGGATTTCAAAGTTTCCCAAAGAGAGAGACTATTCAATACTGAGTGAGCACCAAGGCACAGAACTATATTCTAGAATTACTGGAAATTCATCCGATAATCCACAAAATTGGTACAATAGGTGGTCAGCCTAGAGTACCTGGCGTTATGCATAAGCCTTACATTTTCCATTTACGCGCGTGTCGGTTTCCCGACGTTTATACAATTTCCCCTACTATGAGGGTTGTTCTTCTCAGCTTTACATGGGAGTCCGGACCAAAGCAATTTGATCGGACAACTTTACTTAACAACAATAATAGTTGGAGGACTTAACCTCACTTCAATAAACAAATCAATAAGTGTCTAGCTGAAGCAATTAGCTTTGACATAACTTTCAAACAGTTTATGGAATAAAGAACTTTAAGGTTCAACAGCATGTATAATAACATCGATAATATCTTGAATGAATAACAATTCATAATCTTTGGAATCACACAGTATATAACACTACATGAAATGGGCTTTCATTACAGTACTTGAATAAAAGTATGAATACTAGCACAATAATTGCTAAATCGATAAGTAACTTGAACGGAGTCAAGAAACTCAAAAATCTTGCCCAATAAATAATATTTGCTCGAATATAAATTTGAGTAGGGTAAGTAAGCTTGCACAATAATAACTTGAATAAGATAGGAGACTTGCTTGATAGATAAATGAGTTAAGGAAAACTCGCACAATTAAATAAGGGTTGAGTAAGGAACTTGCCTCGTACGTGCGTTAATATCTTGACGTTAATCGTCCGTCAAAAATATCCTACATAGTTCATTAAAATCATCATAAATATTTGTCACATACGGACTAGGTTCATTACAGTCATCACATCATTAAAATATATTGATTGCCACTACGCTTACCCAGTCGGGGGGAAAATTTACTGGGTCCGACCCGATCCGGCCCGACCCGGTCCGGCCTGACCCGACCCAGTCCGACCTGACCCGACCCGGTCCAAGCACGGACAGCGCCATGCAGTAGCAGTTCTGCAGTTCTTAAAGAACCGCGAACTGCCACACCTACGCCCGCTCCAGCCTCCATATCTCCCTCTATACTCGATCAATTTGGTCCGTTACGGACTCTATGGATTCGTAAGACACGGGGCTACAACATATCAAAAATGGAAGATGACCCATAATCACTAACACAGCCAAATCCTAAGCCAAAGCACAATATTAATACTCTATTTTTTGCATTCATGAAATATCTCACACAAATGGCAACTGTGACTTCATTTTAGCATCATTTTGATTCATTCAAATTGGGATATCATCACAACTGATAGAAGTACAATATTCCAACAACAAACAATCAAAATAATCACAACATCAAGGCTTTACTGTCCTCTAATCGTCCAAATAGTCCATTATCTTCCTCCTTAAGCTTGGGTCCGAATCATTCTTTGTTTTTGTTCCACTTTGAGGGTGTTAATGGTTTATATAGATTCTTAAGAACCTCCATGGTAGATTCAACACAACCAACAACAACGAACATCAACAAAATCCAACCCGCAAGCATGAAAGCAAAACAAAACTCATGAAAACTTCACTTGGAGAAGAAATGGTTGTGGTTTGTGATTACCACTTTGTTGCTTGCTTTGTGTAGGATGAGATGGTTGCTAGAGTGCTCCTGGACTCCCTCTTGCTGCTCTTCTCCTTCTTTTCCCTCCTTCCTTGCTTTCCTTCTTCTTCCCGAACACTCCTTCTCTTTTGCTACTTCCTTCTTTCTCTCTCTATGGTACTCCCTCTCTCTCTCTCCCTGTAGCTCTCTCCTTGCTTGAAAAATGAGAAGTATGCAGATGGTTTGAGTGAGAAGGAGAATGAGCTGATGGGAGATAAGGTGGAGTGGCTTCGGGAGGAGAAGGAATGTATTGGGAGAGCTAAAATGGAGTACCCGAGCTCTTGAAAATGTATTTGAGGAGGATGTCTTGTGAAGAGTTAACAATCCAAGTCTAGTGTACTGTGACGGTTTATTCCCCCTCGTTTGATTGGCTAATACAATTAATGCTCTCTCCTGATTGGTTGAGGCTTAATTGCCTCTCCAATTAATCAAAATATACAGATAAATATACCCGAATACTCCCACTTTTGTACCAAATTTGGTAAATAATTCTACCCAAAATTAAAATGGGTACTCCCATAAATTATTGGGATGCGTAAAAATATTTATTATGGGATTTGTCCATTTATTCGGAACACCCATAATATACATTTCGGATACAGATTAAATCACGTATCAGCTCCAATAAAATCTTTGACACTTGGAAAAATTATTCCTTCACATACACGTCTTAACAAAATTAATAGGAATCGAAAAAGACGCAAAATTATTCGGGCGTGAATAGTGTCTCGGGAAACGTGCTCTGTAATTAGTGATTTTACGAATTCTTGCAAAATCAATTTATTCACTCCAACGACACAACAACACATAAGATTTAGCATATGCACGTTTTCTAGGCTGCAACACAACTTTAAGCACATAACACATAATAATATAAATAAAAATAAAAATCCATTTCATTCATACATAACTCGGGTTACAAGGAAATCTAAGATTCCCGATCGTTACAAATCTCCTTCTCCCCGGCATCGATAGATGGCGACTCTGCTAAGGACGTTAGAGGGCTTAAACCGCGATCAATCTTGTTGTTTTCCTTTCATATCTGTGTGTAGTGTGAATGGTTTGAATGAATGTTGCGATGAATGCCTTACATGCTTTATTTTAAGTGCTTCACATAATTGTCATCATATGCATGCGGTAAGACACGATGAATGTAAGCGAATGTATGTTGTGTGATTCCTCCACCAAGAGGTGAACCCGTCGGATGTTGATTACTGGACTCAAGGGGGTGTTCCCCCGTGAGGCTCAGGAAATGCACCACTCAGATTCCCTCCAATTGAAAGATCGGATTTATTCCCATCAAGTAGGTTGCGAAGATCTGGGAACCTTCATTACCGAAAAGCCCGCGAGAGTAATCCTAGGGTAAGTCAGACTTAGATAAACCCAACGTTACGGGAAGTCTCTTCATGCTCTGTTACTCCTTATATGTAAAATGCCATCCATCTCATGCTTAAATTAAACCATCTTGTATGATGTCATCTTAAGGACACTAACCCTATTTTGTAGGAAAAGAAAACTCAAAACATACATAATGCATCAGCATGCATATTTATCGGTTCTCAAAACTAAACTCTGTCATGTTTTATATGTAGATTGGTCCTCGAACACGACTCCGAGCTCGAAAAGTTCGAACCCCACCAATCAAGATGTCTAAGAATACTACACCTGATCATGTTCTGATCTCTAGGGAAGAGTTCGAAAGCTTTAAAAAGCAAGTCGCTAAGATAGCTAACCTATTGAAAGAGCAATGTAAAATGACCCAGGATCCAAAATCAGCTACTCAACTTGAGTCATCTGCCCAAGGAGAACCTTAAATTCCAACCAAGACAAATGACGTCCAAATTCCTACCCCAATATTCCAATTTAGCAGTAAGATTACCAAAGGTGCTGCCAGTGGAGGTCAGATCGAGGAAACAATTTATGTCTAGGATGACAAAGAAATGGGGGAAATTAAGAAGAAAATGAAATTAATGGAAGAAGCCATACAATCAATGAAGGGAGTCGGGACCTATGGCAGTGTCAACTACTCTGATCTATGTATATTCCCGGGAGCTAAGTACCCTGATAAATTCTAAGTGCCTGAATTTGAGAAGTATAATGGGTTGGGAGATCCCTATACACACTTGAAGGTATACATAGGGGAACTCAGATCATACGCTGAAAATGAAAGCTTAAGAATGTAACTTTTTCAGAAAAGCCTGACTGGTGAGGCTAGGACATGGTATGCCAGGTTAGACAATATTAAAACCACAATTGGGAGGAATTAGCCCACGCTTTCTTGACCTAGTATAGCTTTCAGTCCTAGATGGTTCCTAATCGTTATCAAATGACCAAAGTGAAGAAGTAGCACAATAAATCATTTCGTGATTATGCCCAAAGATGGAAGAGAATGGTTACGTAAATAAACCCGCCCATGAACGAGAATGAAATGGTGATGACCTTCATCAATATTCAAGAGGCTCCGTATTATGAGTGGGTGTTAGCCGGCATAGCCAAGCCATTTTTGGAAATAATAAAATATGGTGAAATGGCTGAGATGGGTTTAAAGGAGGGAAAATCAAGGATCTCACTACATTAGAGGCAGTAGTTGAACACCTCCAATATGGCAATTATGGCAGTGCACCTAGGAAAAGTAACAAAAAGAAGGAAGAAGATATATCCCTTGTGTTACAAGGGCAATCCAGAAAGAACAACAACAATCCACTCATACGAATGCAGGGAAGCAATCCCCCACCACAACAACCAACATTTCACCAAAATCAGGGATAGCAAAGGAATTTTGAGAATAAACGAAATCGAGAGTTCACCCCTCTTAGTGACTCCCTAGAGAATATACTAGCTTTATTATTGGCTCAAAAGAAAATTACCAAGCTTGCTTCTCCAGCTGATCCCAAAGGAAAGAGGTACGATCCAAGCAAGAAGTGTGCTTATCACTCAGGATCCCCGGGACACGATACACAAGACTGGTGGTCCCTAAAGCATAAAATTCAAAATCTGATAGAGAGCAGGGAAATTATGGTGAAACAATTGGAACAGTCCAATGTCCACAACAACCCTTTACCCCAACATAATGCAGATGGTGTCAACATGATAGAGACCGGGGGCGTTGGAGGAAGTCTGGACCATAAGTACCTAAGGAGAATTGATGAATATCCTCCAAGACCCAGATCAAATATTATGGGATGGGAGTACCCAGAAAGGAGCAAGGAAATAGAGTAAGAATTGGAGGTGATTAAGAATTAGGTAAACTAACTGGCAGAGTTGGTCGTATATCAGCATCAACTCACAAGACAACTTAACAGTCAGACATCCAGGGCAATAAGTACGGAAGAGGTCAAAACAACCTTGCTCCCTCCCAAGACAGTCCTAATGAATAGGGAAGATCAAATCAGGCTAAGAGAATAAGAAAGATGGACTAATAAGATATTGAAAGAGTCGCGGCTATGGAACTCAATGGAAATGGGTCGATCAAGGGAGCTCGTGAGCAAATTGAACCATGAAGTAGCCAGGAATCGGAAATTCACCCCGCTAAATCAACCAAAGGAAGAGGTGTTGCACCTATTAATCAATAGGGGGAAGATCACAGAATTGCTACCACCTCCAAACCCAAAGGCAAAAAGATATGATCCCACAAAAATCTATCTCTATAATTCAAACTCGCCCGAACACGCTACAGAGGAATGTTGGGCCTTACAACACAAGATATAGAACCTTATCGAAAGCGAAGATTTGAAAATAACAAGTAACATCAAGATCACTACTGTTGAGGAAAATAAAATGGAAATAAAGGGATTGGCGTACCCTCTAGAAGCTGAGAGTTCAGATGAAGTAGTGGCAATGATCATCATTGAGGCGTAAGCTGAACCCCTTGTAGTCCCCGGAGTAGCAAGCAGAGATGGAAAAGTCCCCGTGGAAATATCAGCATTAGAACCTATTGTGCTGACTGCCAGACCCCAATATCCCGTCGTGAGCTTAAAGGCAGATCCCTGGAATTACGGGATAGGATTGGGAGAAACATCGTAATGCATGACCGTAAGAACCACTGACCTTCTCCGTCTTAATTGTAAGATAGGTTATAAAGCAAGAATGAGAAACGATTTTGCTCAGCAAGTATATGACAATAACATCTAACAATCATTGATAAGGGTTCATCGCTTCAATGAATTTAATAATATCGAATAAGGTAGGATACGCTACCAATGGATCAATCATGAATAACTTTTTAAGAATTATGATTTGAGCAATTTCAAAACTTAGATATTTCGTGAATAATCAATCAATAGAGAACTGAATAAGAGTAATTCTGAAAATTCAAATCATAAGTATATTTTATGGCTGGGGGTCACTAAGGACGGCTGAACTTTGAGAAGGTTAATAGTATAGTACTGAAAAGCCTTCGGATAAATAGGTACATGAGGTGATCAGCCCCGTCGTACCTTATGTTATGCATAACATTTAATCAACTGTGCGTGCAAGTCGAATCCACGACTATAAATAATGTTCATCTCAACATACAAGAATTCCGCACCAAAGCAATTGGTTTGGATAGCTCTTTCAAAATATCTTAATCGACAGTTCATGCCATCATTAATCTAGCCGAATCAAATGGCATGGACTTATTCTCTCAATAATGGATATGAATCCAGGTTCTTAATGTTGAGTATTCTTGTTTGGGAATCTTCTTTAGCATAGGTATAAGAATAATCTTATTCCATTAATAGTAGTTCAAGTTTAACACTTTCATTTAACTACGAACTTGTACGAAACAATAATAGTGTACAAGTGAGAAGTACTTGCAAGTGATATAATATCTAGTTTACTTGTACAAAACAATGAGTGTACAAGTCAGGAAACTTGCTCAATATGTGTGTAATTAATATAACAACAATTAGAAAACTTGCACAATATACAAAGTTGTGTAAGTTAGGGAACTTGCCTGATATATCTGTTTTTCCTTCCTTAAGCTTAGTGCACTCCAGTCATCCTACATAAGTCGTAATCCGGTCTACCAATTAGTCTCTACTGCATAATGATACTTACATCGTTCTAACATTACCCTATATCCCTTCTCCATAAACCCCACACTAATCTTCCATCATTATCTTACTTACTTCTCCTCTCTTCGTCACCTTTACTAGATGATCCTCTTATAGATCTTCCACAAGTAAAGTAATCCTTATTACCCTACTTGCGTAAGCATTTCTTCACATTATTGATTATTATCAAACATCTTCACAAATTAAATAAGTTTATTCTATTTGTTCAACCCTTCTTTAATAGTCCTCATCGTTGTCTTAAATGGTCATCTATTTCTTTTCGTAGTTTCCTTTCACGAGTGAAATAATTTTTGCTATTATTCATTCATTTAGTCATTCTTTACTACACAATACTCTTTATTAATACACTTTTAAAACACTTTCATGATTTATCCCACAAATAAAATAATCATTATTCTATTTATCCCTTCAAATTCATGAATGATCTTTAATAGAATAATCATTAATCATTATTCCATTTGTTTACTCTTTTCCATGTACCCACCTTATTACCACTTACAAATAAAATAACTTGAATTCGTTATTCTATTTGTTTATTCTTTTCTATTTTACAAAAAAAAATAATTGTTAATCATTACTACTATTATTATTATATATTTTTTTTTCTTTTTTAAAAAATTTTCTTATGACCAGTTCGACCAGACCCAACCTGACCCGACCCGGTTTGACCCGAATCTGGTCAACTAGGAAACCGACAACGCGTGGCAGCGCCAGATTTTAGCCTACGGACGGCGCGGCAGCGCTGTCCTGGCAGAGTTTCAAGGTTGAGGTTTTTTAACTTTTTGATTTCTACCTTTTTTTGGTTTAATCTTGCATAACTTGTTCATTACACATCCAAATGAGTTCAAACCACTTCAATTATCTCATAAACTTATATATCTTCAATATTTATCCTTTTAAACCATTTTCTAAAATATATACCTAGCCAAACTTATTGTTTTTCCAAGCTAGAGTTTTCATTTCAGCATGTTTTACTAAATGATTAGCCATGAGTTCATTTTAACTCTGATTTTGACGATTCCACTTGGAATGTCCTGGTATTTTATAGATCTTCAACATAAGGTTTTTAGATCAAGCACATAGCTTACATATTTTATGTCAGTTAACAACAAATCTCATGTTTTCAAGTATTATAACTTAGGTTATAACACAATTTCAACATACGAACATTTTACACATCAAAGCATGATCTAATCACAAAATCTCCAACATAAACCACCTTATGTCTTCGAAATCCTCCATGATTCCCACTCACACAAAATCCTCCCACAACTAAACATGGAATGATTATCTACATAACTAAATATCCTTAAAAACTTGAATATAATCTAGTAAGAAAGCATTATACCTTCTATGAGCTCTTTTCCTCTTAGAGATGAACTTGTAGAAGGCCTCTACTTTCTTCCTCATCCAAGACTCCTCTTGAATCACCAACTTGAAAGAACTTCCCTTAGATTTCTTCTTTTTCTCTCCCTCTCTCATTATTTTCACTCTAGCAACACTTAGCAAATTTTTAGCAACTTTGCTCAATGAGTTGGGAACTCCTATTTATAGGAGAATTCCCATACATATAATATCCATATACATGTATAATACACATATTTAACCGCCATAAGATTGCTTTATCCAATGGTTGCTTAAGATTAGGTAAAATGACTAATCTAAACTACATCCTAACCCATCATGGCTATCCTTGGGCTACCTCCTAACCTATCACTTCCATCACATGGCTAAACAAATAAAAAAATGTTGTCCATCATGGCTAGCTAGGCCCTTGGCCAGAAATTGGGGAGGAGGAAGTACTATATCTATATTTTCTTTTTCTTTTTCTTTACATGGGGCCTTCTAGAACTTGGGCCTCCTTATTAGATTACAATTGGGCCTTGCACATGGACTCATTTTACTACATATTGGGCTTCCCACACTTAAGTGTAGGATTTAAATCATTGGGCCAAAAAGTCATCCTACTACTTTCATGAGTAAATAAAGCTTTGGGCTATCTAATTCCCATGCAAGCTTGCATTCATTAGTCTACCAAATATTACTTCATATTGGACCAATACACATAATCAGTAGAATTTAATTATTCTTTACTATAGAATTAACTAGCTATCATCTTGGGTTTTATTTCCCATTCTCTTCCATGAATTAATCACGCACTTGATTAATCCATCATCTTAATTATTCATCAAGCCATACAAGGCTTATTCTCCCAAGCTTAGTTAATTCCTAACTTAAGCTTGTCACATATTCTCATAATTTATAATCTCATATTTAATCAAATTCTTATTCATAGAATTTTCTATTTCCATATCTTCTTATCACATAAGTTCACATACACACATAAGTGCACACAACATTTTCAATTAATAATTCATTATAAAAAATTCTAGGTCATTACATTCTCCCTTTTTATAAAGATTTTGTCCCCGAAATCAATACAAGGTCACTCAAAGAGATGGAGATAGTCTCTTTTCATTCTATCTTCTAATTCCTACGTAGCCTCCTCGGCGTTCTGGTTCCTCCATACTAACTTAACTGAAGGTATCACTTTATTACGTAATTTCTGCTCTTTCCTATCGATTATCTCGATCAGAATCTCCTCGTAGGTCAAATCTTTCTCCACCTGAATAGGTTCGTAGGATATTACGTGCTTGTAGTCCGGCTTGTACGGTCACAATAAATAAACATGAAACACATTGTGAATGTGCTCTAGCTCGGGAGGTAATGCCACCTCATAAGCCACTTCGCCGATTCTCTTTAGCACTTCGAAAGGTCCTATGAACCTCTGGCTCAACTTTCCCTTACTTCCAAATCTAATCTTCCCTTTCCAAGGAGATACCTTCAAGAACACAAAACTGCCAACCTCGAAGTCTCTACTTTGTCGATGGAGGTCGGCATACTTCTTTTGTCTATCTTGTGCGGCCACCAATCTGGCCCTTTTCAGCTTCACAATGTCGACCGTCTGTTGTACCAGTTTTGGCCCCAATAGTCATCGTTCCCCTACCTCGTCCCAGCATAAGGGCGTTCTGCACTTTCTTCCATAAAGAGCTTCGTACGGCGGCATGCCAATGCTCGCATGATAACTATTATTATAGGCAAACTCCACAAGAGGTAGGTGATTGTCCCAACTTCCTTTGAAGTCCATCACTCATGTTCGGAGCATGTCCTCCAATGTTTGAATTGTTCTTTAGCTTTGACCTTCGGTCTGGGGATGATAAATTGTGCTTAGCTTTAGTTGAGTTCCCATGTGTTCTTACAAACTTTTTTAAAAATTCGACGTAAATCGTGGATCCCTGTCGGATATAATTGACACTGGCACTCCATGCCTCGACACAATCTCTTTGATGTATAATTTCGCAAGCTGATCCAAATTGAATTTTATCTTTATCGACAAAGAGTGTGCTGATTTTATTAGTCTATCCACAATAACCCATATAGCGTCACAGCCTTGTGGTGTAGTCGAAAGCCCTACCACGAAATCCATCTTGATGTGTTCCCATTTCCACTCTGGTATCTCTAATGGCTGTAATAATCCACTCGACCTTTGATGCTCGGCTTAAATCCTCTGGCATGTCAAACATCTGCAGACGCATTCTGCAACTTCTCGCTTCATATTTGGCCACCAAAAGTGTTGGTGCAAATCTCTGTACATCTTTGTGCTCCCTGGGTTAATTGAATAGGCCAAATTGTGCGCTTCTTAAAGAATTTCCTCCCTCGACTCTGGCATTATCGGGATCTAAACTCGATCTTCGTATCTCAGTACTCCATCTTTATCCACCCTAAATTTCTTTTCTCCATTCTCTAATATTCTTTCTTTTATTCTTCCACACCCCTCATCCTTTTCTTGAGTCTCCTTAATTCTATCCAACAACATCTCCTTAATTTCTACCAAAAATAATTTCTCCTCTATCTCAGTTGGTCTCGTTACCTCCAACTCCATTCTGGTCATTTCTTCTATTAACTTCAATTGTTCTGTCAACATCATCAATTTTTCTTTCCCCTTCTGACTCAGTGTATCTGCCACTATATTTGCTTTTCCTGGATGATACAGAATCTCACAATCATAGTCTTTGATCAGCTCCAACCACCTCCTTTGTCTCATATTTAATTCCTTCTATGTGAAGATATATTTCAAACTCTTGTGGTCCGTATATATCTCACAGTTTTCTCCATACAGGTAGTTCCTCCAGATCTTTAACGCAAACACCACTGCTGCTAGTTCTAAATCATGGGTTAGATACCCCTTTTCATAATCCTTCAGTTGTCGGGATGCATACGCAATGACTTTACTATTCTACGTTAGTACACAACCAAGTCCTCAATGCGATGCGTCACTATATATCACAAATCCCCCTGAATTATCTAATAAAGGCAATATAAGTGCTTCACTTAGTCTCTTTTTCAACTCTTGGAAACTTGCTTCGCACTTGTCCGTACAAACAAACTTCACTGTTTTTCTCGTTAGATTGGTCAACGAGGTCGCTATCTTGGAGAAATCTTGAATGAATCTTCGATAGTACCTTGCTAACCCTAAAAAACTCCTTATTTCTGTAGGTATCTTGGGCTGCTCCCAATTGATCATCGCTTCTACTTTTGTTGGGTCCACTGATATTCCATTTTTATCTATCACGTGTCCCAAGAATTGGACTCTCTCCAGCTAGAACTCGTATTTCGAAATTTTAGCATATAACTTCTTTCTCCTTAATGTCTCTAACACCACTTTCAGGTGTTCTGCGTGCTCCTCTTGAGTTTTCGAGTAAATCAGGATGTCATTGATGAAAACTACGACGAATTTGTCCAAATATGGCTTAAAGATCCTATTCATCAAGTCCATGAACATTGTAGGCGCGTTCGTCAATCCGAATGACATCACTAAAAATTCGTAATATCCGTATCGCGTTCTAAAAGCCGTCTTGGGTACATCTTCTTTTCTGACCTTCAACTGGTGGTATCCGGTCCTTAAATCTATCTTGGAAAAATATTTTGCTCCTTTGAGCTGGTCAAATAAATCGTCGATCCTGGGCAAAGGATACTTATTCTTAATCGTGACCATATTTAATTCTCTATAGTCGATGCAGAGTCTTAATAACCCATCCTTATTCTTAACGAATAATACTGGTGCCCCCCACGAAGACACACTCGGCTGAATATACCGTTTATCCAACAACTCTTACAGTTGTATCATCTATTCCTACAGCCATACCGGTGCCATCCAGTATGGAGCCTTTAAAATCGGGGTTGTTCCGGGCACAAGGTCTATAGTGAATTCGATCTCCCTATCAGGCAGAAGACTTGGCAATTCATCAGGAAATACGTCTGCGAATTCCCTCACTATCGGTATTTCATTCACCTATACTATCTCTCTTTGAATATCTACAATGTGGGCTAGAAAGCCTACACCTCCTTTTCTCAAAAGTTTATTGGCCTGCATCATCGTTAGACAACAATGTCTAGGCGACGTGCTACCATAAAACACTACCATAGACTGATTCGGAGTCTGAAGGTTTACACATTTTCTTTAATAGTCGATGACTGCCCCATGGTCATATAACCAGTCCATCCCTAGGATAACGTCAAATTCCCCTAATCGGATTGGAATTAAGTTTACAT
The DNA here is from genome assembly GCA_034770075.1 of Aralia elata. Classification (NCBI taxonomy): domain Eukaryota; kingdom Viridiplantae; phylum Streptophyta; class Magnoliopsida; order Apiales; family Araliaceae; genus Aralia; species Aralia elata. The sequence goes on along the minus strand of CM068380.1, from coordinate 37,466,212 downwards.
GTAGTTTATGTCCCCTAATGTCGGCACAACAATTTCAATGCACGTATTCTATGGGGATTACTTCCTTATTAGGGACTTCTATATTTAGACGATGCTCTAACTTCTCTTGGGGTAAATTTAAACGTCTAGCAAATTCCTCAGATACAAAAGAATAGGTAGCGCCCGAATCGAATAGTACGTAAGCATTAATATTGTTGATCGGAATAATACCTGACACCACGTCCTTAGAAGCCACGGTGTCCTGGACCGTCATATTAAAGGTTCGGGCGGTTGGTCGGCTAGGTTGCATTGGCCCTCTAATCATCAGCTTGTTGTTGCCCTCCTTGTTACCGCTCCCTCCAGTCTTGTGCTTTTTCGGCCAATCCTTTATCTGATGGTCTATCGATCTACACGTGAAACATCCTTTAATCCTTCTTGGGTTTGGGCAATTTGGAGAAATGTGTCCCTCTTGGCCACAATTATAACATACACTCCTTCCTTTCATACACTCACCTTAGTAGTTTTTACCACATTTCCTGCATGGTTCTGACCTTTTCTTGAATGGTCCTTGACCATTCCCTGATTGGGTGTTACTGTTGCTGTTGTTGCTGCCACCACTGCTACCTCCCCGGTTCTCACTTCCAGACTTCTTATTCTTCTTATCCTTGTCATACTGACTCAACACCTCGCCACCTCCTTCTGCGATTATTGCCTTTTCCAATAGGGTTCTAAACGAATCGATCTGTAGAACTGCCACTTTGTTGTATAACCATGGCTTCAAGCCTTGTTCAAACCTCCTAGTTTTTCTCTCCTCTGTGTCGACTTAATGCGGTGCGAAACGCGCAAGTTTGTTAAATTTTGCGGCATATTGTGCCGCTGTCATCTCTTCCTACTTCAAGTCCAGAAATTTCATCTCCATTCTCGTTTGCATACTCTTCGGGAAATAGTTCTCAAAGAATAGCTCATTGAATCTCTCCCATGTCTTTACTCCTTCTCCTGTCCATTGCTTATTCGCCTCCCAGCAGAAATTGGCTTCCCCTTTCATCAGATATGCCGCAAATGCGGTCTTCTGGTTCTCCTCGATTCTGGTGATCTCAAACGCGTTCTCCATCTCCTTTACCCAGAACTAGGCTTCAATTGGGTCTGTCGTCCCTTTGAATTCGAGCGGTCCTACTATCTTGAAATCCTTAAAATTAACTACCGGAGCCACTAGGGAGTTACGATTTACTGGTTCAGGATTTTGGCGTTGGAACGCCCCTTCTAGTAAGTCTACGAGTCTTTGCATAGGGTCTACTTGACTCCCCCTCGTTGTTGACTGACTCTTCTGGTGTTGGTTGTGGTGGTCGTACTCTACGTCTTGGCGGCATGTTCTGATTAATAATAATTCTATTATTATCCTATCATTTATTGTAATCAACCATATTTAAAACGATAGTTCAATATCATAAAACATATCAAATACGCATTTATATTTATATGCCCATGATTAGGTACAAGTACAAAAGCATCACAGGGCATACTCTACAAATGCCTTACAGTTATCTATCCATCTATCATCTAGAATAACTTGTTAGGTTTGTATATAACGCAAGCATGCAATCAAATTACATAAATATAGCGGAAGCGCAATAAAAACAAATTTTAAATTTTTTTCATATAAACCATCATCATGATCTCTTCTTCTGTTCAATTATCAATTAAACGAAAGAGATAGAGAATAAGAATTATACCCTCGTAGACTTAAGCTTCCTCGGGTACAAGTTCAACTCCAAAATCCTTTGTGTTCTCCTTGAATTCAACGATGAGATTCCTTCATTTGATCAACACCCAAGTGTTTCGCCTCTAGAGGTGATCCACCAAGGAATAATACTTGTTCAAAAAGATGGGTGTTGGCAAAACCCTAGTTTCTATCTCTATAAAATTCTCAGTACTCTCCAACAATTGGAAGTATGTGTAACTCTAAATCATGATAAGACTTCTCTTATTTATAGATATAAGGAACCCTCCTAAACTATTTAGGATTAGGATTTTTATTCTAATTAAACTCCTTTAATTAATTAAACTCCTAATCCAATTAGGAATTTATGAGAGTACTTTTATTAATTAATTCCCAAACCAGTTTAGGAATTAAATAATAATAATAGTAATAATAATAATAATAAGACTCCTCTTATTAATTTATATTTAATATTTCAAAATATTAAATAATAAATATTAAGCTATTTAATTTATTCTATCTCCATAGACTAAATTAAATTCACTTAACTTATTATTACGATTATGTCATTTACTTCTTAAATAAATATTTTTCTTTTGCGGTGTGACCCTTTAGGTTCTCCATATTAAACCGGTTGTAAATAAATCAATTAGAACAATTCTAATCTTATTTAAATAAATAAATTAAACTATTTAATTTATTTAAATAAATAATATTTATTCTACAATAAGGGTAAGCCTCTTTATCGATCAACGACTTTCGAGATAATATAGATTTCAACATTAATCAAAAAAGAACCTTTCGGTGAATAGTTACCGTACAATTCAATCCTTCTACCATACAATGTCCTAATTAAATATAAGACATGAAATTACCCTCAAGTCTTATTTTATTTAATTATATGCATTTCGATTCCCAAATGCACAACTCTAAATAATAGAAATTAGAAACTCCTTTCTAATTTCATTCTGCCTTGGCCAAGGACTACTGAGTTCTCATTTATCGAATCACATAGGACATTCACATCTTTTACTAGATGTAGCAGATTCTTTGTTGATCACTCACCTATCTCCATGTACAACTAATTATACCCAAGCATACCCTTTGATATAACCTAAAGATCTTAAGGGACATATCAAAGCATAACTCATCATACATAAGATACTATGATGATCTCAAGTCCAAGGATCACTTGTACTACTATCACTAGAGGAATTCCTATTGACAGGCAAGTAAAACTCGATTAGGTATTCCTTCAGTGAGTCATGTTCAGTGAACTTATTCTCCAATAAGCACCTACATACTTGCTTTAGTGTCTCCACACAAATGATTATGAGATCAATCATTCTCTCCCTAAGAGCAAGCGAAGTATGTACCAATCTATTCGGATTCACTAATCCTTTTTTTAGTAATCCAACGATTAGGAACGATTTTAGTTTTAAGCTTTCTAAGAATTTAGATCTCATTAGCATGATCATCATCATGATTCTAAAAGCATTGCTTAAAACTATAGGTTTATCACATATAAAATAACAGCATCATGTAGATAATGTAAAATTCCTTTAATACTTTTATTAATAAATGAATAAGATTACAAAGTATATGCTACATCATATCAAATATAATTAGCTTGTGTGCATACTACTTTTAATCTCCCACTTGCACTAAAGACAATCACCATAGTATCTAATACCCATCTTCTCTAAGTGACGATCAACTGCTGTTGTGTTAAAGCTTTAGTAAATGGATCTACAATGTTATCTTGATAGTCCACATGCTCCAACGTGACATCTCCTCTTTCAATGATCTCTCTAATCAAATGAAACCGCCACAACATGTGTTTAGATTTCTGATGAGACTTGGGTTCGTTAGCCTGCGCAACAGCTCTAGTGTTGTCACATAATAAAGGTACGACTCCTCTAATGCTAGGAACCACTCCAAGTTCAGTTATCAACTTCTTCATCCAAACAGCTTCCTTTGCAGCTTCACTTGCAGCTATGTACTCTGCCTCTGTCACTGAATTAACAACTGTTTACTATTTGGAACTTTTCTAACTCACTGCGCCACTGTTTAAGGTAAATACATACCCTAAAATGGATTTACTGTCATCTTGGTCCATCTGATAACTTGAATCTGTATAGCCCTCTAGTTTCAATTCAGACCCACCGTAGACAAGAAATACATCCTTAGTTCTTCTTAAGTACTTTAGGATGTTTTTCACTGCCTTCTAGTGCTCTTCTCCTAGATTCGACTCATATCTGCTTGTTACACTAAGTGCATGAGCAACATCTGGTCTAGTACATATCATACCGTACATGATAGATCCTATTGCTGAAGCATACGGAATCTTACTCATACGGTCTCTCTCCTCAGGTGTCTTTGGGGCCTGTTTCTTGGAGAGATGTATTTCATGGCTCATCGGTATGAGACCTCTCTTGAAATCTTCCACGCTAAACTTATTTAGCATCGTGTCAATGTACTTTCCTTGGGATAAGCCTAACATTCTTTTAGATCTATCTCTATAGATCTTTATCCCCAAAAAATATAATGCCTCACCCAAGTCCTTCATAGAGAAGTGTTTAGATAACCAAATTTTGATCGACTATAGCATAGGAACATCATTCCCTATCAGTAATATATCGTCAACATATAATACTAGGAATGAAACAGTGCTCCCACTAACCTTCTTGTACACACAAGGTTCATCTTCATTTTTGATAAAATTAAACCCTTTGATTATCTCATCAAAACGGATGTTCCATCTTCGAGAAGCTTGTTTCAATCCATAGATGGATCGTTCTAGCTTACAGACTTGATTTGTTCCAACCGTTGAAACAAAACCCTTTGGCTGTATCATATATACATTCTCCTCAAGTTTCTCATTGAGGAAGGCCGTCTTTACGTCCATTTGCCAGATTTCATAGTCATAATAAGCTGTAACTACAAGCAAAATCCGAATGGACTTGAGCATAGCTACTGGTGAGAAGGTTTCATAATAGTCAACACCTTATCTTTGTTTGAAACCTTTTGCAACCATTCGGGCCTTATAGGTTTCTACCTTGCTGTCTGCTCCAGTCTTTCTCTTCAAGACCCATTTGCACCCAATAGGGTTAATGCCCTCAGGTGGTGAAACCAAAGTCCATACTTGGTTTTCATACATGGATATAATCTCGGATTTCATGGCTTCTAGCCATTTCTCGGAGTCTTTACTACTCATAGCCTCTTTTTAAGTCAATAGATCATCATCACCTATGATGCGTACCTCATCATCATCCTCTATGATGAATTTATACCTATCAAGTATCTTCGGTACTCTTCCAGATTTACGAATAGGTTGTAGTACATTAGGTTCTTCCACTTGGTCAGGTACCTGACTTTGATCCGTAATATTTTGTGGTTCTTGAACTTCTTCAAGATATATCTTACTCCCACTGACCCCTTCAAGGATAAACTCCTTTTCCAAGAAGACACCTTTTGATCAGTAGGATGATAGAAATAATACCCTACTATTTCTTTAGGGTATCCCACAAATCTACACTTGTCGGATCTAGTTTTTAGCTTATCATGCTCAAACCTTTTAACATAAGCTGGACAACCCTAAGTCTTAACATACTTAAGATTTGGTTTTCTCCCTGTCCATAAATCATATGGGGTCTTTGGGAAGGATTTGGTAGGTACTTTGTTAGGTATGCAGCCGTTTCTAGGGCATAACCCCAGAAGGATACTCAAAGGTTGGTAAAACTCATCATGGAACGAACCATGTCCAACAATGTTTGATTTCTCCTTTCAGATACACCATTCAATTATGGCATCCCTGGTGGAGTCCATTGTGAGATTATACCATTTTCTTTGAGACAATTGAGAAAACTCATTGGTTAAGTATTTCCCTCCTCGATCCGATCGAAGAATCTTAATACTCTTGCCAGTTTGCTTCTCTACTTCACTTCTGAACTCTTTGAACTTTTCAAATGATTCAGATTTATATTTCATCAAATACACATATCCAAATCTTGAATGATCATCAGTGAAAGTAATAAAATAAGAATACCCACATCGTGCATTCGTTGTCATAGGTCCACATACGTTTGTGTGTAGCAACGCTAACAACTTTGTAACTCTTTCTCCTTTTCTACTAAAAGGAGATTTGGTCATCTTACCCATGAGACAAGATTAACAAGTTGGATATAATTCATAATCAGATAGCTCTAAAAGCCCATCTTTATGCAACTTGGTTAATTTTGTTTTATTAATATGACCGAGTCTATAGTGCCAGATAAAGGTATAATTAACATCAACTCTTTTCCTTTTCTTAGTTTGTTCAATTTGAAGTATTTTTTCATGCAAGTCATGTGACAACCCAGATTTTTAGAAATTATTAAATAAGAATTTAATAAATAAAATTCTTATTACGAGACGTTTTGGGTTTGAATATGTGTATATATATGTTTCATATTGTGAAATATGTGGTTCGGTGTGAAAGAAATTATATATTCATGTAATAGGGAAGAAATGGTTTAATAATTAATTAAACCATTGAAAAGATTAAATGAAATTGTCATGAGAAGGAAATTAGTTGAATAATATTAGTTAATTTAATTAAGTTAAAATTATATTGGAAAATAATATAATTTGATTGTTATGTCCTGTGGACAATGGAAATTATTGTGAATTAAATTTCATAATAATGTGAGTGATTTATTTAATTAAAATAGTGAATTATTGTGACTATGTCTGTGTGTAAAGTGTTGGTGCGTATTTTATAGTACGCTAATGTGATGAGAATATTATAGTTTAATTAAATAATTAAATTAGAAGATTAATGATTTGTTTAATAAAATTATAATTGTCTAATTAGAGATTATAATTTTGTTAGTAAGATTTAATTAGATTTATTAATAAAATATGTCTAATTAAATTAAAGTGTGACAATGATTTATTTTAAATAGGAAGCATATAGTATAATAATAATAACAAAAATGGATTAATTCTTTAAAGAAGTACCAAATAAGGCCTTGCGGCTTTTGGCTTTCTTAACTGCTGAAACTCCCAACTAGAAGATACGTAAAGTTTGTCAGCTTATTTTGATAAGCCAAAACAAAGAACATGGGAGAGGAAGAGAGAAAATTGAGAGAGTTCTTAGAAAATTGAGAAGAAAATTCTGAAAATCAAAGAAGAAGGAGTGTAAGCAAACAATTCTTATCATGTATCTAGATAATCTAAGCAAGAATCAAAGGTAAAAACCTAGCTTTAAGTTCTTAATTTTTTTTATTCCTTGAATTTTCTTTAAAATGGATTTTTGGTTGATGATTTGATGAGATGTTGGTTATATATGTTTATAAACATGTTTAATTAGTTATATAGTGTTTATATATGATTTTGGAGTTAATAATCCATGGAAAACATGTTTAAAATAAAGAATTTAGTTTTTGGTTGAATATGTATATTTTGGCTTACTTTAGAGTCAAAATTGATTATCAATGCATACATGAAACTGTAAATTGATAATGGATTGTTGTTATGCGTTGAAAAATGAAAACAACGGTAGTTGAACGGACCAATTTGGTTGAGAAACGAATCCGTAGCGATTGATTGCGCTGAATTTATAAAAGTTTGTAAAACTAGTATGAATTGTGATTTTTAAGCCTTTAAAATAGTTGTTTAAGTTGTGTAAGATGTTAGAATCACTGTTTACATGTTGGATTTTGTTTTTACAAAGATTATAACATTTGGGTATAGTCAATTTATTGATAAAATGAAGAAAATTGGAAATTTTTGGCATTTTCTGTATTCTTCGCGAACTACAAGAACTGAATTTCGAGTCCACCGTCCCGGCGGTGGAAGTACTCTAGAATTGCCTCCCCGGCAGTCTAAATAAACTAAAGCTGCCGCCCCGACGATGTCCTCGCCCTGGCGCCCAAAATTGAACTAAATCCTACCGCCCCGGCAGTAGCCTTGCCCCGGCGGGAACATTGTGAAGGAAACCACCGCCCCGGCGGTGGAACAGAAAATGAAAATTTTTATACTTTCCTTGTGGTCATGTTATGTTACCCCATATATGTTTAAAACTTAGACTAAGGTATTAAATAAATACTAAGATATTGTGGCGATGGATGGTAGCATATACCATTGATTATCAGACGACAATTGAGATATTAAAATGAGATTGGATGAGAGTGAATCCTGAAGTGATGATAGTATTGTAACAAGCCAAAGATTTACTTATAAACATTATACATCTAATGTAAAGAAAAGTTTAAGACTTAACTAAATGTTAAGTGTCGATTAAAGTGGAACGTAATAAAATGAAGGGTTTTATGAGGAGGACTTAATTTCTAAGTTGAGAATTGCATGGAGAATAAAATGAAGGATTGTAAAATAAAAAGTAGAGTTAATACTAAGTGTTGTTATGTGACTAATAAATGTTGTGCATGATTATATATTGTGTAGGATACATGAAGTGCAGATAAGTATAAGTTAATTATGGTAATCAGTAATCTACGAACTAGGCAAGTCTTTCAGTTCCTATTTGTTATGTGAACTAAATGATTGATTGTTATAAACCTATGATGCAAAAGCATGATGAATTCTATATGTTGTATGTACGAAACGACAAAGTCAATTTATGACTACGTTCGTTGAGTTAGAATGTGGATTGAGCTATGGAACTCAATTATTACCTGGTAACTAATGTACAACATGTATGATATGCTAGAATTATAATGTTTATGATTGTATAAACTGAGCATATTTTTTATGTGCTACGTGATGCATGAAAACTGTTAGATTTTGCTGAGCTGTCGAGCTCATTCTTGCAAATAACCACTTTTGCAGGTTAAAGATACAAGGTAACGTTATGTGCTATCCAATGACGTGGATCAAAGTGATGCATGAAGATTAAATGTTTTGGTTGAAATTTATTACCTGAATTATGTTAATATTTTGATAAATGTATTTACGTTAAGTTGTAAAGTTTGTATTGAGGTGTAAATTTTTATAATAAGTTAGACAAGGTGAATCATAATATTAACATGATTCTAAGATATTTAGATGTAAAGGTTGAGAATTTTGGGATCGGGAATGATTTGTAATAGAAAAGTTTGAATTATTCTGCATTTTTATTAAGTTTAACATTGAATAATGTTGTAAAGCCAGAATGAGGATGTATTGATAACGACCGATGTTGAGAGTTGAATTGTATGAATTTTGGGGTCGTTACAAGTCAAGTACATAAGGTCCATTCAGTAAATTGCCAACACCATATAAAATATTTTTATTATAAATAGAACAACTGTTGTTCTTTATTATAAAATCAAAACCATCCATATCCAATACAAAAATTGAAATAATGTTTCTTATAAGTGTTGGAAAATAATAACAATTATTTAATCTAATGGACTTGCCCGTAGGCAGTGCTAAACAATAAGTTCCTACAGCTAATGCAGCAACCTTTGCTCCATTTTCCACTCGTAGGACGACTTCATCCTTATTCAGCTTTCTACTTCTGCTTAGTCCATGCATATTGTTACATATGTGAGAACCACAACCGGTATCCAATACCCAAGTAGAATTTTGACTTTTGAAAAAATTAATTTCAACCATGAACAAACCTAGATCGAAAGTCGAAACTTCTCCAAGCTTCTTTTGGTCCACAAGATACTCCTTGCAGTTCCTCTTCCAGTATCCCAGCTTATTGCAAGGGTAGTAAATTCCTTTGCTATCTGGATCAATTTTCTTATTATCCTTTCCTTTTGCCTTGTCCTTCGCCTTCTTCTTTTTCTTCTTTTCAGAAGATACCTTGGGCCTCTTCCTTTTCTTGGAAGAATCATCCACCAATAAGACTTGGTCCTTCTTAGAAAGGAAGTGACTGTCCACAATTTTTAACATGTTAAGTAACTCAAGCAAGCTGATGTCCAACTTATTCATGAGAAAATTCACAACAAATTATGATAAGGTGTCTCAGAGTGACTGCAAGATCAAATCTTGACTTAACTCCCCATCCATTACGAACCCTAACTGTCCAAGTTGTTCAATTAGATTGATCATCTTTAGGACATGAGTCTCAACGGTAGTGCCTTTGGTCATTCGAGATCGGAAGAGTTCCTTAGATATCTGATATCTAGCAATCCTACTTTGCTCACCATACAACTCCTTGAGGTGCAACAATATAGTAGGAGCATCCATAGTTTCATGCTGACGCTGAAGCTCATTACTCATGGATGCAAGCATGATACATTGAGCCATGATTGCATCATCTTGCCACTTTCTAAAAGTAGCAATATCTTCTTCAGAGGCTATTTCTACAACAATTATAGGGACGGACAAGTTTAGGACATAAGAAATCTTTTCAGCAGTGAAAACAATTCTCAAATTTCTTAACCAGTCCGTTTAATTCGGTTCGGTCAGTTTGTTAGCATCAAGTACGCTACGTAGTGATAGTGAGTTTGACATTTTTCAAATTCTGCATGTGAAATAGACAACATTTTAGCATACATTCATTTTATTAATTACCAAAATAAATTAGGTCTTTATTTAAATTGGTATCTCTCACTATTTTCATCAAACTATATTACCCTCAAGATATAGTTCAGCAAATCTAATTAAAAATTTGCTAGTGAGAATAAGGATCCCATTTCAAATGTATATAGCCTTGTGTGACACAACAAACTATATATAAATAAATAGGTAGACAACTATTGTCGATTACATCACTATGTAACTCATTGTATTTTGCCTCTTAGATTATTTTGATCAAGTGTGACACATCCGAATCAAAATTATCCAAGTTAAGTCCAACTTAGCACTTCCATATATGTGAAGAGAAAAATATCGTCCTTGTGGTGACACAACAAAACAGTAATGTTCAATTCCTTAATAAGCATCAAATGTGATAAAGCAACATCTTAAATATTTAATATTTGCCTTGTGTGACACAACAAACTCATATTAAATATTCAATACTCTATCGCTTTTCCATGCTAGAAGGCGACGTTCGATATTCCAAATATATCTTTGAACGTTACAACTTAATATAATTTCTTTGAGGGATTTGTTATTAATTGTCTCATCTTGTTTAGTGCGCATGCACACATATATATAAAATACGCGTCATATTATTTAACATGCGAAGCCTGTTATATATAATATATATATATATATACAGTAATTATGCACATATAGAATACTATATTCTACCCGGATTGATTATGGACTTTTATTCTAGTTTGGTTCACTAGAGCCACCAAGTGAACCAAAAGGTCAAACCTATGGTGCAAGAACTGAATTTAAATATAACTATTACATTTAAACCCGGGTTTCATTACAAACGGGTCTTCAAGCGCTCTTTGCTCCTTTGTCTCCAATTCTTCAAAATAATTCTAATTAATTCTATTATACAAACTATTTACAATAAACAAAAACCTTGATCAGCAGTCAAGGGGAAGTACATAGACAGAAGATAGAATTTACATTAAGAAAAACTAGAGAAGACGAGGTACGCAGACCCCATTTATAAAACTCATTCAATCATGCATTCTCATAGAATACAATCCAATCACAATTGGTCAATAGTCCATAATCAATCCAATTTATTATCATATATATCACCATATGCATCAATAAATAACATTCACCTCATAAATAATAAAATCATTCCATATATGCATCGATATCATTTAATGGGCAAAAAGTTTACTATATTTAGTTTTAAAACAAAATAAACTTTTTTATTTTAATCAAAAACTAAATCAAAATTAAACTCCTTTAATTTTAGCAACCTGGAATCCCATTCCAGATAAAATAAACATCTTTATTTTAAACTTATTCCAATTAAATAAACCATTTATGTTAATTGAATGAAAAACAAAATTTTCAAAATCTGCAGACCAGCGTGGCCGCGCTCCAAAATGAATTAGGAGCGGCGCGGCCGCGCTGCACCCAGAAACGATTTATGGGTTCGGGCGCGACCGCGCTCCAGAATGAACTAGAAGCGGCGCGGCTGCTCTGCATCGCAGATTCAGAAAATTCAGATTTTGCCCAAAATTTGATCTAATCACATACCAATACATACATGAAATCATCAAAATCGATAATTAACACAGGTATTGGCTCTGATACCACTGTTAGATTTGTATATAACGTAAGCATGCAATCAAATTACATAAATAGAGCAGAAGCGCAATAAAAATAGATTTTAAATTTTTTTCATACAAACCATCACCATAATCTTTCCTTGTGTTCAATTATCAATTAAACGAAAGAGATGGAGAATAAGAATTATACCCTCGTAGACGTAAGCTTCCTCGGGTATAAGTTCAACTCCAAAATCCTTCGTGTTCTCTTTGAATTCAACGGTGAGATTCTGTTGGACGATTTAGCAATCGATAAACACACACATGCAAGTATACATGGTCCACAAGTAATATATTGATAAGATATGAGTCGAACCCATAGGGAATTGTGACGAATAAAAACCAAGTACCAATCATATATCAATTTAATCTAGTTTAAACGATGAAAATTTGAATTTTGTTGATTGGTTGAGTTCGTAAGACAAGTAATGAATAAAATGCGGTAAAATATCAAGATAGAAAGATCCCAACACGTCATTTGAATCTCCTAACTCTCTCTTTTTAATCAATTGTATCATACGAATTGACAACCGAGAAATCAAAACTTCATGAGAGCCTATGTCGATGGTCAATCACGAATCTTCCTAAGCGGTGTATATCCTATACACTATCAAGAGACTAATTTCAAGAATGATTAATAAGACACGTGTCACTAAATCTCATTAACCGTCCCCCAGGAAAATATCTTCTAAGCTCGACAATGCAACTTGCAATCTAAGCTCCTCAATGAAAATATCTTCCAAGCTCGACAATGCAGCTTGTTACCGTAAGCATGACAAATCACTTTGTCATTCCCAAGCACGACACAACAACTTGTCAAAAATAATTTGTCGGGATGCTTCTTGGTGAAATCGTGGAAAGCACGAGAAATCATTTTGTCAATGTAAGCACGAATAAGCAGCTTAACAAAAAAATTTTTATTTGACCTAATTCATCGTTTACACTATAAAATCACAAAACGCCTACTTCGAAATATCATTTCAATCTTTATTTAGCACATATGTTACAAAATTCAAACTTCATTAGGGCTTAAGGTTTTAAACTTCTTGATACCTAGTTTTAGGTCACTAAATTAACCTCTAACTATATACGATCGTATTTATAAGCCTCATAAAAATTCAGGGTATTACATTCACCCCTACTTCAAAGAATTTCGTCCTCAAAATTAACTTTACAACTAACTTTAGTCATTCAATATTATATTTATAAGTTCTATAAATATTCGGGATATTACAGATCGAGTTCGTCATTGACTTAGCTCCTGGAACTGCACCTGTTTCGAAGGCTCGATATAGAATGGCGCCTATGGAAATGAAGGAATTGATGGTACAGTTGCAAGAACTGTTGGATAAGAAGTACATTCAACCAAGTGTTTTTCCATGGGGAGCACCAGTGTTGTTTGTCAAGAAAAAGGATGCAACTTTAAGATTATGTGTCGATTATCGTGAACTCAATAAATTGACCATAAAGAATAAGTATCCATTACCTAGGATTTATGACTTGTTTGATTAACTCAAAGGAGCGGAGTATTTTTCTAAGATTGATCTACGGTCTGGTTACCATCAACTGAAAGTTAGAAACGAAGATGTGTCGAAGACAGCGTTTAGAACACACTATGGGCATTACGAATTTCTAGTAATGTCCTTTGGGTTAATAAATGCGCCGGTAGCATTTATGGACTTGATGAATAGGGTTTTTAGGTCAAGTTTAGACAAGTATGTAGTAGTGTTCATCGATGATATCTTGATATACTCAAAAACACTAGAAGAACATACTGAACACTTGAGGAGTGTACTAAAAACCTTACAAAAGGAGCAAAAATTTTCTAAATGTGAGTTCTGGCTAGAAAAGGTTCAGTTCTTAGGTCATGTTATTGACAAGAACGGAATTTCAGCGGATCCATTGAAGATAGAAGCAGTGATGAATTGGGAACAACCAAAGACCCCAACGGAAGTAAGAAGTTTCTTAGGTTTAGCGGGGTACTATAGGAGTTTCATTAAAGATTTTTCAAAGTTAGCAACCCCGTTAACCAACTTAACTAGGAAGACAGTGAAGTATGTCTGGTCAAACAAATGTGAAGAGAGCTTTCAAGAGATAAAGAAGAGACTAAGCGAGGCGCCAATATTATCATTACCCGATGATAGTGGAGGTCTTGTGGTCTATAGTGATGCCTCTTATAAAGGATTAGGTTGTGTTTTGATGCAATATGGGAAAGTAATAACTTGTGCTTCGTGACAGCTAAAGGATTATGAGTTAAGGTATCCTACTCATGATCTAGAATTAGCGGTGGTAATATTTGTTCTAAAGATATGGCGGCATTATCTATGTGGAAAGAAGTATGAGATATATAGTGACCATAAGAGTTTGAAGTATATTTTAACTCAGACGGATTTGAACATGAGGCAACGATGGTGGTTGAAGCTAATCAAGGATTATGACTATGAGATCCTATATCATCCAGTGAAAGCTAACATAGTTGCAGATGCTTTAAGTAGAAAGAATCAAGGAAAGTTGATAGTACTAATAACTCAGGATGAGTTAATTAAGGAATTTACTAGACTCGACATAGAGGTGAGAGTTCCTTCAAACGCAACGAGAAAATTATTCGTAATGGAGGATCACTCAACTTTGTTGGGTAAAATCAAGGAAATCCAAGAAAAGGATGAAGAGTATAAGAGGATGAAAAAGTCAATAGAGATTGTAGACGACAGATTCAAGATAGATAAAGAGGGAATCATTAGATTTGAGTCAAGAATATGGGTTCCTGCAGTGCAAGAGCTCAAAGAGGAAATCATGTCAGAAGTATATAGTACTAAGTTTTAAGTACACCCAAGCAGCACCAAAATGTACAAGGACATAAGTCAACATTTCTGGTGGCCAAGCATGAAGAGAGAGGTGGTTGAGTTCGTTAGTAGGTGTTTGACATGTCAGGGAGTTAAAGTAGAGCATCAAATGAAAGTAGTATGCACACAAGCCAATCATATTTGATATGATGTATCATATACTTTGTAATCTTATTCATTTATTAATAAAAGAATTGATTTTCTTAAAAGGCATTTTATATTATCTACATGGTGCTGTTATATTAAATGTGATAAACCCATAGTTTTGAGCAATACTTTTAGAATCATGATGGTGATCATGCTAATGAGATCTAAATTCTAGATAGCTCACAAACTAAAATTGTTCCTAATCGTTGGATTACTAAATTGGGGATTAGTGAATCCGGATAGATTAGTACATACGTTGCTTGCTCTTAGGAAGAGGATGATTAATCTCATAATCATTTGTGTGAAGACACTAAAGCAAGTATGTAGGTGCTTATTAGAGAATAAGTTCACTGAACGTGACTCACTAAGGAATACCTAATGGAGTTTTACTCGCCTGTCAATAAGAATTCCTCTAGTGATAGTAGTACAAGTGATCCTTGTACTTGAGATCATCATAGTATCTTGTGTATGATGAGTTATACTTTGACATGTCCCTTAAGACCTTGTGGGTATATCAAAGGGTATGATTGGGTATAATTAGTTGTACATGGAGATAGGTGAATGATCAACAAAGAATCTACCTCGTCTAGTAAAAGATGTGAATATCCTATGTGATTCGATAAATGATAACTCAGTAGTCCTTGGTCAAGGCAGAATGAAATTAGAAAAGAGTTTCTAATTTGCATTATTTAGAGTTGTGCATTAGGGAATTGAAATACATATAATTTAATAAAATAAGACTTGACAGTAAATTCATGTCTTATATTTAATTGGGACATTGTATGGTAGAAGGATTGAATTGTACGGTAACTATTTACTCAAAGGTTTTTTTGTGATTAATGTTGAAATCTATATTATCTGGAAAGTCGTTGATCGCTAAGGGAGCTTACCCTTATTGTAGAATAAATATTATTTATTTAAATAAATTAAATTATTTAATTTATTTATTTAAATAAGATTAGAATTGTTCTAATTGATTTATTCATAACCGGTTTAATATGGAGAACCTAGAGGGTCACACCGCAAAAGGAAAAATATTTATTTAAGAAGTAAATGGCATAATTGTAATAATAAGTTAAGTGTATTTAATTTAGTCTATGGAGATAGAATAAATTAAATAGCTTAATATTTATTATTTAATATTTTGGAAATATTAAATATAAATTAATAAGAGGAGTCTTATTATTATTATTATTACTATTACTATTATTTAATTCCTAATAGGGATTGGGAATTAATTAATAGAAGTACTCTCTCACGAATTCCTAATTGGATTAGGAGCATTATTAATTAAAGGAGTTTAATTAGAATATAAACCCTAATCCTAAATAGTTTAGGGAAGGGTTATTCCTACGTCTATAAATAAGAAGAGTCTTATCATAGATTAGGGTTACACACTCTTGCATTAGATTGTGGAGAGTACTTGCAATTTCTATAAAGATAGAAACTAGGGTTTTGCCAAACACCCAACTTCTTGAATACTTGTTCTTCCTTGGTGGATCACCTCTAGAGGCCAAACACTTGGGTGGCTAACGTTGATCAAAGGAAGGAATCACACCGTTGAATTCGAGGAGAACACGAAGGACTAGGAGTTGAACTTGTACCCGAGGAAGCTTTGTTCTACGAGGGTATAATTCTTATTCTTTTTTTCTTTCGTTTATATCGTTAATTGAGCACATTGATCGATCATGGTGAAGGTTTGTATAAAAATTTTAAAATCCGTTTTATCGCGCTTCCGCATTATTTATGTAATTTGATTGCATGTTTACGCTATATACAAACCTAACAGTGGTATCAGAGCCTAATCATGTGCTAATTATCGATCTTGATGATTCCATGTATGAATTGATATGCGATACGATTGGATTTTGGGCTGAAGAAAATTTTTTCTGAATCTGCGTCACGGCGCGGCCGCGCCGCTTCCAGTTCATTCTGGAGCGCGGCCGCGCCCTAACCCAAAAAACGTGTCTGGGGGTGCAGCGCGGCCGCGCCGGTGTCCAAACTTTGAAATTTTTTTGTTTTTTCTCAATTAAAATAAATTGTTTATTTAATTGATAAAAGTTTAAAATAAAAGAGTTTATTTTATCTAGAATAGGATTTCAGATTGCTAAAATTAAAGGAGTTTAATTTGGATTTGGTTTTTGATTAAAATAAAAGAGTTTATTTTGTTTCAAAACTAAATATTAGCAAAACTTTTGCCCATTAATTGATATCAATGCATATATGGAATTGTTTTATTATTAATGGGATGAATGTTATTTATTGATACATATAGAGATATGTATGATAAAAAATAGGGATTGATTATGGACTATTGACCAATGTGTGATTGGATTTATTTTAGTGGATGCTTGAATGTATGGGTTTTATAAATGGGGTCTGCGTACCTCGTCTTCTCTAAATTTTTTTCTTAATGTAAATTCTATCTCCCTCCTATGTACTTCCCCTTGACTGCTGATCAAGGTTTCTATTTATTGTAAATAGTTTCTATAATAGGACTAATTAGAATTAATTTTGAAGAATTGGAGACAAAGGAGCAGGGAGCGCTTGAAGACCCGTTTGTAATGGAGCCCGGGTTTAAATGTAATAGTTATATTTAAATTTAATTCTTGCACCCTAGGTTTGACCTTTTGGTTCACTTGGTGGCTCTAGTGAACCAAACTAGAATAAAAGTCCATAATCAATCCGGGTAGAATATAGTATTTTATATGTGCATGTTTACTATATATATATTATATATTATACAACATGCTTCGCATGTTAAATAATATGACGCGTATTTTATATATATATGTGCATGCGCGCTAAACAAGATGAGACTAATAATAACAAACCCCTCAAAGTAATATATTAAGTCCTAAGCGTTCAAAGATATTTGGAATATCGAACGTCGCCTTCTAGCATGGTAAAGCGATAGAGTATTAAATATTTAATATGAGTTTGTTGTGTCACACAAGGCAAGTATTAAATATTTAAGATGTTGCTTTATCACATTTGATGCTTATACATAGACTGAACGATGCTGTTACATATACATTTGAAATGAGATCCTTATTCTCACTAGCAAACCTTTAATTAGATTTGCCGAACTATATATATATTGAGGGTAATATAGTTTGATGAAAAAGTGAGAGATACCAATTTAAAATAAAGACCTAATTTATTTTGGTAATTAATTAAATGAATGTATGCTAAAATGTTATCTATTTCACATGCAGAATTTAAAAATGTCAAACTCACTATCACTGCGTAGCATACTTGATGCTAACAAACTGACCGGACCGAATTACACGGACTGGTTAAGGAATCTGAGAATTGTTCTCACTGCTGAAAAGATTTCTTATGTCCTAAATTTGCCAGTCCCTGCAAATGTTGCAGAAACAGCCTCTGAGGAAGAGATTGCTACTTTCAGAAAGTGGCAAGATGATGCAATCCTGGCTCAATGCATCATGCTCGCATCCATCAGTAACGAGCTTCAGCGTCAGCATGAAACTATGGATGCTCCTACTATATTGCTGCACCTCAAAGAGTTGTATGGTGAGCAAAGTAGGACTGTTAGATATAAGATATCTAAGGAGCTCTTCCAATCTCGTATGACCGAGGGCACTGCTGTTGAGACTCATGTCCTAAAGATGATCAATCTGATTGAACAACTTGGACAACTTGGGTTTGTGATGGATGGGGAGTTAAGTCAAGATTTGATCTTGCAGTCACTCCCGGACACCTTCTCACAATTTGTTGTGAATTTTCACATGAATAAGTTGGACGTCAGCTTGCCTGAGTTACTTAACATGCTGAAAACTACTGAAGGTCATTTCTCATCTAACAAGAACCAAGTCTTACTAGTGGATGATTCTTCCAAGAAAAGGAAGAGGCCCAAGGTATCTTCTGAAAAGAAGAAAAACAAGAAGGCTAAGGGCAAGGCGAAGAGAAAGGATAAAAAGAAACCTGATCCAGATAGCAAAGGAATTTGCTACCATTGCAATAAGCCGGGACACTGGAAGAGGAACTGCAAGCAGTATCTTGCGGACCAGAAGAAGCTTGGAGAAGCTTCGACTTCCGATCTAGGTTTGTTCATGATTGAAATTAATTTTTTTGAAAGTCAAAATTCTACTTGGGTATTGGATACCGGCTGTAGTTCTCACATATGTAATAATATGCAGGGACTAAGCAGAAGTAGGAAGCTGAACAAGGATGAAGTCGTCCTACGAGTGGGAAATGGAGCAAAGGTTGCTGCATTAGCTGTAGGGACTTATCGTTTAGCACTGCCTTCGGGCAAGTTCATTAGTTTAAATAATTGTTATTATGTTCCGACACTCATTAGAAATATTATTTCAATTTCTGTATTGGATATGGATGGTTTTGATATTATAATAAAGAATAATAGTTGTTCTATTTATAATAAAAATGTATTATATGCTGTTGGGAACTTACTGAATGGACTATACATACTTGACTTGCATGAAAATATACTTCAAATTGAACAAACTAAGAAAAGAAAAAGAGATGATGTTAATTATACCTTTATGTGGCACTGTAGACTCGGTCATATCAATGAAACAAGATTATTCAAGTTGCATAAAGATGGGTTTTTAAAGCTATCTGATTACGAATCATATCCAACTTGTGAATCTTGTCTTATGGGTAAAATGACTAAATCTCCTTTTACTGGAAAAGGAGAAAGAGTTACAGAGTTGTTAGCGTTGGTACACACAGACGTATGTGGACCTATGACAACAAATGCACGAGGAGGGTATTCTTATTTTATTACTTTCACTGATGATCATTCTAGATTTGGATATGTGTATTTAATGAAATACAAATCTGAATCGTTTGAAAAGTTCAAAGAATTCAGAAGTAAAGTAGAGAAGCAAACTAGTAAGAGTATTAAGATTCTTCGATCGGATCGAGGAGGGGAATACTTGACCAATGAGTTTCTCAATTGTCTCAAAGAAAATGGTATAATCTCACAATGGACTCCACCAGGGACGTCATAGTTGAATGGTGTATCTGAAAGGAGAAATCGAACATTGTTGGACATGGTTCGTTCCATGATGTGTTTTACCGACCTTCCAATATCCTTCTGGGGTTATGCCCTAGAAACGGCTGCATACCTACTTAACAAGGTACCTACCAAATCCATCCCAAAGACCCCATATGAGATATGGACAGGGAGGAAACCAAATCTTAAGTATGTTAAGACTTGGGGTTGTCCAGCTTATGTCAAAAGGTTTGAGCATGATAAGCTGAAGACTAGATCCGACAAGTGTAGATTTGTGGGATACCCTAAAGAAACTGTAGGGTATTATTTCTATCATCCTACTGATCAAAAGGTGTTTGTTGCGAAACACGCTGCCTTCTTGGAAAAGGAGTTTATCCTCGAAGGGGTTAGTGGGAGTAAGATATATCTTGAAGAAGTTCAAGAACCACAAAGTACTCCGGATCAAAGTCAAGTACCCGATCAAGTAGAAGAACCTACTGTACCACAACCTATTCGTAAATCTGGAAGAGTACCGAAGATACCTGAGAGGTATGGATTCATCATAGAGGATGATGATGAGGTACGCATCATAGATGATGATGATCCATTGACTTACGAAGAGGCTATGAGTAGTGAAGACTTAGAGAAATGGCTAGAAGCCATGAAATCCGAGATGGACTCCATGTATGAAAACCAAGTATGGACTTTGGTTTCACCACCTGAGGGCATTAAGCCTATTGGGTGTAAATGGGTCTTTAAGAGAAAGACTGGAGCAGATGGGAAGGTAGAGACCTATAAGGCCCGACTGGTTGTAAAAGGTTTTAAACAAAGACAAGGAGTTGACTATGATGAAACCTTCTCACCAGTAGCTATGCTCAAATCCATTCGGATTTTGCTTGCAATTGTAGCTTATTATGACTACGAGATCTGG
Organism: Aralia elata; assembly: GCA_034770075.1. Classification (NCBI taxonomy): domain Eukaryota; kingdom Viridiplantae; phylum Streptophyta; class Magnoliopsida; order Apiales; family Araliaceae; genus Aralia; species Aralia elata. The sequence continues at coordinate 37,445,487 of CM068380.1, read as the reverse complement.
CAAATGGACGTGAAAACGGCCTTCCTCGATGGAGAGCTTGAGGAGAATGTATATATGATACAGCCAGAGGGTTTTGTTTCAACGGTTGGAACAAACCAAGTCTGTAAGCTACAACGATCCATTTATGGATTGAAGCAAGCTTCTCGAAGATGGAACATCCGTTTTGATGAGATAATCAAAAGGTTTGATTTTATCAAAAATGAGGATGAACCTTGTGTGTACAAGAAGGTTAGTGGGAGCGCTGTTTCATTCCTTATATTATATGTTGATGATATATTACTGATAGGGAATGATGTTCCTATGCTACAGTCGATCAAAATTTGGTTATCTAAACACTTCTCCATGAAGGACTTGGGTGAGGCTTCCTATATTTTGGGGATAAAGATCTATAGAGATAGATCTAAAAGGATGCTGGGCTTGACCTAAGGAAAGTACATCGACTCGATGCTAAAGCAGTTTAGCATGGAAGATTCCAAGAGAGGTCTCATGCCGATGAGCCATGGAATACATCTCTCCAAGAAACAGGCCCCAAAGACACCTGAGGAGAGAGACCGGATGAGTAAGATTCCTTATGCTTCCGCAATAGGATCTATCATGTACGGTATGATATGTACTAGACCAGATGTCGCTCATGCACTTAGTGTAACGAGCAGATATCAGTCGAATCCAGGAGAAAAGCACTGGAAGGCAGTGAAAAACATCCTAAAGTACTTGAGAAGAACTAAGGATGTATTTCTAGTCTACGGTGGGCCTGAGTTGAAACTAGAGGGCTATACAGACTCAAGTTTTCAAACGGACCAAGATGACAGTAAATCCGTTTCAGGGTATGTGTTTACCTTAAACGGTGGCGCAGTGAGTTGGAAAAGTTCCAAGCAGCAAATAGTTGTTGATTCAGTGATAGAGGCAGAGTACATAGCTGCAAGTGAAGCTGCAAAGGAAGCTGTTTGGATGAAGAAGTTCATAACTAAACTTGGAGTGGTTCCTAGCATTAGAGGAGTCGTACCTTTATTCTGCGACAACAATGGAGCTGTTGCGCAGGCTAAGGAACCCATGTCTCATCAGAAATCCAAACACGTGTTGCGGCGGTTTCATTTGATTAGGGAGATCATTGAAAGAGGAGATGTCACCTTGGAGCGTGTGGACTCTCAAGACAACATTGCAGATCCATTTACTAAAGCTTTAACTCAACAGCAGTTTGATCGTCACTTAGAGAAGATGGGTATTAGATACCATGGCGATTGGCTTTAGTGCAAGGGGGAGATTGAAGGTAGTATGCACACAAGCCAATCATATTTGATATGATGTAGCATATACTTTGTAATCTTATTCATTTATTAATAAAAGAATTGATTTTCTTAAAAGGCATTTTATATTATCTACATGGTGTTGTTATATTCAATGTGATAAACCCATAGTTTTGAGCAATGCTTTTAGAATCATGATGGTGATCATGCTAATGAGATCTAAATTTTAGATAGCTCACAAACTAAAATTGTTCCTAATCGTTGGATTACTAAATTAGGGATTAGTGAATCTGGATAGATTAGTACATACGTTGCTTGCTCTTAGGAAGAGTGATGAGTGTATTTTATACACACAATTTGGGTACTTTTGGCCTTGATAATTTGCAAGTCTTTAGGTATTTTATGTGGTTTTTATGTATTTTTATCTTATTTCTACATAAATTAGTTTTTAGTTATTTTTACATGTTTTATGTTGCTTTGATGCATTTTCATTATGTTTGTAGGAATTGAAATAAAGACCGCTTGGATCGTTGTTTGTATTGACTCAATGTCCGTGCCTGGACGTCTGTGCCTGAATGGTAGTATGATGGAAATTTGTGCTTGGCGACGCTCGGTGCTTAATTTGACAACATTTGGTAGTTGGGCGTGCACGGCGTCGGAAAGCGTGCACGGCGTGCGGCGTCGGCCAAGCCACGTGGGCAAGCCCGTGCTTAGATATCCGTGCCCGAATGATAACACGATGAAAATTTATGTTTGGCGATGCTCGGGGCTTAATTTGATGACATTTGGAAGTTGGGCGTGCACGGCATTGGAAAGCGTGCACGGTGTGCGGCGTCGACCAAGCCGCGGGCACGGCGTGCGGCAGACGGGGCGCCAGCGTGCGGCCCAGGCGCTGGGCGCGGGCGCATGGGCGCGGCGTGCGGGCGCGCGCTGGGCGTGCGGGCGCGCGCTGAGCATGCGGGCGTGTGCGGCGGGCGCTGGGCGCTGGGCGCGGCGCGAGCGTACGGCAGCCAGCGTGGGCGTGCGGCGTGGGCGTGCGGCGTTGGGCGTGCGACCAGCGTGCGGCCCAGGCGCTGGGCGCGGGCACGCGCGCTGGCATGCGGGCGCGCGGCGCGGGCGTGCGGCGTTGGGCGTGCGGCCAGCGTGCGGCCCAGGCGCTGGGCGCGGGCACGCGCGCTGGCATGCGGGCGCGCCAACGCCGTGCTGAGTGCGATCTGACACAGTTTTAGTGCGATCTGAGCTCCATTTTGTCCGATTTTGGCTAGGGTTTCTTGATGGAGGCTATATATAATCTCTTCTAAGCTTCATATCAGATATCTAGGGATAGGGAATCTAGACTAAAACATCAAAATAGAGGGCAAAAGTGCTGCAATACAAGGAAAACTCAGCAAAAGCCAAAGAACTAAGAAGGAAAGGCTTGTCAAAGGGAAATCTAGAGAGAGGGAGGCTACAAAATACATCAACCAACAGTGCTCAAGGCTGCAAATCAAGCTGAATCAAGCCCAAAGCCAAGGAACTCAGTCAAGAAGAATTGCAAAGCTAAGGAGGAGAGCTAGAAATCTACAGCAACCAAAGGAACACCAGCTGAATAGCTTCAAAAGTGGTTTCATTTCTAGTTTTCCATCTCCTTTGTAATTCGAATTTGACAATGTATCAATTGAAAATGATGTTTATTGTAGCTATCATGAACTAACCTTCTATTCTAAGATTGCAATGGAACCCAACACTTAATTTGAATTGAATTCTCTCTCTATTGATTTTAGTTATGCATTTGTGAATTGATTATCATAACCTTTGCTTCTAGATTAATTGCTTGGCCCGTAATTACCGTGGGAATCTATATGAACTTGACGAACGGATTATAGGTTGAGACCTAGTTATGATAACATGCGAAAGTATAGATTATTGTGGGTTATTAATTGGATTAAGTGACATGTGTCTTATTGATTATCTGCAATAATAGGTATCTTGATAGTAGTTGGGATAGATATATACCTAATTACCGCATGCAACCAATTGAGAATCTAGTCTTAATGACTTCCGAGGTGAAAGTTGGTAATGGAAGGGAGGATTAATTAGATTTGGTGACACGTGTCTATAAATCATTCCTGAAATTAGTCTCTTGATAGTGTATAGGATAGACATATACCTATGCACCGCTTAGGAAGATTCGTGATTGACCATCGACAGAGGCTCTTATGTAATTTTGATTTCTCGATTGTCAATTCGTATGTTATAATTGACTGAAAAGAGAGAGTTAGGAGATTCAAATGACGTGTTGGGGGAAATTGTAATCTTAGACCTTTCTATCTTGATATTTTACCGCATTTACTTATTACTCAACTTGTGAACTCAAACAATCAACAAACAATCAAACCTTCTTTGTTTAAATTAGATCAAATTGATTTACAATTGGCACTTGGTTATTATTCGTCACAATTCCCTGTGGGTTCGACTCTTATCTTATCATATATTACTTGTGGGCCGTGTATACTTGCACGTGTGTGTTATCGATTGCGAAATCGACCAACAAGTTTTTGGCGCCGTTGCCGGGGAATTGTTTCTAATAATTATACCAATATTAGTTACTATCAAATTGGTCTTAATTTAAACTTGTATATAAAGTTATTTTTAATTTATTTTTAACATTTTTTTTTGTATTTTTCTGTTTAATGCTTTCTTCGTTACGAGTTACACCATGGCCAACTATAATTATCAATGGCCTCACACGGTAATGACCCAATCAGAAGCGGCATGGATGGATGGAATTGATGCGGTGGCGGCACATATAGAGGAGCTGTCAAGGAATGTTGACGCTCTAGTGGCCCAACGTACTCAACGTGTTGCGGTGAATTGTGATTATTGTGATGGAAACCATCCGAGTCATCTATGCACCATGAATTTCGAGCCGACATGGTATGGTAGCAACGTCGGCGATTACTCTAACAGTTATGACTGTTCCGATGCTTATCACCAAGATTGGGGGTATCACCCAGATTCTACATGGAGCTACAATTATGAAGATCAATACTATGCTCCGAGTCCTGCATATGCACCGGAATTCTCATGTCCACCTTCATTGCCACAAGAAGAAAATTCAAATGTGAAGGAACTTGGGTCCTAGAACATAACTTCGATTGAGGAGATTGTGAAAAGTCAGCATATGTCGATTCAAAATCTTGAGAACCAGATGGGACTACTTATTATCGCCTTCAACGATAGATATCAAGGCGAATGGCCCAATGACATGGTTCCCAAAACTAATGGATTTCACGTGCCAAAGCTGCAACCAGAGGTGCTAATTGATGATGATTCTGATACGGAAGAGACATGTGGGAAACAAGAAAAGGAGGTCGAGGATCTAGCCTTGAGCCCCAATGATGATGATGAGCTAATTTCGAGTGTATCCCATATACCTTCTCCTCCAAAGCTCAAGGATCTGGGTGGTTTTGCAGTCTCGTGCCCATTGAGTAGTCATGTCGTACGCAAAGCTCTAGGTGACATGGGAGCTAGTTTACAGTTTGAGCCACGGCGTGATGAAGTTGAGGTTCATGAAAAGATCGATGAGGATCCAATTATGTTTGAGAAACTTAATTTCACTATGTCATTCATAGACACAATAGAGCAAGATCCTAGCTACTTTCAGTTCATACATGAGGATTTATATAAAAACAATAAGCTAGGTGAGCTTGAGACTATGGACCTCACCGAAGCAATGCCCTCAGATGTTTCTCCCCTACTAAAAGATAAAGCGAATGAAGAAAGTTTCTTTTTGCTGATAGAAGAAACTGAGTTTGGGAGTCGTCTAGTATGCATGCATGCCATGCAAATTAAGGAAATGATAGCACAAAGGCATGCTAAGGTCATTTTTGCAATCGAACCGGACTAAAAGGAAACAGGAAGCTAGTCAGGCTGAGGACTTTAACTCAAGCGCTATTTGGGAGGCAACCCAAATCTCTATTTTATTTTTAGAGCTATTTTGTTTTTATTTTTTTTAATTTATTTAAAAAAAAAAAGAAGTTTGGTGTAGTTGATTTTCGATTTTAAGATTAAGTGTGATTAATGTGTGTAATATTGCTTGTTGCAGATATCCAACATTGAAAATCATAACGGCAACATAGCACCAGCCAGCTGATGCTTGTCCTTAATAGCAGCCCAAATGCAATTTTTTGGCATTCCACTCTTTTGTCTCTCTCCTCCCACTCCAAAGCCAACTTACATACATTTTTCCCAAACTCAAATTCGTGCCCCATCACTCCAATTGGGCATCCAATCTCTGCAATCCATCAGCATTGTCATCTTCTAACTTGAAATTCAACAAGGATTTAGCAGATTTTGATGAATTCCCATGGCTTTTCATTAGTTTTCCAAGAAAAGGTAACAAGGTCTGTTAATTTCAAATTTTACTTGCTTGGGACTGTGCTTGGGTTGAGTTTTATTGCAGGATCACTTCAATTCTCCCATTGCAAGACTTTGTGGAGGGTTAGCCCTGCTTCCCAATGCATTGACAACTGATATTTTGGGAGGTGCACGCCACGTGTTTGATATTTAGCCTGAGAGAGTTTCTTAGCTAATATGGGCTGTTCTTCATGAGGCATTGTTCTGGTATGGCTTCCAAGCAACAAGTGGGGCGAAGCTTCATCGTCCAAGCCAATCATAGACCATGACAAGAATTTTGTTAGTCCGAAAGCGTCCAAGCGACACCACACTATAATGATGTTGCTTGATTACCCTCAGTGAAGTTCTCTATTTTAATTCTGTCTATTATAAACATCGAGGACTATGTTTGTTTTCAGTTTGGGGGTGTGTGTGTGGTAGTTTAAGTGAGTTATCCTTGTCTGTTTAGTCGTGTTGTGCTGTGTGGTAGTCAAATTTAAGTTTAGGGGTAGTACTTCGTATTTGCGTATTTATATGTTTAATTTAGTTTTTGTGTGATTTAAGTATGTTGTTCTTTTTATTCAAAAAAAAATTATTTTTAGGATGTGTCTCTTGAGCATTGTTTTAATTTGATTTGAACTATAATCCAGGGTCTATGATAAGGGCTTGTTTGAAGAAATTCTAACTCATGAGAAGTAGACAATTGTTGCTTAGTCTTTGTGCTTATCGTTTATTGGTTATTATTTTGCTTATGCGTCTTGTAACTTTCATGCACTTACCCATGAGTATTAAGCTAGTTGTATGCTTAGAGAAGACTTTTATAACCGAATGCTTGTGGAAAATATCTATAAACTCTAGAACTCGTTTAAACATCACTTGAACCAAGGTGTCCAATTTTGTTATGTTTGAATTGATGGTCATGTGGTGAGTTGAGATGGAGCGTAAAACGCACTCACTCATGGACACATGCGTAGGAGAGATAGAGCGTAAAACGCACTCTCTTATAATTGTGATTAAAGAAAAAAAATTATTTATTGCAAATTTTGCATGGGGTTGAGGTTGAGCGTAAAACGCACTCGCCCATATGAGTGTGCTTAAGGTTAAGATGGAGCATAAAATGCACTCACCTAGAGCCCTTGATTCTCAAAATTTTTGGAATTGTGATTTGTATACCTTTGTATTGAGTGATGTGTTAAGCATGTTGTTTTGGGGTTTATTTTGATTATTTCATAAGGTAATGTGGTTGCAAAGTTCATCCGAGCTTGGTTGGTTTAGTGCTATTGGGTACTCACACACACACGGAAGGGGCCTTAAGCAAAGTATGACTAGCTAACTGAAATTTTAGACTTGCAACACCTTGTTTGTTCTCTTGAGTTCTTTGTGTTGATGCCTTTGAGACCATTGTCGGCTTATTAATTCATTGCTCAAATTAGGTTATATTAGAAGTTTTAGAATTGTTTAGTTTAGGTTTGTTTTGCTTGAGGACAAGCAAAGATTTAAGTTTGGGGGTATTTGATGAGTGTATTTTATACACACAATTTGGGTACTTTTGGCCTTGATAATTTGCAAGTCTTTAGGTATTTTATGTGGTTTTTATGTATTTTTATCTTATTTCTACATAAATTAGTTTTTAGTTATTTTTACATGTTTTATGTTGCTTTGATGCATTTTCATTATGTTTGTAGGAATTGAAATAAAGACCGCTTAGATCGTTGTTTGTACTGACTCAATGTCCGTGCCTGGACGTCTGTGCCTGAATGGTAGTATGATGGAAATTTGTGCTTGGCGACGCTCGGTGCTTAATTTGACAACATTTGGTAGTTGGGCGTGCACGGCGTCGGAAAGCGTGCACGGCGTGCGGCGTCGGCCAAGCCACGTGGGCAAGCCCGTGCTTAGATATCCGTGCCCGAATGATAACACGGTGAAAATTTATGTTTGGCAATGCTCGGGGCTTAATTTGATGACATTTGGAAGTTGGGCGTGCACGGCATTGGAAAGCGTGCACGGTGTGCGGCGTCGACCAAGCCGCGGGCACGGCGTGCGGCAAACGGGGCGCCAGCGTGCGGCCCAGGCACTGGGCGCGGGCGCATGGGCGCGCGCTGGGCGTGCGGGCGTGTTGGCGCGCTGGGCGTGCGGCCGTGTGCGGCGGGCGCTGGGCGCCAGGCGCTGGGCGCGGCGCGGGCGTGCGGCAGCCAGCGTGGGCGTGCGGCGTTGGGCGTGCGACCAGCGTGCGGCCCAGGCGCTGGGCGCGCGCTGGCGTGCGGGCGCGCGGCGCGGGCGTGCGGCATTGGGCGTGCGGCCAGCGTGCGGCCCAGGCGCTGGGCGCAGGCGCGCGCGCTGGCGTGCGGGCGCGCCAACGCCGTGCTGAGTGCGATCTGACACAGTTTTAGTGCGATCTGAGCTCCATTTTGTCCGATTTTGGCTAGGGTTTCTTGATGGAGGCTATATATAATCTCTTCTAAGCTTCATATCAGATATCTAGGGATAGGGAGGCTAGACTAAAACATCAAAATAGAGAGCAAAAGTGCTGCAATACAAGGAAAACTCAGCAAAAGCCAAAGAACTAAGAAGGAAAGGCTTGTCAAAGGGAAATCTAGAGAGAGGGAGGCTACAAAATACATCAACCAACAGTGCTCAAGGCTGCAAATCAAGCTGAATCAAGCCCAAAGCCAAGGAACTCAGTCAAGAAGAATTGCAAAGCTAAGGAAGAGAGCTAGAAATCTACAGCAACCAAAGGAACACCAGCTGAATAGCTTCAAAAGTGGTTTCATTTCTAGTTTTCCATCTCCTTTGTAATTCGAATTTGACAATGTATCAATTGAAAATGATGTTTATTGTAGCTATCATGAACTAACCTTCTATTCTAAGATTGCAATGGAACCCAACACTTAATTTGAATTGAATTCTCTCTCTATTGATTTTAGTTATGCATTTGTGAATTGATTGTCATAACCTTTGCTTCTAGATTAATTGCTTGGCCCGTAATTACCGTGGGAACCTATATGAACTTGACGAACGGATTATAGGTTGAGACCTAGTTATGATAACATGCGAAAGTATAGATTATTGTGGGTTATTAATTGGATTAAGTGACATGTGGCTTATTGATTATCTGCAATAATAGGTATCTTGATAGTAGTTGGGATAGATATATACCTAATTACCGCATGCAACCAATTGAGAATCTAGTCTTAATGACTTCCGAGGTGAAAGTTGGTAATGGAAGGGAGGATTAATTAGATTTGGTGACACATGTCTATAAATCATTCCTGAAATTAGTCTCTTGATAGTGTATAGGATAGACATATACCTATGCACCGCTTAGGAAGATTCGTGATTGACCATCGACAGAGGCTCTTATGTAGTTTTGATTTCTAGGTTATCAATTCGTATGCTATAATTGACTGAAAAGAGAGAGTTAGGAGATTCAAATGACGTGTTGGGGGAAATTGTAATCTTAGACCTTTCTATCTTGATATTTTACCGCATTTACTTATTACTCAACTTGTGAACTCAAACAATCAACAAACAATCAAACCTTCTTTGTTTAAATTAGATCAAATTGATTTACAATTGGCACTTGGTTATTATTCGTCACAATTCCCTGTGGGTTCGACTCTTATCTTATCATATATTACTTGTGGGCCGTGTATACTTGCACGTGTGTGTTATCGATTGCGAAATCGACCAACAAAGAGGATGATTGATCTCATAATCATTTGTGTGGAGACACTAAAGCAAGTATGTAGGTGCCTATTAGAGAATAAGTTCACTGAACGTGACTCGCTAAGGAATACCTAATGGAGTTTCACTCGCCTGTCAATAGGAATTCCTCTAGTGATAGTAGTACAAGTGATCCTTGGACTTGAGATCATCATAGTATCTTGTGTATGATGAGTTATACTTTGATATGTCCCTTAAGACCTTGTGGGTATATCAAAGGGTATGATTGGGTATAATTAGTTGTAGATGGAGATAGGTGAATGATCAACAAAGAATCTACCTCTTCTAGTAAAAGATGTGAATGTCCTATGTGATTCAATAAATGATAACTCAGTAGTCCTTGGCCAAAGCAGAATGAAATTAGAAAAGAGTTTCTAATTTGCATTATTTAGAGTTGTGCATTAGGGAATCGAAATACATATAATTAAATAAAATAAGACTTGACAGTAAATCCATGTCTTATATTTAATTGGGACATTGTATGGTAGAAGGATTGAATTGTACGGTAACTATTTACTCAAAGGTTCTTTTGTGATTAATGTTGAAATCTATATTATCTGGAAAGTCGTTGATCGCTAAGGGGGCTTACCCTTATTGTAGAATAAATATTATTTATTTAAATGAATTAAATAATTTAATTTATTTATTTAAATAAGATTAGAATTGTTCTAATTGATTTATTCACAACCGGTTTAATATGGAGAACCTAGAGGGTCACACCGCAAAAGGAAAAATATTTATTTAAGAAGTAAATGGCGTAATTGTAATAATAAGTTAAGTGTATTTAATTTAGTCTATGGAGATAGAATAAATTAAGTAGCTTAATATTTATTATTTAATATTTTGAAAATATTAAATATAAATTAATAAGAGGAGTCTTATTATTATTATTATTGCTATTACTATTATTTAATTCCTAATAGGGATTGGGAATTAATTAATAGAACTATTATTTATTTCCTAATAGGGATTGGGAATTAATTAATAGAAGTACTCTCTCACAAATTCCTAATTGGATTAGGAGCATAATTAATTAAAGGAGTTTATTTAGAATATAAACCCTAATCCTAAATAGTTTAGGGAAGGGTTATTCCTACATCTATAAATAAGAAGAGTCTTATCATAGATTAGGATTATACACTCTTGCATTAGATTGTGGAGAGTACTTGCAATTTCTATAGAGATAGAAACTAGGGTTTTGCCAAACACCCAACTTCTTGAATACTTGTTCTTCCTTGGTGGATCACCTCTAGAGGCCAAACACTTGGGTGGCTAACGTTGATCAAAGGAAGGAATCACACCGTTGAATTCGAGGAGAACACGAAGGACTAGGAGTTGAACTTGTACCCGAGGAAGCTTTGTTCTACGAGGGTATAATTCTTATTCTCTTTCTCTTTCGTTTATATCGTTAATTGAGCACATTGATCGATCATGGTGAAGGTTTGTATAAAAATTTTAAAATCCGTTTTATCGCGCTTCCGCACTATTTATGTAATTTGATTGCATGTTCGCGCTATATACAAACCTAACATCAAAGGCCAAGCGGGTTGCTGCAACCATTGGAAATTCCAGAGTGGAAATGGGAGCATATTACAATGGATTTTGTAGTAGGACCTCCAACCACATAAAAGAGTCACGATGCAATTTGGGTGATAGTGGATTAACTAACCAAGTTAGCTCACTTTCTACCAATCAAGGTCAAGTTCACCTTAGATAGATTAGCCAAACTATATATTAAGGAGATTATATCTAGACATGGGGTTCTAATTTCAATCGTATCTGATCGAGACCCAAGGTTCACTTCGAACTTTTGGAAGAGTCTTCAAGAACATCTCGGGACACAGTTAAGATTAAGTACGGCTTACCATCCACAAACTGACAGCCAAAGAGAAAGGACTATTCAAACATTGGAAGATATGTTGAGAGCATGCAAGATCGACTTTAAAGGGAGTTGGGAAGACCACTTACATTTGGTGGAATTCGCATATAACAATAGCTATCACGCTAGTATAGGAATGCCACCTTATGAAGCATTGTATAAAAGAAAATGCAGGACACTGATGCGTTGGGACGAAGTCGGGGAACGTCAAATGCTTGGGCCAGAGTTAGTTCAACAAACAGCCAAAGTGGTTAGCATAATTCGACTATGGTTACGAGCTGCTCAAGAGCGACAGAAGAGATATGCCAATCTACACAGACAAAAAAGAGATTTCATCGTTGGGAGTCATGTCTTTTTGAAAGTATCACCCTGGAAGGGGAAGATTCGATTTGGAAAAAAGGGGAAATTAAGTCCAAGGTTTATAGGACCATTCGAGATCCTAAGAAGAATAGGTGATGTAATGACCGTGAATTTTTAAACTCCATTATTAATCAAATATAAATTAAATTTTTAATGAGTTAGTTTCGTATGATTATTTAAAATCTTGTGTATTTAAATAGTGGCAATCAAAGTACTTTAGTGATGCTACGTCAGTTTTAAATCTAGTCTATAAGTGACTAATTGTTACACGAATATGTACTTAAACCATTCTTGTATTATTTATTGCAAGTTAATATTTAAGCTTGAATCTTTAATTCCTCAAACATGCTCTAAGTGGATTAATTACTTAACAATTATTCCACATCGTTGTTATTGGCACTCGCACATTGTGCAATTGTTTTCGCGCATATGTTGACTTGTACTTTATTTAAAGTTCTAATATGGATGAACTGCCATAGTTAAGTCTTAGCCATTGTCCGACTAGACATTTGTGGTATAGATTTTTAAAAGCTTTCCAAGCCATCTTAAGGCGCAGAATCTTGGACTATATGAATACCCCTACAAATATAGGGGAGTACCCCACGTATCGTAATATAAGATACAAAGAACAGAAATTAAATGTTATGCATACACATCGGGTGCTAGAGGCTGATCCCCTCGAGTACTTATTTTTGAGCCAGTAACCAAAGGGTTAACTAGCTATTGACTCCCTTGGACGTTTATTGTTCAAAGTCTACTTGACTAGCATTCGTTTTAAAAGTAATTATTATTCTTGCTTCCGATATTCATATTGTTGAATTCCTCTATTTACCTTCTGTTCTTCATGATATATATCTTTTCTTGTTGTTATTTAAACTTGCTGAGCAAACTAGTTGTTCACCCTTGCTATATCATGAACCTTATTGCAGTTAAGCCCGAGACCTTAGGAAAAGACAAGGGCAAGGAAAAGATGAAGTATTAGTCTTTTAATGTCTGTATTTTGATCGAGGCATGGTTAAGAAACTTCTATTGTTATTTAAACCCTATAGTACTGTATTAGGGTATATTTATATTTTTGTATTAAGGTTATTGAATCTTGGGACTAGTAACACCTTTTAAATGAACAACATATGTTTATTATATTCCGCACTTAGTTATTGTATGTTGTTTGAAGGTGGATGTTTGTATTGGATCGTGATGACCAAATCCGGGTGTTTGAGACCCGAATTTGGGGGCGTCACAGGTTGGTATCAGAGTTGTAGGTTATAAACGTTAGGATTGCGAAACCTAGGTTATAACCTTAGTATTAAACTCGTACAGAGTGCATTAGGAGATGAATCAAGGAGATTTATCGTATTTGGTATTTTGATAAATTGGGGAATTCATCGAGTCTAGTAGTACCCAATGAAATATAATTTCATTCCTTCAATGAATTTATTTTATTGTTGTACTAATGTTAGTTTTTGTGTGTTTGTAGGATGGTTGCCGTAGGAGAGACCAGTGGAGTCCGAAAGGAGGAGGAGGTATTCACCGATATACCTGTTGTCACCGAGTAGTTAGTGGGTTATGTACCTGTTGCCCCAGGAGTACCATTGAGTGGATTCAGGCTAGAGGAGGACTACTTGGAGGATCTAGTAGAGCCTGTTATAGGCGGAGTGTTGAGATCTGGCAGTTAGGACAGAGATGATGAGTCCGAGGAGGACCCAGCTGATATAGAGATGGGTGGAGCTGCTACAGAGGTACCTGAGGAGGGATCTCCGGTGTTGCACACCTTTCAGGATGACTTGCTCGAGGATTATGCCGATCGCATAATAGAGCAGGACCAGATTATCGAGCAGCAGAATGCTCGTATTGCACACCTTGAGGAGGAGAATTTTGTCCATCAGGAGATGGAAGATCGGTACAAGGCAGAGGCGTACTCGCTACAGTTTCAGATAGCTGAGCTGAAAGCTCAGATTCAACAGTTAGAGAGTGCTACACCCTAGTTAGGTCCAACAGTGCAACAGTTGGTGTTGCAGAATAGTCAGTTGAGGCAGGCATTAGAGCAGGCAGATGTCAAAGAGGTGGAGTTGCAGACAGTTCTACAGGCTGTTAGGGCTGAGAGAGACATAGAGCAGGCAGACAGGATCAAGATGCAGGAGTTTTGGGTTCGCGTAGCCACGAGGGTGGATGTGCTTGAGGGAGAGATTCGAGATAGATCCGCCAGGATCGATACTTTGGAGTATGCCTTATATTCGACAGTGGCCAGACTACAGGATCGAGTCAGGAGATATCCTCGGGAGGAGGGCAGTAGTCGGTGCATGATCAGACGCCGAGTGGTTGATCGGTTGGCTCGATAGGCACTTCGTCGGGCAGTCCGCCGTAGCAGACATTGACTTGTTGGTCTAGTACCTTTGTATTTACTAGGTTTTGGTAGTGAGTCCCACTTTTGTTTAATAGGGACAGACTTATTCTGATGAATTGCTGTATGCTTAGAATGGTAGTTAACCCCAACTTTTGTTCTGATAGAGGGGATAGGTATTAGTGAATCCTCAACTTTTGTTTAATGGAGGATAGTTAGTAGTAGGCAGATGGTGCCATTGAGCATTTATAGTAGTTTGCCAAATGTTGGGTCGGTCTGTATTAAAACATTGGTATATGAATATAAATGCAGTTGTTTCTTTTCCAAATATGTTTGATAGATGCTTTTGCTATTAAATGTTGACTTAACCGGCATAGTGCGAAAAACGTGATATAATAAGTAGAAGCCTAAGATTTGTTCTTTAGCAGATCATAATGCCACCAAGAGGTAGACCCCGCAACCAACGTGTCGCTGAGTCAGAAAGTGAGGTTGGAGATCAACCTAACCCAATCAGGATATTCGCTGAATTGCTAGCCGAGGCTATGCAGGGTAGACCCCCACCAGCAGTGGCACAACCAGCACCCCAGCCAGTGCATCACTTAGCTAACTTTAAGGATTTCAAACTGGTTGGACCACCTGAGTTCAAGGGAACTCTCGACCCCATAGAAGCACAAACTTGGATCGAGGAGATGGAGAAAGTCTTCGAGGTCACACGAGTGGCCGAAGAGCAGAAAACTGGATTCGCCACCTTCATGATGAAGGGCGAAGCTAATTATTGGTGGAAAGCCAATAAGGGCCGAGTAGGCGATGGAGTTATCCCTTGGGACAAATTCAAGGAGCTATTCTTTGAGAATTACTTCTCAGAGAATACGCAGCAGGATATGGAGGTTAAGTTTCTAGAACTGCAACAAGGTGATATGACGGTCGCAAAGTATGCGGCGAAATTTAACGAGTTAGCCCGATTCGCTCCACATCAGGTGGACACGGAGGCCAGGAAGGCAAGAAGGTTTGAGTTAGGGTTGAAGCCGTGGGTGCAAAAAACCGTCGTTGTGTTAAAGATTAAGAGTTTCTCTGAACTATTGGAAAGGGTTATCATTGCGAAAGGAGGCAATGAAGCCATAGCACGATTTAAGCAGGAAAAGAAGGCCAGTCAGGAAGGGCCGAGAGGGGGAAGCAGCGGAGGCAGTAACCCCAATAAGCGTAAATGGATGGAGAGCCAATCCTCCGGAGGTAACAAGTCCGAGGGAGAAGCCAAGTCAAGTAGGAAGTGCAGCAGCTGCGGAAAGAATCACTTAGGGGAGTGTATGAAAGGAAGAAGTGTATGTTATCGCTGTGGACAACCGGGGCACCTGGCTCCTCAGTGTCCAAATAGGCAGAAAGGAGGGTGTTTCTCGTGTGGAGCCCCAGACCACTAAATCAAAGACTGTTCGAGGAGGAAGAGCGATGCAGCTAGAGGCAACCGCAACAACAACAACAACAACAATCACAACAACAGGCCTAGTATTGGAGGGCCAACTAGTCAAGCTAACAGACCAACGACACGTACGTTCAAGATGACCGTCAAGGATGTGGTAGAGTCTAAGGACGTAATGTCAGGTATCATCCCAATCAATGATATAAATGCTTATGTGCTATTTGATTCGGGTGCTACCCGCTCATTTGTTTCTGAAGAATTTGCTAAAAGGTTAGACTTACCTCGCGAAGAGTTAGAGCACCCTATGAACATAGAAGTAGCAAACAAAGAAATTATTCCCGTAGAATACATTCATAGGAATTGTTGTGTTAAATTGAGAGGATTTGAGCTCGGCGTGGACTTGATACCAATTTGTTTAGGGGAGTTTGATGTAATCCTTGGAATGGATTGGTTATCAAGTCACGGAGCAGTTATCGACTATAAGAAGAAATGTGTGCACCTACAGACTCCAAATAAGTCGAAAGTGGTATTCTATGGTAGTAAATCACCAAGACAATCTTGTTGTCTAACGATGATGCAAGCAAGAAAGTTGCTTAGAAAGGGTTGCACAGGGTATTTGGCTCACGTGGTTGATACTCAACGTGTCAGGGATGAACTGAGTCAGATACCTATCGTAAGGGAATTCGCTGATGTCTTTCCAGATGAAATTCTCGGATTACTGCCAAATAGGGAGATAGAATTTGTGATTGACTTAGTGCTAGGGACGACACCAATATCCAAGGTGCCATACCGAATGGCACCAGTAGAGATGAAAGAACTAATGGTTCAACTGCAGGAACTGTTAGATAAGGGTTATATCAGACCGAGCGTGTCCCCGTGGGGAGCGCCAGTTCTGTTCGTGAAGAAGAAGGATGGTTCAATGATGCTTTGTATCGACTATCGAGAGTTAAACAAAGTTACGATTAAGAATAGGTATCCGCTGCCTAGGATTGACGATCTATTTGATCAACTCAAAGGAGCGAAATACTTTTCAAAGATCGACCTAAGGATGGGTTACCATCCACTAAAAGTGAGGCAGGAAGATATTTCGAAGACTGCATTCAGAACTCGTTATGGGCATTTCGAGTTTCTGGTAATGTCATTTGGATTAACGAATGCACCAGCGACATTCATGTATATGATGAACAGAGTATTCAAGCAGTACTTGGACAAGTTCACAGTCGTATTCATCGATGATATCTTGGTGTATTCGGAGACAGAGGAGGAGCATGTTGAACATTTAAGGATTGTATTGGAGACTCTTAGAAAAGAGAAGTTGTAAGCAAAGTTTTCTAAGTGTGAATTTTGGTTACGGAGGGTGCAATTTCTAGGTCATGTCATTGACAAAGATGGTGTTTCGATGGATCCAGCAAAGGTGGAAGCTGTTATCAATTGGGAACGGCCAAAGACGCCTACGGAGATCAGGAGTTTCTTGGGATTAGCAGGTTACTATCAGAGATTCATCCAGGATTTCTCAAAGATAGCCTCGCCATTGACCAATCTTACCAAGAAGGCAGTTAAGTTCGTTTGGATGGAGAAATGCGAAGGGAGTTTATGCAGCTGAAAAAGAGACTTAGTCACGCACTGGTGTTGGCTTTACCGGACAACACTGGAGGCTTTGTAGTGTATAGCGATGCGTCACACAAAGGTCTTGGTTGTGTGTTGATGCAACACGGCAAGCAGTAGAGATGAAAGAACTAGTGGTTCAACTGCAGGAACTATTAGATAAGGGTTATATCAGACCGAGCGTGTCCCCGTGGGGAGCGCCAGTTCTGTTCGTGAAGAAGAAGGATGGTTCAATGATGCTTTGTATCGACTATCGAGAGTTAAACAAAGTTACGATTAAGAATAGGTATCCGCTGCCTAGGATTGACGATCTATTTGATCAACTCAAAGGAGCGAAATACTTTTCAAAGATCGACCTAAGGATGGGTTACCATCAACTAAAAGTGAGGCAGGAAGATATTTCGAAGACTGCATTCAGAACTCGTTATGGGCATTTCGAGTTTCTGGTAATGTCATTTGGATTAACGAATACACCAGCGATATTCATGTATATGATGAACAGAGTATTCAAGCAGTACTTGGACAAGTTCACAGTCGTATTCATCGATGATATCTTGGTGTATTCGGAGACAGAGGAGGAGCATGTTGAACATTTAAGGATTGTATTGGAGACTCTTAGAAGAGAGAAGTTGTAAGCAAAGTTTTCTAAGTGTGAATTTTGGTTACGGAGGGTGCAATTTCTAGGTCATGTCATTGACAAAGATGGTGTTTCGATGGATCCAGCAAAGGTGGAAGCTGTTATCAATTGGGAACGGCCAAAGACGCCTACGGAGATCAGGAGTTTCTTGGGATTAGCAGGTTACTATCAGAGATTCATCCAGGATTTCTCAAAGATAGCCTCGCCATTGACCAATCTTACCAAGAAGGCAGTTAAGTTCGTTTGGACGGAGAAATGCGAAGGGAGTTTATGGAGCTGAAAAAGAGACTTAGTCAAGCACTGGTGTTGGCTTTACCGGACAACACTGGAGGCTTTGTAGTGTATAGCGATGCGTCACACAAAGGTCTTGGTTGTGTGTTGATGCAACACGGCAAGGTCATTGATCTCATTCTTTCTACAAGTATCAACTTGTAGTTCATTCATATATATGGATAATACCATATATATATATATATATATATATATATATATATATATCGGTCAAATTTTTAACCTTATGCTTTAAACATTCTATACTTCCATATACCCAAGGTTCACAGCATTAATAACAGGATGGTTCTTGGGAACAAAAGAATCTAGCGATAAATGTTTGCATCTTTATCTGTGATAAGATTCCTTTTCTTTACAGAACATACCGTATTATTCAATACCCTCACTTGAATACATATCGTTATAGAGATGTCTCTTTATATCGATATTTCCTATCTATCTAAAATTCACAGTATTAATGATAAGATTGTTCTTGGAACCGAGGGGCGCATTCCGGTAAAGGTGGCACCTTATCGGCGCATATTAAGTGTAACCTCAGTGCTTACAGAACTCCCAATATCATTCAATACCCTCACTCAGATGTATAGTTCTTTATCAACATTGTATTAATGTTTTACTATTTATCTGAAGTTTAGAGTATCGGCATAACATGATCAGTCCATATTATCAATACCCTCATTTAGATTAATAGATCTTTAACAATTCTAAGTTATATCAAAGTAAAGACATAACACCATTATGATAATAATAACATGGTATTATTAATATAATCTTCGATTACAAGGTTTGCTTGTTCGTATTACAACAGTCATTATGACTAAATACAAATACAAGTAATTAAAACATGAAACCTAGCATATGCTTCTTCTTTACATTCATGATCTTATCATTCTCTTTTAACTACAAATAAAGTTTTATTCACAAGAATTAGCACTACGGCTCAGCAAGTCTAACTAATAACACAAACAGTTTATGCTTTCATATAAACTTTAACATGCATTGATATATCACATATATCAATTTGATATTACAAATAACTTTTCATTCAACAATTTATATCACGTTGTCATACAAAGCGTATAAACCACATATATAAAACTTATAAAAATAACACAAAAGAGTTAGAATACTTGCACATAGTTTAAAGAAATAGAAGACTTGCACATAATTCAAAGGAATAGAAGACTTGTCTCGTATATCTTTTAAAGATAAATATAACGGTCTAAACGTTCGTCGTAAATCATACACGATTATAAGTTCATGTAGACAAATAAGCGTTTAACGATTAAATTTTTTAAGTTTTATTTCGGCTATTATAACCGCTTATAAATAAGACTCCTTCTACTATACATCAAATAATTTCAGCATTATAACTACATATAAAATGAATATTCATCAACTATATTTAAAATAAATTGAGCATTATAACTGCTTATAAAATGAATATTCGGCTATTATATTTGAAATAAATTGGGCATTATACTGTTTATAAAATGAATATTCGGCTATTATATTTGAAATAATTTCAGTATTATAACTGCTTATAAATTGAATATTCTACTAAATACTTGAAGAAAATCGAACATAATAACTGCTTATAAAAGTATATTTTTAACTTTATAAGAGAAATAAATCGGACATTATAACTGTTTGTAAATAAGAGTTTTGTACTATATACATAAAATAATTTGAGCATTATAACTGCTTGTAAAATGCATAATTAGCTATAACTACGAATTGAAATCGAATATTATAACTACTAAGATGATTACCTCTTGAAGTTGCAAGCTTTAACTATTTCTTTGCAAGGCTTCAACACTTTAACTCACAAGAATTCTCTCTAAAGATTATACTAGCTTCTTAAGCTCTTGAAATACTTGTGAATTCGTAAAAATTTAGAAGAGAATGGCTTGCTATTCATAGAAAACCAAGAGTTGGGGCATTTTGGTCATTTTACAAGCAGTTATAATGCCCAAATTATTTTATGTATATAGTACAAAAGTCATATTTACACGCAGTTATAATGTCTGATTTATTTCTCTTATGAAGTTAAAAATATACTTTTATAAGCAGCTACTATGTCTGATTTTCTTCAAGTATTTAGTAAGAATATTCATTTTGTAAACAGTTATAATGCTAAAATTATTTCATGTATAGTAGAAGGAGTCTTATTTATAAGTTGTTATAATACCCGAAATAAAACTTAATAGATTTAATCATTAAACGCTTAATTAGTCTACATGAACTTATAATCATGTAGGATTTACGACGAACGTTTAAACCGCTATATTTATCTATAAAAGATATACAAGGCAAGTCTTCTACCTAAGCTTTCATTTACAAGCTTTCTATTTGATTTATGCACTTTGTGTAACAACGTGTTATAAATCTTTGATATGAGAGATATTGCTATTCGTTTCGGCATAACTTACAAAATGAACATTTATTCGTGAAGTATTGAATTGTTATAATTCTTTAGTCAAACCAAGTTGTCTTGGAGTGACCTCTATATGCAGAGTAAACTGAGATGAACATGTTTTTAAAACACTGTCATGATTAGTCAGTGTAGCGTATGTTATGCATAACATAGGATGTCGTTAGATTGATCCTCTACTTGATATCCATGATATGGTTCTAAGTCGAAAGACGGACGAACGGTTCTTAATTTAATTACCACTCAGTCTTACTATGTTAAAACAAGTGGAATATCTTTTGTTAAAGCTATGATTCATTAAATCCTTATCGGTGTGAGTTCAACTATATGCTATGTGTTTAGACTTGTTGAGCTTTTGTATGCTCATTCTTGCGAATAAAACCTTAATTGCAGAGAAACATGAGAGTTCCGGCTCTACGAAGAAAGGAAAGAAAAAATGCGTAGACTAGTTTATATGCTTTACTGATTGCTTGTCCTTTTTGTTATAGTCTTGATGACTGTTTGTAATACGAACAAGCAAAGTAAGTAACCGAATATTATATCAATATTATCATGTTTTCTCACACATTCTTGTCATGTCTTTACTTTAATTAAACTTAGAATTGTTAAAACATAAACAATGTTAATAAGAACTATACATCTGAGTGAGGGTAGTGAATGATATTGGGAGTTCTGTAAGCACTGAGGTTACACTTAATGAGCGCCGGTAAGGTGCCACCTTTACCGGAATGCGCCCCTCGGTTCCAAGAACAATCTTATCATTAATACTATGAATTTCAGATACATAGGAATTATTAATATGAAAGAGATGCCCATTGTTTATAAGACTATGTATCTAAGTGAGGGTATTTGGCACAATGAAAGTTCTGACTAAGAAATGAAGGTTAGGTCATCTAATTGCGCACCAATATCGATTTATCTTTATTGGGAAGCCCCCTTCAGATCTGGGAACTATCTCTAGTGCTGGTACTGTGAATCTTGGATCCATATAACACTTATAAATGATAGAATATCTAAATCATAAGGATTAAAAAAATATAAGTAAGTACTAAGTTCCTTGTAGTATATGCCAGGACTTGGTATAAATTAATGAAAGATCTTTGGGAATTAAGATGAGAACTTTGTTTATAAAATTGTTGGGCTAAACGAGGATATTGATAATATGGATTGTTTATGTTATTGTTAATATTCTGAAGTTTAGTTCAATAAGGTTTATAAATAAGGAAATCATCATTAAACTTGACGATTTAACATTTTAGTGAGCATCAAATCAGCTATAGTGAGTATAGTGATTTGGAGGTGTCACAATATGATTTAATTTATCCACATCATCCAATTATTAAATTCAACAAAGTTGTTAACAGGAATTCAAAATTATTTATAAGCCCTTTCCCAATTGATCAAATAAAATTATCTAACTCAATTAATTCTGCAATATCCCTATGCAAAATAAAATAATCAAATTCATTAAATACCAATTCCCAAAAGTTACATGCAGCGAAAAGAGATATCTCTATTCAATTCACAACCCTAGTTATTCATCCCATGCAAATAACTAAAAATACATACTATCATATTCAGATCTAACCCCATATTTCATCTCTCGAATTCACCTAGAGTATCCTGTTAAATGTTGGCCAGACAATTAATCAATAAACATAAAATACGATAGACAACTCAATTTGAATGAATAATTAGAATTAAATAAATAATTAATCCATAAACATAAAAGGTTCAATTGCAGTTTTAATTATAAATTTAGTTCATGCTGAAAATAAAAACCATAAATCCCAAATAAGTCATCATAATTAAATTACAAATCTAAGATAGAAGAATAGAAAAACTCAGTAGAAGTTCTTCAATCTTCAAGTCTCCAATCTGAATTCCTTGCAATGTCCAGTCTCCAATCTCTAAGTTCAGCTATCTGCTTCAATCTCTGTGTGTATAGTTAAAAACCCTTCTCCCCTTTTTTATATAGAAACCCTTCTCCAAGTAAGCTTTGAATAGAATACAAAATAAAGTAGGAAATTACCATCCAAATCCCAACTACTTAAAAATTCGAGCAACAGTCCCTGACCCCCAGCACCCCGGCGCTGTAGACATGCTGAAAATTACGATTATGTCATTAATGATGCTAAAAGTCCTGATTTACCCCTGCTTTGCCCTAACATGCAAAATAACAACTAAATAAGTAAAAATGTCCTAAAATACTCAAAAACAAACAATATATCAAGCCTAAAAATACCTAATTCATTGGTATATTACTCACTCAACAAATACCCCCAAACTTAGACAATTGCTTGTCCTCAAGCAATGCAAATGATCACAATAAAATAAATGCAACTAACTAACATGATTTAACCAACTCAAGAATGAATCAACATCGATATTCGTAGATAGTCTTAAAGATCCTTAATCACAACTCAAATGAATGTTCGAACTCAAGCATTAGTTAAAACTTGAAATATCATCAACTCACTTTATTTCCAACCCACAATGTTTGTGTGTGCTTCAATATATCAATCCAGTCACAGGTAAAACAAACTGAACAATTACAAGGCTTAAAGAAAGATACTCACAGATATAAAAATTATGCCATACCTCTATAACTGAGATACCCCTTATTCCAAAAATCTTTAAAAAAAAAAATTCATAACGAGTGCGTTTTACGTTCCATCTCGTTTCTTCTTTTTTTCTATTTATTTCTTAACTTGTGCAATGTTAATCTTTATTAGGCTTTTTAAAGTTTCCCATGTAGCGAACTTTCAACCAACGACTCCCAAGTAAGTTGATTTCAGGGTGTTAAGTGTAGAGACACTCCTAAGGGTTTACTTATTCGAGTAACAGAGGCCACAAAGATAACTAGTCAAGTTTTTTTTTCTTCTTTTTTTCATGATTTTTTTTACATAAATAATTTTTGAAATACCAGATAAACTAACCTATAGAGGTTTTTCTTATCTTTCCTAAGCCCTGCATTCATTAACTTCAATTAAACCCAGAACCAAATCAACATACTGACATGTGCAAATTAAACCAATGGGTTTTTTCCACAATGCAAGCTAACAATATTCAAGAGCTAACTAAGCCTTCATTATCCCATTCACCCGAGTTATTACTTAATTCTCTCTTTCTTATCATTGGCCATCATCACGGTTTCAACATCTCATCATGCTCAAGTTCATCTACATATATACTAATACAATGCAAGACTAATAAACAATCATAATATTAGATATCAACATGACCTAAATGCATAACTATTCTACTATAAACATGCAACCCTACAATGAATATGCAAACAATTAAAAACACCCCCAACCTTAAACAGAACAATGTCCTCATGCAAAAAATAAAGAAGTTAGAAACTGAGGACTTCCCTGATTTGATCAATCATCGTGATCGGTCTCCTCCTCGCTCTCTTCTTCTTGACCAAAGGGTGGAAAAACAAACAATGTGGGCACTACAAGAAACTGGCTAGGGTCCAAGGTTGGATTCATTCTTGAAAACATATCTATCAAGGCATTATTGAAGTCGACGTTATAGGAGAAGATTGCATCTTGGCGTTCAGCAAGGTGAACATTCTGTTCTTCCAAACAGTACATCCATCTATTAACCTCAAGCTCAACCTCTTCAGAAACAACACGACAGGGTAAGAACCCACAGTTGTGGAAGATGGATCCTACTGGGGCTCAGATTGGGTAATAATAAAGCCTAGCCCCCTCGAATGAGACTCACCACCACCCCAAACTTTATACCTCATGATAATCTTGTGGCCCAGCAGAGGCATTGGCTGCATAATCATCTCATCTTGTTTCCATTTCACCCCTGCCTGCTCACACAAAGTGCAAATGAGGGAAGGGTGGGGCAGCCCACCTGTTGTACCGCCCTCCAAAGCACGCAGGATTGAATTCTTAATGATCTTACCAACATCCATTCACTTTCCCATCACCAAATAGTAAAGAAGCACCGCCCATTCCTTGGTCACATCGCTGACATGGGTGCACGATATCAACTTAGTGCAAATAAAGGCATACAATGCTTTTCCATAGCGACTGAGTCTAGACTGCTAGAATATCATGCCCCCGCGTTCATGATTCTTCCATGTCATTCCCGGCTGACATAATTCCTGAATGATCTGGTCATAGTTTGGTCCTTGACGCACGAAAGATGTATATTGGTTGATTGGACCTATAGATGGCAAGTTATGATACTTGTTGATGTCGGTGCTTGCAAACGAAACCGTATTTCCCCGTACTTGAACCCCGAAGAGGAAGTGCTCTTTAGCGTTCGCATAAAATTCTTTAACCACTCCTATAACTGCCGGATCGGGTTGAGCTGCAAGATTAAACCAACCTCGTTCAGCTATCATCAGCGCGATCTCTCTATCTTAGTTTGGATCCGGCTGTAGACCCCTTTTCAGAATCAAAGTTTTCTATGCCATCTTATTGTATCTCTCTTGAGCCTTAGCACTGACAAACCTCTTTTATTCAAATGGTTTAGATGGGGAAGAGGATGGGCCTTCACCTCTTTGTCTCTTCGATGCCATTGATGCAACCTAGAAGGAAAACAAATCAATGTTAGTAACTCATATCATATAGATTCCTCATAAGCAGTAAAAGCACCACCTCATACGAATTGTAAGCATGTTACCACCAAACTTGGATTTTAGTGCAAACTCAAAAGTCAAAATGGTGACATTTGTGTATGTATGTGTCAATTGATAACATATTATAGCCAAACTAGCTCACTTTGCCCAATTTCATCACAAAAGCCACAATAGCTATCAATGTCACACCCAAACAGTTAAAGCATTCATACACAGTAGAAGTAACATGAATGAAAGCTCAAAAGATATCATCACACATACCCAACATTTTAGTAATACATAAACAGTGGACACTATGTCAACTACATCACCACATCATGTATACTTAGCCTCAAATTGTAACTTAGAAAAAAAAATTCAGTTTAAAACAGTCATCATGCCATATAATACCCACCACTTATTTACTATGATGCCATTACAATCTCAGAACCATGCATAAACATAATGTATAGCAACATAATGCTTATTTCCCAAAACTAAAATTTTAATGCAAACCCACAGTCAAATATATCAAGTTGGTGTCATAGTTGAGCATCAGTGAGTGTTTATAGAATATCATGACCAAACTAGCATTCACTTTCACAATTTTCTCAAGTAAAGTTCTAACAAACAAATTATCAAACACCTTGTGGGCGAAAGATAAATTCAATATGTTATGCCTATGTGACTTGAAAAGAAACCCAAAACATAGCATATTCACACCCAACCAAGTTATCATAGCATACATTCTGAAAATCCTTGATAAATCAAGCACACTACCTTGCATGCATAACCCAATTGTAAAGAAAAACTAACTTTAACATACCTTGGGTTGAGAGAACAAAAACAATGTAGAGAGAGAAGACTTGTAGTGTAATTCCTTAATGCAATTCTCCAACTAGATTTAATGAATGTAATTTTACGTTTAATAGGAGAATGGAAATTCGGATTTGGGTAGAATTTTAGAAGGGAAAGAGAGTTGAGAGAAGGAAGGAGTGTTCGTATAGGAGAAGGAAAAAAAATTCATACCTGTCGAGCCCTAAAAAAAATTTCTAATACCTGGGTCCAGCACTGGGGCGTTGTTGACTTTGCATTCCCTGGATCCCAACGCCGGGGCGCTGGAATTGCATGTAATTGGAGCGTCGAGGCACTGTGATGACTTGAAATCCCAGACTTCCAGCGTCGGGGCGCAGGAATTGAACATACTTAGAGCGCCGGGGCGCTGTGACTGTCCCTGCTCCACTTAAAAAATCCCTTCGCTTGTGTTAGTTCCTCCTTAACTCCCTCTTTCTCCTGCAATACCCTTCATATGAACCTGCAGAGATTAAAGTAAATATTGATATACTAACAATGAAAATTCTAAAAACTAAAAACTAATCTATCCTAAAAATTAAATGAAATTAAAGTCAACTGAATTTAAAATAGAATTTGGGTTGCCTCCTATTAGCGCTTGGTTTATAGTCGTCAACCCGACTATCTTGTATTTCTTAACCCGGATCAAACTAATGCTTGAAGAACCGCTTCGCAATCCAATCCTTGGTCTTGTACTTATACCACTTGACTTTCTTGCAAGATTGGAATCCCCCGTACATGAATTGATTTGTCTCATTCATTTGAACTAAACGTTTCCCATCCGCTTCATCCTTGAGTACACCTACAGCTGCATCGATCCGAAAACATTATTTATGACCACTTGGGATCTCTATTGCCTTGAAAATCTTAAATGTCACTTCTTCATCTTGGACTCTCGTAGTTAGCTTGCCTTTTTGCACATCTATCAAAGTTCTCCATGTCACTAAAAAAGGGCGACCTAGTATGATCAGTATTTCTTTATCTTCCTTGTAATCCAAGATTATGAAGTCAGCCAAAAAAATGAACTTATCGACTTTAACCAAGATATCTTCTACAATGCCCCTTGGATACGTTACTGACCTGCCTGCTAACTATAAAGTGATATTCGTAGGTCTCAGTTCTTTTAATCCCAACTGAGTGTACACTGATAGTGGCATCAAATTAATACTCGCCCCTAAATCACATAATGCGTGCCTGAAAAACTGATTACTGATTGTGCATGGAATAGTGAAACTTCCTGGATCTTTTAATTTCGGCGGTAATTTCTTCTGCAAAATAGCACTGCATTCTTTCGTCAATGCAGTTGTCTCAAATTCACCCAATCTCCTCTTTTTAGACAGCACATCCTTCATGAATTTAGCATAACTGGGCATTTATTCCAAAGCTTCCGCAAACGGTATGTTGATATGAAGCTTTTTGAAAACATCTAAAAATCTTGAAAATTGCTTGTCTAATTTGGATTTCTGAAATCTCTAGGGAAATGGAACGGGAGGCTCTACACTGTCTTGCTTGTTTTCATTTGGCTTCGCCTCCAAACCTGTATCCTTTACCTTTTGTGTTTCATCAACCTCATTTTTCTCCTTGGTTCCCTCTTCTTCATTCACAACTATTGTTTCTGGTTTTGAATTTCCTTTAACCATATCAAGAAGCTCTTTTCTGCTTCTTAAAGTTACAGCCTTACAGTGTTCCTTTCCATCTGTCCTCGGATTAACCTCAGTGTCACTCGGTAGTGCTCCTTGTGGACGACTGTTCAAAGCATGAGCTAACTGACCCATCTGATTCTCTAAGTTTCTAATCGACACAGCTTGGCTCTTTATATTCAAATCCACTTGGTTCAATAACTTATCTTGATCATTCATTCTCTTATCTGAAGCTACAATGAATTTTGCCAATGCCTTCTCTAAGCTCGGTTGCCTTTTTACTTGTTGATTTACTTAATTTTGAAAACCAGGTGAATATTGTGGCCTTGGAGCCTCGTTTTGAGCCTGATTATTACTCCAAGAAAAACCTGGATGATTCTTCCACCCTAGATTATAAGCATTTTGATATGGCTGCTATGGTCGAATCTGGTTTCCCAAAAACTGCACTAACTCCACACTGATGGCACACTGATCCGTAAAATGATTTCCCGCACAACGTTCACAAACCATCGCCATCTGTTAACTTCCCTGTGGTCCCCACGAATCAATCTTTTTAGTCAAAGCAACTACTTGTGCAGTTAAAGATGTAAGTGCATCCAACACTAACTTTCCTGCTATTCTAAGCGGATTTACCCTTGTCATAGGCCACTGATAATTGTTAGCTGCCATTGTTTCTAATAACTGGTATGCGTCATCAAAATTCTTTCCCATAATAGCACCCCCAGCTACTGCATCAATACTTGTCCTCGTGGGACCATGCAATATAGAACGTCTGTACCTGCAACCATTTCGGGATCCCATGATGTGAACACTTACGGAGTAAGTCCTTAAACCTTTCCCATGCCTCGTACAAAGTCTCTGAATCAAGCTGGTTGAATGAGGTAATGTTATTCCTCATTTTCGCTATTTTCACTGGTGGGAAGAATTTAGCTTAAATTTTCTAAGCTAAATCATTCCATGTTGTAATTGAGCCCGACAGCAAAGAGTGCAACCAACTTTTCGCCTTATCGCGTAGTGTAAAAGGAAAAAGTCTCAATCTCACTGCCTCCTCCGTAACTCCATTGAACTTGAACGTGCCGTAGATTTCTAGGAAGCTGATGAGATGTTCATTCGGATCATCATTCAGACCACCCCCAAACTGCACTGAATTCTATAACATCTGAATGGTTCCTGGTTTGATCTCAAAATAATTCCCATTGATAGTAGACCTCTGAATACTAGATTGTAAGTCTATCACCAATGGCATGGCATATTGCCTTAGTGACTTTTGTTCTTCTACAGCCATGGGTTCTTGCGTTTCGGTTTCCTCTGCCAGCTTTTCTTCCGTCTGTGTTTCTTTACCAGATAATTTAAGTTTTCGGAACTCTCTTTCGATATCATCTGCGTACGGCAAAAGTTCCTCTTTACCTTTAGACCTAGTGTGCATACACAGATGAGAAAACCTATAGAGGAGAAATAAAAAAGGAAAATAAAAACGTTCAAATTAAGATCGAATTGATTATAACTAATATGGAAATAAATATTAAACAATGATTCCCCGGCAACAGCGCCAAAAACTTGTTTGAATAAATCTATGTTAGCACAACATGCAAGTATACGTGATCAAATATATAATATAGAGCAAGCAAGGTGTTGATCCCACGGAAAAAAATGTAATTTATACTAACAATTACCAATTTTGTATTAACTCAATTTTATTAAACAATTGATTTGAAATTGTGAATTTTGATAAAAATAAGAAATTAATTAACTAGCGCTAACTATCTCAAGTTTGAAAACTGATTATGAAAACTTAAGATTACAATTTCACTTATTGCTTTACTCAAATCAATATATTTCTTGTTAAATTATGCTAACTATTTCAGATTGTTAATCGAGAACTCATCAATATTTATAACCATCTCTCGATGTATCATAAACGAATCAACTTAAATCCACAGATGATAGAATTAAGGTGAACACCCTAGTTAACTAATTCACTATATCTCTATGTGAATTACAACTAAAAAGGATTTAAAGCACAAGTTCTCTATCAGATTACATGCGGCATATAGATATATCTCTATCCTAGACACAAATCATGAGCTCCATCACCACGCAGAAAATAAAATCACATGCAATTATGATCAGGTCTAAATCTATAATCCATCTCTCGAGTTC
Organism: Aralia elata; assembly: GCA_034770075.1. Classification (NCBI taxonomy): domain Eukaryota; kingdom Viridiplantae; phylum Streptophyta; class Magnoliopsida; order Apiales; family Araliaceae; genus Aralia; species Aralia elata. Next base: position 37,415,945 of record CM068380.1, on the reverse strand, counting down.
ATATAGATTACCACGGTAATTACTGACCAGACAATTAAGCAATTATGCGCAAATCATAATAGACAATCTGATAATAATTAACAATTACTCCCTCCGTCCCAGGATAAAAATCTTTATTACTATTTTAGATAGTCCCAAGTTAAATGTCTACTTACCTTAAATAATCTATTTTTTACAATAATTTGTTCATAATACCCTTATCATATTTCAATTCCCTATGCATATTTATGTAGCATCACTACTCATGTACAAAAAACTATGTAACTAAATGAGAATTTAAATATAGACAATTTTGTCATTTTATCCTCTTTCTTAATATGCGCAAAAAGTCAACCAGGACTTTTATCCTGGGACGGAGGGAGTATTAACAAGGAAGCATATCATCAAAGCAACACAATAAGATCTATTGTAATCTTAAAATAGAAATTAGTTCATAATTGAATCAAAATCCATCATCCACAATTGATAAAGCATTCATAATACAACTAGAAGATTAGGGAAGAGAATAGAATCTGTAATTGCAATCATTGAGTCTCTCCTTCAGTTCTCGCGATGAATCCTTCTTGCTTGTCTAATTGCTTCAATCCTCAAAACTATCTTAAACTAGGGTTTTTCTACTAAGTTCAATGGATAATAAAGTACTGAACATAAAAGACAATATCTAGTCTTCTGATATGAATCCTAATCTAATTAGAATTTTTGAGAGTTAAATTACACGTCAATTGCTTCAAATAAGTAAAAAATCAACTCTAGTCAACAGTCGAACCGGCGCGGCCGCGCTTGAAATAAGCTGTAATTGGGCACGGGCAGACGGAACAAAATTGAGTCTGAAGTGTGGCGTGGACGCACTGCTCCCTAGTTCAATTTGGGCGCGACTGCGCTGCTCTATGATCCTGCAATCCTTGATCTTTTCACTACTGCTTCCATCCAAAAGCTACCAAATCAGTTCCCAAGCATAGAACCTACACAAATAACATAAAATGCATAAAAACAACATAAAACAATAAAAACAACCAACAATCCAAGTCAATTGATACTCAATTCGTAAGTATGAAACCTACTTATCAACTCCTTTTCGTTCCAAAATTATAGATACAATTTAACTTTTTAGGTCAAACGATGACATATTAAATTTTAAATTGATGTGAATTTATTTAATTTTAGTTGATACAATAATTATATAGTGTGTAACAGAAACTATTAATCACAAAATTTATTTCATTATAAATTTTTATGAGTCACACCAATTTTGAAAGGCAAAACTAATGAATTACCCATTGTAGTTGGCACGTTTTACTGATTACACCATTGAACTTTTAATTTTTCAAATTACCCCATTAAACTAATTATTATTTTGAAATTGAGTCATTCCGTTAAAAAAATTAAACGGACGTTAATTTCTTATCAACAAAACTAATAAATTACTCACTATATTTGACACGTTTTACTGATTACACCATTGAACTTTTAATTTTTCAAATTATCCCATTAAACTAATTATTATTTTGAAATTGGGTCATTCTCTTCGCATCCACCCGTAAAAGCTTCGGCTCCTATCAAATCATAAATACAATCCTAACAAAATTAATTTAACCAAATATTACTACCACATGTGTGTGTATATATATATATATATATGTATACATATACATACACACACATAGATATAGAGAGAGGTTGGGGAAGGGGTGGACCTTGTGGAGGTGATTGAGAGAGAAGGAAAGGAGTTCGGATACATAAGGCTGCTAAGAGTCGGAGGCGAGAGGGAGGAAACCTACTGCAACATAATTTACTTCATCTGTTGTTGTTGTTGGGGATTCGAACTCCTTTATTATATCTAATACTGAATTTTGAAGCTTAATTCAATGTTTTGGGTACTCGGTCTCAGAATTTTCATAGATTTTAGAGAAAAAATACGCATATCTATTTGATCTGGAAGAAGGGGGAGAAGAGAGGGATGGGAGGAAGGAAGAGATAAAATAAATAATTTTTTTCTTTTTTCTTTTTTTCTTTTTCACGTCCACGTATGATAAAAACTAAAACGATTTAACAATCGTGAGGTAGAGATAACAAAATGACCCAATTTTAAAATAATAATTAGTTTACTGGGGTAATTTAAAAAATTAAAAGTTCAATGGTATAATCAGTAAAACGTGTCAACTACAGTGGGTAATTTATTAGTTTTGCCGATAAGAAATTAACGTTCGTTTAATTTTTTAATGGAATGACCCAATTTCAAAATAATAATTAGTTTAATGGGGTAATTTGAAAAATTAAAAGTTCAATGGTGTAATCAGTAAAATGTGCAATATCCAAGACTTTTAAAAGAATTATTATTAATAAAAATGAGGAATATTTTCTTTATGTATGTGATTATGTGCAATCATGTGTATTGTGTAGTCATGAGTTAGTCAATGCAATGAAGTTGCATATTGTACCGGCTAAGAATAGGTATTAATGAAATTGCATATGAATGATATTATAGTATGTGACAAGCTTTAATTATGAATTAACTAAGCTTGGTGGGATGAGCCCTGTGTGACATAATGATTCATGCTGAATCAATTTAAGATTATGGAAAAGTATTAATTTTCTAATAAGTGGATGTTTAATATTAAAGGATTATACTAGCAGCTACGGTAGAAGGCCCAACAAGAACCCAGTTAGTTTACATCATAGATTGGGCTGCTAGTACTTAATTGGTGCTTATACCCGTCCAACTAAGTGGGCTGGATATATATCCTCTAGTCTAGCAAGCCTTAGGTCCACATTAGTACCATTATTAGTCACCAATGTAGATCAGTAAGCCCAAAAGTGGGTTGACCCTAATAAGCTTACTGATGTGGAGGGATAAATTATATTTAATATGTAATCCCAGATTTCCAGTCCTGATTGGTATAATTAGCCGAGCTAGGCCAATGGCCTATTCTCCCGTGTTACTTAACAATAGATTTGCTGATGATTATTATGGGTGTGGCTGGAGAACGATTTGGTAAAGCTTTTCACCAAATCTTCCTTAACTAGCTGGCACTGCTATTGTGTGCCGGTCCAATGTTTGGGTAAGGACCCATGTGCGGGTAAAAGTTTCTCTATAAATAGAGATCTTTGATACTTCTTGCAGAACTTGCTGAGATTGTTAGTTCTGATATAGAAAGAGATATTGTGAGCAGAGAGATAAAGATAAATCCTAGGGGAGCTCTTGTCGTTCGGAAGGGCAAACAGAGACTGAGAGTAAGAAATAGCAGAAAGAGCCTCGAGAAGGTATGACCCTGTTACCTTAAGCATTACTCTTTGCTTATTCAGTTAGTTTCCTTTCAGATTGAGTATCAGAATATGCATGAGTTGAGCATATATGTTGCAGTGTGAGAATAATGTTAAACTCTATAGTCACAAGGTAGTTGTACAGAAAGCTGCATGCTTTATGTGCCTAACCGGTTAATGGCCTGAATCAAAGTTATGTTAATGGCCTTAGTCACTTTACTTAGATAATATCAAGAGTTAGTCATGTAGTCTGAACGAGCTTAAAGCTCTGTGTTTACTGTTTCTGCAGACTATAAATGATGACAGTGGAACTTGTAACCAAATCACTAGTAAAACGAATGAAGTGTGTAACTGAGTCACTCATAATGATTTTATTAATGAACCAACCCAAAACATCTGTCAAAACCACCAATGCATTGTCACAATAGCTGATGTTGAGCCTAACCCAAACCTTGAGCCCTGCAGCAATATGACAGACCTGAGTGGATTTTCACCCCAAGGGCTGTTATAATTGTTCCTTGTCAGATCCTTGTATCTTAACTAGCAGACCAAGTCAAGCCCAAATCATGTTTTTTTAAGTTGTTCAAATAAATAGGGTATAGCCCTAATAAGTCAGCCAAAGGATGTTCCTTAAGCTGAAATCTTGGAGTATTTCTGAGTCCAAGCAGCGATCGTAGAGTGACTTCACTCTGATTGTAGAGCTCACTTGCTAACCATAAAGTAAGTCAACCGAGTCAAGTAGTGATCGTAGAGTGACCTCCATGATCGTAGAGTGACTTCACTCTGATCGTAGAACTTACTCGTAGATCGTAGAATAGACCTGACCAGTCCTATAGTTGATCGTAGAGTGAACCCTACAATCGTAGATTAACTCTAACCGATCGTAGAGCTTCACTAGTCAATCATAGAGTACCTCTAACCGATCGTAGAGCTTCGTCAGTGGTCGTAGAGTCACTGTAGTACACAACTTAGCCAACCACTGATCACAATGTGGCTTCACCATGTCACAACAAGACCCTAGTGATCGTAGAGTTACCTCATCGATGGTAGAAGTGACCCTACTAATCACAATATGACACAATTGATCGTACAGTTGATCGTAGAGTTACCCCACTGATCGTAGAGTGACTCCACTGGTCGTGGCAGTGACCCATCAATCGTAGAGTGATCCTAACAGATCGTAGAGTGGACTGATGAATCGTAGAACACTTCTGTAAATTGACTGAACATTTCAGACCTAGATCCATACCTGTTGTGACGCCCCCAAATTCGAGTACTCAAATCCCACAGAAATGGTGCTCATTTTCCAATACATTCACATCTAGCTACCCATGTTGAAGGATAATAATAACCTTAAATAAACTTCATAAACCATTTTTCCCATTAAACGATTACATCAATAAAGTCTCAATAATGTCGCAGGTCAACTAACCTTAACTACTACATCATTTGCATAATAAAATAATAATAAAGTCCTATTACATAATCTCATGAAATAAATAATAACTTCTACTTCATCACTTGTTCATCTTGCCTTTGCCCTTGCTCGTAGATAGCTTGTCGGGCTTCTCACTCTTAGCTGCAATGTTTTATGCAAGGGTGAGCAAACAATTGCTCACAAGTATAACAACAACAACAATAGTGTTTGAATAATCCAACGAACTAGGTTTCAACTAAAAGGCATAATCTTCTCGGAACTCAATCACCAATAATTTAAAGAACCGAAAGCTCAAAAAAAAGCTCGGCTTTTAATTTAAGTCTGAAAAACAAGACCAAAAGTACATCTGACGGTCACAAGACCATGAACTATGTCCTTAGGTTAACTAATATCTTTACTGTAACCTTTAACAGTTTGATAGACTATAAGACTACTGTCTCGTACTCCGGGGGATCAGCCTTTTGTACAATGTATTGTGCACAAACATTTTAATGCTACTGCTTAATATAATCTCTTATAACAGGGTTGTTCATCTCAGCATTGACATTAGAGTCCGCACCAAAGGAAGTTTGGTTTGGATTAACTTCGAAGAAATTCTCAAGTCTTTAGAAAGTTTATCAACTATGGACTAGTCGAATCAAAAAGGGCTCGCTAGTCATTAACGAGTTTAATACAACACTATAAGATTGTACAATAACATCTATTGATCAAGAATTGAACAACAGTGAATCATAACTGAATAAACATTTCATATCGAGATAGTGTCTTCAAAAAGTATTAGGAACTTGTTTAGAGGCAACTTTTAACAATCTAGGAAAAACTTTATTTGAAACAAGGAAGCAAGCTTCGAGAACTTGTACAATATAGAAGCTGAGTTTAGAACTTGTATTCAACGAATATAAAGTGAATAGGGTGGTTAGGAAACTTGCTCAATTTAAAAGTAGGATTAAGAAACTTGCCTCGTGTGCTTGGTACACAATTATATTTTTTGCTCTTCGAGCTCCTACATATATATCACATAGGGTTTAGCATTCCAGTTCACATGAATAACAAGTTAACATCTTCCATTACTTACTAATTTGTAACTTATTCTCGCTATCTATGTGATTACAATCTATTTTCAAGTCTTAAAACATGCATTACACTTTACTATAATCATTCAATGAGATTATAACAATATACCAAAGATCCAATACTTAAATACTCATTACTGGTTAGACTGCACAGTAGCACAGCTGTGCTGCATTAATACTGGAAACCGGCGCAGCTGCTTTTGAGGCCGCAGTTGCGCTGTTCATGCCCTTGGAACCGGCGCAGCTGCGCTGAGACTCAGAACCAGATTCTGCAGTTCGTGAGCAGCACAGTTCCAAGGCCAAAAACAGTCAACTTCATCACCCACACGACAAATTAACCAAACCCAGATGTTTTAAACTTTATAAAACTAAAACCTAACATGTATTTAACGATTCTAACAACATAAAACACATAAACAACCAATTTAGAGATTCAAAAATCATTGTTCGTGCTATTTTTAAATATTTTGTCATGCTTAGCGAAATCAATCACTATGAACTCGATACACAACCAAATCGATTCATTCAACTTGCATACTTTTTGTATTTCAGTGAATTACAACAAACAACTATCAATCTTAGATTCTAAGCATGGATTGAACTCAATTTTGACTCTTAAGCAGACCATATATTACGTAGTGAAACCAAAAGTCTAATTCTTCCTATTTCTTACACATGCGAATTTGATTACTGTAAACCACTTATAGTTGCCCAATAATCAATTTATACACACTTATTAACATATAAATCCAACATATTATCAAATTATTCAACCAAAATAATTACAGTAAAGAACTTTGAGAAAAATATAACAAGAATTTAGGATTTTACCTTTAATTGTTTAGAAAAACTTAGTTAATCTACCTCCTCTTCTTTGATTTCTTGGACTCTTGCTCTCAATTCACAGAAAATTCTCTCTCAATTCTCTCTTCCTCTCTTCTTCTCTGTGTTTTAGCCTTATGAAAATAAGCTGACAAAACCTTACGTGGTTTTATCAACTTTCAACAGTTACTAAACCAAAAAGGTTCATCAGTTAGAAAATACCAAGGGTCTCTAGGCCATGTTTGGCTAGAATCCAAAATCCCCTTTTTAATTTATTTTAATATAATCTCCTTATAATATGATACACTTGTCACACTTTATTAAATTAAACTCAATTATTAATAAATCCAATTTAAACCTTAATAATAAAATTATAATTTCTATTTAGACATCCATATTTATAATTTTATTTAATACATCATTTTATTAAATAGACCATTAATCCTCTAATTTAAATATTTAATTAAATTAGAATATTATCATTATCCTTGCGTAATAAAATACGCATCAATTATAAAATTATTTATCAACAATTTACTTAATATTATCTTACTTAAATAAATCATACCACAATAATTACCATCAAATATTTATTTAATTAAATAAACATCCCAACTAAAATATTTATTTTATTCGATAAATATTTTCAATTATTATGAAAACCATATTCGTTACATCATTCCCTCCTTAAAAGGATTATGTCCCCAGAATCACCACGCAATTAACTCATCCGTTTCATTCTTCCCTCTTTTAAAAGATTTTGTCCCCAGAATCGCTATACAAAGATTAAACAAATAAATGGGGGTAATTTTGCATCATCTTATCTTCAAGTTTCCACGTAACTTCTTCAGCGTTGTAGTTCCTCCAAATTACCTTAACATAAGGTATCACTTTATTTCTAAGAACTTGCTCTTTCCTGTCGACTATCTGAACAGGAACTTCTTCATATGACAAATCTTTTTCCACTTGCAATGGTTCATATTCTATGGCATGCTTATAGTCGGATTTATATGGTCGTAACACTGAAACGTGAAATACGTTATGAATGTGTTCTAATTCCGGAGGTAAAGCTACCTCATACGCCAATTCACCAACTCTTCGCAGTATCTCAAAGGGTCCAATAAACCTCGGACTTAGTTTTTCCTTCTTGCCAAATCGGATTTTTCCCTTCCAAGGAGACACTTTCAGGAAAACAAAACTCCCAACATCAAATTCTCAATTCTGACGATGTTGATCGACATACTTCTTCTGTCTATCTTGAGCAGCTAACAATCGTGCTCTTATCACCCTGACGATCTCTGCAGTCTGCTACACCAACTCGGGTCCCAGCAGTTGACGTTCACCAACTTCAACCCAGCATAGTGGGGTTCTACACTTTCTTCCATACAATGCTTCATAAGGCGGCATGTCAATACTCGCGTGATAACTGTTATTATAAGCGAACTCAACGAAAGGTAAATGGTCATTCCAGTTCCCTTTGAAATCCATGACACAAGCTCTTAACATATCCTCTAAAGTCTATATCGTTCTTTCGCTCTGGCCATCGGTTTGAGGATGGTACGATGTACTCATTCGTAACTGCAATCCCAAGCATTCTTGTAAACTCTTCCAAAACTTTGATGTAAAACACGGATCTCGGTCCGAAAAATTGACACAAGAACACTGTGCCTCGAAACTTCTTTGATGTATAATTTCGCCAACTGATCTAAGTTAAACCGAATATTGATCGGCAAGAAATGTGCGGACTTTGTCAGTCGATCTACATTAACTCATATCGCTTCATAACCTTTCTGTGTAGTTGGAAGACCTACCACGAAATCCATCGTAATATGCTGCTATTTCCATTCCGGTATCTCCAACGGCTGCAACAAACCACTCGGTCTTTGATGTTTTGCTTTGACTTTCTGACAAGTTGAACATTTTGCAACACATTCAGTAACCTCGTGTTTTATATTTGGCCACCAGTAATGCTGGCGAAGATCTCGATACATTTTCGTGCTTACCGGGTGAATTGAATACCTCGAGCTATGAGCTTCATTAAATATTTCCTCTCTGACTTTCAGTACTGGTGGAACCCAAATTCTTCCTTCAAATCTTAGCAACCCTTCGGTATCAATTTTGAATTTAACCTCTTCCCCTTCAAGCACCCTTTTCCTTATTTTATCACACTCCTCATCTTGAAGTTGTGCTTCTTTCATTTTGTCCACCAAGATTGGTCGCACTCCCACTTGAAATAACTTTTCCTCTAACTCCTTTGGATATTTTACCTCCAACTCTAGTTTGGCCATCTCTGATACAAGCTTCTCCTGAGCAGTCAACAATGACAATCTTTCTCGACCCTTCCTGCTTAAAGCGTCGGCAACGACATTCGCCTTTCTTGGATGGTAAAGGATTTCACAATCATAATCCTTAATTCACTCCAACCATCGTCTCTGACGTATATTCAAATCCTTCTGTGTGAAAATATATTTCAGACTCTTATGGTCTGTATATATTTCACATTGCTCTTTATAGAGATAATGCCTCCAAATTTTCAGAGCAAAGACTACGGCAGCTAACTCAAGATCATGGGTCAGATACCCTTTTTCGTAATCCTTTAATTGGCGCGATGCATATGCAATAACTTTGCCATTCTGCATAAGCACACAACCTAATCCCTTGTGCGATGCGTCGCTATACACCACAAAATTTCCTGTATTATCTGGCAAAGACAACACAAGTGCCATACTCAATCTTCTCTTCAATTCTTGAAAACTTTCTTCGTACTTCTCCGTCCAAACGAACTTCGCAACTTTTCTTGTCAAATTTGTCAACGGAGTGGCGATCTTAGAAAAATCCTGAATAAAACTCCTATAATAACCTGCCAATCCCAAGAAACTCCTCACCTCCGACGGGGTTTTTGGTTGATCCCAATTCATTACAGCTTATACTTTCGCTGGATCCACCGAAATTCCATCCTTGTCAATAACATGACCAAGAAATTGCACGTGCTCTGACCAAAATTCACATTTCGAAAACTTTGCATACAATTTCTCCCTCCTTAATGCTTCCTGTGTCACTCTCAAGTGCTCTACATGTTCTTCTTTAGTTTTAGAATACACCATAATATCATCGATAAACACTACAACAAATTTGTCCAAAAATGTCTTAAACACCCTGTTCATTAAATCCATAAATGCTGCGGGTGCATTAGTTAAACCAAGACATTACCAGAAACTCGTAATGACCATATTAAGTTCTGAATATTATCTTCGAAACATCCTCCTTTCTCACCTTTAACTGATGATAACCACTTCTCAAATCTATTTTCGAGAAATACTTAGCCCCTTTTAATTGATCGAATAAATCTTCAATCCTTGGCAAAAGATATCTATTCTTAATGGTGACCTTATTCAATTCCCTATAATCAATGCAAAGTCGCATTGATCCATCTTTCTTTTTGACAAATAATATCGGCGCTCTCCACGGTGATACGCTCGGTTGAATATACTTCTTGTCTAACAACTCCTGCAATTATATCTTCAACTCCTTCATCTCCACCGGAGCCATTCGATATGGAGCTTTCGATATAGGAGTAGTCCTTGGTGCTAGGTCAATCACAAATTCAATCTCTCTATCTGGCGAAAGTCCTGGCAAATCATCCGGAAACACATCCGCAAAGTCTCTAACTACTGGTATTTCCTCTAGCTTCACACCCACCTTTCGCGTATCCACTATATGGGTAAGATATCCTACACATCCTTGCATTAACAACATCCTGGCCTGCATCATCGTCAGACAACTCGATTGTCCAGGCGACCTGCTGCCATAAAATACTACCTTTGACTTCTTCGGAGTCAATAAGTTCACACACTTCTTTTGGCAATCTATTATTGCCCCATGGTTAAATAACCAATTCATTCCCAGAATAACATCAAATTCTCCAAGTTTAATTGGAATTAAATCCACTGTCATAAGATGACCCTTAATATCTACACGACAGTTTCTGTATACAAACCTAACAGAAATTACTTCCCTATTCGCAATTTCTATGTTTATGGGGTAATCTAACTTTTCTTGAGGCAAATCTAATTTTCTAGCAAATTCATCTAATATAAATGAACAAGTAGCACCCGAATCGAATAATACGTAAGCATCTACATCATTGATCGAAATGATACCTGACACCACATCCTTCGACTGAACAACATCTTGCACTGTCATGTTGAATGTTCGGGCAGTTGGTCGATTTGATGACACTGGTCCCGTAATAGTCAGATTGTCACCACTGCTATTTCCCCTTCCTCCACTTGGTACTCCCGCTGCTTTCTTAGGGTAATCACGATCCAAGTGATCCTTCGACCCGCAAGTGAAACAAGCACCTATCTTCGGACTAAGGTAATTTGTCGCAATATGGCCCTCCTGACCATAGTTGTAGCATACCCTTTTCCCTTTCATGCATACCCCCATGTGGTTCTTCCCACAGGTAACACGAGGCTCTATTTTCTTCTTCTGATTTCCCTGTTGATTCCCAACGGCACTATTGTCATTCCACTTTCTTTTCTGACTACCGCCACTATGGCTACCACCTGCCTTGTTCTCAATTTTATTCTTTTTCTTCTTTTGCTCCTGGTTATACCTAGTCAGAGCATCACTTCCTCCCTCTGCGATAATCGCCTTTTCCAATACAGCCGCAAATGAGTTAAGCTGGAACATCGAGACTCGACTACAAAGTCAGGGCTTCAGTCCCTGCTCGAATCTTCTCGCCCTTCTCTCGTCGGTGTTAACTTGATATGGCGCAAACCTCGCCAATTCATTAAACTTCGCGGCATACTCAGGCACCGTCATCGTTCCCTGCTTTAACTCCAGAAATTGCACTTCCATTTGGTTCTACGAACTCGGCGGAAAGTATGTTTCGAAAAATATTTCCTTAAATCTCTCCCAAGGAATTATCCCCTGACCACCTCGGGTTTTGTTAGCTTGCCACCAGTAGCTAGCTTCTGACTTCAACATGAAAGTTGCGAAGGCAGTCTTCTGGTCCTCGTTAACTCTGATGACATCGAAAACCTTTTCCATCTCCATGATCCAGGTTTGGGCTTCAACTGGATTCATAGACCCTAAATATTCCGGAGGTCCTACAGCTTTGAAGTCTTTGAAAGTCGTGGCTTAAGCTTGGGGTTGACTTGCAAATGCTCCCGTCAACAAATTCACCAACTGCTGCATCGAAATAGCATTAGCTTCGTCATTGTTGTTCGTAGATCCCTCGAGGGTTTGTTGACGTTGTTGCCTTCTTCTTAGCGGCATCTTTTTGGAAAAAAATATTCGCCATTAGGTTACTATTCATTTACTTAAACGTTTAAAACTCAACTTAAACATTTTTAAACATCACATATAGCACATAACACATCTGACAAACTTTGTGTTTTATTCATTCATTGCCTTCAAACATAACAAAGATAACGTTACTGCTATTTACATCATTTACCCCATCTTAATGGAATTCAAAACCACATCAATATCATATCCTATTATTATATCAACAATTGGGATTTACATTTTATTATAACTTGAGGCTAGCTATCATAATATGTCATTGCGTTTATTGCAACCCATTAGAACATCCCACGTTGCACAGCTTCTTTGCGCTCTTGCTCCATGATACGAATCATCGTCCTGCGATCCATCATGTACCATGATAAATCCTCGAACTGTACTGGATAGTGGAAAACTCGATCCTGAGCTCTATCCATTACTGTGTGGAAAGCATAATCCATCTCATCAATGTTTTTGCTCTTCCTTAAAACTCGACTCATTCCTTAAAACTCGATAAGAGTTTTATCACCACTATGTTTTCGATCTCCTATAGGGTTATAGCCTATGGTTTCTCCGCCTAAGGTTCATAACCTAAGGCTCTGATACCAACCTGTGACGCCCCCAAATTTGGGTACTCAAATCCCACAGAAATGGTGCTCACTTTTCAATACATTCACACCTAGCTACCCATGTTACATCAATAAAGTCTCAATAATGTCCCAGGTCAACTAACCTTAACTACTACATCATTTGCATAATAAAATAATAATAAAGTCCTATTACATAATCTCATGAAATCAATAATAACTTCTGCTTCATCACTTATTCATCTTGCCTTTGCCCTTGCTCGTAGATGGCTCGTCGGGCTTCTCACTCTTAGCTGCAATGTTTTATGCAAGGGTGAGCAAACAATTGCTCATAAGTATAACAACAACAATAATAGTGTTTGAATAATCCAATGAACTAGGTTTCAACTGAAAGGAATAATCTTCTCTGAACTCAATCATCAATAATTTAAAGAACTGAAAGCTCAAAAGAAAACTCAGTTATTGATTTAAGTCTAGAAAACAAGACCAAAATTACATCTGAGGGTCACAAGACCATGAATATGTCCTTAGGTTAACTAGTATCTCTAATGTAACCTTTAACAGTCTGATAGACTATAGGGCAACCGTCTCGTACTCCGGAGGATCAGCCCTTTGTCCAATGTATTATGCACAAATATTTTAACGCTACTGCGTAATATAATCCCCTATAACAGGGTTGTTCATCTCAGCATTGACATTAGAGTCTACACCAAAGGAAGTTTGGTTTGGATTAATTTCGAAGAAATTCTCAAGTCTTTAGAATGTTCATCAACTATGGACTAGTCGAATCAAAAAGGGTTCGCTAGTCATTAACGAGTTTAATACAACAATATAAGGTTGTACAACATCTATTGATCAAGAATTGAACAACAGTAAATCATAACTGAATAAAGATAGTGTCTTCAAAAGTATTAGGAACTTGTTTAGAGATTGTCAACTTTGAACAATCTAGGAAAAACTTCATTTGAAACAAGGAAGCAAGCTTTGAGAACTTGTATAATATAGAAGTTGAGTTTAGAACTTGCATTCAATGAATTTAGACTGAATAGGGTTAGGAAACATGCTCAATTTAAAAGTAGGATTAAGAAACTTGCCTCGTGTGCTTGCTACACAATTATATTTTTCGCTCTTCGAGCTCCTACATATATATCACATAGGGTTTAGCATTCCAGTTCACGCGAATAACAAGTTAACATCTTTCATTACTTACTAATTTGTAACTTATTCTCGCCATCTATGTGATTACAATCTATTTTCAAGTCCTATAACATACATTACACTTTACTATAATCATTCGATGAGATTAAAACAATATACCAAAGATCCTATACTTAAATACTCATTGCTGGTCAAACTGCACAGCAGCGCAGCTACGCTACATTAACACTGGAAACTGGCACAGCTGCTCTTGAGGGCACAGCTGCGTTGTTCATACCCTTGGAACCGGCGCAACTGCGCTGAGACTCAGAACCAGATTCTGCAGTTCGTGAGCAGCACAGTTCCAAGGCCAAAAATAGCCAACTTCATCACCCACGCGACAAATTATACCCCTTTGTTGTTAGATTGTATCACATATAATTACTACTATATTCAATATACGAGTTTATACGCATCGTGGTGTCATTTGCAAGGTGAAAAGACATTTTTTATAGCATTTTTTGTTATATCATTTCGTTGAACTTTTATCATTCGGGCTATATTAAATGTAGTTTTTCTGTATATTATTGAGGATACATGGATTAAGGACTATTAGTGAAGGTTCCAATGGAACAAAATTCTTTCTAATGGCCCGATGATATCCATTTGGTGATTTTTAGCCCGTTATGATAATGTATTATGCGTAGTGTATTTAGATTGCTATTTTAGGATATTGTGGTGTGCAATGCAATCCGGTGTTGTTTAATTTTTGTAGTATCCATTTTGTGGGTGTGTAGCAATTTTGGATGTGAGCCTAGGAACGCGACCCCGTGGTCCAAATCCGATGATGGACATTTTTTGGGTGAATGTAATAGGGTCGATGTGCCCTTTATTGTAAACATATAATCGTCGGGCCTTAAAACGATATCAAGTTGAAAGTCAGGTTTAAGGCCCCGTAATAATGAAATATGCGATTGTGGGCGTTCGGGGTTATTTTGATGGCTTACATGCCCAGGAATAGCCCCCACGCATTTTAATGTTTGATTTGATTTACGACACAAAAAAATTGATTTCAACGCTAAACGATGAGATTTTCATAAATCAATCAAATTAGGTTATTAGCATCACGAGGCTTAAAATTGAAAATGCTAATGAATGGCGATCCCGGTTTAAACGAGAAGGCTAAAGAAAAATCGTGTTCAAAACATCACAAAAATGGTTTTATAAAAAATAAATAACGTTTTATTAAATATTTGTGCATAGAGTTAAAGAGATCCTAGAAATTGTCGTCACTTTATTTACGAAAGCAACGTATAGGTCTCGATTCCTATTTTGACGAAGGTTTAAAAACTCTTGTTTTGCCAAAACGACACCTAATGAAAAATCTCACAGTTTTTGACAAATAAAATCAAACTTTTCTCATAAAAATAAAGCTTTCTCATATAAGCCGAATGACATTCTAAAGCATTCTCAAATTAAAACACGACTTTTCATAAAAACCCAAATGGTTCTTTCATCCAAATTCACCATAACATTCACATAGGCACACGCGCACACATATACATTCTAAGAATTAGAAGGATAGGAAAAGCATCAAGATTGCGGTAACCATGTTTCACGGAAGTCGGGGGGTGTCTAACACCTTCCCCTCGCTTAAGCAAGCCCCCGAACTCTATGAATCTCGGTTTGCAGACCAATTAATTCAGAGTCACATATGAGCCAGCGATTTACGATAAAACGAAACTCGGATGAGTTGGTACATCCATCTCAAATATACCAACTGGCGACTCTGGTCATTTGGCTCATCATAAAAAACGATCTTTCAAAACCCCGTCGACATTAGTGCCGACCTTTTCCAAAAAATCATTTAATAAAAAGGCTAAAATTGGAAAGAGTAATAATTACCACAGAAGAGATCCTCCCGGCGTCGACAATAAGATTTGGAGTAAGAACACTGAATTAAAATGTGTCCGCAATATCCATATGCAAGTCCTTAAACTGTTTTGATAAGTTACGAACCTTACACTTATTGTTCATTTTTAATTGCGATATACTTGCTGAGCAAACTTGTTGCTCACTCTTGCTTCCCTAATAGACTGAACATAGTTGTAGCTCCGGAAAGGATAAGGGCAAAGGAAAGGCTATAGAGTAGTCCCGTCCTGCATTAATTTGAATGTTGTTTTGTTATGTATTAAGAAATGATATGACTTGGTTGGATTGTAATATTTAACGGTTGCGAGACTTGAGACAAGAATATTTATGTTATATCAATATAAATATTTTTTTTTATTTTCCGCTATGAGTTGTTATAGTATGATGTATGAGATTATTACGTAAAGCACCAAATTCGAGGTACAGGTATCTGAATTTGGTGACGTCACACTTTCTAATGATGAACTTTTGATTTTAATTGTAAAATTCTTTATTGGGTTAAATTGGTACAAATTGTGAGCCTAGGAAAAAGCCTAAGGCCTCAAAATTTATATTCTGAGGAATTACGGCATTCCTCCAATAATGGACCTTTGATTTGGGTTAGTAAGTGGTCATTAGTGATTGTAAATCATTTATGAGTCTTTCCACTATTTGGATGACTTTTATCTCTCAAGGTAGAGTTTAAGGCTCAAATAGTGAATTATTAGTGTAATTTAGTAATGGGCCCAATGAGATGACTTTCATCCCCTAAGTTGGACCCTAATCCATTTACTTATTTTGGATAACAAAAATGATTTTCAAATATTAAAGACTTTTTAAAATGAAGCAATTTAAAGGATAAAAACTAAATGCCTAAAAGGGACTTTTCGATGGAACCTAAAATACACATTTGGAAATAATTTTTAAAAATACACGTTTTAAAATAACTTTCAAAAAAAAACACTTTTAAAAATGATTTTGAAATATATTCAAAATGGCTTTTGAAATAAATTTTGTTACATACTCTTTGAAAAGGATTTTGCAAACACACGTCCTAAAACATAATTTTGGAAAACACTCGCACACCATCTTTGGAAAACAAACTTCAACATAAAAGTCTAAAAAAACCCTTTTTCCAATAAATCTGAAAGTTCCGTCTAAGCCCAATTGAACCCCACTAAGAGAATTGAATTCACCCACAATGTATAACATAAAAGACACGTACTATGGAATGGCACAAATACATCTAGGCACGAAATACTTAAAACACACTAAGGCAACTTCTTCAAAACTTAAGAAAATATTAAGAAAGTGGTAACCGTACGTCAACAAAAGTCGGGAGGTGGCTAACACATTCCCCTCACTTAAACAAGCTCTCGACCTCACTTAAACAAGCTCTCGAACTCTATAATTGTGAACCAATTTAACAATCACATTTTAATGGGTCATTCATATTCAAAACTCAAAAACTCAGATGAGTTAATACATCCATTTAAACTTATAACACATAACTTGCGACTCAATCAATACATTGTACCAATTTAAAATTAACCTTTCCATCGTAAAAGTTGTTTTCCAAAAATCTCATCTAAACACCAATTTCATAAAATAAAGAGAATTTTTGGATGAAAAATTCCCGACGTCGACACTAAGAACTTGCGGAACCAGGGGCCACCCCATCACAAGCTAACAAATCTTGGTCATAAGACTAGATTATCTAATAACTGAACACATTATTAAATTCAATTCTACTACTAGAATATAAAACTTAACCCCTAAAGCTTGCTTTGAACGTTTGTTAAATTCTGCCACAACTTACAAGCTAACCCAAAAAAATCTGAATTACTCGAGTTAATACCCCATACTACTACTATAATATTGTTTAATCAGATTCCTTTGCTCCTTTTTTTTCATTTTCCTTTTTATTTCTTTTTTTTTTGGGGGGGGGGGGGGGGGCGGTGGGAGGGGAAGGAAACAGGAAAAACAGAAATCACAAAAACACACATGCAGGAATATACATTGATAACTACAAAGTTCATGACTTGCTTTTTACTACAATTTCCTCCTACCAGTGTTTGGTGACAATTAACGGCCTTCAGATGATTACATAGCGTAGCCAACTAACTACAATAGCAATTACATTTCTATAAAACTGGTCATGTCAGCATCTCTCAAAGATCTTGTAAAGTTTCTCCAATGAAGCCACCTAAAAGTGTAGATTCAAACATCATTGCATTCTCATAACTGGAAAATAGTATATGCTACATACTATACAGAACAGATGTAGAGAGTCCAGTTAAATGTAGCTGAATGATACGACCCAATGGAGAGGCATATATCTAAAAACCAGATAACATCATATAAAATGCCAGCTTGGGTAATCCATAGTTGTTGATAATATAATATATTGAACCCTAGAGGGTCGTCAAGCTGTGTGAGCAGCATGAGAAATGCCTCTAGAATATAGGTCACAAGTTCAAAACTTCCATAGAGAGACATTTTGGGGACAGGGATTTACCCGGTGCACACCGGAAGGAACTTGGCTACAGATGCCTCCACACAATACAAGATACTACACCCATTCCACAAAAAGAGTCATATTTTGACTTTTTCAAGTCAATTTTTGATATTTTTTTGATATTTATTAAATTAAAATTGATATATATTTATTTGGTTTTACTCAATAAATATTGTAAACTATATAAACATACATACTTACCGATTACAACGTTTGTTATATTCAAAAAGTAAACATATCCAAATCAATTTTAAATTTTAGGATTTGTGAATTGACTACTTAAAGTCAAAATCGGAGTAATATAATACTGTGATAAAAGTTCTATATCATAATTGATGATAAAAATGCATTGGTGGATTAATTGGACTTATATTAAGTTAACCCAGGGAAAGGAATTTCAGAATAACTCAAAAAGGTACCTGGACAAATGTTCCATTGGTAGCCATTGAACTTGTGGGATTGAAGAAAAGTCTCATGGAAGGAAACAAGATGTGTTGTATTGACCAGTCACGCTGGGCCCAGGCATTCTCGGCCTCTGAAAGCAATCCATGCTCAATATCATCCTCCATCATGTCATCACCTGAAGAATACAATGCTTTTAGTTGGGTGGGCGGATGTGTGTACTAAAAGCAGGAAAGATGCTTTCCACACAATTACAAAATATTTCCTTATGCACAGGTCAGTAACATCAGGACACAGTGTGTTCATCCAACGCTAAAGTTGTAGTCCTTAATTACAAAATTCTTTCAGGGGAAAGTTTTGAAGAGGTATACTATACATCACAAGTGATACATGACATTCATGAGTTACAATTTTTTTTAATAACGTACTAAAACTTAAATTGAAGTGAACATTTTTGGTGGATAAAATCTATGTTGTTCTGAGTCATGTATATCACAATTTTAATGTTCGTGCCAATATATGAGCCTATAAATACTCAACATTTCAAGTATGCGGTGCCTAAAAACATGACCACTCATGCACCCCGTATCTCATAAAGCTTATAACACACTCAAATATCAAGGTGAAGCGTCAAATGGGAATTGAATGTTTATATCCTAAAAGGACCATAAGTCCTAAACTCTATCGCATGAGTCCTCAAATATGTGAACACACACACACAGTCTGTACAACATATCATTTTTTACCCAATCAAATATCAAAGTTCATTTGCACACGGATTATTGGTCTATAGATTATGTTAGTGATGGGTTTTGTGGTGTTTTCGGTGATGGGCATTGGATTGCTTGTGTCCTCGTGGGTCTTCGTTGCCTTCATAAATGGAGGAATCCTGGGTTTTCAGTGAACTCTTTAAAATGATTTTTTCTTCAGACTGATTGTCAAGAGTTAGCCATAAAGGTAGTAATGGTGTGAAGTTGATGCACTCTGTGGGTTGCTGCAGGTTTATATATTTTATTTTTCTATGCTTTTCGCAATTACTTGGGTATCTACAAAGGTTTGAATCTTATATATTGTGTTTCTTGCAGAGTTGATTTCAATTTATCTGATGTATAGATTGTTAAGGAGGTCTAGGAGCAAAAAATTGATAGGAAACATGCAAAATATATTTGCCCCTCTTGATCTGTTGGGACTGATTATAGTCTAAATATTAAAAAATTAAACTATCATTTTCCAGATTCTTAGCATGATCGCCTTTCTAGAGTAACATATAAATCACTGAACAAAAATAACTAGAAGTATGTATAGTCTCTACAAAAAATAGTCATACCTAAAATTTTCGAGTGATTTCCTTCTTCAGAATTGCTGGAGGGTGTCCTCTTATAAAATTGCAGACCATCACCAGATGGATTGGGCAACAAAGGAGGATGCATGGCATAGAAGTTTCCTAGAGCAGCAGCAATCGATTGGAAGCAATTTTTCTCATCATCCCAATCAACCTACCATAGTGAGCAAGATTCACCTTTAGGACGACACAAAGTACATGTATCCATCAAAAAGACCAAAAACAGGTTCAGAAACAGACGATGACGATGTAGTGCCCGGCATAGTGTGGCAAAACACAATACACAATGCATGGGATTCCAAATTTTGCAAACATTTTTCTCTATTCCATTTCCAAGAGGAGCTCGGGTTCACCACTTTCACTCCTATTCCTTCTCTTCCATTTCAAGTTCAGCTACTAGCAAGCTTAGAGAGAGTTGAGAGGAAATTGTAGAGAAAAGAAAAGAGAAGAAAGTTATACTCCATCCGTTCCACTCTTCCTGGTTCATTCCATACTTCAGCTCACTTTCCATTTGCTAGCAAGAAGAAAACTGCAGAGAAAGAGAGAGAATCTACAGCCAAGAAGAACAAGGAAGAAGAACAGTGAACAAGAAGAAGAAAGAAGGAGCGGGTGAAGGAAGGAGGAAGAAGCTCGGGTGAAACCAAGAAGGAAGGAGGAGACTCAAGCTAGCTTTGCAAAGCTTCTATAACACCTAGGAAGGATTTACAGAGGTAAACCTTCAACCTTAAATGATTTTCTTTTGGTTTCATTAAGTTTTTCTAGCTTTCACGTTTTCTTAAGCTCTTATGCTTGGTGGGTGATTTGTGATTACTTTCTATTGTTGTTGATGGTTGTGATGGTTTAATAATGCTGCTAAGAGACTTTGTAAGCATTAATAACAACAAAGTGGAACAAAAACGAATAACAATCCGTACCTTTGCTTAATGGAGGAAGAACTTCGGACAAAAATGGAACCTTGGACTGTTTGGACCTTTAGAGGACTGTAAATGCTAATGTCCATGTTTGTTTAGCTTGTTTGTTGATATGAGGTTGTACTTTCTTGGGTTACGAGGTTAACCCAGTTAGAATGAAGTAAAAAGGTGTTAAAACAAAGATTTGGTGAAGATTTTTGTAAAACATACGAAGAACACAAAAACAGAGTATTAACGTGGTGCTTTGGCTTAAGATTTGGTTGTGTTAGTGTTTATGTGTAGCTCTACATTTTTGATATGTTGTAGCCCCATGTCTTAGGAATCCATAGAGTCTGTAATGGACCAATTTGAACGTGTATAGGAGTTATAAAGATCGGAGTGGGAAGAGGTCTGCATCGCGATTCTGCAGAAAGTTGCAGAACTGGGCGCTGGTGCATGGCGCTGGTGCCGGGTCAGGACCGGGTCGGGTCGGACCCAGTGAATTTTTCCAACAAGTCCAACTACTTTGTTGTAGTGGCAATCAATGTATTTTAATGATGTGATGACTGTATTGAACCTAGTCCTTATGTGACTAATCTTTATGACAATTTTAATGAACCATGTAGGATATTTTTAAAGGACGATTAACGTCAAGCTATTAACGCACGTACAAGTCAAGTTCTTTACTCAACCTTTATTATTGAGCAAGTTCTCTAAATTCACTCAAGTTATGTATTGATTGCAAGTATTGCGATATTGAGTTAGTTTTCTAAACTTCCACAATTTACTTCATTGTGCGAGTACTCTTATGATTATTCAAATGAATTGACATCCGTTCAAGTTATCTACCTATGCTATAATGCATGTTGTTGAGCCTTAAAGTTCTTTATTCCATAAACTGTTTAAAAGCTATGTTAAAGCTAATTGCTTCGGCTACACACATTGATTTGTTTATTGAAGTGAGGTTAAGTCCTCAAACTATTATGGATGTTAAGTAAAACTATCCGATCAAATTGTTTTGGTTCGGATTCCCATGTAAAGCTGAGAAGAACAACCCTCATAGCAGGGGCAATTGTATAAACGTCGGGGAACCGACACACGCGTAAATAGTGAGGCTTATGCATAACGCCAGGTGCTTTAGGCTGATCACCTATTGTACCAGTTTTGTGGATTATCGGATGAATTTCCAGTAATTCTAGATAGAGTTATGTGCCTTGGTGCTCACTCAGTATTGAATAGCCCTTTCTTTAGGAAACTTTGAAATCCTTGGATACTTCAGAAATCCTTCGGTCCATAACGACCAATCTAATGGTGATAAAGAAGTTGTTTATTTCCTTGAGCTATCTAATTTTTTTACTCCTATATATGATCTATAAAGTTATTCATGTGATTATTCACTGCTATTATACTTGCGGTAATCTATTATACTTGCGGGGCAAATTTGTTGCTCAGCCTTGCTTTCCTTAAAACATTTTAGTTAGTGCAGCACGTGGCGAGAGCTCGTGAAAAGATAAGGGAAAGGGCAAAGCTACTGATTAGTTATGTTTTATTGTTTTAGAATCACTGTTTGTATTAAGACTTATTAATTGATGTTGTGTATTAAGACTTATTTACCCTTATGTATTACGTTGTGTTTGTAGTAGTCTTGGTTTCAAGACTTGGGACAGAATTATTTATGTTATATCAATGTAAATATTCCTTTATTCCGCTATAAGTTATCGATAGTATGATGCATGTATTAGATAGTGACGAACCAGGTCCGTGGCTCAGGTAACTCGGATTTGGGGGCTTCACAGCAGTGGTATTGCAGTTGGTGGTCTATATTATTTAAATGTTCCCTCGTCTAGCATACCTCTAATTACAGATGGGACGACTACTCAGGCTCTTCAGTCTACTTCTAACTCCAGCCTAGCTTCTCTTCATCAATGGCATCAACGTTTGGGACATCCCTCTTTATCAGTATTAGTCTTTATTTCCATCTTTAGTTAAACAGTGTAATAAAACTCAATTTTTGTGTGAACCGTGTGAATTGGGAAAACACAAACGTTTTAGTTATTCTGCTATTAACAATCGACATTTTGAATCTTTTGTTATTATACATACTGATGTGTGGAGACCCTCTCGGGTTGTTTCCCGTTCTGGTTATAGATGGTTTGTTAGTTTTATTGATTGTCATTCTCGTGTAACTTGGATTTATCTTCTTCGTTCCTAGAATGAGGTGTTTGATTGTTTTAGGAATTTCATAAAATGATTCAAACTCAATTTGCAGCTAAAGTCAAAATTCTCCAAAGTGATAATGGTCGTGAATATAGTAATTATAATGTTTTTGCATCTTATCTATCTCAGCATGACATCATACTTCAAACCTCCTGTGTCAAAACCCCGTAACAAAATGGAATGGCGGAAAGGAAAAATCGACACTTACTAGAGGTAGCTCGCACTCTTATATTCACTATGAACACACCTTAATTTCTATGGGGAGATGTTCTGACTACTGCATTTCTTATAAACCGGCTTCCTTCTAGAATTCTTGAGAACAAAAGTCTCATCTCTTTTCTTCAACAAACAACAAGTCCTCCTTCGCCTCGAGTTTTTGATTGTGTGTGCTATTGTTCATGATAAATCTCCTACTCGGAGAAAACTAGATCACAAGGCTCTTAAGTGTGTTTTCATTGGGTATTATTCTCCAATCCAAAAAGGTTATAAATGTTATCATCCTCCTTCAAACCTTTGTCACTCGGGATGTAACTTTTTAGGAATTGAAACCTTTTTATTCCCCCTCACCTTCTCCTCAAGGGGAGGATATGATTGATGAGGAGAAGCTTCCTCCTGAGACTGGTATTACAAGTAGTATTATAAATTCTTCTATAAATTTTTCTATTGTTCCTACTGTTGTCTCTGATAAATCTACAAAGGGGGAGTTAAAGGAGTCATATGCTAGATAGAATGAGCCTGAGTTAAGGACCTATGTTCGAAGAGGCAAGAATAAGGTCACCATTTCTGCACCACTACACCAACTCTGCTCAGAACCTAGTCCTGATAATGCTAATGGTGAGAATTCTAATTCTACTTATTCTTCTGATGATACTGACCTTCCTATTGCTCTTAGAAAAGGGGTTAGATCTTGTACTCAACATCCTATCTTTAATTTTGTAGCCTATAATAAATTATCTGCATCCTACCATTCCTTTGTTTCTTCCTTGTCTTCTATATCTATTCCTCAGGGGTGGAGAGAAGCAATTAGTGATGAGAACTGAAAACAGGCTATGATAGAGGAGATGAATGCCCTGAAAAAAATGATACATGGGAACTAGTGACTCTTCCTTATGGGGAAAAACCAGTTGGTTGCAAATGGATGTATACAGTCAAACAGAAATCGGATGGGACAGTTGAGAGACTCAAAGCCAGACTAGTTGCAAAAGGATATAGTCAAACCCATGGGATTGATTACCAGGAGACATTTGCTCCTGTAGCGAGGATGAACTCTGTTCGGACCATAATCTCATGTGCAGCAAACTTCAACTGGGATCTTCAGCAATTGGATGTAAAAAATGTGTTTCTTCATGGTGACTTGGAGTAGGAAGTATATATGGAAATATCCCCTGGTTTTGCTTCATCTGCTACCAAGGGTAAGGTTTGTAAGCTACGAAAGTCTCTGTATGGCCTGAAGCAATCACCCAAAGCTTGGTTTGATAGATTCCACAAAGCAATGATAAGATTTGGGTACAAGCAGAGTCGAGCAGATCATACTCTATTTGTCAAATGAATAAAAGGTAAGACTACAATTCTTATTGTTTATGTTGATGACATTGTGGTGACAGGGGATAATAAAAAAAAGATGGTTAATCTCAAAACTAGACTGGCCAAAGAGTTTGAGATAAAAGATCTTGGTCCTTTGAAATATTTCCTTGGTATTGAAGTTGCGAGATCTTCTAGTGGAATTTTTCTATCTCAAAGGAAATATATACTTGATCTTCTAACAGAAACTGACATGTTGGGATGTAAACCTGCTGATTTTCCTATTGAAGTTAATCATCTAGTAGGTGGCACAGGACCTAAAATTGATAGAGAAAGATATCAACGTTTGGTGGGACGATTGATATATCTTTCTCATACTAGACCTAATATATCTTATGTTGTGGGAGTAGTAAGTCAGTATATGCATGATCCTCGACACTGTCACATGGAAATTGTCTACAAAATTCTGAGATATCTCAAGTCTGCCCCTGAGAAAGGTTTATTGTTTGCACCACATGGTCATATGAGAGTTGAAGCATTTTCCGACTCAGATTGGGCTGGCTCTATAGAGGATCGTCGTTCTACATCTGGTTACTGTTCATTTGTTGGGGGCAATCTTGTTACATAGCGCAGTAAGAAATAATTTGTGGTGGCAAGATCCAGTGCTGAGGCCGAATATCGGGCTATCGCCTTGGGTATATGTGAACTAATGTGGCTTCGAACTTTGCTAGAAGATTTGGGTGTTACAACTAAAAGGCCTATGCAGTTATTTTGTGATAATAAAGCAGCCATTAGTATTGCAAACGACCCGGTACAGCACGATAAAACGAAACACATTGATATTGACAGACACTTCATTAAAGAAAAGTTAACTAATGGTCTTATTTGCTTACCTTTTGTCAAAACAGAACATCAGCTTGCTGATATTTTGACTAAGAGTCTTAGTATTAAGATGTTTCATCCATTATGTTACAAGTTGGGTATGCGAGACATCTATACACCAACTTGAGAGGAAGTGTTAGAAGATATGATTGCCATAACTGTAGTTAATCTTATCCCATAATTAGTGTGTATACATTGACATTGATGTAAATTAGGGATTTCTATAACTGTAAATTAGGAAGTTGCTATACTTGTGTATATAAACAAATGTAATTGAGAGGAAATGAATAAGAAGGAATTATAAACCTAATCTCTGAGTATTCCTTTCCACAAGAATATTTCAGACAAATCACATGGTGGGCCTCCATTCGCAGATTAGTTTGGCGGACTATTGAAATAATTGGCCATTCGATCGGTTAGAGTTAAAAATAAATGTATTGAATATTGTTGTTGTATTATTACAAAGAGTACTAAAACCTTATATCTGCGCTACTAGTTGAGTAGTGGCCAAGTATGTGTGGGCACCAAGCATATTTGGTGACCAAGTAATAATAATAATATACTCTAATACTCCCCCTCAATTTGGAAGTCTTATATCACGACTTATAACTTGTTACATAACATAATCTTAAAAATAAGACTCAAACAAACTACAAAGATTCAGGCCCTCTTCAATTTGCATAGAAAAAAGATCGATTTTTTTTTTTACGTCCAAAGTAAGATTTCTCACCCTCAATACATAACTTCACACATCCACCTTCCAAGGATATCATGTGCCGGCAATAACGGAGAACACTCGTCTCCCACAATAAATGTGAAGGACTCTCTATCCTTCAAAAACAACTACGAAGGACTTCTGGCCTTCCTTAACAACAGAGGACTCACTAGCCTTCCAAAAAATCGAAGGACACACGCCTTACTGAAATTTCGGCCCCATGCAATCCTTACTTTCCAATTAACCATTTCCACATTCCAACCAGAGAAATTAACTGCTCTAGACATATCACCCTTGTTAAGAAAAAAAAATAACATGCAACAAGGAACCTGCATCTTCGAAAAGAACTCAAATCTGGGCAACAAAATACTAGAGCACCAACTTTAGCAACGCATGACAAGTCTCAAACTACAGCTCTAACAAAAGAACTAAAATTGAACTCTAACCACCTCATTTTTTTTTCTTTAAGATGAAGTTAAACAATAAAAATAAACAATGCCCGCAGCCGCCGGCGGAAGCAAGAATTTTTGATTTGATTGCCAAGATCAACCTTGCTTTGATACCATGTTAAAGATAAAATAGATGTATTGAATATTGTTGTTGTGTTTACAAAGAGTACTAAAGCCTTATATATAGGCTACTAGTTGAGTAGTAGTCAAGTATGTGTGGGCACCAAGTATATGTGGGCACCAAGCATACTTGGTGACCAAGTAATAATAATATACTCTAATACGATCAAAGTTTGAACGGTGAAAGATGTTATAAGACTGCTATTTTTACAACTATGGCTATGGATCTTTATCCACACACACACATATATATAGGCTACTAGTTGAGTAGTGGCCAAGTGTGGGCACCAAGTATGTGTCATAGTTGTCACGGCGTCGCCTAGGCGACGCCTTGGCGTCCAGGCGATGGAGAAACAGCACGACGAGAGGTCGACTTGGGCAGAGCTACTAAGGCGTGCGCCTTGGCAGCTCGGCGACGCCTTGAGACGCCGAGCTGCCAAGGTGCACGCCTTAGCAGCTCTGGCCCAACTTAAATGCTTAACTCATCTACCCAGTACTAATCTTCTGACCCATTGACCCATGGACATAATACCCCATGACCCATCAATTAAAAAAGGAAAAAGGGAGAAAACCATTATCTGTAGACTTCAACTCGCAGCATCTCCTTTAAGGCTTAAACCCACCGCAGTTCGAGTGCTTTTCTTCATCACGACCCATCGATTCGCAGCAAGGAGACCCATCGCAGCTTCGCGACTGCATCGCAGCAGCTTCGCGACTGCATCGCAACTTCTTCGCAACTCCATCACAGCAAGGAGACTTCTTCACAACTGCATCGCGACTCCATCGGCGACCACACACAGGTTTTTCTTGTTCGCGACTGCAGTTCGAGTGCTTTCGCTGCTATGCTTTTCTTGTTCGCGACTGCAGTTCGAGTGTTTGTATAACTTTTACATATTTTTTTCAAGTTCTTGTGTCAGTAGTTGAGATAGGTTCCAATAAAAGACATTATTGGGTTTGAGGAACTTTATTCAACTTTTACTCAAGCAGTTTGACAAAAAATAAAATAAAATAAAAAACTTTTATTCAAGTGGTAAATAGTACTCCCTTCCCTTCGTTCCATAAAAAAGATAATATTTATAAAACAAAATTGTTTCATAAAAATAATTCACTTTTTATTGATAATAGTACAAAATTACATAATATTCTTAAGTTTGTTATCATAATTTCAATGTCATACTACAACTACTAAATAAACAACTCATTTTTTATACGAGTAAATATAAAACAAAAAGTTCGTCTTTAATATTTATAATTTGTTAAGAAGAAAATTTTTTTATAGAACGAATAAGGTGCCTAATATTTTATCAATTTTATCATTCTACCACTAATTTCTTCTTTTTATATATATTTCTAATCCATTGTAGAGAAAGTGGTAAATTTAAATTATATATATATATATATATATTTTATTAAAAAAAACTATTGTTTTACAAATATATATTAATTTTGAACATGATAAAATATTGCCACTTTATGGTATAAAATTATCATTAATTTTAAAATGTATTTTTCATACATATACACTATAAAGAGGAAGAGGGGGGAAAGGCAGACAAGAAAAGTTCTTATACAATAATCATTGTACAATAATCATTCTTTTGAGTGACTTCAAAAGATTAACAATGTAACTAATAAGTAATAATCATAACAACATTATTATACCTCTATCAATGAGAATTAACATTATTCTATGTGGTGTTTGTTGAATTCTTCATTTCTTTTACTAATTTTTAATATCAAGTATTTTATTTTTGGATTGTTATTGCTAAGTATTTACATAATTGTGCTTTTAATGTCATTCCATGGTGTTATGTTTTGGGTTTTAATGTATATAAAATGAAATTTTATTGCCAATATACTTGTTAAGTAAAATAATATATAAATTACATATTGTAAACGATTTGTCGCCATACGGACGCCATGGCGGTCGCCTTGTCGCCTAGGCATCCTGGCAGTTGGCTATCGCCATGACTAGCCGTGGCACCATGACAACTATGGTATGTGTGGACACCAAGTAATAATAATAATATACTCTAATATGATCAAATTTTGCACGGTGAAAGATGTGTTATAAGATTGCTAAATCCACAAAGTGCTTCAACATCTACAACTACCTTCCATAATCATCTTAACAATGTCAAAGTCAGTAAACTATTTCAGCACTTAAACCATTCACTCAATATTTCATAATATCCAAATATCCTTCAAGTAACATAACATAGGCATAAGCTAAATAAAGACCCATGATCTCATCATACATTTCACTACAAAAAAGATCCAGCGCTATAATCCTGAAAGTGAGTCAACTCTCCAAAAAGAAGCATCATTATGTGATCTACATGTGTATGTGATAATTATTGTTTTACTTCGATTCCACGTTATTTTTCTATCTCAATTTTTTTATGGTACGATGTTTATTTTGTTTCATATTGCCCCGTGGCATGGAAATTGTGGTGTTCGTTGTTTGGAGCTATGATACATAGACCCTTCTAAAATTCAGATGTACCCTAGTAGACACGACACAGGTACAGCACGGGTGTCGGGCACGGCAGTTTGGTGAAAAATGAACCAGAATTTTAAAGATAGGCGTGTCCGTGTCGTGTTCTTGTAAGGATCCTTCTAGGCGTTGTCGAGTCCTTGTAACATAAGTTAGGAGTTGGTTGGGGAATGATGGGTTTGTTCACTCGGAGTTTAAGAGATGCTTCATACCATGTTTTACGAGTTTAATAGGAAGAGAGATGGTAAGGCATTCTATAAGTGTGGATACTTATGGGTATTTGAACCCAGATTTTTAGTGACCAACTGACAATACCTCTTTTCTTTTTACTTTTTTCTTTGAATTCTTTCTTGTAATCAAAGTAGTATTATAAACATAATATGCCAATATGGGGTGGTGTCCCGGTGTATACCGAATATACAAAACAAAAAATAAACTAAAAACAAAAAAACAGGTGGATCCAGAAAAAGAAAAACCAATGTTACCTGAAACGTGGTTCGTTTCGGTACGCGGTACGAATACGAGTACGTGATACGCTACATAGCTAAAACGCAGTACGCTAGGGTATTATTATATATAAGTTCTTATAGTTAGAAATTCTCTTAAAATTTAAATGAAATAGACTTAAGTTTTATAAAAGATTTTTAGTTGAATCAACAAGTTGGTTGTTTTATAAATAATTTAGGACAAATGGAATGTTGAAGCATTCAATACTAAGTTAGAATATTGATATTTGTGCAATTATAGGTAAAACAACAAAGAAATTTTTTGGTATGCTAAATTTAGAGTATTAGTATGTAAGAGTATCATGTTTGGATACGTAAATACCAATACGCGGTTCACTAGGTCGATGAGAGTATCTGGTAACTCTGACTGAAAAACACAGCCTACATGAACTAACAAGCACTAAGCCCCTATACAAGCCAATCCATATCAAGACCTAAGTCACCAACAAAGTACTTGGAAAGTATTGAACTCTCCAAAAAAGTCCATGAAGGACACGAGCATTTGGGTAACATCTTGCTGCCAAAAGAACAGTAAATTGAGAAACAAAGATCTTACATGAAAGAGGAGTTTTCAACATCCTATTAAATCGTCTCTTCCTCTTGCGACATAGTTCCACCAAAAGCATGAGAATCATATTCAACTTCACCTCTACCTACGCGGCATCATAACACCCTTCGATATTTGAAGCAACCCAATACACAACTTGGGCATAAGTATAACCAACATCTACCTGTATAGCAAAAAAGGTCGTATCCTAATTCTCCCTGCTGAACTCGCAATGTAGAACCTAGTCATCCAGCGAATCCCAATCTTTTTTGCAATAAAGCATATAGTCACCACAAATCTCCCCCTCTTCAACACGTTATCCTGCACCAAAATGGCTTCCATCTCTCCCATGCTGCAGTCCAGGAAAAGAATTCTACGCTTCTCGGAACACAACCTTCCAAATGGTCTTCTACGAAAATCCCTTACAACCACAACCCATCAAACTCTAATAGTAATACCTAACCGAGAACCTGCCACTACTATGAAGCCTCCATTTATCAGAATCATTCCCATCGTTCAACGAACTTACACCAGACAAAAGAGAACAAATTATTTACTTCTCAGTTCCTAATCCTCAGAGTGTTGCCAAGAGGTTAACCCATCATCAATCAAAACATAATCTGCAATTCTCACCTCTATCCACGGCAATGGGAAACAGGTTTGGGAATCTAACTTCCAAAGGTTCCTCCACCACCCAAATATTACTCCAAAACCGAATCCTCCGCACATCACTAACCAAAAAAGATATAAATTTTGCGAACTCCTCCCAACGGCCAACCCCATCTATTGCATTCCACATCCCCACCCCAAACCGCGTCATCACCTTTACAACAGGGTCCGTTCTTCACTTTTGGGACAGGATCATTGTTCTTGGCTTCTTTGTGGTCTTTAGCAATGGGTGCTTTTGGTGGGACTTCAATTGGAGGGTTGCCCTTTTAACGGATTTAGTAGGTTTCCGCTTTTATAAATTAGTAGGATTTCTCATCCTTCACTTTTATTTTTGTACTCTCTCTACCCTAGTAAAATCTTCTTTTTCCATCAAAAAAAAAAAGAAAAAAGAATTAGTCAAGTGAAATTTATTTATAACATATGATATATTAAGGAAATGTTAAGAACGTGTCTGAGCATTAAGAAATTGTTGGCATTCAACATCAACATTGTCCAAATGCTTGTAATTCTTAGATTTCAAGATTAAAGACTAGTGAAAGTGTCGAGCTTGTTAGATTTCCAGAGTAAAGATTTGAGAGCAAGGTTAGAATTGGTTAGCTCTTCTTTGAGATTCTGGGGGAGTGTATCTCTAATCTCTTAAACATAAAGAATATCAAAAGCTCATAACTTATCCATAGAAATAAAGTAAGAAACAACTTTATGGACTGTTGTAATTCCTCACCTCTACTTGGACTAGGGCACTCCTAAGTACAAAGCCAAAATTTTGATGTAAGACTCAATACCCAAGACATTTTGGAGATAATCCATAGTTGATGATACCGCATCCTAAAGATGACTTACCTTGAATATACAGAAAATAAGAATTAGATCATAGGCACCCTTCTAGTGCTTGGATACATTCTTACTATTCCAAAAGAGGAAGAGAAAGGAGGAAACGAGGAAACAATAAGTGAAGGAGGCTTCAGGATTTTTTCCTCCAGACAAATTTATTACCATAATGTGTGAAGGGCCAATATAAGCCATAATGACCTACAGGAATAACATACAGTAGCTAAAAAAAACATAAAAACAAACAGAAAGGTCAAGTGAGGAAGAAACTGGAAAAGAGGAGATAAATGGAATGCCACAATATAGAAATCGAACTTACGTCATTGCCTAAACAAAGTACAAATTCGGGAACACGGTCCATGTCAGGCGTGTACTGGTCAAGTATGACAGGAAGTCTCCGCAAATTACCCTGAGTATCAACATGAATGCAGAAATACTCCTCTAGCATTTCTGCCTTTTGCTTGAGCAGCTCTGTGTTAATCTACAGAAGGATAAAAGATAAGGGATATTGAGCACAGTAGAAAAATTAAAGTCTCAACAGAAGACTGACCATCAAAGGATACACATGTAAAACTGCTCAACAAACTTTTCCATTTTATGTCTTACCAGTTTCAATATATAGAAATTAAACCCTAGATCGAAAGTATAATTGCTTAAAGTGGCTGATCTTAAATGAAAATATGAAAAAAGCAGATATAAATGTCAAATCCAATAGCTTTTCTCCAAGGAAGATATCACAGATCAAATTCAATCACAAATGGGGGGTTACAAATGTGTAGCATGGTTTCAGCTAATCAGTTGTTAACAGTTGCACCTTCCTCTTAGTCATGCCATATACGTTGAAGATATCACATATTGATTAATTCAAAGTTATAAAGACGTGAATAAAAAGACAAAAGTATGAATTCAGTATGAGCAACATGAAAACCTTGAACAGAATGCAAATTGAACAGAAGCTATTGATCTAAAGAGAATTGACCCTATTTTGCTCAGTGCATTAGCTTGTTTAAGTTAAGAATATATTACTTCAGCAATTTTTTCTTTCAAATCATCGTTTGCATCAGCTTCTGCGTCTAAATCCTCCTCTTTCAGCGCCAGCAAAATTAACTCTGACAGGGAAGCTGGATCACTTAGTTGTATTGCATTAAAATGAGTAAATCGACGCAGAACTTGTTGATACATGAGCTCTTTGCTGTGAAAGCACCAAATACCAAAAAAAAAATGAATGGATCAATTGAGGGATGGCAGGTTATGCAATTAGAAAGCATAAACTAGGAAGACTAATAACCAGTGATTTCCAGAGTCCAGACCAATTTGAACAAGAGAAACTAGCAAGAGCTAAGTTGATTTATGTTATCAGTAAATTTATCAAGAGAATATTCTTAGAAACAGCAGGATTTACTATGTCACAGAGAGAGAGAGAGAGAGAGAATCAGACTATAATAATAAAGAAATATTGGAGACATGATTTAAACTTTAAATACCATGAACAAAATACAAACATTAGTGAATAACTTGGGGGGTTTTTTTTTATAGAAGATACTACTCCCTCTGTCCCAAATTAAATGCTCAATTTTGACCTTTTTTTATGGGTCAAATCGACCATTTTTAAAACTAATTTTTGTACCATTTCTAACAAAATATAGGTGAAGAGATCATAACCAATAGAAAGTATATACAATTTACTACTAACGCCAATTTTATAATTTTAAAAACGTATTTATATGTGCTTTATTATTAATTCTAAAATTAGTCAATTTGACCCCCAAAAAAAGTCAAAACTGGGCATTTGATTTGGAATGGAGGGAGTATTATAAACAAGAGAGATAAAAGACGAATATCATTTTCTTAGGATTCTCATTTCTTCAAGAATCTCATAGTTAGTTAGAGTCCAAGGAATTTGAACCTTTGCTTAAATTACTTAATTATGTCCAGTTAGTCCCCTCTGATAAACACGCATCTGAACTTTAAATTCAAGCTATTCTTGTAAGAGTTTTTCTTCTCTTTTGAACTATCCATTTTCACTGGTTTCATACATTTAGAAAGTCAAGGTCCCTTCCCCAGTCGAGGCTTTTGTGTAGCGTCTAATAATGAAATACATGCTCATTTATTTATGTATTGTCATGCTCCTTGAGATTTCTCGAGCTCTCTTCGAAATGTTTGGAGAGGAGTGTTGTCTGCTTCAGTAGAAGATTTGTTATTAGTTCGAGGATTTGGAAGTAAGAAAGATGCCAAAATTCTATGAAAGTGTGCTTTCTTTTCAATTTTATGGAGAATTCGGAATGAGCATAATGCTAGACCATTTAGAGGAAATTCCTTATACTTTGAGTAGTTAAGGGATAGGGTTATTTTCCATGCTTGCTTATCGAGTTCTGGTATGATTGCCTTTAGAGGTACCTCAGTGACTTATTAGTGTAAATATTGGAGGACTGCACTTTTTCAAGTGCTCTTTTGGTCCTGTTTTTCATGAGCCTGGTGAGGGTGGACTCTTGTTCCTCCCCCCCCCCCCCTCCCTCCCTCCCTTCGGATGCGGTAAGGAAGAAGAAATCAAGAAATTTATTGTTAATTTTGTATTGCTATTTAGAGATAAATATTGAATTATTAATGTAATTATTTAGTAGGGTATTCTAGGAATTTTAATTATGGTAGTATATTTTAAATTAGGAGATTTTTAATTATGGTAGTAGATTTTAATTAGAAGATTATTTTCTTTTTAAATTAGGATTTTTACTTAGTCCCCAAGTATTGGGTTTTCTAAGCATTGTAATATTGTAATATTTTATTATTTTAGAGATTATGAATATGAATTGATTTGAGATTAAAGTTGTGTGCTTTTGTGTGTTTTTTTACCGATTCTCTGCGGGGATAAGTACCCTTATTCCTTCTTTCCACCTTGTCCTACATCATAATGGCATCAAGAGCCAAAATTCCTGATATCTTTTGATTTCACCCAATTTCTTCCTATCAAAATTTTCTTGGCCTCTATCAAATTGTCGAAGTTTGCTAGAGAATCGACAACAATTTTTCGAGATGAAAGCACGATCTGCAGCCAAAATCGTCGTCGCCGTAGTCTCCATCTATCTTATCTATCTTGAGGAAAAAAAAACTGCTACATAGCTGCTACAGTAATTCCGCTGCCAAATTACATTTTGGTATCCCAAGGTCTCTGAAATTTTCAATTTAGTCCCAAAAGTTTCTGAATTTTTCAATTCAACCCCCACAGTTTCTAAAAAAAATTCAATTCAGTCCCTGTACATATATACGATGTCTTCCAGGTTTAACGATCCAGACTTTCTTTGGGCTAAGATAAAGCAACTTGAGCATCGGACTTTTGTCACATACGAGCAACTTAAAATATCTTGTCCCGTATAGTACCAAGTATTGGAAATTATGCGATGAGCTTGCACTTTCTGAAACAAGTCTTGAAAATTTAAAGGCACATTACGAGTACATAAACCACATGCTATGTTCGTCAATCTTTTGTTCATGCGCAAAGAAATGTTCATCCTAATCGTGTTTGTTCAACTAAAGCGACGCGTTCAGAAGAGGCGACCTGCAAAGTAAATTCTTAAAAGACAATTGATGGGTGTGTCGCAGCACTTAACGTATGAATAACCAATATGAAATTGGTGAGGATAAAAAAGAGCAAGCACTCTCACATATTGATAATTGTGAGAAACATGAAGCAGAAGTTAAGTGTGTTGAACAACTTTCATAGATGATTTGCGGTGAGGAAATTGAAAGTTTGACCCCAAATGCGAAAACATCAAGGAAGATAAAGTTGAGGTCAGCCATGTTGATTTTTTCTTTCCGGTTGATACATTTGAGTCCCAAGCTACTTCAAATTTCTATATTATGTCCCTATTCCCGAAAATTGTGCTCATGACATTGAAACATCGGATGCGCAAGTTTTGATGGAAGGCTTCTCTCGGACTGTGGTTTATTATTCTTCGATATTTCAAAACTCGAGGACGAGTTTTTTTCAAAAGCGAGGAGAATGATGCGGTACGGAAGAAGAAATCAAGAAATTTATTATTAATTTGGTATTGCTATTTAGATATAAATATTGGATTATTAATGTAATTATTTAGTAAGGTACTCTAGAAGTTTTAATTATGGTAGTATATTTTAAATTAGGAGATTTTTAATTATGGTAGTAGATTTTAACTAGGAGAGTTTTAATTATAGTAGTAGACTTTAATTAGGAGATTATTTCCTTTTTAAATTAGGGTTTTTACTTAGTTCCCAAGTATTGGGTTTTCTATTTAAGCATTGTAATACTTCATTATTTTAGATATTATGAATATGAATTGATTTGAGACTAAAGTTGTGTGCTTTTGTTTGTATTTCTTTACCGATTATCTAAGGGGATAGGTACCCTTATTCCTTCTTTCCACCTTGTCCTACATCACCCCACCCCCCAAATTGTTAAATCATCTATTTTCTTCCAATAAAATTTCTTCTTTTGTCAAAAAAAATATGAATGCAAGAAGTCTTCCCAACAATGAAACGTGGAAAGAAATCATTTCCTTAACAAAGAACAACCCCAAAATCCTATGAATATACGAAATAGATACACCTTGAAAGGCCCCTCAATTGCCAAAGCCCATAAGTACGTCAAAAAAGAGACCTTATCCCAAAGCAAGTGGAAAAAAATTGTGCATTTCTCTCGGTCGAAGTACCCCAGCGAATAACAAAAATAACACCCCTCCATAAAATTTTACCAGCCCACTTCCTGTCAAAACCCCTAAACCTGTTCTCTAGAATGCTGTCAAGAAAGGAAGGACGAACCTAACCCCGCTGCAATAAAACAACGCAGATGATCATGAGATTCCAAACTCTGCTTTACACATGACAGATACATGGAGGCGGGTGTTTGCCATGTCCACTAAGTTTAAACAAATAGCTCATGTTAGAAGATATATTAGAAGATATGATTCCCATAATTGTAGTTAATCTTAGACCATAATTAGTGTGTATACATTGCTGTAAATTAGGGATTACCATAACTATAAATTAGGGATTGCTATACTTGTGTATATAAACCAATGTATTTGAGAGGAAATCAATTAAGGAATTATAAACCCAAACTCTTATGTATTCTATTTTTATCAGAAAAGCAGCCACCTTTGTTCTCTGTTTTCGCTGCCATTCATACTTCCTCTCATAAAACTAGTTGAACAATTCTATATGGAGAAATTGAGATCATAATTGGGATACCCGTTGCCAGGCGATCATCACAGAATTTTCAGATTTCTGACCCACCACCGCACACGCCTCCACGGGCCACACCACTCGCGGCCTGCCGACGCCACGCGCCACCCTCAGCCGGCGTATGAGACACTTTCCGACGAACTTTTGCCGACGTGGCCTCTTCTATGGTGTTCGCCTCTCTCTTCCCTTGCTATCTACAGTAGTCTTGTGGTGTTTGGTTCAGGTTTACCCAATCCTTTTTACAGCAATTTGTTGATTTCGTGAGGAACTTCAAGGTTCTGTTATTAGTACTATGATTCCAATTGCCTATCCTGCATAACTTTTGTTTCTAAGTTACATACAATTATTTGTTATCCTTGGTAAAGTTATTCTCCTCGGATATATATTGTATTTACCTGTTATATGGCGGAACAAAGTGGTGCTAGCATTGGAGTTCATAATAGTAGCATGGGACATGTTAGAAGCCATACTCTTAACTCAGCATTGGTTCTCAGCCCCTTCAAACTAGATGGAACCAACTATTTGGCTTGGTCTCAAGTGTGTCGCATGTCAATTGAGGCTAATCGTATGCAACACTTCATCCATGGAACAACTACTATGCCTGAAAAAGTTAGTATGGCCCAAGAAGAGTGGAAATATGATAATTCCATGGTGAAGACATGGATTTTTAATTCGATAGAACCTAGTATGTGGAGCAGTTACATGTTCTTAGACAATGCCTATGAGCTTTGGGAGACTATTTCTCAAACTTTCTCTATTTCTGGTGATATGTCTAAGGCATATGACATTCGTAAAAGAAACCTTGAGATGGGTCAAGAGAAGAAGACTGTGGCTCAGTATTTTGCGGAGATTAATGTACTTTGATAAGTGGGTTTTATACCTACGAATTAAGTACTTCTGGCTTGATGATTTGTAAGTTCTAGTTCGTTTTTGCAGCAAAAGGGATTTAAAGAGTAATGTCTGCAAATGATGTCAAATTAGACGGATTATGGTATGTTGTGCATCGAAACGTAGCAAAAGAGGCTCGAGCATGCGTGGTGTGTGACCATGTGTAGTCGTAGGCAGCATCGTGGGGCATTCTGGGCGCGATAGGGGCACAAGGAGTGGCATGGCATGATCCTGGCGAGCAAGATGGGCAGAACTGGCACGCTGATGGTCAAGTGCCTAGGCGCTTGAGGTCAGGCGATGCGGCGCATGAAAGACTAAGCGCCGAGGCACACAAGGCTAAGGGTTGCGGCGCTTGAGGCTTTTAGGCACGGGTTGTGCGTGGGCGTTGGCTGTTGATGGCTTGGTTTGCTGGAGGTTTTTTAATGAAATTGGATCACTTACCATATGTAGTTAAAAGGGGATCAAAGTCTACAGTGCTGAATATATCATTATATATATCTACATCTAGGCTTATTATAAAATAGACAGCATTATAGAGTACAATATCAGATCATAGAAGCTAGGGTTTTTATCATCCTTTGAAGAGAAGCACACGAAGGCTTGCAAGGATTCAAGGCGAAGTGTGAAGAATGTGAATTGGGTAAACACATTCTATTTATTCAGCTATTAACAGACGACATTTTGAACCTTTTGGTGTTATACATTCTGATGTGTGGGGACCCTCTCGGGTTGTTTCCCGTTCTGGTTATAGATAGTTTGTCAGTTTTATTGATTGCTATTCTCATATAACTTGGATTTATCTTCTTAATTCCAAAAGGCTGAATGGCACTTTTGACCCTCCAAGTTGCCACCCACTTTTAAAGTCATCCCTAAAGTTCATTTTTCGTCAATTGGGTCCTTAAAGTGACTTTTTTATCGATTTCGTTCCTTTTATCCGATTTGATTGTAACCCGAACCATTTTGACCAAATTTTGACCCAACACGACCCAGTTTGACCCGAACCCAATTTCACCAATTTAATTTTATAAAAACAACTAAAAAGTTTAAAAATTATTTTAAAAATAATTATTATTTTAAAAATATTTTAAAAATAATATTTTATTTTAAAATATTAAAAATAATTATTATTTTAAAAAGTTTTAAAAATAATTATTATTTTCAGGAAAAAATATTAGAAACTGTTATTTTTTCAAAAATGAGTAAAGTTTCATAAAATATAGATTCAAAAAAAAATATTTTAAATTTTTTAATTCTTAATTATTTTTATGAAAATTTACACATCCTTATAAAATAAAAATTTTCTAATTTTTTTTCCTGAAAATAATAATTATTTTTAAAACTTTTTAATTTCTTTTTTTAAAAAAATTGAATCAGTTTTTTTTATTTATCTTTTACTCTTTTTTGTATTTTAATTTCTATTTTTAGTTTTTGTTTTTAAAATTTCTAATATTAAGAATACATAATAATGGTAAAGACGTAAACTTTTAAAATAGTAATTATTCTTAATATTTTAAAAGAAAATATTTTTTTTTTAACTTTTTAAAATAATTATTATTTTGAATACTTTAAAATAAATAATTATTTTTAAAATAATTTTAAAACTCTTTAGTTTTTTAAAAAAAATGAATTGGTGAAATTGGATTCGGGTCAAACTGGGTCGGGTTGGGTCAAAATGGATCGGGTTACAGTCAAATCGGGTAAAAGGAACAGAATCGACAAAAAATGTCACTTTAACAACCCAATTGATGACAAATGAATTTTAGGGACGACTTTAAAAGTGGGTGGCAACTTGGAAGGTCAAAAGTGTCATTCAGCCTTCCAAAAATGAGGTGTTTGACTGAAAGTACTAAAGCCTTATATGTAGGCTACTAGTTGAGTAGTGGCCAAATACGTGTGGACACCAAGCATACTTGGTGACCAAGTTCTAATAATAATATACTCTAAACTAATGATTCTAGAATAATCTTCTAACATAAGGAATCCTCATATATTTGAGACAATCATTTAGATCTAACACCCAATCAAGAAAGTATTCAAAATTACGAAAATATTTAGAATTGTACATATCATTGAATTGTGGAAATCTTTCAAAAAAGCTGAAATCCCTCTCGATGGGAACATATCCATGAATAGTCTGATTGTGAGAACCTGTATTGGTGCCATTCATTTTGTTTAAACGAAACTCTTGACCCCACGATTCGATAGGATCCTTCTCGCAATCAATGTCAAAGAGAAGTTCTGTTACCACCTACGTACGAAGAAATCTAGCTAGGTAAAACCAGACTCTAATACCAACTTACATCAAAATGAAAGCGATGAAACAATACTAGATATCGTTCTAATTAACGATCCTAGAATTAGGTAAACCACCCTAGAATCCATTAGAGGCCCCTGAATCCACAAGGAAAAATTATTTGGAATCCACCCAAAAAAAAGGAGATAAACCCTAAGGATATTTCTTATTAATCAAAAGCTATCTTACACTGCAATATTAAATACTCTTTTATAATAAGGGAGGATTACATTTGAAAAGGAAAGTAACCAGAAATTAAATGCATAATATAAATCCCAAAAATCACGTCTAAAATACTTCTAATTTATAAACCAACTTAAAGTCCCTTATTAATGCCCTTATACAAAAGCTTATTTTAAGGCTATAAAATCCTAATAGCAGAAATCTGAAAATTACAAATTTAATACAATAGAACATTGTATCTTCCTCCATCGCTCCCTTGA
Organism: Aralia elata; assembly: GCA_034770075.1. NCBI lineage: Eukaryota > Viridiplantae > Streptophyta > Magnoliopsida > Apiales > Araliaceae > Aralia > Aralia elata. The sequence continues at coordinate 37,375,483 of CM068380.1, read as the reverse complement.
TGTAGAGAACATAGATTAATAAGAAGTTAAATGTGACCTAAAAAAAGTATTCTAATTATGATAGGGAGTTTTATGACATCGTTCGGGCACTAAGGTATTGGCATCATTACTTGTTGCCTAAGGAGTTTGTGCTATACTCTAGTGCCAAAGCTCCCAAAAAAAAGAGTCATCAACAAGCGAACACTATGTATGTGAGTTTTAAAAAGTAAAGAAAAGAGGGAAATTTAGAGGAGATATTAAAAGTCTCTTGTTTGCGAGTTCTTTTAGGAGAGAAGAAAAGAGATGAAAACAAATTGAAAACAAATTTCCTCCCAAAACTTCCCTTCAAATTTAGGAAGATTTGGAAGAAAACTTATTAAAGGCTTAGATGACATATTAAAATACTAAAAATACCCTTATAATAGTTTTCAAATGTAATCTCGTAAGAATAATCTGAGCAAACTCGTGGAGCTGCAATTTGGATTATCGTAGAATAAGAGGAGCCATATGAGGAAATGACTTCACTTAAAAGACAAATGACGCCGTTGCGAAGTGAGGGAGCAACTTGTTTGGTCTTGCGGTGCACGCATTCCCGTTATGAAAATGAAGATTCTCTTCTCAAAGTAATAGATCTTTTTCTAGTTAGGCCTTTATCAATGCAATGAAAGAACCATCCCTTCCTATTTGTTTGTCATGTGCGTTTGTGTGAAAACTCTATTTGTCTCAAATAGAGATGGGGAAGCGTAAGGATCCGATCCCATCAAACGCAAATCATACATCAAATAGTAATATACTATTTTAAGTTAAAATTTCCTTTCAGAACTCATAAACACAAGCATAGTTGTCACGGCGCCAAGCATAGTTGTCACGGCATTGCCATGGCGTCGCCCTAAGTGACGCCTAGGCGTCCAGGCGACGGAGAAACTGTCACAGCGAGGGTCGACTTGAGGTAGAGCTTAAAACAACGATCCCGGGTATGGTTCTTCCCCCCACAGTAATCACATTCGCGGGATTCCTTCACAACAGGAGACTGAATGGTGGAGCTAGATTTAGGATACGAAAGCAACCATGGTTGATCGGTCAACAGGATTTAGAACCATCACCCGACACCTACTTTCCTCTTGTTGGACTCTAGCATGAGCCTCTCGCAATGATGAAAAATGTCTGACCAATCAACTGTGCTCGGACTTGATCAAATTCTATATTCAAACCGGCCAAAAAATCCACAACTCTATCTTCACTAACAAACTTTTGATAAGCGAGCTGCATCTTCCAGACATTTGGCTGAAAAAAACCCGATAACGATCAAGCTCCTGCCAAAGTGCATTAATTTCTGCAAAATACTGTGCCACAGACTTCTCCCCTTGACCCAGCTCACAAATTCGTTTACGAATGTCATATGCCTTAGACATATCACCAGAAACAGAGAAAGTTTGAGATATAGCCTCCCAAAGCTCATATGCCATGTCTAAGAACATGTAACTACTCCTCATACTCGGTTCCATTGAATTAAAAATCCATGTTTTCACAATGGAGTTATCAGATTTCCATTCTTCTTGGGCTACACCTGCTTGTGTAGGCATGGTTGTTCTACCATTGATGAAGTGCTGCATACGGTTAGCTTCAATTGACATACGGCATGTTTGAGACCAAGCTAGATAATTGTTTCCATCCAACTTAAATGGGCTAAGAACCAAAGCAGAGTTAAGATGATTTCTAATCAACTGCCCTTTATTTATTTCAGTAGTACCACCACTATTAATGGAACTAGATTTTGCCATGATGAGGTAATAGGAGCAACAAGAATATCCGAGGAAAGATCAACAAGGATAATTTAAAGGCTCAAAAAAAATGGCAGTGAATTATTCAAGAAAGTAGAGCAGTGCACCAGCAACGTAATACAGAACCCCTAGCAAAGGAAAAGCAAAGGAAGAGCAGTACACTAGCCACGGATGCTACTGTCAAAGAAAAGCTTAATAAACCTGAATCAAACACTACAAGACCACTGTAGATGGCAAGAGGAGAGAAAATCACGCGCCGGCCAAAGGTGGCACGTGGCGTCGGCGCTTCGCGAGTGAGGAGGCATGTGGAGGCGCGTGCAATGGTGGGTGAAGAATCTGACACCTCTGTGACGACCGATTGGCACTGGGTAAACCAATTATGTTCTCAATTTCTTCATATAGATTGATTCGACTAGTTTTCTAAGAAGTAAGAATAGCAGCGAAAGTGATAGTAACGATCACTGGCTCTGATACCATGTTGAAACTGAGAATAGTTTATTTCCTTGAATTAATCTCTATTACATTGGTTCATATATATACACAAGTATCCTAATTACAATTATGTTAATCCCTAAATTACAGTAATGTGTACGCACTGATTATGGAAACTACAATCATGGCATATCTTCTAACAGTACAATTTACGAAGTGTAAACACTATCTATTTAGTGTTGAGTGTGAATGGTTACTACTTACTAAACTAGTAATATACTAATACATTCACAAGTAAAAATAAAAATGTCAATGACTCAATTGTCTCTTATATTTTTTGTTTGATTGTATTTTGTAGAAACTAAAAAACAAAATGGCGAAAAGTTCGGGAGCCGATGGTTATAATATAACCAAGGACCCGAAAAAAAAAGGCCAAATCAAACGACCTGGGTTGGAAATATGGGTATTGGCCAGATATGAGTAATAAGGATGTAGTGCAATGTATCCTTTGTGGGAAGAAATGTCGTTCAGGAATCAAAAGGCTGAAGCAACATCTAGCAGGAAATTTTGGGGGTGTAGCGAAGTGCGATGATGTAGTAGAAGTGCAAGAAGAACAATCATCTGCTCTGATGATGATGTAGTATAAGTGCAAGAAGAACAAGCATGGCTTCCAAATGGAGCAAAAATTATATGGGGCTACGTTGTTTCTCAATCCGGGCAAGTACTTTGATATCAAAGAGGAACGTTCGGTGTTAGCTGGTACTCTACGAGAAGGCTTCAATGACATTTTTGCAAAGATGGTGCCCGAGCTATATTTGCTAGACAAGATAGCAATCTAGCCGATAACTATGATGCTTCTCGAGATACTTTTGAAAGAGAAATGGCGATTAGGTAACGGAAATTAAAGAATCCTAGTAAGTATATTGAAATATATATAAAGATATAAAAGATAAATTATAATTATATACATTCTTCTTTTCCTCCTTTTAAAAATATTTATATTTCTTTTAAATGTTTGCTAGTTGATTGGTGGAACACTTTTGGAGGGCGGGCTATTGAGCTTACAAAGTTTGCAAAAAGAATTCTAAGCCTTCGTTGTTCTTCCGGTTGTGAGCGCAATTGAAGTACATTTGTGTTTGTAAGTACTTTCTATTGTTGGTTCAAAAGTAAATAAGTCATTCACTACTAATACTAACTGTTTTTTATATAATTAAAATTTTATCATTAATATTATTATTTTTTGTTTTATTTATTTTAGATTCATACGAAGAAGAGGAATACAAACGAGTGAGTGACTTGGTGCATGTCCAATACAATCGAAAGATCGCTTCAAGGTTCCAAAAGAGGCGCGAACTTGAAAAAAAATTGATCCATTAGATCAACTTTGAATGGGGTAATGAATGGTTCAATAATAAGGTCGATGTTGTTCATCCCGGGGAGGATCTTACATGGAATGATGTGGATCGAGCAACCGGTGCATCCAACACACTGAGGGTCGCAATCCTTCAAGGAGGGCTCGTGCTAATACTAGTGATAATGTCATTACGTACTCTCAATGTGGTGGTGGCTCAACTTCAAGGGAATCAAGGTTGATGGAGTCCGACTCCGATGATGAAGCTGATGAAGAAGAGAGAAATCCAAATGATGAAGATGTGGAGGATGATTTTGGAGAAAGCCGCCTATGCCTTTGAATGAGAGTAGTTCTCGTGGAGGAGATGGAGATGACCTTGGTCTTGATGTGTTTGCTTGAACAATGTTTAGAGGATAGTGTAGAGAGTCTAAACATTATTTTGGCTTGCTATGTGGTGTTTTATTAGTTATTAGACTAGTAATATGTGATGGTTAGTTGCAACTTTATTTTCTATGTGATGTTTGTTGAATTCTTCATTTTTTTCTACAAGTTTTTAATATCAAGTGTTTTATTTTTGGATTGTTATTGCTAAGTATTTACATAATTGTGCTTTTAATGTTATTCCATAGTGTTATGTTTTGGGTTTTAATGTATATGAAATTTTATTGTCAATATACTTGTTAAGTAAAATAAATAATATATAAATTGCACATTGTAAACGACTTGTCGCCATGCGGACGCAATGGCGGTCGCCTTGTCGCCTAGGCGTCCTGACAGTCGGCTATCGCCAAGACTCGTCGTGGCGTCGTGACAACTATGGTGTCACGGCGAGACGCGACAGTAGTTGATCGCCAGAACGCTTAGGCAATAAGGCACCCGCCATGGCGTCCGTATGGAAACAAGTCATTAACAATGTACAATTTATGCATTGTTTATTTTACTTCAAAAGTATATTGAACAATAGAACTTTATATACATTAAAATCCAAAACATAATAACTAACACTATAGAATACAGTTAAAAACACAATTATATGAATACTTCACAATCAAAATTCAAAAATAAAACACTTGACATTAAAAACTAGTAGAACAAGTCAACAAACCTACGTAGAAAATAAAGAATCAACCAAATCATCACCCATAACACATTACAAGTCTAAGTAATAAAATTACACCACATAACAAGTCCATGGGTTATGATGTGTGTGGGTAAAAAAAATGACTTAATCACTTAACTTGGGCTAGCTAACATGGCTTGAGCCTTGGCAGCTCGGCATCCAAGGGGTCGCCTTGCCCTTCTCTAGAGCCAGGGTGCCTAGGCGTCGCATGGTGATGTCATGACAACTATAAACAGAATTTATTCTTTTTCTTTCGTTTTTGTATTTTTTATTCGAATTTACTTCTTTTTTTTCTCCGGTATGTTGCTCCATCATCTTCTATCCTACACCTAAATAGTTGAAGGGGCCAAATTGCATACCATTCTTGTCAAGACTTTGGAGCAGGGTTACTAGGAAACTCTTATTAACCTGCGTTCAGCACATCAAGTACTATCATTTCGAATCGTGGTACGAGAACAAAATACCATGTTCATCCTACTATAGGTAGCATTCCTTATACCCGATTTTGTTCCTACTTGTGTATCCCTAGTATGTCTATGCATGAAGATCTAGTATACGAATTACATGTGGAGGATTGCATGTCACTGTGGCAGTGTGCAATTGTTGAGAATAGGTTCTTTTGGCTTAGTCTCACGAATGATGTAGCTCGTGTTTTTTCCGATCGCACATGTCAGACTACTAAATATAAGAAGCTAAACACAGGATTGTACCCCTAGGGATCTTGACTCAATTTTTGGTGTAGCGGACAGTTTTATTAAAATAAAATGGCACATCTTATTCCAAGCAAAAAAACTGATGATGCATCACACATTGCATCTATTTTCTTTAGCGAGGTGGTCTACCTTTGCCCAACTTTTCCTATAGTTTCTTATAGAGATTTTGAATCCATGAGCTTTATTGAAAAACTCTCTTGAAGAAACTAAACATCAAATTTAAGTTCTCCACTGCTTATCATCCCCAGACTGATGCCCAAGCCAAGGTAGTTAACAAGAGTCTAGGTAATTTATTGTGATGTCCTGTGGGAGACCATGTGTCTAGTTGGGAGGGTCTTATCAATGATTGATTTTGCATATAATAGCTCAATTAATTCTTTTCTAAATTGACATTGGCAGCATAGGAAGCCTATTGATTTGGTTCCTCTTGGGACAAGAATCTTAAAAAACAATAGAATAATCCACTGGTGAGCAGGCTTCTTACGAAGGAGCAGGCGAAATGGACGTAGATGCAGGCGAAAAGGAGGGTGATGGAGAAGGAATAATTCCTTTGTACGCGAGAAAATCTTGGTTAAGGAGCACAATTTTCTTTTCATTGGATTATAGATTTCGCTTGCGTATAGAGCTAGTGAGTCTGCAGTCTTTTGTCAATCAAATATAAGATTTGAATGCTAAGATTAGATGAGAAATTAATTTATGCAATGAAAATTATAAGTTTGTTGTAGATGTCCATCGCAAATACTAAGAGTTCAATGAGAACAATCAGGTGATACTTCGTCATCGTGTCGAGAGGTTACCTCCTGGCACATGGAAAAAGGTGCATGCAAAGAGGACGGGTCCATTTAGAGTAAAAACAAAGGTTAGTGCTAATGCATATAGGTTACATCTTCCTAGTTATATGGGTATTGGACCTGTATTCAATGTTGCAGACCTCACTCCGTATTATGGCCCTTCTGATGAGTATATCCTATATTCTACTTATTATCCCTCCACTAACCCTGTCGAGCCTATACTTGTTCCTATATTGCTTGTTCCGCCTACACCTCTTATGTTTTCACATTATACAACATGAAGTATTGCGGATGTGTGGAGTAGGTTGTTTCGACTAGGCAAGGCAATTATCAACAATTTTTGGTTAAGTGGCAATGCAAGCATGCAAGTGATTACACATGGATTAGGAGAGGAGTTTCTTCCCCTTGGTCCCACACTCTTCGAAGTTCGAGCATTACGAGAACTTTATTTTGCCATATATGCAATATTTCCTAGTCGAAAGATATGATAGGGATCAGCCCACATGACACACTCATCATGGAGGATTTTCAGTTGATTGATTGATCTATTTATGAAGCAATCATCGTGGAGGATTTTTCAAATAATTGATTTATCTATTTATGGATTTAGAAGTTTTGTTCCCTATGAATATCTGAGTAATCCTACAGATTCATTGCATCATATTATTGAAAGATTTTAAGTACTCTGAATTATCTTTGTCTGCAGGCGTGAGTAATTGACCCCACTGAATTTTTATTTTGTATTAATATATGTACAAATTTGTAAATTTTTGGCACAACGTATTAAATGAACCACTAAAATTTTAAAATTTTATGATATATGAGGCCAAATTACAATTTTGTAACTTTCTCTCGAGTCTCAATTCACATGTAACTCCTAACTAACCTAGAATGTACAAAATTGTCTTTTGCATGTGAAGAATCATGTCCTAGTAATAGTGAAAACTATAAAAAGATCCTAATTCAATCAAAAAGTACAAAACTGTCCAAAAAATTGGGTCGAGGGAGCCAAATTGTTCGTCTGTGACTGATCCCACTGACCAAATTTCTTGGCTTCGTCATTGTCTGCGGGGTGACCCCAAAACACTCTACAGGATACGGGATGGCTGATTCTGCAGGGATATGCATTATTTTCTGTTCTTCTTTATTTTCTTGTCTCAATATTATTGTCCTACATCACTTGTGATTCATAAAGGAGTACCTTAGGTTAGATACAACATTCTCCAGGAGACATTAGATTTTTTATACGATGTTTGTTTAGACAAGAGAAGCAGTAAAATTACCTCAAATTCACAACATTAGCAAGATATAGGTGAGTATTATGCTGAAGCAAAGCAAAAACATCATCGGCCATCCCAATATAGGTGCAGTGCCTTACAATGTCCAGCAGATCTACAACAATGCAGATGACCAGTAGAAAGCGCTAATTATTAAATTCAATATGATATATATTTTGAACAGTGATGAATTGGTTCAAAACATACCAGAATGGCAGTGACACTCGATATCCTTAATAAGCTCCTGAATGCTAGTAAGATCTGCAGTTTCCTTTGGGTTCCTTCTTTGTCTGACGGAAGACCTGCCACTAGATATGTAAGTAACAAATTTTTAAGAAAATTAACATCCATACAACTTATTCATGACTACACTACCACTATTATTGGACTCATATTTTCACCCCAAAAAAATATAATTAAATTAAGAGGTAAACAGGGCATGTATTAACCTTGTTCTCTACAATAATTTCAAGTCCTAATGATTTCAATTGCTATTAGATTTATACTTTGGAAAATATATTAGATTAGGGTGTTTTAGTACAAGTTTCTTTACTAAATATATTATATTAGTGTCTTTGATTACTATAAGATTTTTTTTAGATATTTAAATACACAGTTAAATTGGTGACTCGTGTGGGAAAATATGTATTTATAAAAATATTATATATATATAGATACTTAAAAACATTGGACTCTATTAGGAGTCTTAGAACGTTTAAACTTTTGTATTACTATAAATTACTTTGATTGGATAGGGGTAGGATTCTTTGATCACATAAGAAAATGAGTATTTTAATTAATTCTGAAGTATTTAGTGATTTAAAAATATTTGGCTCTAAGGTGGGAATTTTATTTGTTTCAGCTTTTACACATTACATAGATACGTACATGACCAACTACGAAAGTAAAATTTTGGCATTCTACTAACTCACAGTAGTACAGGTGGTATGGTTTCCTTTCTCACAAATTCTATTTATCTCATGGCGATGTTATTATGTGAAGTTAATTCTTTATAATTGACTCATTTAAAACATTCAAGTTCTTATAAATAGCCTAAGATGAAACCACGTGAGTTGTTTAAAATAAAGATATCGGATCGGTTAATCTGTTTGTTTTCATAATCGAAAAACTATCAACGATAAAAGTAACAATTTTTCATTTAGTAAAAAAGTAAAACCATAATCATATTATGAAACTTTTTTTGTCACAGATATTGTGTCTGCCCCGACGGCTAATATAAATAAAGGAATGATTGTTTGCAAGATATATATACACACACACACACAAAGGAATGATTGTTTGCAAGATATATATATATACACACACACACACACACACACACACACGAAGGGTAAATGTGTCATTTAACACCTTGCATTAACGGTGTTAACACTAAAGTGTGAGTTTGCAAATTTTTTAGACCATTGGTGATTAAGTGGCGGTTTTTTAACCACAAGTGGTGATTCATAAAAGCGTGTAAATCACAGGTGTTAAAATGCATTTTACCAAATACTTTAATGTGATGTGAGCATCCAGTACTAATTTAGGATATTGAAATTTGTGTATTTATAGATACAACACAATACAAATAAATATTTCAGTACACTAAATTAATTTAGAGTATCAGACAACGTTTGGAACTTAGTACCACTACGTGATTTGCAAGGTCAACAAGAAGGAACGAACCAGGACCAAGGGGGAAAAGAGCACACAATAATTGGGAAAATCGCCACATCAAACTAATTGGTCTCTGTTTGAATAGTAGATAATCCTTCCTTATGGATACTATGAATCAAATTCTCAAAGATCTTATTTCCTAGAGGATGCTATCCAGAACTAGTAACTTTAATGTCCAGCGTAGTAGATAATTCAGCTTATAGTAGGTCAACTTGTTACGGATCTCAATTTCCTGCAGGACTCAATCCAGGACTAGTAGCTTTAGTTTCCTGCATGGTAGTTAAAACCCTCTGGATCCTATAAGTCAAATAGTTAAAGATCTCAATTTCCTAGAGGACCCAGTCCAGAACTAGTAGATTTATTGTCCTGACATCTAATCCATAAGATGATGGTTTTCAACTCTGTTCAGCTGCAATTTGATCCTTTATAAATTACGAGCGATTATTTTCATATAAAAGGAGTGGAGTAAATAAATAAAGGGAAAAAGTTGAGCAACTCAGAAAAGTACAATCAATTAAGCCGTTACAAAGAAGTTTTGAGGAATGAAAAAACACCCAGAGAAGAACAATGTAATGACACTCGACCCAAGTGGACCCATTTTTCTCATTATCCAATTACAGATAGATAACAATATAACAACAAAGAAGATAATATAATAGTTTATATCTGAAGTAAATAATTATATCACCATTGAAAAATGAATAACGTACAGCAAAAATGAATTAAAAGGTAAACAACTTTATTTCAGAGGGTTTCCAGCTATCAAATATGCACTAATTACATTCATCAATAAGAGTGTCTGCAAGTGCATCAGTTTGAGCTGTCACGATAAATGATAAAACAAGGGAAAAGTAGGGATCCTACCTAACAGAGGCCAAGGCATTATTCCTTTCAAGATGAATAGGAGGTTTAACTTGCAAGTAGGCGTGCAGCCTTCCAGCAGGATCCTGTGAATCTGTTCGCACTATTTTATGCACTGGAACTTTTGGCAGTTTTGAGCCTGTAATGATAAGAAAACAAAACCAAATCTTGAATTGTCGATCCAATAACATTCGGTCCAGCCAACGAAAGAAAGAAATTAAAACGTTGCATACCTGAGACTGAGGGCGAGGGATCAAGAGGGAAATCTTTGCTTGCAGCCATAGGACTAGATGGAGAGGGATCTACTGTCTGTCGCAGACAAAGAATTTCGCCAAACAAAGATAAACAAGGTACGAAGGGTTAAAAAAATCAGAAATGAATAAAATAGCATGATGCCAGCCAACACACAAATCATCACAGCTCTTTTGTCAAACAGATAGATCAACTCTTAAGTAATTACTAGATTGCTACATAATCTGCTCAAAAAACAATTCATAAAATTCGCCTTAATCTTATCAGCTAATTATATCAGATAATTAGCGAGAAATGCCTCCATGCCAAAGAGCTTAGACTGGTGCTCCAATGCATATTATTAGGCAAGTTACATGTGTCAGGCATTTTGAAAAAAAATTATTTCGATTCCTAATAACATCGGCTACATTTAGATGACATATCTGAAACTATTAAAACCTAGAACTGAAAACGGGTTGCCATCTCCTGTTCCTCAAATCTTGTCCAGAAAAAACACTCTTTACAATTTCAATTTCGGTTTGTTTTTTTAGTCATTGCATTTTAAGGGCAACACGGGACAAAGAAACAGAAAGCAAGGTGTGCAAAATGTTTCGGATAGCAAGTGTCCATGTTGTCTAATGCGTGCAAAAGTTCTTAGTACCATTATCTAATAAGATAAACAAACCTGCTGATTCTCAGCCACCAGCGGCTGGGAAGGAAACAGACTCCAACCTCAAACATAGTTTCTTAAAATTGAGGTCAGATGGGGAACTCTCAATGACCGAGGAAGAGGCATGTACCCATCCTTGGAGTTCATAGCAGGCACTCAACTGAACGTACAGGATTGCTGACAAGTACACAAAAACCTGGGAAATAATTTATTTCTAACTTATTTTTGCAAAAAAAAAAAAAAGTCATTTGATTTCCAAGAAGGAAAATAGACATTTGATTTCCCCTGCTTAGTAAAAATGTTTTAAGAAAAATATAAGTTCATGCAGTGTTGACAGTAGATTATTTAATTTATACTACATTCCTCATTGCACCCAAACAGTGTTATTAAAAGCATGAGGCGCACAGGTCTCCCTGCAGCCTAGGCACAAGGTGCGAGGCAGGGAGCACGCCTTATCGAAGTGAGGCGCACGCCTGCACATACTCAAAAAGTACATAAATATGTATAACCATATCTAAATTTATTATTCAAACTCTTAAACAATGACAACGTATGAAAAAGGTAATCATGAACAAAAAAGTATCAACTAAGTTGTCACTTACCTCATCAAGTAGATAATTCAACAAAAACAATTCAGTTAATAATAATGTATTCCGGGTATAAATTAGGGAGACAATTACCTTAACTAAATCATAATTAGTGATAATTAACTCTCGGATTTGTCCATATCAAGAAATTTGAAATTGCTCCACGCAGGCCCCACCCGGGAGGCCACCAAGGCACTCGTATTGTCATGTAAAGTTCAGAAAACTCAACATGCTTATTGACATCCCTCAACATCCATCATGGTTGCCCAAGAAGAAGCCAAAGAAAAGCATGGTTATTTCCACCCAAGCAGGCCAAAAATGGCTAAGTATGGGGAACCGACAAGAAAATGGATGGAGAACCTCATTAGGTGAGCTATTATGAGGAGGTGCCTTGTGTCACCACATGGTGCACACCTCACGCTCCCACAAGCAACCAAGAGAATGAAGAAAAGGAAGGCCAAACAAGCAAGGCGTGAAGGTATGCAACCAAGCAACCAAGGAAGCAAAACAAAGCAAGAAAGCAACCCACCATGAGGTGGGAGGCCACCCTAGAGTCGGCCCCAAGGGGGCTTCCCCTCATGGTAGGGTTGCCCAAATGCTCTCTCATCATGTCTCACTTCCAACACTTAGCCAAAATCAAGAAAGCATGCAAGGAGGGATCAAAATGAGAAGAAATTAAGGAAGAGACCACCATGAGGTGAGAGCACACCCTAGGGTCGGCCCCAAGGGGGGGTCCCCTCGTGGTGAGGGCTACCCACACATCCTATCAACGTGCCTCACTTCCAATACTTAGCCAAATTCAAGAAAGTATGGATCAAAATGGGGAGAAGTTAAGGAAGGAACCACCATGAGGTGGGGGCACACCATAGGGTCGGCCCCAAGGGGTGTTCCCCCTCGTGGTGGAGCTGCTCTAGTGATCTCTTATCACATCTCATGCTCAACACTTGGTCAAATTCAAGAAAAGCTATACAAAGAAACATCAAAGTGGGAATGAACCAAGGAGATACCACCGTGTAGGGTCGGCCCCAAGGGGGCTCCCCCTCATGGTGGGGCTGCCTATGTACTCTTTCACCATGTCTCACTCTCAACACTTAAACCAAATCAAAGGATGCTATGCAAAAGAAGACCAAAACATGGGGAAGCAAGAGAAAGGCCACCATGAGGTGGAGAGCCACCCTAGGGTCGGCCCCAAGTGTGGAGGTCAGCCCCAAGGGGGCTCCCCCTCATGGGAGGCTCCTTCACTCACCAATAGTTTCAACACTTAGCCAAAATTTCTAAGGCGTTCCGACTAAGGAGATCTCAAGAAAAGGGGCACGGCAAAGGCTCTACATGAAGGCAAAAGAGAAGAAGAAAGGAAGATTCACTTCCTAAATGTAGGCCCGAAGAGAGCAAGTAGGCCCGAAGTTTGAGCAACAACTCAAGCTTTCAAGCAATCAATTGGCACCATGAGCACAAGGTGCATGCCAAAGCTTCAAGGGTGATGCTCCTTGTAAAAATGATGATGTCATAGGAAACGTTACCAATAGAGCGATGACGTCATACCGAGAAGACTGATCCTTTCTGACTGTCTCTAATCGAGTCGATATGAAGGAATGTTGTCAGAGATAGATACTCCAGGAAGATCTATTACCTCTCTAGCCTTCGGCAGAGGGTTAAAGAGGTCGTCTGGAAGTGGGATTCAGTGAGAGTTTTGGACTGACGGATGGAGACGCAAGGCAAAACAGACTCCGGAAAGGCAATATTCACATTTAGAATTGATATTGTAGTCAAAGTTTATTAGTGACATAGGACATGTGCACGGCACATGGGGGCACCCCCATGAAGACTATAAATACCCCACAAATTCTCATTTGGAAGCAAGGTTAAAAACTTGAGAAACTTGGAGAACGTAAGGGCTTTTCTCTCTAGAACCCACTTTCTCTTTCTAGAAATCACAAGGACCAAGTTGCTAGCACCAAGAGGCCTTCCTTGTTGGTTTTTGTTGGCTAGGTTCCATAGTCTCCATAAGTCCAAGGACCCTTGCCAAGGACTTACCCCAACGGAGCCAAGTCCCCCAATCACATCCTCCCCCACAAACACATACATCACGGCCCTAACACAAGGGTTTTGGCTATATTGCCTTGAAGAGTTTACCTACGATCTTTCCCCTCATCCAACACTCCATCAATCTTGCATGCCTTCGTGGAATTCTCGCCTCACCCAGATCAATCAACAAACCTGACCACAACGGGAAGTGTAATAGTATAGGGAATCATTGGATTTGTAAACCTCATCAAAGAGATCAATGATTAATGAAATGTCATTTGTTAGTTAATTTTGTTATCCAACTGTGCTTTACATTTTCTAGTCCTACAAATAATAATACTAACTTTATTACAACCTGAATAATATAATTAATTAATTTACAATAAAAAATAAAACTTGACTAAATGTAACTATTAAGAGTCTTGTTAAAACCTAAATAAAAGTATAATTTTAATTCAAAGAAAATAATTCCAAACTATAGTTATTAACTACATATCTTTGTCTTCATTTGTTTTTGTTGAGTTCAAAGTGGGTATAACGTCTTTAGATCATAATAGGTTACAAAAATGGATAACGACATTCATGTGGGCTAAATTTCAAAGAGACTATAGTTATTAACTACATATCTTTGTCTTCATTTGTTTTTGTTGAGTTCAAAGTGGGTATAACGTCTTTAGATCATAATAGGTTACAAAAATGGATAACGACATTCATGTGGGCTAAATTTCAAAGAGGCGAGCGCCTCATGTGCCTCAGGTCGACCTAAAACTGCGCCCAACGCGCCTTTAACAACTATGCACCCGAAACAACTGTAGTCAATTTAGAATGAATGGTAATATTTATGCCTGGACTAGTGGAATGATAAGACTCCAAAACCGGGAGATTCCTAAAGAAATGAAAATCTTAAGAAAATGAGTTGAGTTCCCATCACGCTTTATGATTCATTTAGTTAGAAATGGGAATATCATGAAGTTAAAAAAGACAATACACAATTAAAAGCAAGAGAAAAGTGGTTATCAACCAACCAAGAATCCTCCCAGAATCAAATCCGATGACTATCTCCAACCCCATATCTCAAATGTCGAATAAATGAAGTATAACCTTAAGAGATGAATTTTCAAAGACTAGAATAAGTAACATAAATCCCGAACCTCAGGAGACCCTCAGGGGGTGTTGGATAGGATGGCATTAGGTTGGTTAGCCCGACGGAAAACGATGCTAGGGTACAGGTAAGTCTAAGTCTATTGAGAGTGGTACTAAGAAGAAAAGGTGGAGTAAAGAGTTGCACAGTCAATAGTGAATTATGGGGAAGTTGAGGAAAGAAAGGCGGCATTATAAAATATTCCTTATGAAGATTGTAAGTTGGAACGCGCAAGGTCTAGGGAATAGGTGTAAGTGGAGGTTGATTAGGGAGCTAATTTCTAAGGCTACCCCAGATGTCGTTTAAGACTATTCTAAAGTATTAAGGACTTTATATAAGTTATGTTACACGGATTCTTCACTTTGTCTTGGAGTACTCGTGACCGACACTCGACACTCAGACAAGGGTAAGGGTGCTGGACACTTTATTTAAGTGTTAAAAAATTGGAAAAAATAAGGAGTATCCGGGTCGGACTCTTTAAAGTATCCATGTCCAACCGAACACTCTATCCGAGTTCATGTAATTTAGCATATAAGACCCCAATAACATAACTAGTCTCTTGCTAAGATACAGTGGCAATGACTTCAGCAATTTAATTGCATACAAATCCAGCAAACAATATTCGGTACTGAATATTCTTCCTTCTCTAGAAATTCCTGCGCACATTCTTCCATAATCCAGTAAATGAACATTTTCTAATTCTCACCAAATTCAACCTGAATCCTATAACCCTACTCCAATCTCATTAAACAATAATCTTGAAGCTTTCCTCAAGTCTAAACCACAACAAACAACCAGTGACGGCTATATAAAGAGTTTCCTAAAAATGTGCCCGTCTTACATCAGTTCAATATCAAAGCTAAGGATATCCTTACCACCAGGGTTACTAATTCGGAGCTTATTCTAAGCTTGAAGGAATGAATGTTTGTGAATTGTAAAACAATGAAAGGAGATTTTGGTTTGAGAATGGGTGCTTTAGACAGAAAGGAATGTGAAAGTATCCTATGAACCCATTATGCAAGTATATAGTATCATTTTTTACCTCAAATCGATGGCTATATAGGATTTTAGAGCAGCAGAATCCTCAAATGTCAATAGAAATTCGAGGGATGTGTTTGATTAAGTTTTTCTTGTTTTCCACTTAGTATTTTGTTGGATGGTTCTTTCTCTTCCCTCTTTGTATTCTCTCTTCTTTCTAATAAATTTCTAAATTTAGAAAAAGAAAAGAAAGTCTCAATATTTCTTCTGTGTGCATATCCTGAGTAAGAGTCCATGAAGCATGGGAAAAGTAGATACACCCTTTCTGTTTTCATTTTATGGTCTTACATATATTAATTACTATAAGTCCAGTACTGCAAATATGAAACAGGTAAAAATTGATATTTCTAGGAGGTCTCTCTCATAATATGGGACCCATTTACTCTTCATATGAGAGGGACCTTGTGGAACTATTACTTTTGCTTGTGGAAATATCAATTCCCTATATTTAA
The DNA here is from genome assembly GCA_034770075.1 of Aralia elata. NCBI lineage: Eukaryota > Viridiplantae > Streptophyta > Magnoliopsida > Apiales > Araliaceae > Aralia > Aralia elata. The sequence continues at coordinate 37,359,357 of CM068380.1, read as the reverse complement.
CCTAATGAAGAAAATTATTAACACTGACAAGCATCTATTTCGAGGATAGATGCCAAATATGCTAAATATACCTGTTCTTGAAATGTCCTTGCCTCATTGGAATTTCTCAATTTTGATTCTACCACATACTGTATCTTCTCAATGATAACCTCCTGATTCAAAAGGCTTACCTGCATTTGATAGATTATAAAGCAAAGAATTTAAGTATAACCTACATCATAGAACCTGTTAAGTTATCAGTTGCTCAACAAGCTTAAATTATCAGACAAGAAGCCAAAATTGACTCAGGAAAGAATATCAACCAAGATTCGCCAGAATTAATATTTTGGGATTTATGGAGATTTTAGACATTTTATTACTAGTTGTGTTTTTTGTTTTTTTTTATAAAAGAAGAATATTTTATTGATTAGAAGAGAAAAAAAAAACAACACATGATAAGGACAAGAAGTCCTCTCAAAAGAAATTAAAGAAAACAAGAGGAAAAAAACTTAATAAGCACCGCCCACCAATCTCTTTGAAGATTGGACAAAGAAATTCCTCCAAAAGCTCCCATTGCATGAGCCCAAAGAGAATCAAAGGAAGATATTCTATCCCAAAGCAACTCAATATTTGTAGACCGATTGCAAAAAATTCTAGCATTCCTCTCAATCTAAAATTCCCACAAACTAGTTAAACAAGCACATCTCTAAAGAAACCTCCTATCACTCCTATGGCCAAAACCCCTGAATTTGCATAGAAAAAGATCTTCCACCTAAGAGGGACATATCCAACTTTCACCCATCACACTAAACAAACACCACAACAACCGCCAAGCCATCGAACAGTGAAGAAATAAATGAGAATGAGACTCACTATCCTTCAAACACATAACACACACATCTGGGGATAAATATTTGTAAGGCCTACACCTCTAACGGATGTCATTAGTGTTAAGTTGACCGGACCACATAAAAGCTTAATTTTTGAGGGAGCCTTTCCAAATATAAGAGGCTGGAGGAAAACGATGAACTGGATGATAACCCAATAAGCAAGTGAAAAAAGAACAACATGAGAAGACTCCCAAAGAATCAAAACACTAAACACGCCCATCCAAGGACCGAGAAAAAGAAGCTAAGTTAAGAAGTTGAATAAATAAAGAGAATTCCTCCATCTCCCTACCATTTAAATTACATTTATTATTTTTTTGTTATTTAGGATAGTCCAGTAGATTTAGTTATTTTGGGCTCGTTTGTGGAAGATATGTTATTAATTTGTTTTAGAAGATTTGGAAGCAATATGGATGCTAAAATTTTATGGAAGTGTGCCTTCTTTTCTATCTTGTGGGGAATTTGTTCTAGGTTGTTTAGAGAAAGCTACTTATCCTTAAAGTTGTTGAATGAGAGGGTTATTTTTCTTGCATCTCTTTGGGCTTCTGCTATGGGGGCTTTTAGAGGTATCTTTGTTACTGATTTATGTAGAGATTGGAGGGCTGCACTTTTTTAACTGCTTTCTTGTTTTTGATCTTTTAGTTTGTTGAGGGTGTCTTGTCCCCCATTTATTGTATCATTTCTTCTCTATAATAAAATTTCTTCTTTTATCAAAAAAAAAAAATATTCTCTTAGGGTTATTCTTTATAAAACTCGTTGAATTTGATATTTACTGTTTCAGTCTTTATCTATCAAACAAACAGAAGGCGGAGAATAGAGAGAAGGAGAAGGGGAAAAAAACCTAGATGCATTTCAATCACACACCTCTTGTCACCGGCATCATCGTCATCCACCTGACTTGCTTCTCCGGTTCATGATTTTAATACATGCAGAAATTAAAGGTAACTCCATTTATTGTTAATAGCCAACAGACTTATCCACTATTATTTTTTTTAGCCCAGTCCACTTTATTCCATGTAGTTCAAAGCCAACTTTTAAAATCAATTCTTCCTCTCCCTTTTTACCAATTAGCCCTTGTTCTTTATTTTACAATTAGACCCCTCTATTCTGCTATCCTATTTACTCAAATCCTAGTCTCTTAATATTTTTATAAAAAAATATAAATCTAATAGAAAGTCGGAGAAAAGGAAGTGCAACAAGTCCAGAAAAAGAAAATATATATCAGTCCAAAAAAATAAAAAAATAAGAAAGAGGGAAAAATATAAATATTTTTCTAGAAACATGGAGTTGAACATCCCAAAGTTTCGGAAGGACTGCTCAAAGTGTGACACTACTTTTCATACTATTCTTGGTTGTGGATAAAGAGTATGTAAAATTATTATAGAAGAGTTATGTGTTAGTAACGTCCTCCATGTGCAATTGAAAGATTGAAGCTTATTGTTGAACCGCATTTGAAGCCTTGCAATATCCCTTGGTTAGAAAATACTTGTATTTATGATTCGGAAAGATGCTTGGATCCAATCAAGATGTACTCCTATTTTGAAAATATTCGCTATGATGTTCTACCCGTGAATGTTGCTCATATAGTACTTGGTCAACGGTCAACCTTGGATTGAACATCTAGAATTGGATCATGAGATCGAAGATGATAGGCACTCTTTTTATACATGAGATCATATTATTAAATACTTCCTCACAAGTCGAGGGAGAATGTTCAACAGTTTCAGCAACTCGAAAAGATCCCAAACAAGTCACATCATGATAAAGCTGATGTTGGGGAGACAAAGAATGGGATTGAGCAAACGTATTATGGGCCTATGGCATCTCTCCAAAGTAACATGATGTTATTCTTGAAGAACCAATTACTCCATTTATTGATTTTATTATTCCTGATAGCTTACATGGTGCAAACACCTCCTTATTATCTTGGTTGGTTCCAAAGGGTCAATCCAAGTTAAAAAGATTTCGAGATTTTATCCTTTCAAGAACTCAAGTTTGGAGTTTATTAAAGTTCTTCCACAGTTTTAAACTCAATAACGAGTTTCTCTCAATCAATGGGAGAATGATGCAGAACGAAACAAGAGAACTAATGGAAAATATAAGGGGTTATTAGGAAAAAAATTATATTTTTATTTATGCGTAAATTGATTGTAATTAGATTATTCTAGTTAGGCAATACTTAATTATATATATATTAACTGTAGTAACTAGTAAGTAGATTATTTTTTATCTTTTAACTATGATAAGAATTAACGAGGAATTGGTTTTCTTATTAAGTTAGGAATAATAGTCACATAGAATTAAGGTGTCTTATGTCCTGTGTAAATTGATTTAACCCACTGTTGAGAGCTTCATATATTGATTGATTTAAGATTGGTCTTATGACATTGTGGCCTTTCGGCGTTATTATTTTTGTGCGAATTGATTGTAATTAGATTAATTTAGTTACATATCTATTAACTATAATGAGTCAGAGAAGCAGTGATGAAGCATATACGCACCACATTGCATGTCGGGTATGCCAGGTGTGCGAGCACCGGCGGTGTGCGCTTGCTGGGGTGTGTATGGAATACACATTGCACGAGGGTGGAAATTATCGTATCTCCATAACCAAACGATATGTGAGAGCAAGAGCTAGCACAACTGATGCCGGACAAGCCCGCGAAACTTGGTTGGAGTTTGGACCAATATAAGAGGCTTTTGGAAGCCCATGGAAATAGAAAATTTTAGAAATTGTGTTTAAATAATTTTATTTATGATTTTGCTATTTATCTTATTAGAATCCAATTTAGGGTAGGAAAGTTGTTTAGGAGTATTATAAATAGGGATGTACTCGAGTATTTTATAGATTTTTATAATTGATGGAAATTTGTGTGAGACAGTTCAAAAGCAAATGATGAATCTTGAATGCTAAGTTATCATGAAACTTTTAATGCTCACTGATAGTTAAATTTTACAAGGGTTGAGATAGTTCTCGAATAGTTGATTGCAAATTCTGCAAATTAGTTGGTGCAATCTCACATCAATATCATGAAGGTATTCTGTTACAAATTCTCATTCCTGAAGAATTAAGGCATTTAAGAATCCATTAAGAGAATAATTTATTATCCAACAACCCAACTAAAATTATTTTCCAGAACATCTGTTTTATTTCCAGAAAGTCGAGAATTATTAGTTTATATAGTTTAACCGCGGGAAATAGATATATTAAAAAAACGCAAGAAAAAAAGATTACCTCTCTCTTTGTTGGGTGTACATTCACATCAACATGCCCAGACGGCAGTAGAATTGACATATATATGAAAGGTTTTGATGCTTTAGGCAAGGTAGCAGCATAAACAATTTCAATAGCCCTCTTCAGAGCACCACACTCGACTAATCTATCTGAACAGGAAAGTAAGGGGGATTACTTAATAGGAGACTGATGCCATTTGTTTATCTTTAATCAGTGATTTCTGAGGATATCAATAGAATAATAAAATAAGGCAAGTCATTCCCTAGTCAAAATGAAATTCTAGAGAATAGGGATCTCTTGTCATACTTTCATAAACAATATCTATTTTAGTACAAATGTTGTCAGAGGCAACCAATTTAAGCAGAAATATATTAAAGGGAAAATGTCATTAAGATCAACCACAACTGTAACAAGATAACTGGTATTGGAGAGAGCATAAGCATTGTATATAGCTTATGTTGAACTTACTAAATGAAAGAAAAAAGAAAAGAAAATTGCAACTAGATACAAAGGGGACCTCAAACCTAATGACAAACAAAGTAAAAAGGGCACCCTTTTAAATTATGACACTAGACTTTAGTGATTCAATTGATTAATCAGTGCATGCACTCAAGGATGAAGCTGAAAGTACGATTACAGCACCGCACACCTTTCGTAGGAGCTATACTGTAACGGCTGAGAGTCTTAACTTCTTGAGACAGCTTAGAGAAGCAGTGACAAGAAGTTGAACCCATATCCATGTTGAGAGAATGCAGGTAAAACAATTGCATTATAATTTATGAGTAGATCTAAAGGTTCTTGGAGTAATTTTAATCTCATGCACAAGATAATTTTTATCTGCTGGCAAGTAAGCAGTTGTCAGACAACAAAGCAGCCATCAAAGAATAGGTTGGGACTGTTCAACCCCACAAAAGGTAATCACCATTTCTATTTGGAATTGAGGTGTTTACCTGACTAGAATTAATCAACACACTTTGTAAGAATACTTTGTATATTGGAGAGAGGAATCAACTGCCTAACAATGCTAGTGAGGTTAACATGATGTAATTGTTATTACAAAAAAAATAACCATAGTATTAATATTTCTAAGGAAGTAGCAAACAGTTATATCGTGCCTGCCTTGTTTTCAATGAACAACCCAAGTTAACAGTTATTAATGATTAGGAAGTGCAAATCCTACTCTCAGCATCTGGTAAATGAAAAGAACCAGTAGCAAAAACACTTTGCTTTACTACCCACCCATAATAGTCACATCATATGACGGAGCTCAAACATATAACTGACAACAATCTCCTTAATGAATTAAGAAAAACTAAATAGTCTATTATAAGTCGAGTAGAATGCAGACTTTACATACCATTGATAAAAAGTACCATGGTTATCTTCTTTGCAATGTGATTTGAATCTGAAATGAGACCACTCATTTTGAAAACTGAACTAGATGGATCATCATCAGAAGCTTCTATTGCCATCAGATTGTGAGCAACAGACACCCCATAAACAGATCTGATCACATCAAGCCTTGAGGATGCAGCTATTGAGTGAACATCTGCTCTAGCTGCTCCATGCTGAACAGAGTTAAACGATAATGAAAAATAAAATGTCATCTTGTTTTCTATAGAACAGGACACGTGCTAATCAAATTTAATAATTTTTTCCAAAATAAAAAATATTTATTGAACAGGACAAGTAATATTCCAGGAACAGTATACAAGAACCAACCTTTCTGCAAGAAAAGCTCACATTCATGTGATGAATGGCAAACCGACTTAGCAGGTCTACGATTTTTGGATAATCATCACCAGAGTTCTGTAGTGTTTTCCTTCGGGCAGTCATGTTGTAAAATAAATTCTCAATCTGAGAAAAATGAAATACACATGACAACAAAACGGAAATGGGTCAGAAATTGTTTAATATGCATAATAACATCTTTTAAAAAGTTCCTAGATTAAGCAATGAATTTCTAGAGTTTACCCACCTAATCATGTATTGGGTACTTTCATACGAATTATACATCTTGTTTGGGATAAAGTTTAATTCATGAAAGCTATTCCAAGTTTCCAACTAATTCTAGAACTGCACAACATTCCTCCCTTTCTCCACATGCTTTTTTATTCACTCTCAACTTAGTGTAAAATTTCTACTTACATTCTCGAATATTATTGAAACAATTCCCTGTATTATGCAAATGCACAACTCCTAAAATAATCACCATCAAGGAAACAACAAAGACCAATATGTACCATTATTTGAGTCCCCTTTACTGCAGCACATGCTTTGGGTTCATGCTCCATGATACCATCTCTGTATGATACCCTAACCAATAAAATTAAAACATCATTCATAACCATAAATCAATTTTAAACACTACATCTATCATACAAAAAAAAATTATATCAAGAGGCACTACATTTGGCTACCATAACAATCTCAAAAAAACAATTGTAATGGTTGTGAAAATATTCTATAAATAAAAAACATCTCCCCTACTTAACTTGAAGTGCACATACCTGTAACCATGCAATTGACCTTTGGTAATGGTGGTAACTGTCACATGACCTACATAGGTCATGCTGGCCAATGCCTCCCCTCTGAAACCCAGTGACTTAATTGACTGTAAATCTTCAAATGCAGACAGTTTTGATGTTGTGTGCCTCTCACACAGAATCGGTAAATCTTCATACTATACACAATCAACAATAGCAAAAAATAAAATAAAATCACCTTTGTGTGGACATACATATGTAGCAACATAGAATACAAATACAAAACAATACCTCACTGCAATTTAGCAAAAAAGAAAAAAAATTACTAATATAAAGTGACACACACCGAAATGCGTTGAGACGCAGCAGTTGACTGGACATCTAGGGGTAAAGCATTGTTTCGGTGCGGGCCGCGAGAGTGGTACCAAATCGAGGCAAACTCAGAATACTAGATATGACCTCAAAATAATAGGGGTCAAGGTCGGCCAGTGAGACGATGATGCAAATATATATACACACAAAAATATTCTTCATCCCAAGCAAGATCACTATATGCTTCATTCTGGCTCTTTAGCAAAACCTATGTTATCACTTTGCCCTGAAGTACCCTTATCCTACACTCAACACTCGTATAAGGGTGTAGATGTTGGACACTTCAAAGTACCGGAGTTCGACCGAACACTCCATTTGAGTTAATGTAACTTATTACTTAGGCAGAAACTGAAGCACTACCGTTTTACCACAAATCAATTCATGCACGCACCATTAAATGGAGGGTGTCATCAGTTGTGCATTTGAAGAGAATGATATACATACATTATAAGTCTTTTTCACCATAACACACATTTGTATTCACATATTGACATACATAAGGATAATTCTTTTTAGATTAAAGAAAAAGTTTTTGTTAAAGATGAAAAGTGAAATTACAATTTAGAAAGAAAAAAGGTAATTATATAGATTCACGAGCTTAAATTCAGAGTAAAAGGAAAATTTGTACCTGGTAAAAGCTACAACACATTTATCATATTCTTATTTGAATATAAATAAATGCATATATCTCATCAAAATTTGAAACATCAGCTAATCAGTCATATCCTGTGGCATTGAAAATATAATTCTATATTGGTTATTGTTTAGTCCTACTTACATGGTTGCCAAAAGCACGTTACAGTACTATCTAGACTAGATCTTTTTAAAAATGGGAGCGTATGGATTGATTCGGATTAATATGGAAATTTTACCTCACACCCATTCTATATTCCCCCCATGGTTGGTGATAGTAGGCACAAAAAAATAATCTATACATCTTCAACATCCCCTGACCAACATAATAAACTATTCCTCCGTATTTCATATGGGTTTCATACTTATAGGAATTGGTTCTATAATGATATGGGACTCAATGGAGCCATTATACAAAAAATATCTCATGGATTTCTTGGTGCTGGGCATTATGTATAGGCAGGAAAGAGTTTGTGTCTGTATATCAGCATGTGTATACATACATGCACTTAGCTAAAGTCAATTTCATATACATCTACATAAACTGAGAGCATCCAATTTCAGTCATTGCTACACATATATCTACACAAATAAATAATAAAAATGTTATCTCATTATACCTACATATTCACAATTATACATACATATCCAACCTCCGTATCGAAATGAGCATTTTTTTTATGTATGCCAAAACGAGAATCTCCTTTATAATATGTCTATTTTTTTAGTATTTAAAAGATGGACTTCATCTCGGGACAGAGGGAGTATAAAGGAATGGAGTTTGGAGCGGTTCACTTACTCGGATGCCGTGACCGTCGTCGGAGACTTGGATGAGTTTCAGCCCGCCGTCCTTTACAACAACGTTTATTGAAGTGGAGTCGGCATCGAGGCTATTCTCAACGAGCTCCTTGATGGCGGAGACTGGCCGTTGAATGACCTCTCCGGCGGCGATTCGATTGACCACCGACTCATCTAAGCGGTGAATCTTCGGTGGCTCTTTTACTACAACTGCTTCTGCGTTCTCTTCTTCTATTTCCATTTGGGTTGATTGTTCAGGGGTGTGTTTGGATGTATATTGTATTGGAATTCCAATAGGGCCCGTTTGGGAACCCAATTCGATAACTTGTATCCCGTAAAAAATTATCATTTTCCTATTTAAATAAATAAATGGTTAGATTATTATTATTATATATATCTATCTAACAAGACATAACTCATCTTGAATTTTCCGCTCACCCTAATAAACTATCAGAACCGTCCAAAGTTTGGAATAAATCTCACCGTCCATTATATCTTCTTTAACTTCAAAGGAAAAAAAATTGCTCTCTCTCAGATCCTCCACCGTTCTTCCTCCTCCTGAACTCGCCCCTCTGCCTCCTCCATTCTCTAGCACCGGCAATCTCTCCTCCCCCTCCCCCTTCGTACGTAGTGTCGGAGGCACGGGTAGTACGGCTAGTATATATATATATATATATATATATATATATATATATATATATATATATATATATATATATGACATAAATGTTTTTTATGACTTTTCTTTTACTTTATTGTGATATTCATGCATGCATGTATATATATCAAATTATAATAATATTCATTGAATTTGAACAATTATTATTATAATTATGTAATTTGTATTTGAGAATTATAAGTTGATGTCCAAATTACCCTTGAAATGACCAACCAAATTAATTTGGATAAGATTTCCTTTTGACTTGTTATATACTTGTATTGATACGTAAATGCATATACATCGTTAAAATTTGAAACATCAGTCAATCAAGCATTAAAAATATGATTCTATATTGGTTTTTTATTGTTTTCGCTATTAAATCGTGGATTATATTCCTACTTACATGGTTGCCAGACACGTGAAAAAACACATTACAATACTAATATACTTCTAGACTAAACCTTATTAAAAATGAGAGCATTTGGATTGATTCGGATTAATATGGAAATATTACCCCACACCCATACTATATTTTCTCTATGGTTTGTTGGTCATATAGGTACAAACAAACAATGTACACATCTTCAACATCTCCTAATGAACATAATAACTTAATCCTCTGTATTCCATATATGTTTCATACTTATAGGAATTAATTTTATAATCGATATGGGACTAACCGGCATGATTATACAAAAAATCTCACTTGGATTTCTTGATGCTGGGCTAACTGACCAAATTCACTGTGAAGGGGATAATTGGCAAAAGAAAAAAACAAAAACAAAAACCGTACCTTCTGTAAAGTTGCTGCAAAGTATCTGTAAAAGCCGAAAACCTCGACAATTGCTCTCTGATTTGTAGAGGCGATAATTGAAGGTATGGCTATCTGATTTGATCAATTTTGAATCAATTTCTTTTTTATACTCTTGTGAGTTATGATTCTCGATTTTTGCCTCTTCCTCCTCCGGATTTGCCCACGTTGTCGTCTCCGACACTCTCTCACGCGACCTACAACAGGGCCTTTAGTTGGACGGAATCGTTTTAGGATGGAATGAAATGATGGTTGGAATCGAAATCAGATCATAATAAAATTGAAATCGAACACTTCATTCATTCGTTTGGTACGTTACTTAAAAGTTACTCCCTCCGTCTAATTTACTTGTCCTAGTTTGAAAATACACGCCTATTAAGAAAAAAAAAGTTATCTCCAAATTACCCATTTTAAATACTCTATTATCATCTTGTTTGTTTGAATTAATCTCGTAAACTTTATTTCTCTTTATAAGAGTAATAAAATAAAGGAGTTATGAGGAAAAAAGAGTGTGGTTGTGCTTTCAATGTCAAAATTATCAATGTTACTTTTTTCAATGTATGTCATGTTATTTTCAATAAAAAATAGTTATAAAGTTAAATGAGAGTAGTATTAAAAAAATAAGGCTAAAATAGTATTAAAATAAACAGAGGACAAATAGATTTGGACAAATCAAAAAGAAAATTAGGACACTAAACTGGAGGGAGTATATCGAAATAGAATGTAATGACCATAATATCTCTAACTAGCTAGCTAACTAGCTAACTAACTAATTATATATATATATATATATATATATATATAATTAGCCAAAATAAGTATAATGTATAAATTCAAAATCTGCACGTATTTCCTAATTATATGACAGGAGGGCAATAATGTTAATTCACAACGAGGTGAGGGTGTCAAAGCCAAGATTCCCAGAGCCCGAGATGATTACTTGGAGCCCACACATGAGGTACTAAAATGAAAAAAAAAGAAGAAAAAGGGGTCAGCCAGTGCGCACAGGGGTAGACTTTCTCCACTTTTATCCCTTATTCTGAATCCGAACATAGTCGATTTATATACCATTGTGTAGGTCTCAAAAAGAGTTTTCCGGATTGGGGGTAACATGCCTTCTAATTCTTCCCGGTTTGAAAGTTATGGACGATTTAATGCACGAAACGAAAGATCAGACCAGGTAGGACCCACATGCAGACTGGTGCATCCATGCCTGCGCCAGCCTTAGCCTGGCTATATAAGGCTTGTTTTGGCCATTTTGCATGTGAAAGAGGAAAACAATAGAGAGAAAAAGTGTGAGAAAGAAGAAAAAAGTGATGGTAGTGATGGTGATAGTGGTGCTGGTGGTAGAGATTTTGGTAATTATGATAGTGAAACACCGAATGGTTTGTCATAGATGTCGACGCCGATTTTTCTCGCCTCTTCCGATTTCTCTTTTTTCGATTTTTAGCCTTTGATTGAATGATTTTTTGGGAAAAGGTCGGCATTGATGTCGACGGGTTTTTGAAAGATCGTTTTTTATGATGAGCCAATTGACCAGAGTCGCCAGTTGGTATATTTGAAATGGATGTACCAACTCATCCGAGTTTTCATTTTTTATAAATCGCTGGCTCATATGTGACTCCGAATTAATTGGTCTGCGTATCGAGATTCATAGAGTTCGGGGGCTTGCTTAAGTGAGGGGAAGGTGTTAGGCACCCCTCGACTTCCGTGAAACACGGTTACCACAATCTTGATACTTTCCTATCCCTTAATTCATGAAATGTGTGCGTGTGTGTGTGTACCTAATGAACTGTTGTGGTGAGTTTGTATAAAAGAATCATTTGGATTTTAGGGAAAGTCGTGCTTTAATTTGAGAACACTTCGGAATGTCTTTTCGGCATACACGAGAAAGCTTTATGAAAAAGGTTTGATTTTAATTGTCAAGACTAGGAGATTCTCATAAGGTGTCGTTTTGGCAAAAATAAGAGTTTATTAAACCTTAGCCAAAATAGGAATCGAGATTTGTACGTTGCTTTCATAAATGATGGGCAATTTCTAGGATCTCTTTCGCCCTATATATCAAGGTTTAATAAAACGTTTAGTTCTTTTTATAAAGCCATTTTTGGTGACATTTGAAAACAACTTCTCTTTAGCTTTCTCGTAGAATAGGAATCGACTTTCGTTAGCATTTCCAATTTTTAGCTTCGTGACGCTAATATCCTACTTTGATTGATTTTAGAAAAATCTTTATTGTTTTGGCCTTGAAATCTTTTGTTTGGTGTTGCAAATCAAATTAAATATCAAAACGCGTAGGGGCTATTTATAGGCATGTAAGCCATCAAAATACCCCGAACGCCAGCAATCACATATTTCACTACTACGAACCCGATTCTCGCCTTGGCGTCGTTTTAAGGCCCAACGGTTACATGTTACAAAACGAGCACCTTGAATCTATTACATACATCACCACGTCCATCATCGGATTTGGACCACGGGGTCGCGTTCCTAGGCTCACACCCGATATTGCTACATACCCACAAAATGAATAGTACAAAACTAATCAACACGGATTTGCCTAATATACCATGATATCCGAAAATGACAATCTAAATGAATCACATCCAATAAATCATCACAAACAAGCTAGAAATTTCACCACTTGGGATATCCTCGGGTTATTAGGAAGAATTTTGTTCCGATGGAACCCTCACTAATAATCCCTAATCCATGATTGTTCAACAAGATACATGAAAATTACATTTAATTTCACCAAACAATATGATATAAATTGCTAGAACAAAGGGATTTTCACCTTGCAAATGATCTCAAATGGATGTGGACTTGTGTATTTGAATAGGATAAAGAATGTATTTGATACAATCAAAATCAAAAGAACAAAAATCCTCTCTTTTTTTCTCTCTTTTCTTCCTATTTGGTTGCAAAATTTGCTCTTTTTCCTCTCTATTTCTGTGCTCTTTGCTGCTGGACTCTTCTTCTTCTCTCAAAATCTTTCAACCTTCAACCTCCTGTATGCTGCAACGAAACTGAGCTGAAATAGGCTGACTGGCCGCCTGCCTTCCACTCACCTGATTTCGAGTTCCGTGTTTTCAAAAGGCGCACTATTTGGCCGCAGATCAATCCGCGGCTGGACGGTTTGACTTTCTCGGTTTTCGTGCCACACCTCGATTTTCGTGCCGTAACGTCGGTTTTCGCTGACAGGCTCGTATTTTGCAGTCCGGGAATTTCTGGGAGACGTGCCACCTCATTCGGGGATGCCCGTTTCGGACGACCCTATTGTCACGTCAGCTTTGGTTGCCAATCATTGCGGTGGTGTTGGACGTTCGCACTTGTGCCCATTCCTTCGCTCCCGCAAGCCGGTTCAATTGACGATTTTGCCCTCCTGTCATGGTTAGTACAGGGAACGCAAAAATTGGGTGTCTACAGCTGCCCCTCTTTATCATGTTTATGCAATGTTTAAATGAAATGAACAGGATAAATAATAGACACTCGATGCATGAATGACAATGCACAAGGATGACAATACATACGTGATGCAACGCGTAAGATGCAATGGACTCAAAACATTCATAAAAGGGTGTCGATGCGGATGCTCGTCTTGTCGGGGCCGGGTTTCGTCGCCGGTCACCCATCTCGTAATCGCCGGTCGATTGTCTCGTCGGGGCCGGGTATCGTCGCCAGTCACCCATCTCGTAACCCCCGGTTATCGTCGCGGGTTGGTTATCCTGTCGGAGCCGGTTTTCGTCGCCGGACATCCATATCGTAATCGCCGGTTATCGTCATCGGTCGATTGTCTCGTCGGGGTCGGGTATCGTCGCCGGTCACCCATCTCGTAACCCCCGGTTATCGTTGCCGGTTGGTCATCCTGTCGGAGCTGGTTTTCGTCGCCGGACATCCATCTCGTAATCGCCGGTTATCGTCGCCGGTCGATTGTCTCGTCGGGGCCGGGTATCGTCACCGGTCACCCATCTCGTAACCCCCGGTTATCGTCGCCGGTTGGTTATCCTGTCGGAGCCGGTTTTCGTCGCCGAACATCCATCTCGTAATCGCCGGTTATTGTCGCCGGTCGATTGTCTTGTCGGGGCCGGGTATCGTCGCCGGTCACCCATCTCGTAACCCCCGGGTATCGTCGCCGGTTGGTTATCTTGTCGGAGCCGGTTTTCGTCGCCGGACATCCATCTCGTAATCGCCGGTTATCGTCGCCGGTCGATTGTCTCGTCGGGGCCGGGTATCGTCGCCGGTCACCCATCTCGTAACCCCCGGGTATCGTCGTCGGTTGGTTATCTTGTCGGAGCCGGTTTTCGTCGCCGGACATCCATCTCGTAATCGCCGGTTATCGTCGCCGGTCGATTGTCTGCGAGTGTCGGGCCTCGTATCCGGTCACTCGGTCGAATTGAGAAGCCGTGTTCGACATCCGTTTCATCAAAATCTCGTATTTTATTATCAGATTACGAGTCAAATGGGCTTTAGAATCGATTAAGCTTGCAATGGACCAATGGGTGAGCACTGGGCCCAGCCGCAGATGGATCTGCGGCCAAGATCGGGCATAAGAGTGGCCAGCCGCTTCCCAGATCTGTCACTTTCATTCGTACCCCACGCGATTTTCAGACCCTTGCACGCCTTTTTGTCGAGCTTTCCAACCTTTTTTTGCAAAAACTGCTCCGGTAGGATCGATCTACGCGCTACAGGTAACACTTTGACCGTTCACTTTTCAATTTTGTCGACGTTTTGCTATACATTTGGCTATTTGCATGGTTAGAGATAGAAATGTATGCTTTACAATGCTATGCTATGTATTATTGTATATACATGCTATGTATTAACTGTGTGAGTCCTATTTTATGCTCATGATGTGGTCCTACATACTGTTGTTCCTTTTTTGAAAGAAAACCATGCATTATGGTACTTTACATGCTGTAATTACACATATGAATGCAATTTTGATCTGTTTGAGGCTTGGATTGATTGAAAACGTGTTTGGTTTATGTCTGGGATGTCCATTTTACAGACGGAACTCTGCCGAATTTATTTTTTTTTTCATGCACCATGTTGCATTAATTCTACGATAAATATTGGAATATTTATGGTATAATTAAAAGGGAACTTACCTTCCTCCTTGCCTGTTATGTTCCAGCTATGGATCCCGACGCTCCTAGTAGCTTTTCTGCGTCTCGGACATCGGGTGTTCGCCGTCGTAGGGCTGCACCTGCCCCTGTTCTTCCTCAGACCCGTCAGACTCGCCGCTTGGCGGAGGCTGTCATCCGTCCCGATCATCCGGACGTTGAGGAGGCTGCACCTCCGGAGGTTGTGGCAGAGGGACCATCCTCCAGCACACCGGCTCCATCTACTCATCATGCTCCTTCTGGCGCCCCTGTGCAGATACCCGATCTTTTGGGTCGGGATCTCAGTCGTCACCCCTCGGTATCTCTTGTAGCTAATGAGGTATATTCAATTCCATTCTCATTTCATTTTCAATTTCTCAATTCCCGTTCTACCTGGACTGACCCTTTGGTGATTGCCACAGGTGCCGGAGTTTACTCAGCCGAGGGGCAACTGGTTCAACATCTACTCCCTCTATACAGCTCTGCACAGTGAGTACCGGGCGGTGGTGGACTCTTGGGGCTTTCGTCACTTCTTCACCATCATTCCCCGCCAGTGCCCCTGGGGTTACATGAGGGCCTTATCCGAGCGCTGGTTCCACCAGACGCAGTCTCTTCACCTTCTTGACTGCGAGGTTGTGCTAACTCCCTGGGACTGGAGGTACATCACGGGCATTGAGTTCACTGGATCCCGCGTCCCTCTGGATCTTGACATCACTCCAGCGGAGGTCCGGGCTTTATTGGGCTTCGCCGCTGAGGACCGGGTCTTTAAGGCCCGTAGCATTCGGTCTGGTGCTTTGGCTGTCGATGCTGTCGGGGGTCTGTACGCACTGCCTATTCCAGCGGATCAGGGCACCCGGGACATTCTGCTACGACGCTTGGTCCTGACCATTATGAGGGGTTGTTTCCTAGGGAACAACTCCTCCACCATTCATTTCAGCGTCGTAGGGGCTGTCAGAGACGTGGACCGGATCAGCGACTATGATTGGGGGTCTTTCACCTTTGCCTATTTCCTCCACGGTCTGCGTCTACATTCGGAGGGCCAGACAGATGCTTGGCTGGGATTCTATCATTTTCTGCTGGTGAGGCTTCTCTTCCCCTCTTCTTACTGGACTTTCCTTCATTTTATTTTCCTTTTTCTGCATTTATCGGTTACTCATGCTTTTCACTGTTTCTGTTCGCAGTTCTGGGCCTACGAGCGTCTCCCATGTTTGAGGCCTGTCACCACTCTTGGCCTGGACACTTATCCCCGGGGCCGGCGATGGCATCATAGCACCTTGGAGGAGGTCCCGGTATCTGGCAGCTTTGCACACTGCCGCATCCAGCTGGAGCTGATCACGGCTGCCGATGTCGTCTGGGTTCCCTACCTCTCCGAGCATCTGACTGTGGGGTTTGCTGATGGGCATCCTTCTAGCCCGGAGTTTGAGCTTTCCACCCGTCGCCTCACTTTGCAGAGTGTTGGAGGATGGGTGATGTACCTGGGGGAACGCGCATTCAGATGCGTTACTGGAGAGATCCGCATCCCGCATTCCCTTCCTTTCACTACTTCCTGGCCGCTGGATTCTCAGCCTTCAGAGATCATGCTCGCAGGGGAGGACGGCCGGATGCTTTCTACGGGTCCTAGTACGAGTGATGCTTTCCGTACTTGGTGGGTGCCCCGCACCATCGGTCCTCAGACCCGGGCCACATTCTTCCTCGGGGATATGGTCCCCGGCTCGGTGATGATGACTGACTGGGCAGCCTGCGTTCGGAGCCCTACCCATGCCGAGCAGATCGCCACTCTGACCCGTCAGGTAGACCAGTTGTCCCTATATCTTCGGGTGTTGGGCCGTACTCCGGAGGATGCTTATACCTACGATCCTGACGGTGCGGGTTATGATGCGGGCCCGAGCTCATCTGATGCCACAGCCCAGCCATACATCCCCGACATGAACTTTGGGCCTCCGACTTCGACGACCCCAGGGGATCAGTTCGAGGATCCCGCTTTCATAGATGAGATTGATTTTATTTAGATCAGGATGGGATAGGGCTTCTGTACCTGCACCTGTTTAGATTTATTTTTTCCGTTTTATGCACTATGTACTGAACTCATTTACTCATTTATGCACAGCTTTTATCTTTTATATCTATGAAATTCATTTGTCTTATTATTATTTGTACGATGCATGTTTTTTATTTATGGATAGAAAATGACCCCTGTACAGTCTTTTTGATACTATTTTTCCACAGATGTCGTGGTACGTTTGGATTTCATTCCTTCCACAGGGTTGGTTGGCAGTCTCCTCCGCTGGTTGGACAGTTTATTGTCGGCTGACAGGGTCATCGCAGATGGTCTTTTGGGCCATTCTTGGTCCCTATTGACCTTTCAAGTGTCAGCGGGCTTTGTGGATGACATTCTGAGCTATTGGGCCCCTGCCCGTCAAGTGTTCAGGTTGGGGACAGTAGAGCTGACCCCCACTCTCGAGGAGTATGCTCGCTTCACCTGCTTGTCTTTGAATGGCCCTTGTGCTAGGGTTACAGTTGGTTCCATGCGCCGTCAATTCTTGACTTTCACCGGTTTGCGGAGGGCTGTCCTGTTACCGGTGATCACATCAGACCATATGGTTCCCCTTCAGTTCTTGATTGACCGATTTGGCTCACCTGACAGTTTTCGTCTTTTCTTCGGTGATTTTTCCTTGTCCGAGGAGCGCTGGGATGCCTTGAGAGTGGACGTTCTGATGGCCTGTGTCATCTCAATTTTGTACTTGCCCGTAGAACCCGATCATTTGGACATGCGGGTTGTTGCGGCCGTTCGAGCCCTTCAGGAGGATCACACCATTCTTCCCATGATATTGGCGGATACCTACATGTCGGCCTCATATTGTCAGTCTTTCCGAGGCAGAGTATTTAGAGGGAGCTCGACTTTGTTGTACGTGTGGTTCATGAGTCATCTCAGTCACATCGGCCATTTCCGTCGCCAAGGGTTTTGCTTCAGCCATGACATAGCCACGCAGTTTTCGTTTCGACCCGTGAACTGTACTGATGTGGCCTCCTGGACATCATTTTTGTTGGTTATTGAGGACCCCTTTCATCTACTGGTCTATTCGGGTTATTGCTCCTTTATGAGTTTCTTGACTCACGTGCCTGACCTGGACTTCATTCCCATCGCTGGCTTGCGGAGCGTGACGACTTATCATCCCTTAGCGGTTACAGGGCAGTTTGATCAGACACAGGATTTTCACCTTTTCACGGGTGCAGCCGCCTACCGATTCCTTATATCATCCCAGACAGAGAGGGACCTACTACGGGTATACGATCTTTGGTCTCGCCGGATCTTTGCCGAATATAGTGAGAGTTGCCACATCCAGACATTTGCTTACGTGCAGTGGTTGCGAGGAGACTCGGATCCGGTTGGTTTAAGTCAAACTGGGGCCTTTGATGACTTTGGAGTGATTTTCCCAGAAGATACCAGAGACCACTCCATCTCAGCTGATTATGTCCCAAGTCGGGTTACTGAGGATACCCGACTCCGCTTGGCCTTGATTACTGCTGAGGCCGAGAGGGATGCTGCTCTCGTTGAGAGAGGTGATGCCATTCTGGCTAGAGATGCTGCCATTGCCGACATAGAGGCCATTGTGTTTCAGACCAGGGCAGTTATAGATGCTCATTCTGGGACTGTCAGCCGAGCCACTGCCTTACTGGATCGCATTGATATGATAGGGCAACAGATTGCAGGGGATGCTGATGCTTCAGATCTATCCACCACTTTGTCCATCCTGCTTCAGCTAGTTTCAGATTTGTAGATTATTTTATTTCCTGCATAGACTATGTTAGTTTCATCGGTTATCGAAAGAGAAATCTTGTAATAAAATGACTTATATATATAGGCATGCATTTAAATTTAGTCATTTTCCCTTTTTTGTCGTATCACTGCCTTTCATTGGATCCTCATTTTATCCAGTTGACCACGATTTTGACATTTCGCCTTCTTTCTCTTCTCAAGTCTTGATGGAGATCTGACAGATATTGCCGTACCCCTATCGATTTCATCGGATTGAGTTTTAGATTTTGGCTGGCTGTTTGGTTGGGCTAGGTTTACGTTACTCGGGATGAATCTGATTAGGGTTGGTATCGGGAAAGCTTCGAGGGTAGAGGAGGGCTTTTTCTGGCTATTGGGAATTGGTTTGGGTTAGGAAAAGGATTATTTTTAAGGGATCGGACCGTACTATGATAGCTGCCTACGTACACCCACAAGTTGGGAGATCAGGTCCTACGTAGTTCGCTCTCAAAGAAAAGGGAAAACTGATGATTCAAGCGTAGAACCGCTTCACCGAGTCGGAATTGAGGGGTTGTGGAAATACCTCACCATTCATTTCTTGCAACACGAGGGCTCCTCCGGATAGCACTTTCTTAATCACAAATGGTCCTTCCCAGTTCGGGGCGAACTTCCCCCTGGTTTCGTCTTGACAAGGCATGACTCTTTTTAGCACCAAATCATTTTCCTTGAACTTCCGAGGTCTTATCCTTTTGTCGTATGATTGAGAGATCCTTTGTTGGTATAACTGACCGTGCCAAATAGCAGCCACCCTCCTTTCATCAATTAGGGCCAATTGGTCGTATCGACTTTGCATCCAATCCTCCTCGCTTATCTGAGCATCGATCACTATTCTGAGGGACGCCATTTCAACCTCAACTGGCAGAACAGCCTCCATTCCATATACCAAAGCGTAAGGGGTTGCTCCTGTAGAAGTACGCGTTGACGTTCGGTATGCCAGCAGGGTGAGGGGTAACAAATCCGGCCATCCCCGATGATTAGCAGACATTTTTGCCATGATCTTCTTGATGTTCTTGTTTGCAGCCTCCACTGCCCCATTCATCTTAGGACGGTAAATGACAGAGTTGAGGTGTTTGATCTTAAACTGGTCGCATAATCTCTTCATGAGGGCGTTGTTCAAATTCTTGGCATTATCGGAGACCAAAACCTCAGGTTGCCCGTATCGACAAATGACATTATTCCTGATGAAACCGACGATGACCTCCTGAGTTACTTTGGGGAAAGAAGCTGCTTCTACCCATTTGGTGAAATAATCGATCATGACGAAAATGAATCGGTGTCTGTTGCTTGCTTTGGGCTCTATTGGTCCGATTACATCCATTCCCCACATTGAAAATGGCCACGGGGAGGTCATACAGTGCAGTTCATTGGGAGGCGTATGGATCACATTACCGTGCGCCTGGCATTGGTAACATCGTCTGACATGATCATCGCAGTCGGCTTTCAGTGTTAACCAATAATGCCCTGTCCTCAAGATCTTTTTGGCTAGCATTGGTCCACTCATGTGTGGCCCACACACCCCACCATGTATTTCATTCATAATCTTTTGGGCCCGTGTCTTATCTACGCATTGCAACAGTCCCAACCCAGCATCCCTCTTGTAGAGTGAATCCCCACTCAGGTAAAATTTCATCGCCATCTTTTGAATCCTCATCCTCTCAGCTCGGCTCGCCTGGTCGGGAATGGATCTATCCCTCAGGTACTCCCTTATGTCGTGATACCAGGGCTGCTTTGGCAACACCACCTCGTCTGATAATACTGCCACATGTTCTTCATATGCCGGGGCATTCTGTACGGCTATCTCAATCTGTGGAATGTCTTTTCTTTTGATTATATGGATTAAGGAGGCCAGAGTTGCCAATGCATCTGCAAAATCATTCCGTCCCCGGGGAATATAGCGAAAAGCGATATCTTCGAACTCGCCTGGTCGGGAATGGATCTATCCCTCAGGTACTCCCTTATGTCGTGATACCAGGGCTGCTTTGGCAACACCACCTCGTCTGATAATACTGCCACATGTTCTTCATATGCCGGGGCATTCTGTACGGCTATCTCAATCTGTGGAATGTCTTTTCTTTTGATTATATGGATTAAGGAGGCCAGAGTTGCCAATGCATCTGCAAAATCATTCCGTCCCCGGGGAATATGGCGGAAAGCGATATCTTCGAACTCTTGCATCAACTGGGTAACATAACGATGGTATGGAAGTAACCGAAGCTCCTTAGTGTTATACTCCCCGATCGCCTGTCTGATTACCAATTCTGAATCCCCGAACACCGCTAGTCTCTTCACTCCCATGTTGCGGGCAAAGCGGAGTCCCAAGATATATCCCTCGTATTCAGCGGTGTTGTTCGAATTGCTGAATTTCAGTTTAGTGGCCACAGGGTATTGCTCTCCGGTGATAGAGACCAGGACCGCTCCGGCTCCTGCCCCCTCAGCATTCATTGCACCATCAAAATACAGCTTCCAAAACTTCCCCTCGTCATCACATTTTGAATGTAACACCCAAAATATATCTTCGCCCGGGAGAGGAGTTGTAACGGCTCCATCCCTCCTGATGGAGTTTCTAACGGCTCCATCCCTCCTGACGGGGTTTCTGCCAACTGATCTGCGATTCCCTGCCCTTTCATGGCTTTCTGAGTTACGTACATGTTGTCCGATTTATATATGAACAATTTACGCGCAAGTATACGCGGTCAACAAGTAATAAAGAGTAAGTAAAGTATCGATCCCACGAGGAATTATTACTAGTGTTTTCCAAGTATTAACCTTTTATCATCTCAATCTTATCTAAACTAATGATTTTCTGTCTTTTTGGTGGTTTGGATTAATAAAGATAACATTAATAAAAGAACAATAGAAAGCTTTAAAGATAATGAAGATATGAGATTATAATTTCTCCCATTGATTCATCTACCTCAACACACTTCCTGTTAAACCAAATAAATTATCACAGATTGTTAGTCGAGAACACGAAAGTGAGACAAGGCCATCTTTCGATGTACCAAGTCCATATCATATATAATCCACAAATGATAGAATAAACACGAACACCCACATTACCTAAACCACTATATGTCTATGTGATTTACAAATAAATAGGGTTTAAGCTCAAGCTCTCAAATGACTACAAGCGGTGCTTCGGTATATGTCTATCCTAAGCACAAATCATACATTCCAACTCCATGTAGAACATACAAACACATGCTATTATAATTAGATCTAAACCCATAATCCGTTTCTCAATTTCATATGGATTATCATGGTAATTGCTAGCTAGGCAATTAAGCAATTGAACACAAATCATAATAGACAATCCATGAATAGCTAATAAGACTAACAAGGAAGCATAGCAAAGTAAACTACACAACAAGATCCATTATAATACCAAAATAGAGTTTAGTTCATGGTAACTACAAATAACATCATATTCAATTTATACATCATGTTGGATACAAAAATAGAAAGGAAACTAGAGATAAAACCACTTTTGTAGATTTTCATATGATGTTTGATGGGTTGAAGATGAACACTAGCTTCTCCTCCTTGATTTTGCAATCCCTGATGTTTTTGCTCTTTGACCTTGCTTGATGTAGCTTGATTTTATCACTTTGGCCCTCTAATTGGATGTATTTGGTAGCTTCCTCTCTCTAGATTTGCTGATTTCTACCTCCTATTTTTTGCCTATTTCGTGCCTTCCACAACTGCTATAAGTCCCTGGATGCCCTAACCTAGCTTAGCACCTCCAAAATGACCAAAAAACCCAAAAACTCTGCTGCTGTCCGCGACGAGCTCGCCCCGGCGAGCTTTTTGGCCTAAGAATTCTCGCCCCGGCGAGCTCTCGCCGCGGCGAGGAATTTGTGTAGGAAATTCCCGCCCCGGCGAGCTCTGGAAAAACGACCATAACTTCTTCGTCCGAACTTGGATTAAGGCGATTAAGTAGGCTATGGAAAGCTAAGAAGTAGCTCTACAACTTTCATAACTGGAGCTCATCGATATAATGGCCGGAGAAAGGTTCAAATTGATCCCGAAGCAACTGCTGTGTAAAAGTCATGCAAAATCCGATGGTAAAATGACCATAACTCTCTCATACTAACTTCAAATTGGATGATTCCGGATGTTCTGAAAAGCTAAGATCAAAATCTACAACTTTCGTTCTTTGAGTTTTGAGAGATTCGGATTGAATCATAGGTCAAATGGAGAAACAAGCAGCGGGAATGCTAGATTCAAGCCAAAAACGCATCGATCCAAAGGGCCTTTATTTCAATACCTACAAAACAACGTAAAAACACATAAAAGCACATAAATACATATAAAAGTAATACAAAACTACATTACACAACAATAAGATGAAAACATATAAAACCAAATGAAATAGCTAAAGACTTACAAATTATTAAGGCTAAAAGTACCCAATTTGTGTATATAAAACACACTCATCAGTACACCATGTCGAACTGTTGTAAGATTAACTGCCATCTTGACAGTCGACAATTCAACATGGGCCTTTCAAAAATATATTTAAGGGGATCCATTCTCGATATCAGGTACGTAGTATGCCCATGGAGGTAATGCTGTAATCTCCCTGCAGCCCAGGCCAGAGCGCAACAGGTCTTCTCGATGGGAGTGTAATTCTGTTCACATTGGCTAAATCTCTTGCTGAGGTAATAGATGGCCTGCTCTTGACCTACCTCACTCTTCTGCCCCAGCATACATCCCATTGCGATGGCATTTACCGATATATACATAAACAGAGGGATCCCATCCTTCGGGGGTACCAGCACTGGTGCCTCCGTCAGCTGCTTTTTAATGGTCTGAAAAGCCTTCTGACATTGCTCATTCCATTCTTGGGAAGCACCTTTTCTTAACAGTTTGAAAATTGGCTCACATGTAGTCGTCAAGTGGGATATAAAACGGCTGATGAAGTTTATCCTTCCGAGGAATCCTCTTATCTCCTTCTCTGTGTGAGGTGCCGGCATATCCACAATGGCCTTAATCTTTGTTGGATCCAACTCAATGCCTCGATCACTAACCAGGAATCCCAGGAGCTTACCCGATTGCACTCCGAAAACACACTTTGCTGGATTGAGCTTCAAATTATACTTTCTGAGCTGATCGAATAGCTTTTTAAGATGGGTTATATGGTCAGATTCTACCCTAGACTTCACGATAATGTCATCCACGTAGACCTCTATCTCCTTATGCATCATATCGTGGAACAGGGCCATCATGGCTCTCTGGTAAGTAGCCCCTGCGTTTGTGAGACCAAAAGCCAATCGCCTATAGCAGAAGGTGCCCCAAGGGGTGATGAACGCGGTCTTTTCCCGATCTTCCTCTGCCACCATTATCTGGTGATCCCCGGCAAAGCAATCCACAAAAGAATACATTTCGTACTGGGCCATGTTATCCACCAGGATGTGTATGAAAGGCACTGGAAAATTATCCTTGAGACTGGCCTTATTTAGATCTCTGTAGTCTACACATACCCTCACCTTCCCTCCGGGCTTAGCCACTGGGACTACATTGGACAACCACTCTGGGTAAGTGGATACCATAATGATTCCCGCCCTGAACTGCTTGATGATCTCTTCCTTCACTTTTAAGCTCCACTCCGGTTTCAACTTTCTTAATTTTTGCTTGACAGGCCTGAAACCCTCCTTGATGGGCAATCGGTGTACCACAATGTCGGTGGACAATCCGATCATATCCTCATGAGACCAGGCAAAGACATCCTCATATTGGTTTAGCAACTCAGTCATTTCGGCTTTTTGGCTGGGGGTAAGGTCCGTCCCTATCTTGAGTTCTTTTGGCCTGTCAGGGGTTCCAATATCTATGGTGACGGTTTGGTCCAAGTTGGGTTTGGGTTTATCCTCGACCCATCCTTTGATCTCGTCAGGCGCGTCGTCATAATCTGTCTCGTCTTGCTCAATGCCCATTAAATCGAAATCCAGCTCAATGTCAAAATCATAATCATCATTCAAATTTGAAAGACCGTTTGTTAGGCAAGGATTACTCAAATTGGTACACCTGACATGAAACAAAATACTTGTCATATATAAGTTATTTTCCACGACGATCACATTTTCAGACAACATGAAGAAACGACATAATTATGCAAAATATAAAACAACAAACAAAAATAAACTTCTTCATTCTCCCATCCTCTGGGGTCTACCACCCTGATGTCGGGTTTTACCCTTGTTTGGATATCACTGGTTTCATGGTCCAGTTGTCGATGGTCAGGTCAGATGAAATGCGCTGAATAAAAGGGGGCCTTGCGTCGAACACTTCCCCGATGATTACGGCTACGTCGCCTGAATCCCTCTTCCTATCCTCTCCAGGAATAATTAGCCCCGCCCAATCGATGATAGGCACACCCTGTCGGGCTTCCCGTGGCATGACAACATCCGTCCCCTCTCCATCGCCTGTTAATTGTCCGGGGATATAGCACTTGGTTTCAAACTCCTTCGCGACCTCCTGTAGGAAACTTTCCCTCTTGGCCGATTCATCACTTGCGGGGGTTAATTCTTCATCCCCTGACTCAATCACAGGCTCGCTAATCCCCTACTCATTGTTGACCTTGGTCACCAGACTGCCAGCCAGCCGAATCGGAGCCGCACCTTGACGGTGTCTCCGTGCTACGCCTTCGCGATATCCCAACCCTGCTTTACCTATCTGATGGGGTAGTTGAACGGGCTCGGTGATTCCTTGGCTGCTTTTTCCTAACCCTTGTCCAGGCTGGAATTTCATTCTCATCATTTCCTTTGCAACGAAGGTAAGCTCTGGAGAGACCTTAGGTTTCACGGCTGGGGCTCCCAGGCATCTGTAGTGGGGAGTGCTAATTTCCAACGCCTGAAAACTGGCAGGTGCCGCCGACTCGTCCACATTAATTACTGGTAGGCCATTCCTGGGAGGAACCGGGTCGTCACATTCTGCCGAGATCGTTACCAGATTCCCATCGATGATTAATTTGATTTGTTGGTGTAGCGTGGAAGGAACTGCCCCGGCCATGTGTATCCACGGCCTCCCCAATAACAGGTTATAACTGGCTGCAATGTCTAGGACCTGGAAAGAGATATCAAAAGTACAAGGTCCTACTTCCACCGGCAATTCTATCTCTCCAATTGTATCCCTCCGGGAACCATCGAAGGCTCGCACCACTACATGACTGGCCCGTAGGCGCTTGGGGTTGATGTTCATTTTCTGCAATGTACTGAGGGAACAGATATTCAACGCCGATCCTCCATCAATCAGCACCCCACTCATGATATAACCTGAGGAGATTACCGCAATATGTAGTGGTTTTCGGTGCCCCCTTCCCTCCTTGGGGATGTCCTCATCGGCAAAGGATATTACATCACTCTCCAACAGATTGCCTACCAGCTGGCCGAAACATTCCTCACTAATTTCCTTGTGCACGTATGCCTCCTCCAGGACTTTCGCCAGGGTTTTGCAGTGGTCACTGGATGACAACACCAAGTCCATGACTGATGTTAGGGTTGACTCCTCATTTAAAATCTGGATCCCTCTTGTTTCCGGGTGATCCATCCTTTTCAAGAATTCTATGGCCTTTTCCTCGGAAATCTCTTCATTTTTCTTCTTTTGGTTCTCAAGGACTCGCCCGGGAAGATATAAGGGGTTCCCTTTTGTCGTCACAGAAGCACAACTGGCCGCTTCCTCTGGCATTCCCCCATAATTCCAGGGTACCGTCTTTAGACTACTGATAGGGATTTGCGGCCTTGCCACAAGGATGAGGGGTCTCGGAGCCGTCAACTTGACAGGTCCCTCCGTGATATTCGTACTTACCCCTATCAACCTGATGGGCACTCCCCGTGCACTCCCATGATCATGTATCACATTGATCATTTCCTCAATTTTCTGCACATAGTTCAACCTTGGCGGCCCCCTGGCTTCATTGGCCTCCGTCGTATTGACCCCCCCTCCATCATGTCTTGGCAGGGGATTCGCCTCAACATTCGGGGAGTCTGGCTGTTCCACCACAATTTCCCCACTGTCAATCAAGTTCTGGATTCTGTGCTTCAACGTCCAACAGTCTTGCGTATCATGACCAGGGGAACTTGAGTGGTATGCGCATCGCTTGCTCGGGTCAAACCTTCTTCCCTTTGGGTCACTCGGGGGTGCCAAACCAACTATCTTCTTTTGGGCTACCAATACCACTAAGACCCGCTCAAGAGGCTCCCCGAGCGGGGTGAATACTCGATTTTGCGAGGCCTCATATCTCCTTCGCCCCTCCGCCCTCTGATCAGCGAAGTTAGGCTGTCGGGATGGCCCTACTCTCTGCACCTATATTGGAAGATGGTTTTCTGCCTTTCTAGACGAGCCCTGAAGGATGAGGGAAACATCTTCCTCCTTCCTCTTTTGCACCCTACGGGAAGTGCTGCCATAATTTCCATTTTGTATTTGCTCTGCGGCCGTTTCCAAAGCAGTGAAATCCCGGATTTTGCCAGATTTCAAACCCATATCTACCATTTCTCCGTGCTTTATCATTTCAGCGAAAGGCCTACCAATCCCTGAAATAACTCGCTCATAATACGGGGCCTCCTGAATATCTACGAAAGTCATCACCATCTCTGACTCGCTCATCGGGGGATTCACCTATGCGGCCATACCCCTCCATCGTTGTGCATAATCCCTGAAGGATTCCCTGGGTTGCTTCTTAACTTTTGTCATTTGGTACCTGTCAGGGGCCATCTGGGCCTGAAAGCTGTACTGGGTTAAGAAGGTATGGGCTAATTCTTCCCAGTTGTGGATTCGGGCATTGTCAAGGCGGGCATACCAGATTCTTGCCTCCCCCGTTAAGCTTTTCTGGAACAGCTGCATCCTCAACCCCTCGTCCTCGGCATAAGACCCGAGTTCTCCAATGTATATTTTCAAGTGTGTATAGGGGTCTCCCTTTCAATTATATTTTTCAAACTCGGGGACTTTGAACTTTTCTGGATATCTGGTTCCGGGGAAAACACATAGATCCGAGTAATTAACCCTACCCAGGGAGCCTATGCCTCTTAGAGATTGGATGGTCTCCTCCATGTGTTTCATTTTTTTCCGAAGGTCGTCAGTGTTCCCCTCCTCTGGGATAGTAATCACTGTCCTGTTAGGCATGAGAACGGCCCTTGGGATGACTGGCTCGTCCTTGAGTTGGGATTGGTCATCTTTAAACAGGTTTGCACCACTTTTAGGAGGATTCTGGTCACCCCCTGGTGGTGGAATATTGTGCGGTCCTTGGTTTGGCGGATCCTGTCTGATTAGGAACTGTTCTTTTAACATTGTGGCCATTTCCATCATCTGCTTCTTAAAATCATCAAACTCCTCCCGAGATATGGAACTATGATTGGGAAGATCAGCCATTTCAGAGGTAGAGACCTGGGCTTTCTTAGACTGTGAACGGGTTTGAGGAGCAATCCTACAGAAACAATGGTTCGAAGTTTAGTCCTGGGGAAGGAAAAAAATGCGGATGCATGCTAAAACGGTAAATTTTTTGTGTTTTTGGATTTTTTAATCTTTTTCTGCAAAACAGCATGTTAGTAGTCCTTTAATGCAAAATGCTAAAACCTTTATGCTTTCCCCAGCTGTTCCCTGCAAAACATAGAGGTTAGAGATTTCTTTTACAGAAGGGGAGGCATATATGAATGGGATCATGACATTTTATACGCGTGAACGTAAAAAGGCATGAAGAGACTTTTTCTGCGTTGGGTTAATCTGAGGCTGACCTATCCTAGGGTTACTCTCACGGGCTTTTCGGCATGAAGGTCCCCAAATCTTCGCAATCTACTCGTCTGAGCCCTTTCGATTGGAGCGGATTTGGGTGGTGCGTTTCCTGAGCCATCTCCGGGGAGCAGCCCTTCGAGTCCAGTAATAAGCAACCGACAGGTTCGCCTCAGGAGGAGGTACTCTCTCAACATACATTCACATTCATCGTCCTCACCGTATGCAAATGTTTATTAAAAATAAAGCAATTCAATCATTTATTTATTGGGCAAAACACACATTCACACAACAAAAGTAAAAAAAATCAAAATATCGCACACACATACATTTTATGAATTTTAAAAGGATAGGATAGCATCAAGATTTGAATGCGGCTTAAGCCCTCTAATGTCCCCAGCAGAGTCGCCAACTGTCAACGCCGGTTTTTCTCGCCTCTTCCGATTTCTCTTTTTCCAATTTTTAGCCTTTGATTGAATGATTTTTTGGGAAAAGGTCGGCATTGATGTCGACGGGTTTTTGAAAGATCGTTTTTTATGATGAGCCAATTGACCAGAGTCGCCAGTTGGTATATTTGAAATGGATGTACCAACTTATCCGAGTTTTCATTTTTTATAAATCGCTGGCTCATATGTGATTCCGAATTAATTGGTCTGCGTATCGAGATTCATAGAGTTCGGGGGCTTGCTTAAGTGAGGGGAAGGTGTTAGGCACCCCTTGACTTTCGTGAAACACGGTTACCACAATCTTGATACTTTCCTATCCCTTAATTCATGAAATGTGTGCGTGTGTGTGTGTACCTAATGAACTGTTGTGGTGAGTTTGTATAAAAGAATCATTTGGATTTTAGGGAAAGTCGTGCTTTAATTTGAGAACACTTCGGAATGTCTTTTCGGCATACACGAGAAAGCTTTATGAAAAAGGTTTGATTTTAATTGTCAAGACTAGGAGATTCTCATTAGGTGTCGTTTTGGCAAAAATAAGAGTTTATTAAACCTTAGCCAAAATAGGAATCGAGATTTATACGTTGCTTTCATAAATGATGGGCAATTTCTAGGATCTCTTTCGCCCTATGTATCAAGGTTTAATAAAACGTTCAGTTCTTTTTATAAAGCCATTTTTAGTGACATTTGAAAACAACTTCTCTTTAGCTTTCTCGTAGAATAGGAATCGACTTTCGTTAGCATTTCCAATTTTTAGCTTCGTGACGCTAATATCCTACTTTGATTGATTTTAGAAAAATCTTTATTGTTTTGGCCTTGAAATCTTTTGTTTGGTGTTGCAAATCAAATTAAATATCAAAACGCGTAGGGGCTATTTATGGGCATGTAAGCCATCAAAATACCCCGAACGCCAGCAATCACATATTTCACTACTACGAACCCGATTCTCGCCTTGGCGTCGTTTTAAGGCCCAACGGTTACATGTTACAAAACAAGCACCTTGAATCTATTACATACATCACCACGCCCATCATCGGATTTGGACCACGGGGTCGCGTTCCTAGGCTCACACCCGATATTGCTACATACCCACAAAATGAATACTACAAAACTAATCAACACGGATTTGCCTAATATACCATGATATCCGAAAATGACAATCTAAATGAATCACATCCAATAAATCATCACGAACAAGCTAGAAATTTCACCACTTGGGATATCCTCGGGTTATTAGGAAGAATTTTGTTCCGATGGAACCCTCACTAATAATCCCTAATCCATGATTGTTCAACAAGATACATGAAAATTACATTTAATTTCACCAAACAATATGATATAAATTGCTAGAACAAAGGGATTTTCACCTTGCAAATGATCTCAAATGGATGTGGACTTGTGTATTTGAATAGGATAAAGAATGTATTTGATACAATCAAAATCAAAAGAACAAAAATCCTCTCTTTTTTTCTCTCTTTTCTTCCTATTTGGTTGCAAAATTTGCTCTTTTCCTCTCTATTTCCGTGCTCTTTGCTGCTGGACTCTTCTTCTTCTCTCAAAATCTTTCAACCTTCAACCTCCTGTATGCTGCAACGAAACTGAGCTGAAATAGCCGCAGATCAATCTGCGGCTGGCTGGCCGCCTGTTCCGTGTTTTCAAAAGGCGCACTATTTGGCCGCAGATCAATCCGCGGCTGGACGGTTTGACTTTCTCGATTTTCGTGCCACGCCTCGATTTTCGTGCCGTAACGTCGGTTTTCGCTAACAGGCTCGTATTTTGTAGTCCGGGAATTTCCGGGAGACGTGCCACCTCATTCGGGGATGCCCGTTTCGGACGGCCCTATTGTCACGTCAGCTTTGGTTGCCAATCATTGTGGTGGTGTTGGACGTTCGCACTTGTGCCCATTCCTTCACTCCCGCAAGCCGGTTCAATTGACGATTTTGCCCTCCTGTCATGGTTAGTACAGGGAACGCAAAAATTGGGTGTCTACAATAGACACAAGAAAATGAGAATTACTATGCAACACAAGACACATGGATATTGACCGAGAATAGATTCAAAACGTTGACACTTAGCACAATTGTCTGATTATCCTATTAGTGATAAATACGATCATTTTTCCCACCCATAAAGGTATTAGGGTCTTAAATGATGAGATAGATCAGTTAAGCTTGGGTAATAAGAGTCATATCCAATGACAGTGTCGTTGGTCGTGGTTATTATGATATGATGATCGCTCCTCGACTACTAGTAGTAATGAATAAGGGTTTTGGTTATTATAATTTTCAATCCAATGGATTAACGTCTGATGGATCTTCATATCTCAATTCTAACTATCGTGAGAATTATCTACCTCATTACTACACTTACAATCGATATCGTATTTCTTAGTGGAATTGATCTTACTTTTGTATGTTTTTAAATATTTATGCATTATAGATTTAGATTTGAATTAGTACCATATATGTATTTTATTTTATAATTAAAATACTTAGTATATTTATTCGTTGTCTGTGGGATTCAAACACACATCCACAAGTCTATACAGAACATGTGTGCTCTGTCATTTGAGTTAAGAAAATATCACTATCAGCTTTTATTGAAATATAAATTTGATTAAATATATTTTATTGATTTCAAACTGAGCAATATAAAGAAAATGATGATGATGATGCAAAGAAGGAAGAAAAGGATGAAGATTAATATATAACTAGAGCTGTAAACGAACCGAGTTGTTCGCGAACAACTTGAGCTCAGATCATTAAAAGCTCGACTCGACTCGAGTTCGCAAATTAAATGAGTTCAATTCGAGCAACATTCTTTGCTCGTATACTAAACCAACCGAGCTTTGTAAAGCTCGCGAGCTACCCTAGTGGCTCGAGCAAGCTCAAATAGGAGAACTTATAACTCTGTGGCAATCATGTTAGGATAAATGCACATTTAATTTGATGATGATAATGATGAGATAATGTATATTTATAACCAGTAGCTTTTGTGAAGTCATTAAAATGAAATTGATGTAAAAGGACTTAGAGTAGAAGAACAAATTTGTTAGGTTGATTTATTGAGCAAATTGAATGTATAGACTATAGGAAATTAAGCGATCTTAAAGTTATTTAGACGATCGTAAAGCTGCTTAAATGATCATAAAGCTTCTTCGATGATCGTATAATATTTAGTTCAAGTGCGCAGAGTCTGCTAAGAGATCGTAAGGCAAAATGAAGATCGCAGAGTCTACTCAGAGATCGTAAAGCTAATTTAAGATCGCAGAGTTTGATCAAAGATCGTAAGGCAAAACAAAGATCGTAAAGCTATCTACTCAAAGATCGTAAAGTAACAAGAAGACTGTAGAGTTTGTTAAAGATTGTAGAGCACATTGAAGATCGTAGAGCAGATCGTAGTGCCAGATTAAGCAAATACTCTACGATCACCATAAAACTCTACGATTAGGAAAATCGTAGAGTATATCAACTTTGACAACAGACTGACAAGTTGAAGACTCGTAGAGTGAAGATCCCAAGATAGTTGTTGAATATCTTAAGTTTGAAAAAGAAGATCAGATCGAGGTGTGTCTAACAGATAGTTCGATGAAGTGACACCAACCCACGTGATTGTCACTGTAGCCGTCTAATGTGACATCTCACAGCCGAAAGCAAGCTGATACATCCTCTTTAGAAGTAAAATCAGAGATCTTCTAGGATTGGAGCATTTAATGAGCAATGACAACTTTCCAACGGGAAAATCTCGAGGACTTCTATAAAAGGCACATAAATTCAATCTAACAGTAATAAGAACATGATCAAGATTTGAATTATTGCACAACTTTCAAAAAGCTCTACTCTACGAAAATAGAACATCTTGTTCTGCTGCTAAGTCATTCTTCATTGGACTTAAAGCTACTTAGCAGTACATCAAAAATCACTTTATTCTCTTTGTGATTCCTTGTTCTTAGTGACCTTCTTATAACCTAGTCTAAGTGACTTGAAGAGTTCTTAGTGAACTAGTCTTAGTGACAAATACCAAGTTTTAGTGACTTAAAGGAAGAATCTAAGTGATTTGTTTGTTGTAATAGTTCTTAGTGAACTGATCTAAGTGATCACTCCATCCTTAGTGGATTTCCTACTCGAAGAGTAGAAGAGTGGACTAAGAGATCTTTGTGCTCCGAACCACTTAAAAATTCTTGTGTCTCATATACTTTCCGCACTTAAATTTCCTCCCCTTATAGGAGTACGTAGGCAGCCATTTTGCGGTGCGATCTAATCCTTTCAAAACATATCTAAACCTCTTCCATGATTCGGCAATCATAAAACAAAAGAAACATCTCCCCTTTAACCAACCAGAGCATATAACATAGCCATCCTGATACATTCTAAACCTAAAAAAACTAAACCACTACCCTCGACTCGAAATCTGAAACCTAGACTCCCTCAAAACATACCAGCCAAACCATCACACTCGACAAATCCTAGTCAACAACCTAATCCAATGAAGTCATACGACATCTCGTCATTTAGCCATTGAATCTAACGTGAGTACCTGAGATGAAAAGAATAGCAGTATATCGAAATAATAATCATCAGGATAAAGTGGCAGTCAGATAAAAAGCAGGATACATCAAAAAGGGAAGTTGACTGAAATGTAAAGCTTTGCATATATAAACTGTTTCGATGTACATATGTTTCCTATGATAAATGATAAAAATGATATAGTGTGTGCAGTGAATCAAATCAGGTATGATCTATAAACCCGAGGTCAGCCGGGCTAAGAAACCAAGATATTCGAGAGACTTAGCAGTCTGAGGTCTAGACATAAGCTGCTGCTCCACATCGGCCATGCGATCTAACAGTGTCACCGCCGTGCGTACCGCGCCATCCTGAGCATCCAAAACGTGACTGACCTGCTCCACAATCCCATCAACAAAAGCCCGATGTGCATCCCTATCAGTAATGGCTGCATCCTTGGCAACAAGGGCAGCATCCTCTCAGCATATGAAGTATCTCTCCCAACTACAACAGTTAGCATGAGGGTCTGGGCCTGATCCTACTCGAAGGTAAAAACGCGAACACGCCGCTCTAACTCAGCCCTCGGGGCGGCAGTAGAAGTAGAAGCTGAAAAGGAGACATCCCCAGCCAATGCCTCGATCAATCCCGTAAATAATTCCTCCTAAGTCGGGTCAGCACGATCATCCTCCGGATCTTCCATAGGTTCTGTAGACACCCAATTTTTACGTTCCCTATACTAACTATGACAGGAGGGCAAAATCGTCAAATGAACCGGCTTGCGGGAGCGAGGGAATGGGCACAAGTGCGAACGCCCAACACCACCGCAATGATTGGCGACCAAAGCTGACGTGATAATAAGGCCATTCGAAACGGGCATTCCCGAATAAGGTGGCACGTCTCCCAGAAATTCCCAGACTGCGGAGTACGAGCCTATCAGCGAAAACCGACGTTACGGCACAAAAATCGAGGCGTAGCACGAAAATTGACAAAGTCAAACCGTCCAGCCGCGGATTGATCTGCGGCCAAATAGTGCGCCTTTTGAAAACACGGAACTCGAAATCAGGTGAGTGGAAGGCAGGCGGCCAGCCAGCCTATTTCAGCTCAGTTTCGTTGCAGCATACAGAGAGTTGAAAGTGGAAAGAATTTGAAGAAAGAAGAAGAGTCCAGCAGCAAAGAGCACGGAAATAGAGAGGAAAATATAGCAAGTTTTGCAACCAAATAGGAAGAAAAGAGAGAAAAAAGAGAGGATTGATATTCTTTTGATTTTGATTGTATCAAATACACTCCTTATCCTATTCAAATACACAAGTTCACCTCCATTTGAGATCATTTGCAAGGTGAAAATTCCTATTTGTTCTAGCAATTTATATCATAT
Source organism: Aralia elata (assembly GCA_034770075.1). Lineage (NCBI taxonomy): Eukaryota > Viridiplantae > Streptophyta > Magnoliopsida > Apiales > Araliaceae > Aralia > Aralia elata. The sequence goes on along the minus strand of CM068380.1, from coordinate 37,324,539 downwards.
TGTTTGGTTAAATTAGATGTAATTGTCATGTATCTTGTTGAACAATCATAGATTAGGGATTATTAGTGAGGGTTCCATTGGAACGAAATTTCTTCCTAATAACCCGAGGATATCCAATTGGTGAAATCTCTAGTTTGTTTATGATGATTTATTGGGTGTAATTTATTTAGATTGTCATTTTCGATTATCATGGTGTGTTAGGCAAACTCGTATTGGTTGGTTTTGTAGTATTCATTTTGTGGGCATGTAGTAATATTGGGTGTGAGCCTAGGAATGCGACCCCGTGGTCCAAATCCAATGATGGACGTTTTGATGTATGTAATAGATTCAAGGTGCCCGTTTTTTTGTAACATGTAATCGTCGGGCCTTAAAACGACGCTAAGGCGAGAATCGGGTTTAAGGCCCCGTAGTAGTGGAACATGTGATTGTTGGCGTTCGGGGATGTTTTGATGGCTTACATGCCCATGAATAGCCCCGACGCGTGTTTATGCTTGATTAGATTTTGTGACACAAAAATGATTTCAAGGATTGAACGATGAAGGTTTTTTTATTAAAATCAAACAAGCTAGGTTATTAGAATCACGAGGCTAAAAATTGGAAGTGTTAATAAATGTCGATTCCTATTAAACGAGAAGGCCAAAGGAAATCATTTTCAACCATCACCAAAAAATGACTTTTATGAACGAACGAAACGTTTTATTAGATCTTTGTGCATAGGGTTAAAGATATCCTAGAAATTGCCCATCATTTTATGAAAGCAATGTATAGATTTCGATTCCTATTTTGACAAAGGTTTAAAAGATTCTTGTTTTGCCAAAAACAACGCCTAATAAAAATCTCATAGCTTTTGACAAGTAAAATCAAACCTTTCGCATGAATAAAGGAGCTCTCTCGTACTAACGGAAACGACGTTCTAAAACATTCCCGAAATAAAACACGATTTTTCATAAAAGCCAAATGTTTCACCTCACCACAATATTCACATAAGCACACACACTCACACACACACACGCACGTATACACATTTCATGAATCAAAGGATAGGAAAGTATCAAGATCACGGTAACCGTGTTTCACGGAAGTCGGGGGGTGCCTAACACCTTCCCCTCGCTTAAACAAGCCCCCGAACTCTATGAATCTCGATTCGCAGACCAATTAATTCGGAGTCACATATGAGCCAGTGATTTATAAAAAACGAGAACTCGGATGAGTTGGTACATCCATTTCAAACATACCAACTGGCGACTCTGGTTAATTGGCTCATCATAAAAAATGATCTTTCCAAAACCCCGTCGACATCAATGCCGACCTTTTCCCAAACTCATATAATAAAGAAGGCTAAAAATCGGGAAAGGCGAGAAACCGGCGTCGACAGGTTCCTCATTATAAGACCTATCCTCTACCTCACCAAGATCATTAGTAGCGACCGCCAAATCAGCCTCCAACCACGCCATATACTCCGAAGACCGACCAAAATGATTGTCCCTAAACTCGGCTGTTTCTCGATGGGCCCAAAAGCTGTAAACCCTTGCTAAATTAGCCTTAGTAGATGCGAGAATGGGAAATCTGTAATCAGAAGCATCTATAAAGGAATGAAACTCCTGGCGCTAATCAAATTGGCCCATAACTGCTAAAAGATGATATGTAGTCACACCCTGCAATCCGGTCAAGGGGATGAAATCGAAGTCTACGACATTAGTAATGAAGCTCATAAACGAACAATAATCAGAATACATCACAATGGAAAACGGGTCCTCGATAGAGGAAAGAAAGGTCGTACATGAAGCAACGTCCACACAAGAAGTTTGACGAAAAGAATGCATGAGAGCAATGTTATGGCCAAAACAAAAGCCATGACGACAGAAGCTGTCGATCGGGCGCAGATGTGTCATGAACCAAACATATAGCAAGATAGAGCTACCCCAAAACTCCTGATCCCCAAAAGTCCAATAATAAGAAGCGGAGATATATCTCCGCCAAGATCAAAGGGATAATAGTGTAACCATCGTGCAGAGCCCGAACCACCATCACTACCCTGGCATCTAGATGGTCCATATAGATATGCATGTACAGAAAGGACAAAATGCACATCATCAGGGCATCCACCCGAGCAGACCACCACCTGTCCTCAGATATAGCAAAATCATCTCGGAAGACCAGAAAACTATCAGAAGAACAAAATCTGTCAATCAAGAAATCCAGAGAGACGACATGCCCGATAGTAACCTCAGATAGTACGGCCGCTCACCTCAATCCTATAGGAGTCATGAACTAGTGATGTATCTGACCAACGGCAGCTCGAGCGCAAGGTCCAGCCAGAGATAAACCCATGATCCGGGCATACTCCTCTAATGTAGGAGTGAGCTCATGCATCCCAAACCTAAACACATGGCAGTCTGGGATCCAATGAGATAACATATCGTCGATAAATCCCTCCATCACCTGAAAAGATAAGTACGACATCAAATGTCCTATAAGTCTCTCCATTGTCAAACGATCAGGAGCAAGTAAATTGTTGAACCAACCCCTGAGTCGAGACCGATAGAAAAATAATCCAGCCGAGTAATAGCCAATGACGCCATCTCTAAAACAATATCAAAACAAGGCTTATATAATACTTATAAAACAATATCAAAACAGGGGTTAATTATATCTAATAATTATATAATGAACATGCATCATGATGATATAGCACAAGTAAACATGCATAATGACGAATCGATAAAAAGTAAATCCATGCATAAATAATCATCTCCATACATCATTTTTACAAGATAAAATGAAAATAAAACGTACAGGGAAAAAGGGTGCATGCGCCCCAACACCTAAGATATAATCTACTATATAAAGTTTACATCATCTATAAAAGCAGATGCATCATCAAACAGATCCACTCTGGCCAAATCCTCCAGACTCGGGACTCCCGCGGTAAAATTCAAATTCGGGCAATAGAAGGTCGGAGCACCGCCATCAGGAACATCAGTTGTGCCAGGGCCAGCGGTTGCACCAGAACCTAACTCCGCAAGATCACAAGAATAGGTTACTGCTGGATCCGCACCTATCTAACAAATGTAAATAGATAACTGATCCACCTGACGGGTCAATATGGCAATCTAATCCAAATGCGTCGGAGCCCGAACACATGCCATCTAATCGGTCATCATAAAGTACAAGTAGAGTTGGAAACAACTCTACAAAGTGCTAGCTCTCTCTCTAACTTTGAAGTTGAGAATGAGAGAATGAGAAAGATAATTGAACATCAGAGAGAATTAACTGTGGTTTCTAAGATCGAGGAACTAGAGAAGACGATCTCAACGTGGAATAGGTTTTCTTCGTCTATGGACTCCCTGATCACAAGTCAGAGAGCAGTCTCAGATAGATCAAGTTTAGGATTTGGGGATTCATCCTCAAATCAAAGTGTGGACAAAGCTTTGGAGATTAACAATAACAGTATTTCTACCCCCATAGAAGCATTGTGTTTATGAAATCCACAGATGTCGCGGAGCCAATTATTCCAAGTTGTACGATCTCTACTGATCAGGTTGTGATCCCTGAGAACAACAGATCACACATTGGTTTAGGGTTCAAGAAACAGCTAGGTAAGCTTAACACTACCTTCAAGCCTAGAAGGATCATAGAGTCAGGCAAAACTTACTTTATGAACCAACCATGCAAGAAACATAGAGTTGACTTCTACCCTACGAAATCTCAGAATCGTAGAGTAGTGTGGAAACAGAGAGAGTATGAGCCTAAAAGAAAGGCTGCAAGTGTCTATCATCCACACATGTCCTTGAAAAGAAGGAATTCACGCACACACACAAGCATGCATCATATAAGATGTTATTACTATCATGAGTATGGTCATATAGCTGCATTATGGCATTTTAATGATTATCCTATTTATTATAGACCTAGAATTAAATAGATTTGGGTCCCTAGAAGAACTAACCAATCAGGACCCAAGCAAATCTGGGTACCAAAATAAAAGTTAATGTTTAATACAGGTGAGGAGCTCCACTAGTTCAATTTGGTATCTCGATAGTGGATGCTCGAGGCACATGACTGACAATAAGGCTCTCTTGTCAAATTTTAAGGAAAAGGATGGTCCTGTAGTTGTTGTAATACCCGAGAATTTTAAATAATATTATTATTAACTTTTCTATTTAAGTTGAATATTTATTCGAATATGAGTATATGTGATATGTCACCATAATAGTGATGCAATAAAATGATTTCTTGTTTATTTAATAAAGGAGTGATTTAATAAGAAAAGAAATTATTAATGTTATCTTAATTAATTATTGTGTGGCTAATAACCTCCTTTTATTTAATTAAACGTTATGTGGCATGATATTTTTGTGACATTAGCATATGTGAGTATTCATATAATTCATTAAATAAGGTGGAATATGCGTGACATTTAAATTGCATGAATATCCTATGTGACATCTTGATGTGTGATGTGCATTTAAATTATATAAGGTAATTAATATTTGCTATATGATAATTATTTTCATACTTAAAATGTTTATTGTAATAAATGTACTATGGAATAATAATGAATATTAACTATCTGAGTGTTAGTAATTAATGAGATTTCACTTTAATTAATGTACATGGATTATATGATGTGAGTATTGATACAATGTGGTAGCATCTAATTATTTAATACACTATATGACCTAAGTTTACTTTTTAAATCAAAATATGCACTTAAGGCTTGTTGGGAAATGTCTGAGTTTTGCTTTGTCCCAAATTGAGTGTCCCCCTCTAGTAATCAGCTGTATATAGGCCATTGGTCTATCACCCACCTTGCTGAGAATTGGTAGAGAGCTAGAGCTTGGTGATGATGGAGGGGGGAGTGGTCCAAATAGTGCCTCACCACTATTCCACCAAACCTCCATTACCCATAAGTTTCTTTCTTCTTCCTTTGGTTCGAATTCTTGGACAAAATCTGAAAATGGTCAAAAGAAACTCTATAAATTGAGACCCCCTCTTCCTCATTTTGATTACTAGAAATCTGAATTGTTCAACTAGAGAGTGAGTGTGGTGAAGCTAAGGAGTAATCAGAAATTAAGGTGCGAGGTTTAGCGGGTTCAAACTTCAAGAGGTAAAACCCCTTTTAATTTGTGTCCTTAAGTTATACATACAAATTCTTGGAATATTTGCAAATTATGTGTTAGTATTAGATATCATGATGTTAATTAGGTTTATATGCATGATATCAAAGTATTAATCTTGTTCTATGATGCTAAGATCTAAGTTTTGCAAATTCCAGAAAATAACATGTTATACATGCTTATAATGTACCAAAAATGGTTGAGCTAAGTTGTAGTAATCTGTAAGAGGTTGATATACATTGTTAGTATAGTCAAATACGAAAACAACGATAGTTAAATGAAGCATTTTGGTCCAGAAACGAGTTCGTAACGAGATCAATCGCTAAATGTGTTAAACTTTGGAAAAATAGCATTAATGTTGAATTTAATTCTTGAACTTAATTGTTTACTTGTTGTAAATTGTTAGAATCATGTTAGGTGTGCTTAATATCATGTTTGTGGATCTTATGTGAGGTGGGTATGCATAAATTGCTATTTGAATTGGTTTTGGGTTAGATGAATATGCGGATACAGAGAGTTTCCTGGTTTTGCCGAGGAGCAGCGCGGCCGCGCTACTCCCCAGGCAAAACTAGGCGCGGTCGCGCCGTGCACCAGAAGGGAATTTCACATTTTGTTAATTCTGATGTCTTGAGCATGCGAAGGTAACTTATATAAGTATGTAAATGAGTATCATATGTAACCCAAAGTCCTCTTGCATGATACGAGTTGTGTTAACTCGGTTCTAACGACTTTCTAAAGGAAAATTTGAAGTATTGGAAGTAAAACGTAGCAAACTTTGTATCTCTGATGTTCTGAGCCTACAAACATGTATATATGATCTAATTATATGTGTGAATGCATACGGAGAGTCACGTAAAGATATTAAGCAAGTTTAGTTAGTCTAATGTGAAATTTTCAAGAAAAACCTAAGACGTGAGGACTATTATTGTCAAACGTTGTGTAAATGTCGTTCCAACCTTGCAAGCATGAATAATAGGATTCATTATGCCTCTAGAACATGTTGACATGAGCATCATCTAGCTAAACATGGATTCTACCTATGTACGCATGTTCAAGAAAGTGACATTCCAATTGTAAATTATGTGATTAATGTGTACATGTGTTATATACGCACGAGCATGCTTATTAAGTATGGCTTAGTCTCATTATGTGGTGTCATGACTATAATAGTTGATCCTTTGCGAGATGGATTTGACTGGTTTAAAATACAGAAGTTTCTAACATAACACCTTATAACTTTGGATTGAATTTAGCATGAGCATGTTAGGTTTTGAACTCAGACTAATAACCTTATGAGCATGTGTATTTGAGTTATATCAGCAGCCTGAATGTTGGAAAATAGGCTCGGATTTCCACCTGAATAAAATTGCATTTTTGTTCTGCCCAGAGGGTGGCACGACCGCACCACTCCTAAGGCAAAAACCAGCGCGGCCGCGCCGGTCGCCAGAATTGCCCAGTTATTTTAATTTATAAATAGAGTCTTGCAGCATGTATGTATAAATGTTTTAAGTTGTATTGCATGATTGAACTGATATACTATGTGTTTGAGCTTATGTTGATGCTTAGGGTCGAGGTATTTTAGGTTTGCTAACTCATTTAGGTAAGATGAGAAATTACGAATATGGACTTAGTAATCATGATTCCACCTACGTGACTGTGTGTTAAAACTATGTGGTGCGTAACCACTTGTAAGAATAAAGTTATGAATGCTATACTAACTAAGGAATCGACTTATTAATGATTAGGTTGTTTCAACGCGATTTAAATTAAAGCTAGATTACTTGTAGCTGAGCAAACAGACAAGTTCCCTTTAACCCTATTCAATTTACATTCGAGCAGGATGTGGTGTATTATGCAAGTACTCGAACCCTTTCTCTTTATTGAGCAAGCATGTAAACTTGTATATTCATATATCATACAAGTATGTGACAATGACTCTTATGCTTTATAAACTGTCATTCATATTCTAAGGATTGGTTTAAGATTAATATCCTTTAAACCCCATTGCGAGTACTTGTATTCATTGAATATGATTATCAAAGTTGTCTAAACCATTGTTTTAGTTAGACTATTATACATGTGTTAGAAAGCTATTCTAAACCAATTGTCTTGGTGCAGACTCTGATTTACTGAGATGAACAACCCTCATTAAAGGGGAAATTATATATTGTTGGGGGGGACCAGCGTGCGCACTTATAAGCATGTGAAAGTTATGCATAACCTGGAGTACTATAGGCTGATCACCTGTGTACTTGTTTTTATTGAATTTTCAGTATAATAACTGTTAATTCTAGCAGGAGTTCTTAGTCCTTTGTGGCTACTCAGTGTTATTCATCTCGAACTTTGATAGAATTATTTCTTGAATCTTATTGAGATTATCTGTCCATAACAACTTTATTCGAAATAATTGATAATTCATAATATTCTTGAACTATCCCTTATATTCTCGAGACTTCAAACTTTTAATTGTTTACCGTTGTTATTACATCACTTGTTGAGCAAATTTGTTGCTCATTCTTGCTTTCTTTAAACCGTTCAGTTAAGGCAGAGCGAGGTGAACCTTCAGGCAAGGATAAGGGAAAGGGAAAAACTACGGAGTAGCTTTGTTCTTCTTTAGGAAGGAGATTATTTACTATGTTGCTTAAGTTTTCTAAATTCGGTTATGTAATAAGCTTAGGCATGGATTATGTATTAGTACTATGTTTTAGTTTGAATCAAGACTTTTGGTTGATATTGTAGTATCGGTTGCGAGACCTTGGGACGAGAATAATTATATTAAATCAATGTAATTTATTCTATCTTTTTCGCTGCATTAGTTTTATGTCATTATTGTGTTAGAACGTGACAAACCAAATTCGAGATAGTGGTGTCAGAATTTGGGGGCGTCACAGTTGTCTTTAGAGACAACAACTCTGAAAAGACTCGAGGATATGACTCTATTTGAAATGGTGCAATATCATTTAGCAAAGTGGCGTTTGTTGAAGTCTTGAAGCACAATCTATTAAGCATCAACCAACTATCCGATAAATGGCATCAAGTAATCTTTCTCAACAACCAGTGTCAAGTCAGAGACCTGGAATCAAACTCGTTGAAGCTGACCAGAACTAGGGAAGGCAACGTATACGTGGTGAATCTTGTAAAACTGAGTTCAACTGAAACAACCTGCTTCTTTGCTAAAGCTTCAAAAGACGTTAGTTGGCTGGAGCATCGAAGATTGTCTCATTTGAATTTCAGAAACATGTCAAAGCTTTCCTCCAAAGATCTAGTATCAGGCTTGTCAAAGCTCAATTTTGTTAAAGAAAGACCTTGCAGAGCCTGTCAGTTAGGGAAGCAACAAAAGCCTTATTCAAAAGTAAGACAACCAACTCCAACGATAGGCCCCTACAACTGCTTCATATGGATCTCTTTGGGCCTATCCCAACTGTCAACCTTGGAGGAAAAAGATACTCAATGGTTATAGTAGATGACTATACCAGATTCACATGGGTATTCTTCCTGAGCTCTAAAGACGAAACCAGCTCTTAATTGATCAAATTCTTCAAGCTGGTCGAGAATAAGAAGGGCGAGAAGATCAAAGCCATAAGGATTGATCATGGAAGAGAGTTCAATTTCTCAAAAGTAGACAAGTTCTGTGAAGACAACGATATTCATCACAACTTCTCAAATCCAAGAACTCCACAGCAAAATGGAGTAGCTGAGAGGAAGAACATAACTCTCATAGAGGCAAGAAGGACTCTTCTAGGAGTTGGAGGTGAAATATTCTGAGTAGTCTGACGAAAAACTGTTTTAATTAGGATCCGGTCCAACTTTAGTGGATAAGATTAAGGAAGCACAACTTCAGGATTAGGAATGTGAGAAAATTAGAAAAAGAATATCTGAAGGTGATGAAGTGAAATTCAAAGTTGATAGCGAAGGGTTATTGAGGTTCGAGGGAAGAATTTGGGTTCCGCTAGTACCAGAGGTTAAAGAGGAGATTGTGAGCGAGGCTCATAATTCAAGATATTCGATTCATCCGGGAAGTACGAAGATGTACCAGGATCTCCGACAGCATTTCTGGTGGCCGAATTTGAAAAGAGACGTTGCAGATTGTATAGCTAAGTGTTTGACATGTCAGAAAGTTAAAGCAGAACATTAAAGGCCGAGTGGGTTACTATAACCGTTAGAGATCCCAGAATGGAAATGGGAACATATCACAATGGATTTCGTAGTAGGTCTTCCGACGACTCAGAAAGGTTTTGACGCAGTTTGGGTTATCGTAGATCGACTGACAAAATCAACACATTTCCTACCGATCAAGATCAGATTTAACCTAGAACAGTTGGCAAGGTTGTATGTGAAATAGATTGTTTCAAGGCACGGTGTTCCAGTGTCTATTATCTCAGATAGGGATCCACGATTCACATCAAACTTCTGGAAGCGCCTATAGGAATGCATAGGAACGCAGTTACGTATGAGTACGACATATCATCCACAGACCGACGGACAGAGCGAAAGAATGATTCAGGCATTGGAAGATATGTTAAGAGCTTGCATCATGGATTTCAAAGGGAATTGAGACGATCATCTACCATTGGTGGAATTTGCTTACAATAACAGTTACCATGTAAGTATTGGCATGTTGCCTTATGAAGCGTTATATGGCAGAAAGTGCAGAACTTCATTATGCTGGGATGAAGTTGGCGAACGTCAATTACTAGGGCCAGAACTGGTACAACAGACCACCGAAATCGTCAGAGTGATCAGGGCGAGATTGATAGCTGCTCAGGATAGACAGAAGAAATATGCCAATCAACACCGCAAGAATCGAGAATTTGAATCTGCTAGCTTCGTTTTCTTGAAAGTGTCTCCTTGGAAAGGGAAAATTCGATTTGGTAAGAAGGGAAAATTGAGCCCGAGGTTCATTGGACCCTTTGAAGTGTTGCGGAGAATTGGTGAAGTCGCGTATGAGGTAGCCTTACCTCCAGCGTTAGAACATATCCACAATATTTTTCATGTTTCGGTGTTACGACCATAAAAACCCGACTGCAAGCATGTTATAGAATATGAACCCCTGCAATTTGAAAAAGATTTATCTTACGAAGAAGTGCCTGTTTAGATAGTTGACAGAAAAGAGCAAGTACTCAAAAATAAAGTTATACCTTCTGTTAAGGTGATCTGGAGGAACCACAACGCTGAAGAAGCTACGTGGGAACTCGAAGATCAGATGATGAAAAATTATCCTTAGTTATTTGTGTAATACCCGAGAATTTTGAATAATATTAATATTGACTTTTCTATTTAAGTTGAATATTTATTCGAATATGAGTATACGTGATCTACCATTTTGGTAGTGGTGTGATAAAGTGACTTCTTGTTTTATTTATTAAAGAAATGATTTATTAAGAAAAGAATTTATTAATGTTAATTAATTATTGTATGACTAATAATCTCTATTAAATTATTTAAGTGTTCTATGCCATGCTACCTGAGGTGTAACCGTGAGATGAAATGTATATGATTTGTAATAAAGTTTCGGTGTTCATTCAGTAGATGTGTGACATTTAAATTGCATGAACAACCTATGTGACATCTTGATGTGTAACATTAATGTATGAATATGTACTGAATAAAACCTTATAGTAAAAGTGGATTGAATGTTATAATTTATTAAATAGTATAAGGGAATTTATGTGGCTTCATAGGATATGGTGGATCTATTAAATGTGCATTTTAACTATATGAAAGGAAATGAATTTAGTAAATAAATATTTATTATCAAATATTTATTTTAACATGTATGTGGGCATATTAATAATTAAGTTTTATCGAAAGTATGAGTTAATAATACTCAATTAAAATACATGAGAATTATGTGAGGTAATTCATATTTGTTACATGATAATTACTTCCATACTTAAATATTATTGTAATAAATGTACTATGGAATAATAATGTATATTGAATATTTGGGTGTTAGCGATTAATGAGATTTTACTTTAATTAATGTGTATGGATTTTATGATATGTGTACATGTAACTTTAATTGATACCATGTGACTAGCACACTATATGGCCTAAGTTACATTTTTTTTTAAAATCAAGTATGCTAACAAGCCTCTTTTGTAATGTCTGAGTATTACTCTTGTCCCACAATAAGAGTCACATTCTTGCCCAAACCTTCATTTCCGTGTTCTACAAAAAGGCTACAAGCCTACTTCCTTGCAAGCCATTAGTAGATTGCAAATGATGAATGGGGAGTGGTCCTCACAGTATTTGCAACTGTTACACCAAACCACAATTACCCATCAAATTCTTTTTCTTCACGTTGGTTTCCTAATTTGGATAATTGCAATGCCCAGTTAAATGGTTTTCTATAAATTGGAGTTATTTCTTCACAATTCAAGTTGCTAGAGAATTGCATCAGTGAGATATAGAGAGTGAGTGTGTGATAGTGAAGAACAATCTGAGATTGGTAAGAATTTTGTTCCAAGCTTTAGCAGAGGTAACACACTGTTAAGCCATTTTATTAAATTGAGTTTACTAAATTAGTGGGAATGCATGAATTACTGAGAATTTGCTTGGGAGTTGTTAGCATGATGTTTGTTAGGCTTATATGTATGTATAATAGCAATGTGGCTAATTGTTAGCATGCTTAAGTAAAGAAATTCGTGTTTGGGTTTGAATTCTGCCGAAGCAGAGACGTTTCTGAGTCATCCAGGGAAGGGCGCAGCTGCGCGCTCCCTGTAGTACAAAACGGCGCAGCTGCGCCGAGTGCCAGACACACCTACTTGTTTCTGCTGATTTCTGCAAGTTCCCAACATGTTAGTTTGACTTTATTAAGTATATAAATGAGTTTTAAATCTATTTATGATTAGCCTTGCATAGCATGAGTATCCTAGCTTCACCTTGTATGCATTTTTCTAAAGAAAACTTATAGTTTTAAAACTAGACCTTACCGAAACTTACAATGTTTAAGTTCTGATCATACAAACATGTGTATATAGTCTGATTATGCATGACATAAGGTTCCAAGATGCTTCACGTGTGCTAGATGATCACAACTTAGTTTAAAACGACTTTTAAAGGCAACCTTGGACATTTTAAAGCAAACATGCATGATTATAATGATAATTTCATTAAGAGATGTTGGACATGCATGTTAGTACTCTAATATTTCTCAGACATGATGTGTATATGTGTTCCTCTAGTATGTTATAGCATTGCATCGTTCAAGCATGAATTTAGGTAAAATTTCCAAGTTGTGGACTATGTTAACTAAGTATAGATGATATGAACACATGAGCATGCGTATTTCAGATGTTATAACCTTTGTATATGAATAAGTACTTGGTATGGTAAGTCACATGGATTCTTAAACTTGTCCGACATTATTTTACCAAAAGTTCTAGACTAAGAAATTATAGAGTAGTAATATAAACTTGAAATGATCATGTGACCATGCAAATCTCTTTAACATGTGTACATAGTAATTGTTAATGTATTGGTATGCTAGGTAGTGGACTGAAACCAGGAAGGCAAAAGCTCAACCCTGGTCTGGCCAGGGGACAGCGCAGCTGCGCCGTCCCTAAGCTTAACCAGGGCGCAGCTGCGCCCTCCTGCAAAGTGGTCAAGTTGATTCTTTTTGTAATCTGAGTCTTGTGGATTGCTTGCATTGTTATTCTAAAGTGTAGAGTAGAAGTTGTAATAATGTTTTTGGTATCCAAATATGATGTAGTATTATTTGATGTATGAAATTGTATGACTAATGGAATTCCTATATATAACTATTATACAATAGGATTGCAACGTGTCATTAAGCTTTAAATTCGTAGACTGCGCTAAAGGCAAGTTCCCTAACCTTACTCAAACTTATATTGAGCAAGTTTCTTACCTTGAACCTCTTACATATTGCAAGTTTCATTTAACCCTACTCAATTTACATTCGAGCAGGATGTGGTATATTGTGCAAGTATTCGAACCCTTTCTCTTTATTGAGCAAACATGTAAACTTGTATATTCATGTATCATATAAGTATGTGGCAATGACTCCATTGCTTTATAAACTGTCATTCATATTCTAAGGATTGGTTTAAGATTAATATCCCTTAAACCTCATTGCGAGTATTGGTATTCATTAAATCATTGAATATGATTATAAAAGTTGTCTAAATCATTGTTTCGGTTAGACTATTATACAAGTGTTAGAAAGCTATTCCAAACCAATTGTCTTGGTGAGGATCCTTATCTACTGAGATGAACAACCCTAATAAAAACTTGAAACTATACATTGTCGGGGAACCGACGTGCGCACTTATAAGCATGTGACAGTTATGCATAATCTGGGGTACTATAGGCTGATCACCTGTGTACTTGTTTTTATTGGATTCTCAGTATAAAAACTGTTAATTCTAGCAAGAGTTCTTAGTCCTTAGTGATTACTCAGTGTTCATATTCTTGGACTTGAAATGATTAGATGCAAGAATCCTATTGATATTCTTCAGTCCATAGCGACTCTTATGTATAACAATTGATTTTCCTTATTGTTCTTGAATTATCCTTTACTATCATACCCTTGAAATTTGAACTTTATATTGTTCACCCTCATTGTATATACTTGCTGGGCAAATTCGTTGCTCATTCTTGCTTCATTTAAACCTTTCAGTTAAGGCAGAGCGAGGTGAACCTTCAGGCAAGGACAAGGGAAAGGGAAAAACTACAGAGTAGCTTTGTTCTTCCTTAAGAAGAAGATTATTTACTATGTTGCTTTAAGACTTCTAATTCGGTTATGTAATAAGCTTAGGCATGGATTATGTATTAGTACTATGTTTTAGTTTGAATCAAGACTTTTGGTTGATATTGTAGTGTCGGTTGCGAGACCTTGGGACGAGAATAATTATATTAAATCAATGTAATTTATTCTATCTTTTTCGCTGCATTAGTTTTATGTCATTATTGTGTTAGAACGTGACGGACCAAATTCGAGACAGTGGCGTCAGAATTTGGGGGCGCCACAATTTGCTTAGTCTATGTGTAGCGATTTTGAGGACAAAATCTTTGTAAGGAGGGGAGAATGTAACATGACGAATTAATTGAGTCGTGATTCTGGGGACAAAATCCTTTTAAGGCGGGAAAGATGTAACGAACGAGATTTTTTATATTTGATCTTTAAATATTTATTAAATTAAATAAATATTTGTGTCGATTTATCTATTGAGTAAAATATATATTTGATGAAATTGTTGTATATTAATTTAATTAAATGTGTTATATTGATTGCATTAATGTGAAATAATTTTATAATGCAAAGTGTGAATTTAATTGAGATAATTAAATTAAATGAGTTGTTTATTAATTGTGATGTTGTTCTAATTAATTTAATAATTAATTAGAGGTTTATTGATTTGTCATAATTAAATAAATGAGAATTTTTATTATGTGATTATTTGATTTAATGAGTAATAGTGGCTTTTATTTAATTGTAGTTAAATAATATAATTTGATTATTAAAGTGTGACAAATAAACTGTATAATAAGTAAGTTAATTAAAATAAACCAAAAAGGAGCCTTTTAAAGGCCAACCAAACATGGTCTTGAGAACATGGGAGCAGTTAAGGCCATAATGCGCTTAAGTGATACCCATGCATATCAGTTACCATGTACGTACTTCATCAGTCAGTTCTTTCATAAGGCTAAAACAAAGAGAGAAGAAAAATGAAGAGAGTTTTGAGAAAATTTGAGAATTGGAAGAAGAATTCCCATCATCTAGCAATCTAAATCACTAATCAAAGGTAAATTCTTGAATTCAAGCCTTAAATTATGTTTTTAAGTTTCTCCATGAACGTACATTTTAAGTTCTCTGTTAATTGAATTTCATTAGTAAATTATTGAAAAGTTGTTTGTATTCATTAATATGCATGTATGAATCATTATATGATGTGTATAAACTGTTTTATGAACAAATAAATTGGAAGTTTTTTTGGCCTGCTGTGTGTTCTTCGCGAACTTGGGCAACTGAAACTGCAGCGCGGCGCCACAACGCCGGTACAAAGAGTAAACCGAGTGCCGCAGCGCCGGCCCGGGTTGTTTAGGTTCGGGTCAGGCCAGCGCCGCAGCGTCGACTCAAGGCTTAAGCTCGGCGCCACAGCGCTGGTCCGGGTCGGACCGGGTCAAACGGGTCGGGTCAGGTCAAAAACCCAGAAAATGAGATTTTTCCATATTTTAAAATAAAATAACTTCACATATATGAAGCAATATGATAAGTATGTAAAGGAATAACAATAGTTTAAGAGCGTAAGTTCGAGTTATGTTTTCTGAAGTGGTCAATCGTTTAATAAAGGTAATGATTAGTTGAGCTATGAGTGTTAATTGTTCAATGTGACTTGAATATATAGGTTACTTAAAGAGCAAATAGATAATATTAGTTGTAGTAGACGCACGAGACAAGTTCTTAAACCCTACTTCTCTTTTATGCAAGTTTTCTATCTTTAATCTTCTTATTGCATTGAAAGCAAGTGTCTAAACCTTATTTTTACATTGAGCAAGTTCATAAATCATATACTTATGTTAATCAAGTTTCTTATTCTTGATTATCCAATTATATAACTCTGATTGAGATGTTCTAATTCTTTTAAAATAATACTTCGGTTATACAATGTTTGTTCAATTGTATTCCTTAAAATTCATCATTCGATTAAAATATCAGTTATATTATTGAACCTTGATTGACTAGTGAACCCTTATTGATTCGACCAGCCCATAGTTGATAAGCATTCTAAATTCCAGAATTTCTATTGAAGTTAATCCAAACCAAACTTTCTTTGGTGCAGACTCTGATGTGAAACTGAGATGAACAACCTTTTATAGGGGATTATATTTACGCGTTAGCGTTAAGATGTTGTGCACATACATGTTACGAAGGGCTGATCCCCCTAAGTACGAGAAGTAAGGTCCATATAGTCTTACGACTGTTAAAGGTTTAAAGTAGAAATACTTGATAACCTAGGACATAGTTCGTGGTCTTATGACCCCCAGATGTTCTTTTGATTCTTGTTTCTAATCTTGATTTAAAAGCCGAGCTTTCAATTACCCTGTATCCATTGATTATTCGCATGCTATTATTATTATTATTGTTTCACTTGCTGGGTAATTGTTGCTCACTCTTGCATAATAACATTGCAGCTAAGGTTGGAAGAGTTGATGAACCATCTTCTAGTAAGGGAAAAGGAAAGGCGAACAAGTGATGAAGACTTGTTTGATTTATTTGAAAGATGTTTATGTAATAGACCTATGTTATTTATGTTATGTTTCCGCATTGATGTTTTATTTAAGGTTAGATGACCTGGGATTGATGTTATTATGATATTGTAACCCTTTAATGGGAGGATTTATATTTCAGTTAAGAGTTTTCATTCATATATTTTATAGATAATTAGATGTGATGTGATTTATTTGGATAGTGAACACCAAATCCTGTGGGAATGAAGTACCCAGATTTGGGGGTGTCACAAATGCCCCAGCGTCGAGTTGTCGTCGGTTCCAAAATTGCCCCAGTTTTGTAAGTCGTCAAGGTAGTTGCTTCATTATGTTTTTGATGGGTGGGCTGAGCAGATACCGAGATGCCCAAAATCCTTTACCTTATGACCCACTTGGTGATTAGGTAGAGGGGACAAACTTTGATGTTCGATGCCCCTACCAACGCTTGATGACCTTTTTATTCTATTTTGACGAAGGTTTGTGATTGAGGTGTGTCAGCTCTTTGAGGGTCATGAGAATGGTCATCGGATAATTACTTTGCATCGCTGGGAGCTGTCGTTTACACTCCAAAATTAAATTCTTACTTCTACTCTATTAACACAAAAATTAGTATATTGACAAACAAAGGTCGATTCCACAGAGAGCGATATTGTCTTATATTTTTCCTAACGTTTAAGGGGGGGGGGTTTGAGTTCAATTAACTAATTAATAGAAACAATATTTAAAATGATGTGTATAATCAATAAATTATAACTCCAGTTCTTCAGTTCAGTATCACCTTTTCATAACAATGGATTAATCAAGTTTAACATTATTTACCCTTCAATGAAACTAATAGCCCTAGGTAACAACAAGCTCTGCTACCCGAAATTTTTCTCAAATTATCACTCAA
This sequence comes from Aralia elata, assembly GCA_034770075.1. NCBI lineage: Eukaryota > Viridiplantae > Streptophyta > Magnoliopsida > Apiales > Araliaceae > Aralia > Aralia elata. The sequence continues at coordinate 37,307,295 of CM068380.1, read as the reverse complement.
TGAAATAAGCTCTTCACAAGATTCTAACCATCATATAACCTAAAATAAGCTCTCTAGATTTAATATGACAACATTATTAAGAATTAGGGAATTAGACTATTCCAAGCAACAATCACATAAGCTCAAATTGTTTAACTTGTCTTCTGATAATCTTAGCAATACCCACAAGTTTGTCCTCAATCATGTATTATTAATTACTACTTGTGATTAGGAACAATATCAATTATACGTAATACTATTCCTTAATCTAGCAAATGATATTAGCTAACCAATTCAATTCTGTAGAAATCAAATCAATTAAGCCAAATAACATTCAACAATTAAATCAAATTATCAAGAATGAATTTTATATAAGAAGGAATAAATAATGAATACTCAATTAAACCATTAATTATAAATAAGGTTCAACATCCTTTAGAACTGAAATAGAAAACTTAGCCTGACATGCCTTCAATCTTCCTCCAAAACTAGGGTTTGTAATTGAATGTAGATGATGATAATTTCTGACTAAAAACATGTATTTACAATCTTAAGATAATATCTTAACACTCTAAGAAATAACAATCCAAATCTGAGTAGAATTCCATAAAATTCTTGGCCTGAAGCAATTCTTTAATTTTAATTTCTCGACGAACTCGCCAGGGCGAGTTCAATACACTAGGGAGCTCGCCGAGGCGAGCTTGGGATAGAGGAGCTGGCTGGGGCAAGTTTAGAGTGTGCTGGGGTGGCTTCGGCAGAGAGGAACTCACCGGGGCGAGTTCATTGGCCTTGACGAGTGTTAGGTTTGTATAACGCGAACATGCAATCAAATTATATAAATAGAGCGGAAGCGTGACAAAATCAGATTTTAAATTTTTATACAAACCATTACCATGATCTTTCTTTATGCACAATTATTAATTAAACGAAAGATATGGAGAATAAGAACTATACCCTTGTAGAACAAAGCTTCCTCAGGTACAAGTTCAACTCCTAGTCCTTCGAGTTCTCCTTGAATTCAACGGTGTGATTCCTTCCTTTGATCAATGTTAGCCACCCAAGTGTTTGGCCTCTAGAGGTGATCCACCAAGGAAGAACAAATATTCAAGAAGTTGGGTGTTTCGCAAAACCCTAGTTTCTATCTCTATAGAAATTGTAAGTACTCTCCACAATCTAATGTAAGAGTGTGTAACCCTAATCTATGATAAGACTTCTCTTATTTATAGATGTAGGAAAACCCCTTCCCTAAACTATTTAGGATTAGGGTTTCTATTTTAATTAAACTCCTTTAATTATATTCCTAATTCAATTAGGAATTAATGAGAGAGAGTACTTCTATTAATTAATTCCCAATCCCTATTAGGAATTAAATAATAGTTATATTAATTAATTCCCAATCCCTATTAGGAATTAAATAATAGTAATAGTAATAATAATAATAAGACTCCTCTTATTAATTTATATTTAATATTTCCAAAATATTAAATAATAAATATTAAGCTATTTAATTTATTCTATCTCCATAGATTAAATTAAATACACTTAACTTATTATTACAATTATGCCATTTACTTCTTAAATAAATATTTTCCTTTTGCGGTGTGACCCTTTAGGTTCTCCATATTAAACCGGTTGTGAATAAATCAATTAGAACAATTCTAATCTTATTTAAATAAATAAATTAAACTATTTAATTCATTTAAATAAATAATATTTATTCTACAATAAGGGTAAGCCCCCTTAGCGATCAACGACTTTCCAGATAATATAGATTTCAACATTAATCACAAAAGAACCTTTGAGTAAATAGTTACCGTACAATTCAATCCTTCTACCATACAATGTCCCAATTAAATATAAGACATGGAATTTCTGTCAAGTCTTATTTTATTTAATTATATGTATTTCGATTCCCAAATGCACAACTCTAAATAATGCAAATTAGAAACTCCTTTCTAATTTCATTTTGCCTTGGCCAAGGACTACTGAGTTATCATTTATCGAATCACATAGGACATTCACATCTTTTACTAGACGTGGTAGATTCTTTGTTGATCATTCACCTATCTCCATGTACAACTTATTATACCCAATCATACCCTTTGATATATCCTAAAAGTCTTAAGGGGCATGTCAAAGTATAACTCATCATACACAAGATACTATGATGATCTCAAGTCCAAGGATCACTTGTACTACTATCACTAGAGAAATTCCTATTGACAGGCGAGTAAAACTCCATTAGGTATTCCTTAGCGAGTCACGTTCAGTGAACTTATTCTCTAATAAGCACCTACCTACTTGCTTTAGTGTCTCCACACAAATGATTATGAGATCAATCATCCTCTTCCTAAGAGCAAGCAACGTATGTACTAATCTATCCGGATTCACTAATCCCCAATTTAGTAATCCAATGATTAGGAACAATTTTAGTTTGTGAGCTATCTAGAGTTTAGATCTCATTAGCATGATCACTATCATGATTCTAAAAACATTGCTCAAAACTATGGGTTTATCACATTTAATATAACAGCACCATGTAGATAATATAAAATGCCTTTTAAGAAAATCAATTCTTTTATTAATAAATGAATAAGATTACAAAGTATATGCTACATTATATCAAATATGATTGGCTTGTGTGCATACTACTTTCAACGAGCTCGCCGGGGCGAGCTCCATTTTCTACTGCGACGTCCTTTGGTAAAATGACTATAGCTCTCGCATCCGAACTCCGATTAGGACGATTCAAGATGTTCCAAAAATCTAAAAAATAGATCTACAACTTTCATTCTTTGAGAATTGTGAGATTCTGGATGGATCAAGGTCGAAATTGGACCCCAAGTGACTGTTATGTAAATGGCAACTCCAAACTTTGAGGTTCAACGTCCGTTGGTAAAAAGGTCATAACTTTTGATCCGAGAAGAGTTACGGGATGTGCCATCTATCAAATCGAAGCTCTTGACGAGATTTACAATAAAATCCAAGTTCCAAGCCAAGATCATGCATCCTTGAGTCTATTGATTGTTGTTGGATGGCAAGCTCATGCTTTCCCAAAATTTTCTTCTTTTTCCTCTTTTTAGCTCCAATTCATCTTTTCAGCACCAATTCCTCCTGAAATCATTAAATACAATTATAAGCTCATAAACACATAAAACATGCAATAAAACTAAACATAAAGGAATAATAATTATAGAATATTATGCACTCATCAAATTTCCCCACACTTAGCCTTTACACGTCCTCGTGTAAATCAAAACAAAGGTGATATTAACTTCATCTGAGCTTCATTTAACCAAACTTTCAAAAAGTTTAAACTCAATTCCAATCCATGAATATCAATACTAATTAACAAAAATTTGGTTAACACTTCATCAATCAATGTATAACAATAACTTCATCTTTCACCATTGAACTTCTCTAAATCAAATTGTATCCACATAAGTATCTTTCCTATGATCTACACACATAGTTAACTTAGTTATCATGGAACAACAGCCGTGCACACTGACTTATAACTCAAAACATATTTTCTCTGCTATCCATTTTTTTCCTTTTCACCAGAACCATCAAATTCACTTTCTTTTTCAGGTGAATGCATTTTATGCTCCATTTCACCTTTCTCATTCTTTCTTAAGTGAGTGCATTTTATGCTCCATCTCACTTATTTGCTTACTAACGAGTGTGTTTTGCGCTCCTTCTCGCTGCATGTGTTTATGGGTGAGTACGTTTTACGCCCCATCTCAACTCACCACATGTTTCTCTTTTGTATTTGTTTTTCAAATTTTTTCAAACTTCCTTATGTCCTTATTTTCTCATGGTCCTGCAAACAACATAAGCAGTTAAATAGTCCTAAATAATGAAATCAGTGCACATAGACAACTCCACAGATAACTCAACCAAATAAGCATATATCTCATATCCAAGAACTCATGCAATACAAATTTAATTCAAATCAGTTATTATGGATCATGACTTAGTTATCATTATTCATCAATTAACTCGGTATCAAACAAATTCTATCAAATTAGCATCAATTTTCATTCTATAGCCAAAAACCTTTGACAACTTAGCCAAATAAAATCACAAAGCCAAAAATTTTTAGAACAAATTTTTTTCAATTTTTTCAATATTTCCACAAAATAACTCAGATTATCAAACTTAGAGCAAAACCTACCTTAAACTAACCTAAACCCCTTCCCCACACTCAAACCTTACATTGTCCCCAATGTAAGACAATCATGCAAAGACGAAGTAACTAACTAAAATGCAACTAAAAAGTAAAGAGAGATAGAAAAGCAAATCTGAAATCTTGGGTTGCCTCCCAAGTAGCGCATTTGTTTAACGTCGTTTACTCGACGTCGATATTCTCAATCCTCATAAACTGGATCCACCAAGTCCAACATCTCAATGTTCTCCACCTGATATCCGTCATAGAATGGTTTGAGCCGGTGACCATTTACTTTGAATATCTTCCCTGTGCTCGGACTTCGAATTTTCACTGCACCATGCTGAAAAATATTAGTAACAACAAAAGGTCCAACCTATCTAGAACGCAACTTACTTGGAAATAACTTAAGCCTTGAGTGGTAAAGGAGAACTTTCTGTCCCACAACAAAAGTCTTCCTCAAAATCTGTTTGTCATGGAAGGCTTTAGTCTTTTCCTTGTAAATCTTAGAACTTTCATAAGTATCATTCCTCAATTCTTCGAGCTCTTGCAACTGCAACTTCCTATGCTTGCCATCTTGATCTAAACTCATGTTGCATTGCCTAATTGCCCAGAAAGCCTTGTGTTCTAGCTCCACAGGAAGGTGACATGGTTTCCCAAATACAATCTGGTAAGGTGACATACCAATAGGAGTCTTGTATGCAGTTTTATAGGCCCAAAGTGCATCCTCTAACCTTAGACTCCAATCTTTTCTGTTCGGATTGACTACCTTCTCTAAAATGGACTTGACCTCACGGTTGGATACCTCAGCCTGACCATTACTTTGTGGATGATAAGATGTAGAAACCCTATGCATCACATTATATTTTCGAAACAGTGTTGCTAGCATCTTGTTGCAAAAGTGTGTTTCATTATCACTGATGATGGCTCTTGGAGTTCTAAACCTGACAAATATGTTAGATTTGACAAAATCTATAACAACTTTAGAATCATCAGTCCTGGTGGCTTTAGCTTCCACCCACTTAGAGACATAGTCAACAACCAAAAGAATGTAACTATTACCATAAGAAACAGGAAAAGGTCCCATAAAATCAATACCCCAAACATCAAAAATTTCAACAATTAAGATGGGAGTTTGTGGCATTTGATTTCTATGTGATATGTTCCCTGTCTTTTGACAATTCGCACATGATTTACAAAACAAATAAGAATTTTTAAAGATTTTTGGCCAATAGAAACCACATTCTAAAACCTTATGGATTGTCCTTTTTGATCCAAAGTGACCTCCACAAGCATAAGAGTGACATAAATTTAAAATTGACAAAAATTCACTATAAGGCACATACCTTCTAACTATCTGGTCAGAACAAAATTTCCACGAATATGGGTCATCCCTACATAATATTTTACATCACTCTTAAGCTTTTCTTTCTGGGATTTGGAAAACTCACTAGGAATGTAAGCACTCACTAGAAAATAGATGCTCATCTGGGAAAGAGTCCTTCAATGGTAAAGCTTCCTCATCTTTGATCAGTCTACTCAAGTGATCTGCTACCAAGTTGTCTGCTCTTTTTTTATCTTGAATATCTAGATTAAATTCTTGTAGTAGTAGAATCCATCTTATGATCTTAGGTTTGGATTCCTTCTTGGTTAGCGAATACCTGAGAGCAGCATGGTCAGAATAAACTAAGACTTTAGTACCAAGCAGATATGATCGAAACTTGTCTAAAGCAAAAACAACAGATAAAAGTTCTTTTTTAGTTGTAGAGTAGTTAATCTGAGCCGCATTCAATGTTCTAGAGGTGTAGTAGATGGCATGATCAACTTTATTAACTCTTTGGCCTAAGACGGCTCCCACTGCATAGTTGCTGGCATCACACATGATCTCGAATGGCAACTTCTAATTAGGTGGTTGTATCACCAGTGCTGAGGTTAATAGTTTCTTCAATTTATCAAAAGCCTCCTTGCACTCATCATCAAACTAGAATTCCACATCCTTTTGTAGTAACTTACACAATGGCGACATTATCTTCGAGAAGTCCTTGATAAATCTACGATAGAAACCTGCATGTCCAAGAAAAGAGCGAATCTCCCGCAAACTAGCTGAAATGATATGACCGAGTACTATACCTTGCTCTACCATAAAATGACACTTTTCCCAATTAAGAACAATATTAGTCTCTTAGCATCTATATAGCATACGAGTCAAATTATCTAGGCATGCATCCAAAGAATCACCATGAATTGTGAAATCATCCATAAAAATCTCAATGTAATTTTCAAAAAGATCAGAAAAGATACTCCTATGCATCTTTGAAAAGTACCTGGTGCATTGCAAAGTCCAAAGGATATCCTACGATACGCAAATGTACCAAATAGACATGTAAATGTGGTTATAACTTGAAAAACCATCTAGAAAACAATAATAAGTATGCCCAACTAATTTTTCTAACATTTGATCAATAAAAGGGAGAGGAAAGTGATCTTTTCTAGTTACAGCATTCAATTTCCTATAGTCAATACACACTTTCCATCTTATTTGTATTCTTGTAGGCACCAATTCATTGTTATCATTCTTGACGACGGTGATTCCAGATTTCTTTGGTACTACCTGCACCTGACTTACCCATTGACTGTCTGAAATGGGGTAAATTATACCTGTATCAAGTAATTTGAGCACTTCTTTTTTCATTACCTCAATCATGGGTGGATTTAACCTTTTTTGTGCTTCTCTAGTGGGCTTGGCTCCATCCTCCAAAAGGATTCTATGCATACACATAGCAGGGCTTATACATTTGATATCGGCTATAGTCCAACCAAAGATTGTTATGTAACCAAAGAATGTTATGTGGTCCCTTAGATCTCTCAACAGTTTGTCCTCTTGTACCTTGGTCAGATTATTGGCAATAGTCACTGGTAATATGTTCTCTTTCCCTAGATATGCATACTTCAAATGTGTATGTAACGGTTTCAATTCTAAGGTTGGAGCCTGCACAACTAATGGAAATAACTTTTGATGAGAAGCAGGTAATTGAATGGAATAAACTACATACTTATCTAAAATTTTAGGTAAAGAATGCAATGCAGCCATAGTTTCCTTCAATTCCTGATTTTGATCAATCTCTTCTTCTTTGTCCAATTCCATACTGTTTCTGATGGCAACCGCCAAGCTTTCCTGATATATATACTTAAAAGATCCCTGCACTAAAGAGTCAATGATGTCAATAGCAAAAACAGGATTAATATCATTAGGGTACCTCATGGCCTCATATATGTTGAACTGAATCTTTTCGCTATCAAACTCCATTGTTAAGGTCCCATTGTGCACATTAATCATTGTCCTTGCTGTTTTCAAGAATGGCCTCCCTAACAAAATATGTGAATGATTTGGAGATGTATTATCTTCCATATCCACTATGTAAAAATCTGCAGAAAAGATTAGTTCATTTACCTGCACTAAGAGATCTTCAATCACCCCATGGGGGTAAGTGTTAGTACGATCGGCCAATTGAATAATAACACCAGTTTGTTTCAAGGGGCCTAGATTTAAAGAAGCATAAACAAATAATGGCATAACATTAATTGAAGCTCCTAAATCTAGCATAACTTTCTCAAATTTGGTATTACCTATCTTACATGGAATTGAGAACATGTCTGGATCTTTATACTTAGGGGGCATTTTTCTTTAGAAAACCGCTGATATATTTTCTCCAACTGTGACTCTCTCATCCTTTTTTTAATTTTCTTTTATTAGTGCATAATTCTTTTAAAAACTTTGCATACCTTGGTACTTGCTTAATTGTATCAAGTAAATGGATATTTACCTCTACCTTATTAAAAGTCTCCAGAATTTCCTTCTCTTACTCATCCTTCTTTGAAGTTCTAAGATTCCTAGGGTAAAAGGTAAAGGATTAGTCTTGAGTTGAATAGGAGGGTTAGGTATTACCTTAGATATTTTTGTTTCCTCCTTAGCTTTTTCCTCCTTAAACTCAACAGTGGCTTTTGGTGTATCCATTTGTGTTCTATTCCTCAAAGTTATGGCACTTGCATTCTCTCTCGGATTAACAATAGTTTGAGAAGGTAGCTTCCCTGAACCTTGAGAGTCCAATCGAGCAACTATAGTAGCAAGTTGACTCATCTGATTCTCCAAATTGTGGATGGAAGTCCTTGTCTCTAGTTGAAACTGCTGAGTTTGGTTTATGAATGCTTTGAACATATCTTCAAGGGATGTTCCAGAATTAGCAGGTGCTACTTACTTAGGTGGATACTGCTGTTGAGCTGGCTAAAATCCTTGCTGCCTAGGTAGGAAAACACCTTGCACTGGTAGCCTATTTCCTCCATAACTAAAATTGGTATGATCCTTCCAACCTGGGTTGTAGGTGTTTGAGTAAGGATCATACTTTCTCTGAGGTTGTGCCTGATAATTTCCCACTGCATTGGCTTGTTGCGCAGTCTCATCCTCTTGCAATATTGGGCATGCATCTGTGTTGTGACCTGTAATTAAGCATATCCCACAAGCCTTCGCTACTGGCATGTTTCCTGCAGCCATTTGTCTAACCGTAGCAGTTAAGTCAGAAATTTGTTGCTCAATATTACTTGTGCTCACCTCATTTACCCTTTTTGGTGCATGATCATTCCTTGTTCTATACTGCTGTAAGTTAGTTGCCATATTCGTAATCAGATTTCTTGTAGACTCCGGTGTCTTGTATACTAGTGCTCCTCCACTAGCAGTATCGATCATATTCCTATCCATCAGTACAAGCCCCTCATAGAAGTATTGAATCTGGTGTTGATCATCTATCTGGTGAGGTGGACAACTAGAGCACAGTTTCTTGAACCTTTCCCAATATTCATACAACGTCTCTCCACTGAACTGTCAGATTCCGTATATCTCCTTCCTTATGTTGGCTACTCTTGAAGCAGGAAAGTACTTTTCCAAGAACAACTTCTTCATGTCATTCCATGACTATATTGATCCGGAGGGAAGATAATACAACCAATCATTTGCCAAATCTGCCAGTGAAAAAGGAAATGCCCTCAGCTTGATTTGTTCCTTTGTAATTCCTTACGGCTTCATGGTGGAACACACCACATGGAACTCCTTTAAATGCTTGTATGGATCTTCACCTGTATCTTCACCTGTAAGACCACGAAAGGTAGGCAAAAGGTGAATTAGTCCGAATTTTAGTTCAAAAGCAGCAGTTAAAGTGAGAACTCAATGCATAAAGGTTGTTGATTGAGATTAGGAGTGGCTAATTCTTTCAACGTCCTGTTGTTGTTTGGCACCACTATTTCTTCTTCTTCTTCTGATTTGGTGGATGACTTGTTTGACAATAGTTCCAGTGCGATGTTGAGACCTAGTGATGGAGCTTCGTCGGAATCTGCAATTGTGCTTCGAGATTAACGAGCCTCATTCCTTAACCTGCGTGCAGTTTTCTCTATTTCTAGATTAAAATTCAGTTCAAGGGAGTGAGAGGATCGAGTCATAAACTAAAACAAAAGAAAACAAAGAATAAATAAAAATAAATAACACTCCCTGGCAACGGCGCCAAAATTTGGGAGCTGTCGTTTACACTCTAAAATTAAATCCTTAATTCTACTCTACTAACACAAAAATTAGTATAGTGACAAGCAAAGGTCGATCCTACAGAGAGTGATGTTGTCTTATATTTATCCTAATATTTAAGGGGGGTTTGAGTTCAATTAACTAATTAATAGAAACAGTATTTAAAATGATGTGAATAATTAATAAATTAAAACTCTAGTTTTTTAGTTCAGTATCACCTTTTCATAACAATGGATTAATCAAGTTTAACATTATTTACCCTTCAATAAAACTAATAGCCCTAGGTAACAACAAGCTCTGCTACCCGAAATTTTCCTCAAATTATCACTCAATGAAATAAGCTCTTTACAAGATTCTAACCATCATATAACCTAAAACAAGCTCTCTAGATTTAATATGACAACATTATTAAGAATTAGGGAATTAGACTATTCCAAGCAACAATCACATAAGCTCGAATTGTTTAACTTGTCTTCTGATAATCTTAGCAATACCCAAAAGTTTGTCCACAATCATGTATTACTAATTACTACTTGTGATTAGGAACAATATCAATTATACGTAATACTATTCCTTAATCTAGCAAATGATATTAGCTAACCAATTCAATTCTGCAGAAATCAAATCAATTAAGCCAAATAACATTCAACAATTAAATCAGATTATCAAAAATGAATTTTATATAAGAAGGAATAAATAATGAATACTCAATTAAACCATTAAATATAAATAAGGTTTAACATCCCTTAGAACTGAAATAGAAAGCTTAGCCTGACATGCCTTCAATCTTGCTCCAAAACTAGGGTTTGTAATTGAATGTAGATGGTGATAATTTCTGACTAAAAATATGTATTTATAGTTCTAAGATAATATCCTAATACTTTAAGAAATAACAATCCAAATCTGAGTAGAATTCCATAAAATTCTTGGCCTGAAGCAATTCTTTAATTTTAATTTCCGGACGAACTCGCCGGGGCGAGTTCAATACACCGGGGAGCTCGCCGGGGCGAGCTTGGGCAAAGAGAAGCTGGCTGGGGCGAGTTTAGAGTGCGCTGGGGCGGCTTCGGCAGAGAGGAACTCGCCCAGGAGAGCTCCATTTTCTACTGCGACGTCCTTTGGTAAAATGACCATAACTCTCGCATCCGAACTCTGATTAGGACAATTAAAGATGTTCCGGAAAGCTAAGAAATAGATCTACAACTTTCATTCTTTGAAAATTGAGAGATTTTGGCTAGATCAAGGTCGAAATTGGACCCCAAGTGACTGTTATGTAAATGGCAACTCGAAACTTTGAGGTTCAACGTCCGTTGGTAAAAAGGTCATAACTTTTGATCCGAAAAGAGTTACAGGACGTGCCATCTATTAAATCGAAGCTCTCGACGAGATATATAATAAAATATAGGTTCTAAGCCAAGATATTACATACTTGAGTCGATTGATTGTTGTTGGATGACAAGCTCATGCTTCCCCAAAATTTTCTTCTTTTTCCTGTTTTTAGCTCCAATTCCTCTTTTCAGCACTAATTCCTCCTGAAATCATTAAATACAATTATAAACTCATAAACACATAAAACATGCAATAAAACTAAACATAAAGGAATGATAATCATAGAATATTATGCACTCATCAATCGCTGAGTCGATATTTGCTGTAATCTTCTTTGTGTTTATATTTTTCACCATCTTGGGTTGTATCATGCTTGATATATTGCTATATTTCTGATTTCATGTTATTGCTTCAATTTTGATGATTGATGTCAAGATGCCTTCGGATTACATTGAATTAGATCTAAGTGCTCGACCTGGTTTATGATGTGACGATTTTAACCGGGTTTGGTTTGATCTGTAAGGCTTGATTTGTGGCTTTGTATTGGGGAACAGGTTGTCGGGTATGAGATAGGTTGCATCACGATAACTGCCTGGGTAGTTCACATATGTTGATTTGTCGAAGGGTCGTAGTTCACGAATGCCGAATTGTCGAAGGACTTTGGGAATTTTGTAATGATTAGACCGCGCCACAATTGGCTGCCTACGTACTCCTTTGAAAGGAGATCAGGTCTTACGTAGTTCACGCATCGAAAGAACATAAGGGATTTTTTTCTTACAAAACTAAGTTAAGACATCAAATAAAATAGTAGATGAACATTACGATATATAACATGCCTCGAATTCCTTGTCCCTTGAGGTTTCCAATCCTTTACTAGAATCACTTGCTGACTTGAATTGGATCTGAATTTCCTCCCTCCACGGTATGACATCCTCCACTACCTTTATGAAGTTTATTTTTGGATTTCTGTTAGGGTCGCGATCTTCCACATTCACTTGGTCGATTGTTGGGGTTTTGACTATTATTGACATAAGGCGCCTCTTTTTGCCTTTTCCTCCAGCTCTGGTTTTAAAATTTTCTTCTTCGGAACTCTTGATCTTTCCATATCTTTGTTGATTCATGGAGTCAAGGTTTCCTGTAATTAGTGCTTCTGAAATTGCATTCTCCTTGTTAGTATTACTGATCATTTCGCCTTCTTTCATTCTTAGATTCAACCCTTCTTTTGTTATCTCGTCTCCTTCTAGCTTTTCATGAGCAGACCAACTGTTGGTTGAGTCCTTGGCTTGAATTGCAGGCACGATCACAACCTCCCCTACTTTGATTAAATCCTTCACTAAGTGTTTTAGTGACCAGCATTGCTCTATGGAATGCCTCAGACCTCCCGAGTGATAAGGACAGTTCTGCGATGGGTTGTATGTAATAACCTAAGGATTTTGATATATTAAAAGAAGAAATTTTACGTATAATTTTTTTATATAATAAAATTATTTTTATTATATATTAAAGCAAGTATGAGAATGTGTGCAAGGAAAGGAATGTGAATATGTAGTATGTATATATATATATATTTCATATATGGTTTCAAGTAAATTTCTTATTAAAGAAATACTTGATAATTATAAATTATATTCTGTTAATAAGTTAATTTTTATACTAAAGATATATGATTATTAATAATATTATTATTACTTGGATTATTTCGTTATAATATGAATTTGTAAGATTAGTCAATTTATTTTAAATTGACTAAGTATGGTAAATATGGTAAAGTGACAGTACGGATCAAAACCTAATTTGATCTATGGTTATGGATTTTAATTTTAAATATAATTATTGATATAATTATATTTAAAATGAATGTATGTGTATTATGGAATAATAAGAATTTATTTTCTTAAGGAAGTTCGAATACTAAATATAAGTATTGATTATATTTGAATGTATGCATGTACAATATGTGGTTCAATGAGTATAATAATTATTTATCAATGATGATAAATATATTATGACTTATGTGAAAAATATATGTGATTAATGGTTAGTTAAAATGGGATCCACTAATAGTTATTTAAATTAGTGGACTAACATAAGAATATTAATATTAAACAATTGGTAAGATAGTTAGTAACTAAATATTTAATTAAAGTGAATATAGTAAGTGAATAAATTTGGTACATTAATTAATATGGATATTAATTAATGAGAATTATGTGATATATGAATGATTAATTTTAATAGTCCAATTAGTAAGGAATACTAATGGACTAGCCTAATTAGTTTACTAACCAAGCCCACTCATTTAATTAATCATGGACTTGGATAATTAATGTGTGGAATAATTAAATTAGCCCAAGATTTAATAAACTAGTAGCTCAAATGTGGAATAATAATATTGAAAAATTAGTGGCCCAAACTTATTAAAAGTGAGCCCAAAAAGAATTTAAACAAAGTCCAATTGTTAGCCCAATTGGGAAACACTCCTACCAACTTAATTAATATATTAAAATAATAAAAGAAAAGCAAAAGGTGGACAAAATGGGAAAAGGGCTGCCAGCCATTGGATTCCAATATGGGTGAGTTGTTGTTTTGAGAAGGCTTGCTTGTAAGGTTTAAAAATAAGTACAAATTAGTAATGATGACACATCACCAAGTTGTCAAATTGTGTAAGAGAGTTTACTTCCTAATAATGCTATAATATATAGATATAACTTATATATCTATAGTGTTGTAAGTAATTAGTTCTTTAGTAAAGTGAAAAGCTAGTCATTTTGCTCATTTTCTTTTTCATAGCTTGGAGAGAGAGAGAAAATAAAGAGCAAAAATAATATCTTATGAGAGAAAAGGGAGAAGGGGCTGCCGTGAGCAAGGAAGGGAGAGAAGAGAGAACTTTGCAAGCTTCAAAGTTCCATAAACAAACCTTAGGAAGAAGGAGGAAGGAAATCAAGCAAAAGTATAACAAATTCTAACTTTAATATAGTGTATTTTCTTTTTGTTTGATTTGATTTTTGATGATACGAAGTTATGATCTTAAGGTCTAAAACCCTTAATCTATATGTTAGATGATGTTTTATGCTTGGTTGTGCTCAACTTGTGTATTGATGTGCTTGGATGGCTAAGAAACGAAAAGGAAAACTAGTTCGTTTCAAAACAAGTTAGAAAACCCTAACTTTTTACTACTTTATAAACTTATAACTTGATATCTATAACTTTGTTTTACGATCTGTCAAAGAGAGGTGCTATATATATAAGTTAATTACTAAACCCAGTGGTAGCACTAAAAAACAATGTGTATACAAGTCGTGATGTCAGTTTTAGTCGAAACAGTCCAGGTTTCTCTCAAAAAGGGCATAGAGCTTGCCGACTGTTGACTGCCAGGGGCAGTTTCGTTAACTTTTTGCACTCTAAAACTTCTAGAAAAATTTGGAGTGATAATATGGGAAGTTATGTGAGTCCTGTAAAAATTTGAGAATTTGTGGCCTTGTAGAATAAAAGTTATGGATTTTATGGTGAAGGGACTACTTTCAAAAGTATACTTGAATAACGCTTTATGGGTAACTCCAAAAATTATGAAATAATTACTGGGAGTGTATACACACACACACACACAAACACACACACACACATACATATATATATATATAACTATATATAACAGGAGCATACCCTGTAAATTTCAGAATTTTCTAACAAAGTTTCGATTTATGAAAAATATAGCAAGATTTGGCTATTTTGGACTATTTAAATATAGTAAATGGATTTTAAAAATTTCGGGAAAAGTATATTTTCATAAAGGGACTATGTATAGTTTATTTCCAGAAAAGAAATGATTTTGAAGATGTTTTACTATTTTTCATATAAATGATGAAGTTACGGATAAATGAATTAAATTAATTATGTGATGTTGAAAATTTGGAAAATAGGTTTTTATGGCTTGAAAACCCTATATAGGGTATATGCAGATTTCTGAAGGGTATTTTATTCAATGTTGATGAGATATTATGGTTGTGGTATTTTAAGGTGATTAAATGAATAAATTGGTAAAGTGTAAACAATTAGAATAAATTGTTTATTGGTTTAATAAATGACTAAAATGTTATTAAGATATTAATAATATTAAATGAAAGTTTAAAAGAGGACTTAAGTTATTGATTGGACGTTCAATAGACTATATTGAATAGTATGATAAATTGAAAATTCAATATGTTAAAAATAGAAAACAGTTTGAATCCAGCTTGCTGAATAGGTGTATTCAGCCGCTGAAACAGTGACTCTAGCTTGCTGTATTATAGATTAGTTGAATCTAGGTTGCTGGATTGGAAAATAGTTGACTGGATTGTAATCCAGTTTGAATTCAGTGTGCTGAATTGCAATCCAGGTTGGAATCCAGTTTGCTGGATTGGGTATTTAACCTACGGGATCATAAAGAAAGACTTATATAAGGAAAGATTGAGTAATGAAGTGATTAAAAGATTACCAGGGGATAATAATAATACTAAGACTATAACGTAATGTCTAATACCAAACTATGTGACTGATTATTAAATAATGTAATGATATTATGGGTGTTATATGTGACACTAATTGAGAGATCAATCTTATAAATGATAGGTCTTTCAAAAGAAGTTATATTAAATTGCGTAGCAGTAGTCAACGACCAAGGCAAATACCTTATCCTTTTTCATTTACTTTATGAAATGGATTCAGGTTTATAAAAGCTTTTAACTCAATCTATTATTGAGCAACTATTCTATCCTTTCATTTACATTATGAACTGGATCCGTATGTTGTGCAAGAATCTGAACTCTTTCTTTACTGTGCAAGTATCTAAACCTTATACACTATTTTTAATTCGTGCAACAGGTATATATTGTGCAAGTACAGTACCTTTGCATTTACTTTATGCATGGTTTATGTTATACAAGTATTCAAATCTTACTGTTATTCAGCTAAACAAGTAATCTTACATTATTAAATTCTCTTCCACTCATTATTGATTTGCTATGATTCATATTTAAACTCTGTATTCTAAGTCTGATTATGCAAGTGTCCCCACTTGTGTAAATTATTGTACAAAATTAATTACCCTTGAACTCGAACTACTTTGATATGATATGTTTTGATACATACTATTATATTTCGATATGTATGCATGGTTTAAAGGTTGTCTAAGCTATTTGTCCCAGCTAGACACAGGTTGAAAAGTATTTGTTGAACATTATTGATATGGTTATGCTGTCCAACTAAATTACTTTAGTTAGGACTCCAAACTGAGTATGAACAATCCTAAAGGGAAATTTTTATGCGCTAATAGCGGTGATTTAATTTTTTATGCACCTGTAGACACCCAAATTTTGCGTTTCCTTCTACTAACCATGACAGGAGGGCGAAATCGTCAATTGAACCAGCTTGCAGGAGCAGAAGAGCGGGAACAAGGGCGAGCGCCCGGCCCGCCGAAATGCTTTGGGCAACCCAAGTTTACGTGACAGCATGATCGTCCGAGGCAGGCATTTCCGAATGAGGTGGCACGTCTCCCGGAAGTTCCCGGACTGCAGAATACGAGCCTGTCAGCGAAAACCGACGTTGCGGTACGAAAATCGAGGCGTGGCACGAAAATCGAGAAAGTCAAGCCCGCCAGCCGCGGATAGATCTGCGGCCAAGTGGGTGCGCCAGCACGAAAACCGGGAAATCAGCACTCAGCAGCTGAGTGCGATGGGAGGCGTGCCAGCTGGCCAGCCGCAGATCTATCTGCGGCCAGCCGCAGATAGATCTGCGGCTGGCTCTGGCCAGCCTATTTAAGGCAGCTTCGGCAGCATACAGGGGTTTCAGCAGTTTTGAAGAAGAAGAATTCCTGCAGCAGCAAAAAAAATACGGAAATAGAGAGAAAATAGCTAGATTTTGCAACAAAATAAGGAGAAAGAAGAGGAAAAAAAGAGTGGAATTAATTCTTTTGAGTTTGATTGTATCAAATACATCATTTATCCTATTCAAATACACAAGTTCACATCCATTTGAGATCAATTGCAAGGTGAAAATTTCTATTTGTTCTAGCAATTCATGTCCTATTGATTTGGGGTAAATTAGATATAATTTTCATGTATCTTATTGAACAATGAATTAGGGATTATTTGCGAGGGTTCCATTGGAACAAAATTCTTCTTAATAACCCGATGATATTCGTGTTTTGATTTCTTGTTTGTTGTATAAGAGATGTATTGGTTGTGGTTCCTTTAATTTGCTATTTAGGATGTCGTGATATTGTTAGAATTTCCGCGTTGGTTATTTATTGTAATGTTTGATTTGTGAGTATGTAATAATCGTGGTTGTGACCCTAGGAAAGCGACCCCGTGGTCCAAATCCGATGATGGAACATGTCTTGATGTATATAGCGGGTAGGATGTAGCCTCCTTGTAACATGTAACCGTCGGGCCTTAAAACGACGCCAAAGCGAGAATCGGATTTAAGGCCCCATATTAGTGGAACTTGTGATTGTAGGCGTTTGGGATTATTTTGATGGCTTACATGCCCATAGAATAGCCCCAACGCATTTTAATGCTTGATTTGATTTACGACACGAAATTGATTTCAAAGCTAAATGATAAGATTTTCATAAAATCAATCAAAGTAGGATATTAGAATCACGAGGTTAAAATTTGAGAAACGTTAATGAATGTCGATTCCTATATAACGAGAAAGCTAAAGAAAAAAAATCGTTTTCCAAAACAACACACGAAATGATTTTATAAATAATTGACGTTTTATTAAATCTTTGTGCATAGGGTGAAAGAGATCCTAGAAATTGCCCATCATTTTATGAAAGCAACGTATAGATCTCGATTCCTATTTTGACGAAGGTTTAAAACTCTTGTTTTTTTGTTTTTTAAAACGACACTTAATGAAAATCCCCATAGTTTTGGACAACTAAAATCAAACCTTTCTCATAAAGAATAAAGCTTTCTCGGGTACATCGAAAAGACATTCCGAAGCGTACTCAAATTAAAACACGATTTTCCCTAAAATCCAAATGACTCTTTCATACAAACTCACCACAACATTCACATAGACACACACCCACACACAAGCGCGCGCACACACACATTTCATGAATTAAAGGATAGGAAAGCATCAAGATTGCGGTAACCGTGTTTCACGGAAGTCGAGGGGTGCCTAACACCTTCCCCTCACTTAAGCAAGCCCCCGAACTCTATGAATCTCGATTCGCAGACCAATTAATTCGGAGTCACATATGAGCCAGCGATTTATAAAAAAACGAAAATTCGGATGAGTTGGTACATCCATTCCAAACATACCAACTGGCGACTCTGATTAATTGGCTCATCATAAAAACGATCTTTCAAAACCCCGTCGACATCAATGCCGACCTTTTCCAAACGTCATCTAAATCAAAAGGCTAAAATTGGAAAAGAAGGAAAGAAAGCGAAAACCCGGCGTCGACAGCTGGCGACTCTGCTGGGGACATTAGAGGGCTTAAGCCGCGTTCAAATCTTGATGCCTTCCTATCCTTTAAAATTCATGAATATGTGTGCGCATGCGATATTTTGATCTTTTGTGTTTTTGTTGTGTGAATGCGTGTTTTGTCCAATGAATGAATGATTGAATGGAATGGCTTTACTTTAAAGAAATCATTTGCATACGGTGAGGACGATGAATGTGAATGTATGTTGAGAGAGTACCTCCTCCTGAGGCGAACCTGTCGGTTGCTTATTACTGGACTCGATGGGGCTGCTCCCCGGAGATGGCTCAGGAAACGCACCACTCAAATCCGCTCCAATCGAAAGGGCTCAAACGAGTAGATTGCGAAGATTTGGGAACCTTCATGCCGAAAAGCCCGTGAGAGTAACCCTAGGATAGGTCATCCTCAGAATAACCCAACGCAGGAAAAGTCTCTTCATGCCTTTTTACGTTTATATGTCTAAATGTCATGATCTCATTCAATATTCATACATCCCTTTTTTCTGTGTCGAAAGAGATTACTAACCGCTGTGAATTGCAGGGAACGACCCGGGAAGCATAATAAATTGTATCTAACATGCAGTGTCTCAATAAAGGACCGCTAACGTGTTGTTTTGCAGAAAAAGATTAAAAAACCCCAAAACACACAAAAATTTTTACAGTTTTAGCATGCATCCATGTTTTCATTTCCCCGGGACTAAACTTCGAACCGTTGTCTCTGTAGGATTGCTCCTCAAACCCGTTCGCAGTCTAAGAAAGCCCAGGTCTCTACATCTGAAATGGCTGATCTTCCTAACCATAATTCCATATCTCGGGAGGAGTTTGATGATTTTAAAAGACAGATGATGGAAATGGCCACAATGTTAAGGGAACAGTTCTTAATCAGACAGGATCCGGTAAACCAGGGATCGCATAATACTCCACCACCAGGGGATGATCAGAGTCCTCCTAAAAAATGGTACAAACTTGCTTAAAGAGGACCAACCCCGACTCAAGGACGAGCCAGTCATCCCAAAGGCCGTTCCCATACCTAGCAGGACAGTGATTACTATCCCAGAGGAAGGGGACCATGACGACCTTCGGAGAAAAATGAAATACATGGAGGAAACCATCCAATCTCTAAAGGGCATAGGCTCCCTGGGCAGGGTTAATTACTCAGATTTATGTGTTTTCCCCGGGGCCAGATATCCAGAAAAGTTCAAAGTTCCCGAGTTTGAAAAATACAATGGAAAGGGAGACCCCTATACACACTTGAAAATATACATTGGAGAACTCGGGGCTTATGCCGAAGACGAGGGGTTAAGAATGCAGCTATTTCAGAAAAGCTTAACAGGGGAGGCAAGAATATGGTATGCCCGCCTCGACAACGCCCGAATCCACAACTGGGAGGAATTGGCCCATACCTTCTTAACCCAATACAGCTTTCAGGCCCAGATGGCTCTTGACAGGTACCAAATGACAAAGGTTAAAAAACAGCCTAGGGAATCCTTTAGGGAATATGCGCAAAGATGGAGGGGCATGGCTGCCCAGGTAACTCCCCCGATGAGCGAATCAGAGATGGTAATGACCTTTGTAGATATTCAGGAGGCACCGTATTATGAGAGGGTCATCTCAGGGATTGGAAGACCTTTTGCGGAAATGATTAAACATGGAGAGATGGTTGACATGGGGTTGAAATCGGGTAAAATCCGGGATCTTACTGCTTTAGAAACTGCTGCCGAGCAAATACAGAATGGAAACTATGGTAGCACTTCCCGGAGAGTCCAAAAGAGGAAGGAAGAGGATGTCTCCCTCATCCTACAAGGGTCGTCCAGTAAAGCAGAAAGCCATCTTCCGGTACAGGCACAGAGGGGAGGGCCACCCCGACAGCCCAATTTCTCAGATCAAAGAGCAGAGGGGCGAAGAAGATATGAGGCATCGCAAAACCGAGTATTCACCCCGCTCGGGGAGCCGCTTGAACGAGTATTAGCGGTATTAGTAGCCCAAAAGAAGATTGTTGGTTTGGCACCCCCGAGTGACCCAAAGGGTAGAAGGTTTGACCCGAGCAAGCGGTGTGCATACCACTCCGGTTCCCCTGGCCATGATACACAGGATTGCTGGACGTTAAAGCATCGAATCCAAAACCTGATTGATAATGGAGAGATTGTGGTGGAACAGCCGGATTCCCCGAATGTTAAGGCAAATCCCCTGCCAAGACATGATGGAGGGGGAGTCAATGCGACGGAGGCAAGTGAGGCGGGGGAGCCGCCAAGGTTGAACTATGTGCAGAAAGTTGAGGAGATGATAAATGTGATACCTGACCATGGGAGTGCGAGGGTAACGCCCATCAAGTTGATAGGGGTAAGTACGAATAACATAGAGGGACCTATCAAGTTGACAGCTCCGAGGCCCATCATTTTTGCTGCAAGGCCACAAACTCCCTATCAATAGTCTGAAGAGTGTACCCTGGAATTATGGGGGAATACCAGAGGAAGCGGCCAGTTGTGCTTCCCCCCGTGACGACCAAGGGGAACCCCTTATATCTTCCCGGGCGAGTCCTTGAGAGCCAAAAGAGAAAAAATGAAGAGGTTTCTGAGGAAAGGGCCATAGAGTTTTTGAAAAGGATGGATCACCCAGAAATGAGGGGGATCCAGATTTTAAATGAGGAATCAACCCTAACATCAGTCATGGATTTGGTGTTGTCATCCAGTGAGCATTGCAAAACCCTGATGAAGGTTCTGGAAGAGGCATTTGTGCCCAAAGAAATTAGTGAGGAGGGTTTCGGCCGGTTGGTAGGCCACTTATTGGAAACCGATGCAATATCCTTTACAGATGAGGACATTCCCGAAGGGGGAAGGGGGCACCGAAAACCGCTACACATTGCAGTAATCTCCTCAGGATATGTCATGAATGGGGTACTGATCGACGGGGGATCGGCATTGAATATATGTCCTCTCAGTACGCTGAAGAAAATGAACATCAGTCCCAGGCGCCTGCGGGCCAGTCATGTGGTGGTTCGGGCTTTTGACGGATCCCGGAGGGACACCATCGGAGAGATAGAATTGCCAGTGGAGATAGGACCCTGTACTTTTGATATCTCCTTCCAAGTCCTGGATATCACGGCAAGCTACAACCTGCTGTTAGGGAGGCCGTGGATTCACATGGCCGGGGCAGTTCCTTCCACGCTCCACCAACAAATCAAGTTGATCATCGATGGGAATCTGGTAACAATCTCGGCCGAATGTGATGACCCTTTTCCTCCCAGGAGTGGCCTACCGGTAATCAATGTGGATGAGTCAGCGGCGCCTGCCAGCTTTCAAGCACTAGAGATTAGCACTCCCCATTATAGATGCCTGGGAGCTCCAGCTGTGAAACCAAGGGTCTCTCCGGAACTCACCTTTGTGGCAAAGGAAATGATTAAAATGAACTTCCAACCTGGACAGGGACTAGGGAAGAGCAGTCAGGGAATCACCAAACCCATCCACCTACCACAGCAGATAGGCAAAGCAGGATTGGGATACCATGTGGGCGCAGTGCGGGGACACCGTCAGGGTGCGACTCCGATTCGACTAATTGGCAGTCCAGCGACCAAAGCCAACAATGAGCAGGGGATCAGCGGACCTATGATTGGGGCAGGGAATGAAGAGTTAACCCCCACACGTAATGAGTCGGCCCGGAGGGAAAGTTTCCTGCAGGAGGTCGCAAAAGAGTTTGAAACCAAATGCTACATCCCCGGACAATCAACAAGCAGTAAGGAGGGGACGAATATTGTCATACCACCGGGAGCCCAACAAGTTGTGCCTGTCATCGACTGGGCAGGACTGATTATTCCTGGAGAGGGTATGGAGGAGAACTCAGGCGACGTATCCGTAATCATCGGGGAGGTGTCCGATGTGAGGACCTCTTTCATCCAGCGCATTTCAGCTGACTTGACCATCGACAATTGGACCCAGAAACCAGTGATATCCAAACAGGGGTAAAGCTCGACGGCAGGGTGGTTGACCCCAGATGAGGGGGAATGAAGAAGTTTTATTTTGTTGTTGTTTTATTTCTGCATAATTGTGTCGTTTCTTCGTGTTATTTTGAAATTGCGATCGTCGTGAAAAAATGATTTATATATGACAAGTATTTTGTTTCATGTCAGGTGTACCCATTTGAGTAATCCTTGCCTAACAGATGGTCCTTCAAATTTGAATGATGATTATGATTTTGACATTGAGCTGGATTTCGATTTAATGGGCATTGAACAAGACGAGACAGATTACGACGACGCACCTGACGAGATCAAAGGATGGGTCGAGGATAAACCCAAACCCAACTTGGACCAAACCATCACCGTTGATATTGGAACCCCTGACAATCCAAAAGAACTCAAGATAGGGACAGACCTTAACCCCAGCCAAAAAGCAGAAATAATTGAGTTACTAAGCCAATATGAGGATGTTTTTGCCTGGTCGCACGAGGATATGATCGGATTATCCACCGACATTGTGGTGCACCGGTTGCCCATCAAGGAGGGTTTCAGGCCTGTCAAGCAGAAACTAAGAAAGTTGAAACCTGAGTGGAGCTTAAAAGTGAAGGAGGAGATCATCAAACAGTTCAGGGCGGGAATCATTATGGTGTCCACTTACCCGGAATGGCTATCCAATGTGGTCCCAGTGGCTAAACCTGGAGGAAAGGTGAGGGTATGCGTAGACTACAGAGATCTAAACAAGGCCAGTCTCAAGGATAACTTCCCGGTGCCTTTCATACACATCCTGGTAGATAACACAGCCCAGTACGAAATGTATTCTTTTGTGGATTGCTTCGCGGGATATCATCAGATAATGGTGGCGGAGGAAGATCGGGAAAAGACCGCATTCATCACCCCCTGGGGCACTTTCTGCTACAGACGACTGGCTTTCGGGCTCACAAATGCAGGGGCTACTTATCAGAGAGCCATGATGGCCTTGTTCCACGATATGATGCACAAGGAGATAGAAGTCTACGTGGATGACATTATTGTGAAATCGAAGGTAGAATCTGATCATATAACCCATCTCAAAAAGCTATTCGATCGGCTCAGAAAATATAATTTGAAACTCAATCCAGCCAAGTGCGCTTTCGGAGTACAGTCGGGCAAGCTCTTGGGTTTCCTGGTTAGTGATCGGGGCATTGAGTTGGATCCAGCAAAGATTAAGGCCATTGTGGATATGCCAGCACCTCGCACAGAGAAGGAGATAAGGGGATTCCTCGGAAGGATAAACTTTATCAGCCGTTTTTATATCCCACTTGACGACTACATGTGAGCCCATTTTCAAACTGTTAAGAAAAGGGGTTTCCCAAGAGTGGAATGAGCAATGTCAGAAGGCTTTTCAGACCATTAAAAAGCAGTTGACTGAAGCACCAGTGCTGGTACCCCCGAAGGATGGGATCCCTCTGTTTATGTACATATCGGTCAATGCCATTGCGATGGGATGCATGCTGGGACAGAAAAATGAGGCGGGTAAGGAGCAGGCCATCTATTACCTCAGCAAAAGATTTAGCCAATGTGAGCAGAATTACACTCCCATCGAGAAGACTTGTTGTGCTCTGGCCTGGGCGGCAGGGAGATTACAGCACTACCTCCATGGGCATACAACGTACCTGATATCAAGAATGGATCCCCTGAAATATATTTTCGAAAGGCCCATGCTGAATTGTCGACTATCAAGATGGCAGTTAATTTTACAACAGTTTGACATGGTGTACGTGACCCAGAAGGCCATGAAAGGGCAGGGAATTGCAGATCAGTTGGCAGAAGCCCCGGCAGGAGGGATGGAGCCGTTAGAAACTCCTCTCCCGGGCGAAGATATATTTTGGGTATCGCGCGAAAAATGTGATGACGAGGGACAATTCTGGAAGCTGTATTTTGATGGTGCCATGAATGCCGAGGGGGCAGGAGCCGGAGCGGTCCTAGTCTCTATCACCGGAGAACAATATCCCGTGGCCACCAAGCTTCGTTTCAGCAATTCGAACAACACCGCTGAATACGAGGGGTGTATCTTGGGACTCCGATTGGCCCGCGACATGGGAGTGAGGAGACTAGCAGTGTTTTGGGGATTCAGAATTGGTAATCAGACAAGCAATCGGGATATACAACACTAAGGAGCTTCGGTTACTCCCATACCATCGTTGTGTCACCCAGCTTATGCAAGAGTTCGAAGATATCGCCTTCCGCCATATTCCTCGGGGACGAAATGATTTTGCCGATGCATTGGCGACTCTGGCTTCCTTAATCCACGTGATCAGGAGTAGGGACAGTCCACAGATTGAGATCACCGTACAGAATGCCCCGGCATATGAGGAAAATGTGGCAGTGTTATCAAACGAGGTGGTGTTGACAAGGCCGCCCTGGTATCATGACATAAGGGAATATCTGAGAGACAGATCCCTTCCCGATCAGGCAAATCGGACTGAAAGGATGAGAATTCAAAAGATGGCGATGAAGTTTTACCTGAGTGGCGATTCTCTTTACAAAAGGGATGCCGGGTTGGGACTGTTGCAGTGCGTAGATGAAACACAAGCCCGAAAGATTATGAATGAAATACATGGTGGAGTGTGTGGGCCCCATATGAGTGGACCGATGCTTGCCAAAAAGATTTTGAGGACAGGGCATTATTGGTTGACGCTGAGGGCCGATTGCGAAGATCATGTCAAACGGTGTTATCAATGTCAGGGCGCACGGTAATGTGATCCATACGCCTCCCCATGAACTGCACTGTATGACCTCCCCGTGGCCATTTTCGATGTGGGGAATGGATGTAATCGGACCAATAGAGCCCAAAGCAAGCAACGGGCACCGGTTCATTTTCGTCATGATCGATTATTTCACCAAATGGGTAGAAGCAGCCTCTTTCCCCAAAGTCACTCAGGAGGTTATCGTTGGGTTCATCAGGAATAATGTCATTTGTCGATATGGGCAACCTGAGGTTTTGGTCTCCGACAATGCCAAGAATTTGAATAACGCCCTCATGAAGGGGTTGTGCGACCAGTTTAAGATCAAACACCTCAATTCTGTTATTTACCATCCCAAAATGAATGGGGCAGTGGAGGCTGCCAATAAGAACATCAAGAAGATCATGGCGAAAATGTCTGCTAATCATCGGGGATGGCCGGATCTGTTACCCCTCACCCTGCTGGCATACCGAACATCAACGCGTACTTCTACAGGGGCAACCCCTTACGCTTTGGTGTATGGAATGGAGGCTGTTCTACCAATTGAGGTTGAGATGGCGTCCCTCAGAATAGTGATTGACGCTCAGATAAGCGAAGAGGATTGGATGCAAAGTCGATACGACCATTTGGCCCTAATTGATGAAAGGAGAGTGGCTGCCATTTGGCGTGGTCAGCTATATCAACAGAGGATCTCTCGATCGTACGATAAAAGGATAAGACTTCGGAAGTTCAAGGAAAACGATTTGGTGTTGAAAAGAGTCATGCCTTGTCAAGACGAGGCCAAGGGGAAGTTTGCCCCAAACTGGGAAGGGCCATTTGTGATCAAGAAAGTGCTACCCGGAGGGGCCCTCATATTGCAAGAAATGGATGGTGAGGTATTTCCACAACCCCTCAATTCTGACTCGGTAAAGCGGTTCTACGCTTAAATCATCAGTTCCTTTTTCCCTTGAGAGCGAACTACGTAGGACCTGATCTCCCAACTTGTGGGGGTACGTAGGCAGCCATCATGGCGCGGTCCGATCCTTTACAAAAAAAATAATCCTTTCCCTAATCAAAACCAATTTTTGATAGCCAGATAAGACCTTCCTACACCCTCAAAACCTTCCCGAAACCAACTGCCTAACCAGTTTCATCCCAGAATACATACCCTGATCTAACCCAAACAGTTATCCAAAATCTGAGATTCAATCCGACGAAATCAAAAGGTGTGCGGCAATATCTGTCAAATCTCCGTCAAGTCTTGAGGAAAGAAAGAAGGCGAAATGTCAAAATCATGGTCAGTTAGATAAAATGATGATCCAATGGAGGGCAATGATACGACAAAAGGGGAAAATGACTAAATTTAAATGCATGTCTATATATATATAAGTCGTTTTATTACAAGATTTATCTTTCAATAACTGATGAAACCAACATAGTCTATGCAGGAAATAAAATAATCTACAAATCTGAAACTAGCCGAAGCAGGATGGACAGGGTGGTGGATAGATCTGAAGCATCAGCATCTCCTGCAATCTGCTGCCCCATCATATCAATACGATCTAGTAAAGCAGTAGCTCGGCTGACAGTCCCAAAATGAGCATCTACCACTGCCCTGGTCTGAAATACAATGGCCTCTCTATCAGCAATGGCAGCATCTCTAGCCCGAATGGCCTCATCTCTCTCGGTAAGGGCGGCATCCCTCTCGGCTTCAGTAGTAATCAGGGCCAGGCGGAGTCGGGAATCCTCAGCGACCCGACTCGGGGGCAGGAATCGGCTGAAATGGAATGGTCTGCGGTATCTTCTGTGAAAATCACTCCAGAGTCATCAAAGGCCCCCGTCCGACTCAGACTAGCCGAATCCAGGTCTCCACGCAACCACTGTACGTAGGCAAATGTCTGGATGTGACAGCTCGCACTATATTCGGCAAAGATCCTGCGATCCCAAAGCTCGTATACCGGCAATAGATCCCTCTCTGTACAGGATGATATAAGGAATCGGTATGCGGCTGCACCCGCGAAGGGGTGTAAATCCTGTGTCTGATCAAACTGCCCCATAACCGCCAGGGGATGATAGGTTGTCACACCCCTTAACCCAGCAATGGGAATGAAATCCATGCCAGGCACATGAGTCAAGAAGCTCATGAAGGAGCAATAGCCCGAATAAACCAATAGATGAAAGGGGTCCTCAATGATAGACAAAAATGATGTCCAGGAGGCCACATCAGTACAACTCACGGGACGAAACGAAAACTGCGCGGCTATGTCATGGCTGAAGCAAAACCCTTGGCGACGGAAATGGCCGATGGGACTAAAGATGACTCATGAACCACATGTACAATAAGGTCGAACTCCCTCTGAAGAATCTCCCTCGGAAGGACTGGCAATATGTGGCCGACATAATAGGTATCCGCCAATATCATGGGGAGAATGGTGTGATCCTCCTGAAGGGCCCGAACGGCCGCAAACAATCCGCATGTCCAAATGATCGGATCCTGCAGGCAAATACAAAACTGAGATGACACAGGCCATCAGAACGCCCATTCTCAAGGCATCCCAGCGCTCCTCGGACACGGAAAAATCACCGAGGAAAAGACGGAAACTGTCAGGTGAGCCGAATCGGTCAATCAAGAATTGAAGAGGAACCATATGGTCTGATGTGGTTACCGGTAATAAGACAGCCCTCCGCAAACCAGTGAAAGTCAAGAATTGACGGCGCATGGAACCAACGGTAACCCTAGCACAGGGACCATCCAACGGCAAGCCGGTGAAGCGAGCATACTCCTCAAGAGTGGGGGTCAGCTCTACTGTCCCAAACCTAAACACCTGACGGGCAGGGGCCCAATGGCTCAGAAGACCATCCACAAAGCCCGCTGGCACCTGGAAGGTTAATAAGGACCAAGAATGTCCCAAAAGACCATCTGCGATAATCCTGTCTGCCGGCAGTAAACTGTCCAACCAGCGAAAGAGACTGCCAACCAACCCTGTGGGAGGAATGGAATCCAAACGAGCCACGGCATCCGAGGACGACATCTGTGGGAAAATAGTATCAAAAGGACTGTACAGGGGTCATTCTCTATCCATAAATAAAAGAGCATGCATCATACAGTTAATAATAAAGCAGGTGAATCCCATAAAAATGAAAAAAGAAAGCTGTGCATAAATAAATAAATGAGTTCAGTACATAGTGCATAAATGAAAAAGAAATCTAAGCAGGTGCCGATACAAAAGGCCCTATCCTATCCTGGTCTAAAGAAAATCAGTATCATCTATGAAAGCAGGATCCTCGAACTGATCCCCTGGAGTCGTCGAGCTCGGAGGACCAAAGTTCATATCAGGGATGTAGGGATGCGCTGTGGCATCAGATGAACTCGGGCCTGCATCATAACCTGCACCGTCAGGATCGTAGGTGTAAGCCTCCTCCGGGGCCCGGCCCAACCCCCGAATAAACAGCGACAACTGATCTACCTGACGGGTCAGTGAGGCGATCTGCTCAGCATGGGTAGGGGTCCGAACACAGGCAGCCCAGCCCTTGGTCGGTCATCGTCACCGAGCCTGGAACCATGTCTCCAAGGAAGAAAGTGGCCCGAGTCTGAGGACCGATGGTACGGGGCACCCACCATGTACGGAATGCATCACTCGTAGTGGGACCCGTGGAAAGCATCCGACCGTCCTCCCCGGCAAGCATGATCTCCGAGGGCTGAGAATCCAGCGGCCAGAAAGTAGTGAAGGAAAGGGAGTGCGGGATGCGGATCTCCCCAGTGACGCATCTGAATGCGCGCTCTCCCAGATACATCACCCAGCCTCCAACACTCTGCAAAGTGAGGCGGCGGGTGGAAAGCTCGAACTCCGGGCCGGAGGGATACCCGTCAGCAAACCCCACAGTCAGATGATCGGAGAGGTAGGGAAATCCAGACGACCTCTGCAAGCCGTGATCAGCTCCAGCTGGATGCGACAGTGTGCAAAACTGCCAGACACGGGGACCTCCTCGAGAGTACTGTGATGCCATCGCCGACCCCGAGGATAAGTGTCCGGGCCCAGAGTAGTGATAGGCCTCAGACATGGCAGCCGCTCGTAAGCCCAGAACTGTGAATAGAAACAAGGCAAGGCATGAGTCACTATCAAATACAGAATGAGATGAAAGGAAAAGAAATACAGTAAGAGAAAGGAGGAGGGGACTCACCAACAGAAAGTGGTAGAAGCCGAGCCAGGCATCAGTCTGTCCCTCCGAGCGTAGGCGCATGCCGTGGAGGAAGTAGGCAAAGGTGAATGACCCCCAGTCATAGTCACCGATGCGGTCCACGTCTCTGACCGCTCCTACGACGCTGAAATGAATGGTGGAGGAGTTGTTCCCCAGAAAACAACCCCTCATGATGGTCAGGAACAGGCGTCGTAGCATAATGTCCCTGGTGCCCTGATCTGCTGGAATAGGCAGCGCATAGAGACCCCCGACTGCATCGACTGCCAAGGCACCAGATCGGATACTGCGGGCCTTAAAGACCCGGTCCTCAGCAGCGAAGCCCAGCAAAGCTCGAACCTCCACAGGGGTGATATCAAGATCCAAGGGGACGCGGGATCCGGTAAACTCAATGCCAGTAATGTACCTCCAGTCCCATGGGGTCAACACGACCTCGCAGTCGAGGAGATGAAGAGACTGCGTCTGGTGGAACCATCGCTCGGATAAAGCCCTCATGTAACCCCAGGGGCACTGGCGGGGGATGATAGTGAAGAAATGTCGGAAGCCCCAAGAGTCCACCATCGCCCGATAATCACTGTGCAGGGCCGCGTAAAGGGAATAGATGTTGAACCAGTTACCCCTCGGCTGGGTAAACTCGGGTACCTGGGGCAATCACCAGGGGGTCAATCCGGGTAAAAGGAGAATGGAGAAATTGAGAATGAAATCAGAATAGAGCTGAAATATACCTCGTTAGCCACGAGAGATGCTGAGGGGTGACGACTGAGATCCCGACCCAAAAGATCGGGTATCTGCACAGAGGCGCCAGAAGGAGCCTGATGAGTAGATGGAGCCGGTGTGCGGGGAGGATGGCCCCTCTGCCGCGACCTCCGGAGGAAACAGCCTCCTCAACGTCCGGATGACCAGGACGAATGACAGCCTCCGTCAAACGACGAGCCTGACGGGTCCGAGGAGGAACAGGAGTGGGTGCAGCCCTACGACGGCGAACACACCCGAAGTCCGAGAGGCGGAGGAGCTACTGGGCGCATCACGATCCATAGCTGGAATAGAACGGGCGAGAAAGAAGGTAAGTTTCCTTTTAAAATTTATGTAATGAACATTCTAAATTTCTAGCCTCATCATATGATTAATGCAACATGATGCATGTTAAAAAAAAAAAAAAAAAAAAAAAAAAAAAAAAAAAAAAAAAAAAAAAAAAAAAAAAAGGCAGAGTTCCGTTTGTAAATTGAACATCCCAGGCATAAGCCAAACGTGTTTTCCATCAATCAAAATCTCAAACAGATCTGAATTGCATTCATATATGTAATTACAGCATGTAATGCATGGTTTTTATCGCAGAAAAGGAATAACAATATGTGGGATCGCCTCATGAACATAAAATAGGACTCACATAGTTGATACATAGCATGTATATATGATGGTACATTACATAGCGTTGTAAAGCATACATTTTATCTCTAAACATGCAAATAGTCAAATGTATAGCAAAACATTGACGAAATTGAAAAGTGACCGGTCAAAGTGTTACCTGTAGCGTGTAGATCAATCCTACCGGAACAGTTTTTGCAGGAAAGTTGAAAAATCGACGAAAAGCCCTTGCGAACAAGCGAAAATCGCGAGGGATATGTGTGAGTTGGAAGTTGAAAGTGACAGATCTGGAAGCGGGACGCGGCATATAAGCCCGATCTTGGCCGCAGATGTATCTGCGGCTGGCCGCAGATCCATCTGCGGCTGGCCCTGGTGGGTCCCGCCTTGCTCCCTTGCAACCATTTGACGTGTTGAAGTGAAAAGTTTACGAGATGGGTGACCGGCGACGATACCCGGCCCCGACATGACGATCGACCGGCGACGATAACCGGCAATCACGAGATGGATGACCGGCGACGATAACCGGCTCCGACAAGATAACCGACCGGCGACGATAACCGGAGGTTACGAGATGGGTGACCGGCGACGATACCCGGCCCCGACATGACGATCGAACCGGCGACGATAACCGGCGATCATGAGATGGATGACCGGCGACGTTAACCGGCTCCAACAGATAACCAACCGGCGACGATAACCGGGGGTTACGCGATGGGTGACCGGCGACGATACCCGGCCCCGACGAGACGATCGACCGGCGACGATAACCGGCGATCACGAGATGGATGACCGGCGACGATAAACCGGCTTCCGACAAGATAACCGACCGGCGACGATAACCGGAGGTTACGAGATGGGTGACCGGCGACGATACCCGGCCCCGACGAGACGATCGACCGGCGAACGATAACCGGCGATCACGAGATGGATGACCGGGCGACGATAACCGGCTCCGACAAGATAAACCGACCGGCGACGATAACCGGCGGTAGCGAGATGGCTGACCGGCGACGATACCCGGCCCCGACATGACGATCGACCGGCGACGATAACCGGCGATCATGAGATGGATGACCGGCGACGATAACCGGCTCCAACAGATAACCAACCGGCGACGATAACCGGGGGTTACGAGATGGGTGACCGGCGACGATACCCGGCCCCCGACGAGACGATTGACCGGCGACGATAACCGGCGATCACGAGATGGATGTCCGGCGACGATAACCGGCTCCGACAGATAACCAACCGGCGACGATAAACCGGGGGTTACGAGATGGGTGACCGGCGACGATACCCGGGCCCCGAACGAGACGATAGATTGAAAGAGTGAACCCAAAGACTAACAAACCACGGTCAAGGGGTTGATACATTGACACTCTTACGAATGTCTTGCATGCATTACATCTTGTGTTGCGTCATAAGCTATATGTGTGGCATCATGTATGTACTGTCATTCTTACGAACTGTCATTCATGCATCGAGTGTCTATTCTTTATCCTGTTCATTTCATTTATCATTTCATAAACATGATAAAGAGGGGCAGCTGTAGACACCCAAATTTTGCGTTTCCTTCTACTAACCATGACAGGAGGGCGAAATCGTCAATTGAACCAGCTTGCAGGAGCAGAAGAGCGGGAACAAGGGCGAGCGCCCGGCCCGCCGAAATGCTTTGGGCAACCCAAGTTTACGTGACAAAGCATGATCGTCCGAGGCAGGCATTTCCGAATGAGGTGGCACGTCTCCCGGAAGTTCCCGGACTGCAGAATACGAGCCTGTCAGCGTAAACCGACTTTGCGGTACGAAAATCGAGGCGTGGGTAGATAATCTTGAAAGTCAAGCCCGCCAGCCGCGGATTGTTCTGCGGCCAAGTGGGTGCGCCAGCACGAAAACCGGGAAATCAGCACTCAGCAGCTGAGTGCGATGGGAGGCGTGCCAGCTGGCCCGCCGCAGATCTATCTGCGGCCAGCCGCAGATAGATCTGCGGCTGGCTCTGGCCAGCCTATTTAAGGCAGCTTCGGCAGCATACAGGGGTTTCAGCAGTTTTGAAGAAGAAGAATTCCTGCAGCAGCAAAAAAATACGGAAATAGAGAGAAAATAGCTAGATTTTGCAACAAAATAAGGAGAAAGAAGAGGAAAAAAAGAGTGGAATTAATTCTTTTGAGTTTGATTGTATCAAATACATCATTTATCCTATTCAAATACACAAGTTCACATCCATTTGAGATCAATTGCAAGGTGAAAATTTCTATTTGTTCTAGCAATTCATGTCCTATTGATTTGGGTAAATTAGATATAATTTTCATGTATCTTATTGAACAATGAATTAGGGATTATTTGCGAGGGTTCCATTGGAACAAAATTCTTCTTAATAACCCGATGATATTCGTGTTTTGATTTCTTGTTTGTTGTATAAGAGATGTATTGGTTGTGGTTCCTTTAATTTGCTATTTAGGATGTCGTGATATTGTTAGAATTTCCGCGTTGGTTATTTATTGTAATGTTTGATTTGTGAGTATGTAATAATCGTGGTTGTGACCCTAGGAAAGCGACCCCGTGGTCCAAATCCGATGATGGACATGTCTTGATGTATATAGCGGGTAGGATGTAGCCTCCTTGTAACATGTAACCGTCGGGCCTTAAAACGACGCCAAAGCGAGAATCGGATTTAAGGCCCCATATTAGTGGAACTTGTGATTGTAGGCGTTTGGGATTATTTTGATGGCTTACATGCCCATGAATAGCCCCAACGCATTTTAATGCTTGATTTGATTTACGACACGAAATTGATTTCAAAGCTAAATGATAAGATTTTCATAAAATCAATCAAAGTAGGATATTAGAATCACGAGGTTAAAATTTGAGAAACGTTAATGAATGTCGATTCCTATATAACGAGAAAGCTAAAGAAAAAAAATCGTTTTCCAAAACAACACACGAAATGATTTTATAAATAATTGACGTTTTATTAAATCTTTGTGCATAGGGTGAAAGAGATCCTAGAAATTGCCCATCATTTTATGAAAGCAACGTATAGATCTCGATTCCTATTTTGACGAAGGTTTAAAACTCTTGTTTTTTTGTTAAAACGACACTTAATGAAAATCCCATAGTTTTGGACAACTAAAATCAAACCTTTCTCATAAAGAATAAAGCTTTCTCGGGTACATCGAAAAGACATTCCGAAGCGTACTCAAATTAAAACACGATTTTCCCTAAAATCCAAATGACTCTTTCATACAAACTCACCACAACATTCACATAGACACACACCCCCACACAAGCGCGCGCACACACACATTTCATGAATTAAAGGATAGGAAAGCATCAAGATTGCGGTAACCGTGTTTCACGGAAGTCGAGGGGTGCCTAACACCTTCCCCTCACTTAAGCAAGCCCCCGAACTCTATGAATCTCGATTCGCAGACCAATTAATTCGGAGTCACATATGAGCCAGCGATTTATAAAAAAACGAAAATTCGGATGAGTTGGTACATCCATTCCAAACATACCAACTGGCGACTCTGATTAATTGGCTCATCATAAAAACGATCTTTCAAAACCCCGTCGACATCAATGCCGACCTTTTCCAAACGTCATCTAAATCAAAAGGCTAAAATTGGAAAAGAAGGAAAGAAAGCGAAAACCAGGCCTTCATAAACATGATATGTTTTGATACATACTATTATATTTCGATATGTATGCATGGTTTAAAGGTTGTCTAAGCTATTTGTCCCAGCTAGACACAGGTTGAAAAGTATTTGTTGAACATTATTGATATGGTTATGCTGTCCAACTAAATTACTTTAGTTAGGACTCCAAACTGAGTATGAACAATCCTAAAGGGAAATTTTTATGCGCTAATAGCGGTGATTTAATTTTTTATGCACCAATGACGGTGATTTATATAGTATTGATCAATATAGGGCACAACAAGACTGATCATCCTCCGTGTTCGTAAGACTAGACGGTTTACAGATTAATTTCTGTTTAAACCTTTTCGAAAATAAAAAATGACAGTTCATGGTCTTTTGACCACTCAGTATTCAAAAGTCACTCCGTTGTTTCAAAAATCTTAAAATGATTTGATATGTTGTTAAGAATGGTTTCAAATGACTTCACCACTATTGATTCGTGGTAGAAGTAGTCCTCAAAGAAAATATTTACTTCTTCAACACATTATTATAATTGTTATTACTTACTGAGCAATTGAATGCTCATTCTTGCTTCGACTTAAATGTTTTCAGCTAGGTGTGAATGTTCAGAAGGCTCTGGCAAAGACAAGGGCAAAAGAAAGCTCAAGGAATAGGTTTTAAGGTGTTATCTGTAATAATTAGTCTTTTGTATTGTGATCATATACATTATGTAACATGTAAGGAATGTAATTAAAGGTTGCCATACCTGGGGAATAGACAACTCTGATATAAATATTAAGTTTGTGATATATTAAACAGCTCAAAAAAATGGTACCATGATGCACCAAATACGAGTTTCAAGGACTCGGATTTGGGGGCGTCACATTGTAGTTCCGTGTTCCCGTATTTATATGAAGGGGAAAGTCTGAAATTTTCATTTATTCCATTAATTTCGTCAAGACTTCCTCCATGGACTCTATAATAGGGGGAATTTTATCTTTGAACTTTTCTTTGTTCTTGCTTCTCCCTGATTGTTAGGATCACAAAGGTTGTACTCCTCGTGGATCTCATCCTTGTTACTCCCATGTAGAACCATTAGAGTGTTCCTTCCCATCTATTGGAAATTTCTTTTCTTATTGCATGGATGGGCATCAGTAATGGTCTTTTTCTTTGACATTCCTGCATCCTTTAGTCTCGCTGCTCGAATTTTTTTATCCACCCTATCTCTTTTTACAACAATTTCAGCAAACGACATCTCCTTCATTGACAAGATCCTTCCGTAATAAGGATACTCCTGTGTTTAGACAAAGATTTTGACCATTTCTTGTTCCTCTAAGGGTGGAATTGCTCGATCTGCTAATGACCTCCATCTTTGGGCATAATCCTTAAAAGATTCACCTGTCTTCTTAGTCACCTTCAGCAACCTACAGTGATGTGGTGCCATTTGTATCTGGTAACTATATTGGGATAAAAAGGCATGTGCAAGCTCTTCCTATGTGTTAATCTTCGAATTATCCAATGCAGCAAACTAGGTTGTTGTAGTGCCAGTGAGACTTCTCCAAAATATTTGCATGCAATGAACTTCATCCTCAGCTTGCGCTTCTAGTTATCTGAAGTATATCCTCAGATGAACATAAAGATTGCTGATACCAGTAAGTTTCACGAAGCTGGGAATTTTAAACCTCTGTAGGTATTGGTTTCCTGGAAATTTGTCCATATCTGAATCTTCATTTCCAATGACTATTGGGTTTTCATTAATTTGAGCTAAGGTCATTTCGAGGCGCCTGATCCTCTTACTGAGTGACTTATTGCTGGGATGGTTGTTCGAAGTCAGTTGGGGATTTACAGTGAGTACGCCTTGATTTGTTGCCATGATTCCTCAAATTAAGTTATATTATTCCTTTACTAGATCTGACAACTTGATCATCTGCCCTTTCAACTTGTTAAACTCATCTTGGGACACTATAGCCTTGTTGGTGGGTGGAGATTTGGATACAGCTAGCCTCTGGGTTGATTTCTTGCTTTTACCTCGCTTGAAGGTCTTCTGATTCTCTGTATATATTTCCTATTTTCCCTTGCTTCACTTTCTTCTTCAAGCATATTCACGCTTAAGTCAGTTGTCCCATTGGGTTGCTCTTGAGTCTGTACCATGATCTCTCCGACATCAATCAAGTCTTCTATTTTGTGTTTTAAAGCCCAACATTTCTCTATAGAGTGCCCTGGAGCTCTTGAGTGATATGCACACCTCTTTGATGGATCATAATTCTTCCTTTTTGGGTCTGCAGGCGGGGACAACTCAATAATTTTCTTTTGGGATACTAACAAAGCTAAAATGTTCTCTAGCTCTTGAGTCTCTGTGGAAGTGATGGATTGTTACTTTACGCTTTGATAGGGGGCACGTTGTATAGCCCTGTTCCGTCCTGACCTTGTAATATAAGGAACACATCCTCTTCTTCTGTCCCATTATTCGTCTCTGAGCTATTCCCATAGCCCCTTGCCTGAAGGTGTTTGGCCATTGCTTCCAAAGCGGTGAAATTCTTGATTTTCTCGGCCTTCAAACCCATTTCTGCCATTTCCCCATGTTTTATCATTTCTGAAAATGGCTTGCCTATACCAGCTAATACCATTTCGTAATATGGAGCTTCCTGAATATTTATAATTACGAACACGTAGATCCATGTTCCTGTGTTCCAGTTCGATAGTAAGAATACCAAGGGTACTACAGATCAGGCGAAAGAAGTAATTAATGTCCAGGGTGATAAAGGCGACGAAGAAATAAAAAAGAAAGTGAGACAAATGGAGGACACCATAAGGTCCATAAAAGGAATTGAGAATTACAGCAGTGTCAAATATTCTGATTTATGCATATTTTCGAGGGCCAGATATCCGGATAAATTCCAAGTACCAGATTTTGAGAAATATAATAGATTGGGAGACCACACACATGAAAGTTATAATAACCCAAAGATTTTGATATATTAAAATAAGAAATTTTATGTATGAATTTTTTTTATATATAATAAAATTATTTTTATTATATATTAAAGCAAGTATGGGAAGAATGTGACAACCCGAAAATTTATAAGATTTATTTATAAGATCTTAAATGATTAAATTAAAGGTTAAAGAATAAAACCTAGATGGGAATTTGTGGATTTATTTAAAAAAAATTCTAAGAAAACCCTATATGGTTTACTCTTTGAAAGAGAATAGAGAAAATATGGGTTATAAAATTTCAGAACCCTAGAAATGAATTTATATGTACTTGAATGAATATTATAGATAAGGTATTACAATACCTATAAATTTGATGTGAACAAAAGGATTATTTTTATTTAGTGGTCTTAGTATTTTAATTATATACTAGTGACCCAATCTAAGAGATTTATTTTATCATCTCAATGTATTAAATTAATTTGTATGAATATGTAAGTAAATGAATATGAATATTATGTGTTTGTTTATATTTGTTATTTATATAAACAAATAAAGGAAGGCCTTGTAACCTAATTATATATTAGGTATAAAAATTAAAGTAACCTAAGGGTTATAATATTGGAGAATTTTAGTATTTAAAATATATACTAATCTAAGTGATAAATTTTTATTATCTCAATGTACTATTTATTTTGAACCTAATTGAAGAAAGTTAATTGGGTTATAATACTAAATGTACATGAGTAAGGAATTAAATTCTAAAGGAGGAGAATGGAAACCTTAATTAAATAATTAGGGTAGGATAAAGATTAAAAAGTGGTGGACCATGCTAATTTACATGGCCCAAATCATTGTTAGTTAGAGGAGGTCCCACTAATAGTTATTTAATTTAGTGGACTAACCTAAGAATTTTAATATCAAACAATTGATAAGATAATAAGATAACTAAATATTCAATTAAAGTGAATATAGTAAGTAAATAAATTTTGTACATTAATTAATATGGATATTAATTAATAAGAATTATGTGCTATATGGATAATTTAATTTAATAGTCCAATTAGTAAGAAAATACTAATGGACTAGCCTAATTAGTTTACTAACCAAGCCCACTCATTTAATTAATCATGAATTTGGATAATTAATGTGTGAACTAATTAAATTAGTCCAACATTAAATAAACTAATAGCAAACATGGAATAATAATATGTCAAAACTAGTGGCTCAAACTAGTTAGAATGAACCCAAATTGATTTAAATCAAAGCCCAATTGGTGACCCACTTGGAAGATATTTTTAGAAACTTGTTTATTTCATTAAAGCAACTAAAGAAAATCAAAAATTGGACATAAAATAGAAAGGGGCAACCGGCAATAGGGAGTCCCACATGTAGTGAGTTGTCAAATGTTGCTAGCTTACTTAGGAAGATTAGAAAAAGAAGTACAATTGATTATGACAACTATCACCAAGTTGTCAAAAATAAGCCACTTGCTAATGATGATATAATCTATAGATATAACTTATATATCTATAGTTTTGTAAGTAATTAATCGTTTTGTAAAACAAAGGCTAGTTATTTGTTCATCTTCTTTTCCTAGCTTAGAGAGAGAAAATAAAGAGCAAACATAATAATATCTCAAGAAGAAATAGAAAGGGAGGGGGGTTACCGTGAGCAAGGAAGGGAAAAGAGAGAGAATTTTGTAAAACTCCATAGCTATTTGGGAAGAAGGAGAAAGAAAATAAAGCTAAGGTATAAATTTTTAACCTTAATCTAGTTATTTCCTTTTGTTTTGGTTTGACTGTTGTTGATATAAAGTTTATGATCTTGGATCTTAGAACTCTTAATCTATGTGTCAATAAGTGTATTATTCATAGATCTTACAAGTTTGGGTGTTGGTTGGTTGAAAAGAAAAAGAAAAGAAAACTAGTTCGTTCTAGAAAGGGTTAGAAAACCTTAATTTTCTTACACTTTAATTAGTTATCATATGAAATCTATTCATTCTTTTTGCGATCCGTCAAAGAGGAGAGTTAGATATGTAAGTTAAGTGTTAAATCCAAGTGGTAGAACTCAAAAATAATAAATTTCCAAGTCGTGGTGACTGTTTTGGTAAAAACAGTCCATGTGGTTCAAAGGGGAAAAAGGGTTGCTACAGGTCAGTCCCATTCGGGGGTATTTTTGTCAACTTTTTATACTCTAAAAATTCTACAAATATTTAGAGTGATAATATGGGATGTTATGTGAGTCCTGTAAAAATTTGAGAATTTTTGGCCTTGTAGAATGAAAGTTATGGATTTTATGGTGAAGGACCCCAAATCGGGAAACGGGACCAAAACTCGCTAACCTCTAGTGTCCATGCACTGTTTTGACCCCTTGGAAGGTGCAATAAATTCAGGAATTTTTACCACTGAAAATATAGGGAGTTACGTAGCTCCTGTCCAAAAATTGCCGCATTCCGACTTGTAACGAAGAATCTATGGCTAAAATAGAAACGTAGAGTTTTTCGACGAAAATGGCTAAAATTGGAGTTCTATAAATCCGATGACCACGAAATTTTAACTGGGAGTACTTGTTAATTTGCATAAGATTCTATCAAAAATTTGGAGTCATCGGAGTTGTGCAAAATAGTGATCATTTTTCTTAGTTTCGAAAGTTAAAACGGACGTTTGAAAAATGTTAAAGGAAATTGAAAACTTTCATAAGGAAAGTATTTGTGAGTATGGAATATATGTACATATGTGTGGCAAGATTTGAAGAAAATAAAAATTAATTATTAAAAGAGGTTAAGTCATTTTAAGAATGTAGCTTCCAATCCGGTTTGCTGTATTCATATTTCGGCTTGCTGAATTGATTGAATCTGGCTTGCTGAATTGGTGAATATTGTTTGCTGAATTAATGAATCCGGTTTGCTGAATTAGTGAATCTAGCTTGCTGAATTGTAGGATAGTTTGAATCCAGGTGAATTATGAATGCGTATGGTGCTAAGGTGTTATCTAATATTTAGTTATGTGGTTAAATGTTAGATAACTTAATTATAAAGAAGGGATATTATAAGGTGATATGTGTGATGCTAATTAAAAGATCAATCTTATAACTGATAGGTCTTTATAAGAGATTAAGTTAAATTGCATAGCAGTAATCGACGGTGCAGGCAAGTTCCATCTTACTCAACTTTTATATTGAGCAAGTTCTTCTTAACTCAAACTTGAGTTGTTATGTTTCAAGCATGCTAGTGGTTTAATTCTTTATAATTATTCCACCTCCTTAGATTATTGATTCGCACATAGTGCATGTTGCATATGTCCATCAGGTATGAAAGGCTGATCACCTTCATTACCATAAGGTTCAGTTAAATTAGTTCATGGTCATTATTGACACCCTGTATTATCGAATCTAGTTATTCAATTATTAAAATTATGATTCATGCTCCTTCACAATTATTATATTGTTGAAAATTCAAAAGCTTATTCATTCTTTCAATCATGATATATCTTTCTTGCATTTAAACTTGCTGGGCAAAATAGTTGCTTACCCTTGCTATATCGTGATAACAAATTTCAAATTAATACGAATGTTCGAGGAAAGACAGAGACAGAAGCAAAGGACAAGATTATAGTGTTATGCATGATAACCAAATTAGTTATTTGATGTAAGTTAATTGTGTAAACCTTTTGTGAATCTTAAGGTAATTATGTATTAAAATAAAGGTTATAGACCTTGGGATATGTAGCAGAGATTATTACATAAACAATTTATGTTTATATCTTTCGCATTAGTTATAAATATGATGTATCGTGACGCACCAGGTCCGAGGTTCAAGGGACTCGGGTTTGGGGGCGTTACAGGTTGGTATCAGAGCTGTAGGTTATAAACCTTAAGTAGGGGTACCTTAGGCTATAACCGTAGGGATGAGGATAAGAAATAAACTCAAATAGAGTTTAAGTGCTAAAAGATGAATTTTGGAAATTCATTATTAAGTAATGAAAAAGATAAATAAGATTCAAAGAAGAATCTTGAAAAGTTATAAAGATAAGAATCTGGAGT
Organism: Aralia elata; assembly: GCA_034770075.1. Lineage (NCBI taxonomy): Eukaryota > Viridiplantae > Streptophyta > Magnoliopsida > Apiales > Araliaceae > Aralia > Aralia elata. The sequence continues at coordinate 37,265,957 of CM068380.1, read as the reverse complement.
TACCTGACTCCAGTAGTAAACATAAAAAGCTTAAATAAAATCATATAACATGATTAAAGGGAAAGATAAGAAGATCGTAAAACAGAACGATCATGAGATAGAAAATAATCATAACATAACACGATTATAAAAAAGATCACAACGTGATCTGATTAAGACATGGAATGATAGATGATCAATCGAATAATTAAAAACTTTATAGCAGAATTGTTGTACGAAAGTTGTACTATGAAATTGTACTATGTAAACTCATTAAAAGAGTGATTAATGTTGATATACGAATTAAATGAAATTTGTATTGAGTAAAGGGAAAGTTAGGATTAGGTGGGATTTCAATGGAGGACTCATGTTAGTGGCTGAGTTGTATAATTCCTTGTATAGGCGGGGAATTTGTGCTTGGTTTGACAACCACTTAGCTTCCTATATTGATAATCATTGAAATATTGGTGTCGCGCTATCGATATACGTATGACGAGAAGGTGATTATTTTCTCATATTTATATTTGATAGTTAGAGAATATTAAGATTAGGTGCGAGTTCTTTAAACTCATACGTATGGTAAGTTCGTGACTCATAATCGTATGGTGGAACCCCTCAGCGAATGGACGATTTTGGTCTGACTAGGATAAGTTCTAAACCCATATGATTGTGGTAAGTTCCTGAACTCATAACGTGTGGTATGTTTGATGAACTATACTGGAATATAGAAAGGTTGTGGATGAAGAATTAAGGATTTTTAGTATAGTAAGCTTTAAGGATGATAGAAATAGATAAAATTATTAAGCAATGGATCATGGGAGAAATTGAAGTTGGTGTTGGAAGCATAGGTATTCCAAATCTTCTAGCTATGCTAGACTTCGAAAATTTTGATATCAAGCCAAATTCGCACTAATGTGCCTTTAAAAATAAAAATAAAATTTTTGTTATCCTCAAAACAGAGTGACGAGTGTGTAGAAGTGGGCTTCGAATTACTAACGCATCGTTACCTGTTGCGGCATGATAACACCAAAATTGATTTTTTTCGATGGTTTTGAACTGTTTAAAGAAGAGTCTACGCTATTTGTTTCGGCTAGACAAAATTGATTTAAGGTATCAAAATGTATTTTTAAATTATCATCAATGCATCATGGAACCTGGTGTAGAATGACAGATGATGGAGTCATCAATGCAGATTAACCTAGTGTTGCATGTGATCTAAGGATCGTCAGCTCACTATGGTATGATGTAGTATGACAAAGTCACCAAAATGACGGAATCCTCAAACGGGCTGTATATACAGTGCGGTATCATGACGTTATAAAATGATTTTCAGAATTTTAAAGATAATGTATTGCCAATTGAATTTGGCCAGACACATGTTTCGATTGATATTCGAATTATTGATATATGTCTAAGTTATTTGACTTGGCTAGACAAATGTTGTAATGATTTATTAAATCGATATAGTGGATGTCAGAATAAGAAAACAGACACTGGTGTTGTGTCATAGACATTGGTGATATGTCATAAAAAGCTAGACACTAGTGATGTGTCATAATAAAACAGACACTGGTGTTGTGTCATAATAAAATAGACATTGGTGATATGTCATAAAAAGCCAGACACTGGCGATGTGTCATAATAAAACAGATACTGGTGTTGTGTCATAATAAAATAGACATTGGTGATATGTCATAAAAAGCCAGACACTGGTGATGTGTCAAAACAAAATAGACAATGGTGTTGTGTCATAATAAAATAGACACTGGTGTTGTGTCATAATAAAATAGACATTGGTGTTGTGTCATAATTTAATAGACACTAGTGTTGTGTCATAGAAAGATAGACAGTGGTGATTTGTCATAATGGAACAGACACTGGTGTTGTGTCATAGACATTGGTGATATGTCATAAGAAGCCAGACACTGGTGACGTGTCATAATAAAATAAAACAGACACTGGTGATGTGTCATAAAATGAACATTGGTTATATGTCATAAGAAGCTAGTCATAGGTGGGACTAGAGTAAAGTAGACAATGGTGATGTCAAGATAGGATAAACATAGATGATGTTAAAAATAAACACACGCAGTGTTATGATAGTAAGAACAGGCATAGGGGATATTGAAAGTAAGATATAGGTGATATCAAAGATGGATAGATACAAATAGTAAAGAAATTAGGCTCCGGAGAGGGTCAAAAGCATAAAAAGATTGAGTCCGAAAATTTTAGAACCTTTTACAATAGTAGAAGATTTCGTATAAAATGGCAAAAGGCTATCAATTATTCGGAGATGCATGAGTACGTGTATATTAGGATTTGCTAAGTGGTAATCAAGATTTAGTATGTATCATAAATTGTTTTATAATAAAAAGGATGAGAAAATAACATATTTTTTTTATATATATACAGAACAATGCCGCCAAGAAGGAATCAGCGTAATCAAGAAGAGTTAGAAGGTGAGACTAGAGATCAGGTGGATCCTATGCAGCACTTTGTGAATCTTCTTGTAGGAGCGATAAATAGAAACCCTGTTCGAGAAGAAGCAAATCCTCAAACATTGCAGGTGGCATATTTCAAGGATTTTAAGAATGTGGGACCGCCAGAATTTAAAGGAACCACTAAGCCTATTGAGGCTTAAACATGGATTAAGGAAATAGAGAAGGCATTTGATATTGCCAGGGTAGGTGAGAAGCAGAAGACTTCTTTTGCTACTTATATGCCAAAGGGTGCAGCAAATTTTTGGTGGGAAGCGAATAAGAATAGAGTTGGGGAAGGATTAATTGGTTGGGAAAAGTTTAAAGAAATTTTCTTCGAGAACTATTTTCCTCCCAGTTCACAAAGCCGAATGGAGATAAAATTTCTGGAGGTAAAACAAGAAGATATGTCAGTGTCCCAGTATGCAGCCAAGTTCAACGAACTGGAAAGGTTTGCTCCACATCAAGTGGATACTGAAGAGATGAAGACACGTAGGTTTGAGCAAGGTTTAAAACCTTCACTATACGATAAGCTATCAGTGTTACAAATCAACTCATTTGGAGAACTTTTAGAAAAAAGCTATAATAGCAGAGGGAGGAGATAAGACGTCAAGTCAATACAATCAGGAGAATTATAATAAGAAAACCAAGGGAAAAGATAAGATCGAAGAAAACAAGAAGCGAACAAGGAATGATCATTTTGAAGAGAAGCAAGGCGACTTAAAGAAAAAGTTTGGTGGTTGCCAGAATTGTGGAAAGTATCATATGGGGATATGTAGGAAAGCTAAGAGGATATACTTTAATTGTGGGCAAGAAGGACACATCTCTCCTGATTACCCTAATCTAAAACAAAACGGGTGTTATAGTTGAGATCGATGGATCACCAGGCAAAGAGTTGTCCAAATAAAAAGACCGGTGAGAAAAGCAGTGGCAAATCGACACTTACCAAGTATGTAAATATGTAAGATTATACCTTTGGTGAAGGTATTAATGATATATATATATATATATATATATATATATATATATATATATATGTACTTTTGGTGTAATAGTGATTCCGGGGACGGAATCTTTATAAGAAAGGGTGAATGTAATAACCCAAAGATTTTGATATATTAAAATAAGAAATTTTATGTATGAATTTTTTTTATATATAATAAAATTATTTTTTATTATATATTAAAGCAAGTATGGGAAGAATGTGACAACCCGAAAATTTATAAGATTTATTTATAAGATCTTAAATGATTAAATTAAAGGTTAAAGAATAAAACCTAGATGGGAATTTGTGGATTTATTTTAAAAAAATTCTAAGAAAAACCTATATGGTTTACTCTTTGAAAGAGAATAGAGAAAATATGGGTTATAAAATTTCAAAACCCTAGAAATGAATTTATATGTACTTGAATGAATATTATGAATAAGGTATTACAATACCTATAAATTTGATGTGAACAAAAGGATTATTTTTATTTAGTGGTCTTAGTATTTTAATTGTATACTAGTGACCTAATCTAAGAGATTTATTTTATCATCTCAATGTATTAAATTAATTTTTATGAATATGTAAGTAAATGAATATAAATATTATGTGTTTGTTTATATTTGTTATTTATATAAACAAATAAAGGAAGGCCTTGTAACCTTATTATATATTAGGTATAAAAATTAAAGTAACCTAAGGGTTATAATATTGGAGAATTTTAGTATTTAAAATATATACTAATTTAAGTGATAAATTTTTATTATCTCAATGTACTATTTATTTTGAACTTAATTGAAGAAAATTAATTGGGTTATAATACTAAATGTACATGAGTAAGGAATTAAATTTTAAAGGAGGAGAATGGAAACCTTAATTAAATAATTAGGGCATGATAAAGATTAAAAAGTGGTGGACCATGCTAATTTACATGGCCCAAATCATTGTTAGTTAGAGGAGGTCCCACTAATAGTTATTTAATTTAGTGGACTAACCTAAGAATTTTAATATCAAACAATTGATAAGATAATAAGATAACTAAATATTCAATTAAAGTGAATATAGTAAGTAAATAAATTTTGTACATTAATTAATATGGATATTAATTAATAAGAATTATGTGCTATATGGATAATTTAATTTAATAGTCCAATTAGTAAGAAAATACTAATGGACTAGCCTAATTAGTTTACTAACCAAGCCCACTCATTTAATTAATCATGAATTTGGATAATTAATGTGTGGACTAATTAAATTAGCCCAACATTAAATAAACTAATAGCAAACATGGAATAATAATATGTCAAAACTAGTGGCTCAAACTAGTTAGAATGAACCCAAATTGATTTAAATCAAAGCCCAATTGGTGACCCACTTGGAAGATATTTTTAGCAACTTGTTTATTTCATTAAAGCAACTAAAGAAAATCAAAAATTGGACATAAAATAGAAAGGGGCAACCGGCAATAGGGAGTCCCATATGTAGTAAGTTGTCAAATGTTGCTAGCTTACTTGGGAAGATTAGAGAAAGAAGTACAATTGATTATGACAACTATCGCCAAGTTGTCAAAAATAAGCCACTTGCTAATGATGATATAATCTATAGATATAACTTATATATCTATAGTTTTGTAAGTAATTAATCCTTTTGTAAAACAAAGGCTAGTTATTTGTTCATCTTCTTTTCCTAGCTTAGAGAGAGAAAATAAAGAGCAAACATAATAATATCTCAAGAAGAAATAGAAAGGGAGAGGGGGCTGCCGTGAGCGAGGAAGGAAAAAGAGTGAGAATTTTGTAAAACTCCATAGCTATTTGGGAAGAAGGAGAAAGAAAATAAAGCTAAGTGTTAAACCCAAGTGGTAGAACTCAAAAATAATAAATTTCCAAGTCGCGGTGACTGTTTTGGTAAAAACAGTCCATGTGGTTCAAAGGGAAAAAAGGGTTGCTACAGGTTAGTCCCATTCGGGGGTATTTTCATCAACTTTTTGTGCTCTAAAAATTCTAAAAATATTTGGAGTGATAATATGGGATGTTATGGGAGTCCTGTAAAAATTTGAGAATGTTTGGCCTTGTAGAATGAAAGTTATGGATTTTATGGTGAAGGACCCCAAATCGGGAAACGGGACCAAAACCCGCTGACCTCTAGTTTCTGTGCACTTTTTTGACCCCTTGGAAGGTGCAATAAATTCAGGTCTTTTTATCACTAAAAATATAGGGAGTTAGGTAGCTCCTGTCCAAAAATAGCCGCATTCTGACTTGTAACGAAGAATTTATGGCTAAAATAAAAATGTAGAGTTTTTCGACGAAAACGGCTAAAATTGGAGTTCTATAAATCCGATGACCACGAAATTTTAACTGAGAGTACTTGTTAATATGTATAAGATTGTATCAAAAATTTGGAGTCATCGGAGTTGTGCAAGATAGTGATCATTTTTCTTAGTTTCGAAAGTTAAAACGGATGTTTGAAAAATATTAAAGGAAATTGAAAACTTTCATAAGGAAAGTATTTGTGAGTATGGAATATATGTACATATGTGTGGCAAGATTTGAAGAAAATAAAAATTGATTATTAAAAGAGGTTAAGTCATTTTAAGAATGCAGCTTTCAATCCGGTTTGCTGTATTCATATTTCGGCTTGCTGAATTGATTGAATCTGGCTTGCTGAATTGGTGAATATTGTTTGCTGAATTAATGAATTCGGTTTGCTGAATTAGTGAATCTAGCTTGCTGAATTGTAGGATAGTTTGAATCCAGGTGAATTATGAATGCGTATGGTGCTAAGGTGTTATCTAATATTTAGTTATGTGGTTAAATGTTAGATAACTTAATTATAAAGAAGGGATATTATAAGGTGATATGTGTGATGCTAATTCAAAGATCAATATTATAACTGATAGGTCTTTTATAAGAGATTAAGTTAAATTGCGTAGCAGTAATCGACGGTACATGCAAGTTCCATCTTACTCAACTTTTATATTGAGCAAGTTCCTCTTAACTCAAACTTGAGTTGTTATGTTTCAAGCATGCTAGTGGTTTAATTCTTTATAATTATTCCACCTCCTTAGATTATTGATTCGCACATAGTGCATGTTGCATATGTCCATCAGGTATGAAAGGCTGATCACCTTCATTACCATAAGGTTCAGTTAAATTAGTTCATGGTCATTATTGACAACATGTATTATTAAATCTAGTTATTCAATTATTAAAATTATGATTCATGCTCCTTCACAATTATTATATTGTTGAAAATTCAAAAGCTTATTCATTCTTTCAATCATGATATATCTTTCTTGCATTTAAACTTGCTGGGCAAAATAGTTGCTCACCCTTGCTATATCATGATAACAAATTTCAGATTAATACGAATGTTCGAGGAAAGACAGAGACAGAAGCAAAGGACAAGATTATAGTGTTATGCATGATAACCAAATTAGTTATTTGATGTAAGTTAATTGTGTAAACCTTTTGTGAATCTTAAGGTAATTATGTATTAAAATAAAGGTTATAGACCCTGAGATATGTAATAGAGATTATTGTATAAACAATTTATGTTTATATATTCCGCAGTAGTTGTAAATATGATGTATCATGAAGTACCAGGTCCGAGGTTCAACGGACTCGGGTTTGGGGGCGTTACAAAAGTATACATAGGGGAACTTGGGTTTTATGCCGAAGACGAAAGCCTTAGAATGCAGCTCTTTCAGAAACGTTTAATCGGGGAAGCTAGAACCTGGTATGCTCGACTTGACAATTCCAAAATTCATAGCTGGGAAGAGTTAGCCCACGCTTTTCTAAACCAGTATAGCTTTCAGGCTCAAATGGCTCCGGATCGATACCAAATGACCAAAATCAAGAAAAAACCCAATGAGTCATTCCGTGAGTATGCCCAGAGATGGAGATAGATGGCTGCCCAAGTAAACCCACCTATGGATGAGAACAAAATGGTAATAACTTTCATTGATATTCAAGAAGCTCCATACTATGAGAAGGGGTTGGCTGGCATTGGTAAGCCATTTTCTGAAATGATAAAGCACGGAGAAATAACAGAGATGGGATTGAAAGCTGGAAAGATCAAGGAACTTACTGCATTGGAAGCTGTTGCAGAGCACATCCAATCTGACAATTATGCGAATGCACCCAAGAGGGGCCACAAGAAGAAGGAAGAAGATGTCTCCCTAGTGCTGCAGGGGCAATCTCGAAGGAATAACAACACTCCGCCCATTCGAATGCAAGGCAACCATCCTCAGTTGCAACAACCGGCATTTCATCAAACTTAAACCCAACAAAAAATCGTTGAAAATAGACGTAATCGTGAATTCACTCCTCTCGGGGATTCCCTTGAAAATATATTGGCTTTGCTATTAGCTTAGAAAAAGATCATCGAACTTACTCCACCAGCTGATCCCAAGGGTAAGAGGTAAGATCCCAGCAAGAGATGCGCGTACCATTATGGGTCCCTTGGTCATGATACTCAAGATTGTTGGTCTTTAAAACACAAGATCCAAAATGAACTTGGAACAAGGCCAGGATAATCTGCTGAGTTTGAATCGTCGGCAAGCACGTCGTGTGGATCAGTTAGCGAATCGAGTTGACAATTATGTGACTTACACAAATAATATCATACAAACATTTGCAACTCGCTTTAACATAGACAATCCGGATCTTATTCATTTTCCGCCATCACTGGTGTTTCACGATATTACATTTGAGTCAGAAGAGGAGTCCGACAGTCTCGCTGAGGACGAAGATGAGGGTGCTGATGATGGTGATGATGTTGGTGATGCTTGATTTCCAGGTGTAGACACCCAAATTTTGCACTTCGTATACTAACCCTGACAGGAGGGCAAATTCGTCAAATGGATCGGCCTGCGAGAGCAAAAGATGGAAAAAATACGAACACTCGACGCCACCATGATAATTTGCAGCCGAAATCGACATAACAGCAGGGCTATCCGAATTTGGCATTCTCGGAAGGTGTGGCGCGCTTCCCGGAAATTCCCGGACTGCGGAATACGAGCCTGTCAGCAAAAACTGACATTGCGGCACGAAAATCGAGGCGTGGCACGAAAATCGAGAAAGTCAAGCCCGCCAGCCGCGGATAGATCTGCGGCCAAATGAGTGCGCCTTTCTGGAAAGTCAGATCCCGAAAACCGGGCTGAGTGGCAAGCCAGCTGGCCAGCCGTAGATCCATCTGCGGCCAGCCGCAGACTTTGGCCAGCCTATTTAAACTCAGCTTCGGACAGTATACAGGAGGTTGAGCAGTTTGGCGGAAGAAGAAGAAAATCAGCAGCAGTTTTAGCTCGGAAATAGAGAGAAATAGCACAAATTCTTGCAACAATTGAGAGAAAAAAGAGAGGAAGTTTCTTTGTTGTTAGATTATATCAATATATCTCATATTTCAATCAAATACACAAGTTTCTACACAATTTTGGTATCATTTGCAAGGTGAAAATCTCATTATTTTTGCAACTTCTATCATGTCATTTGGCTAAATTTAATTGCAATTTTCAAGAATATTGTTGAAAAAAATCATGGATTAGGGATTATTGGTGAGGGTTCCATTGGAACAAGATTCTTCCCAATAATCCGATGATATCTAATTGACGAAATTTCTAGCTTATTTATGGATATATATTAGGCGTAGTTTGATTGATTGTATTTTTAGGATGTGTTAGGCAATCTACGTTGTTGTTATTGTAGTATTCATTTTGTGAGTATGTAGTAATCGTGGTTGTGAGCCTAGGAAAGCGACCCCGTAGTTCAAATCCGATGATGGACGTTTTGGTGTATGTAATAGATTCAAGATGCTTGTTTTGTAATATGTAACTATCGGGCCTTAAAACAACGCTAAGGCGAGAATCGGGTTTAAGGCCCCGTATTAGTGGAATATGTGATGGTTGGCGTTCGGGGATATTTTGATGGCTTACATGCCCATGGATAGCCCCGATGCATGTTTATACTTGATTAGATTTTTGAGGCGCCAAACGGATTTCAAAAAGATTAAACGATAAGGATCTTTTCTAAAAATCAATCAAGGTAGGATATTAGCATCACGAGGCTAAAAATTTGGGAAACGCTAACGAAGGTCGATTCCTATCCTACGGGAAAAGCTAAAAGAGGTTATTTTCAAATGTCACGAAAAAATGGATCTTACAAAAGAACGAAACGTTTTATTAAACCGTTGTGCATAGGGTGAAAGAGATCCTAGAAGTTGCCCATCATTTGAGTTACGAAAGCAACGTATAGATCTTGATTCCTATTTTGATGAAGGTTTAAAACTCTTGTTTTGCCAAAACAACCCCTAATGAAAATTCCATGGCTTTTGACGATTAAAATCAAATCTTTCTCATAAAAAAATAAAGCTTTCTCGTATTAAAGGAAAAGACATCCTAAAGCACTCTTCAAAATAAAGCACGCCTCTTTCATAAAATACCCGAAAGAATTTCTTCCATACAGAACTCACCATAACATTCATTCAGGCACACAGACACACACACACACGCACACATACACATTTTATGAGATAAAGGATAGGAAAGTATCAAGATTGCGGTAACCGTGTTTCACGGGAGTCGAGGGGTGCCTAACACCTTCCCCTCACTTAAAGCAAGCCCCCGAACTCTATGAATCTCGATTCGCAGACCAATTAATTCGGAGTCACATATGAGCCAGCGATTTATAAAAAATAAAAAAAACTCGGATGAGTTGGTACATCCATTTCAAATATACCAACTGGCGACTCTGGTTAATCGGCTCATCATAAAAAAACGATCTTTCAAAACCCCGTCGATCTCAATGCCGACCTTTTCCAAAAATCATCTAAACCAAAAGGCTAAATTGGAAAAGACAAAAAAGGACAAGCGGATAAAACCGGCGTCGACAGCTGGCGACTCTGCTGGGGACATTTAGAGGGCTTAAGCCGCGTTTAAATCGTGATGCTATCCTATCCTTTAAAATTCATAAAATGTGTGTGCATGCGATATTTTGATTTTTTACTTTTGTTGTGCGAATGCGTGTTTTGTCGAATAGATGAATGATTTGAATGGAATTGCTTTACGTTTGAGTAATCATTTGCATACGGTGAGGACGATGAATGTGAATGTATGTTGAGAGAGTACCTCCTCCTGAGGCGAACCTGTCGGTTGCTTATTACTGGACTCGAAGGGGCTGCTCCCCGGAGATGGCTCAGGAAACGCACCACCCAAATCCGCTCCAATCGAAAGGGCTCAAACGAGTAGATTGCGAAGATTTGGGGACCTTCATGCCGAAAAGCCCGTGAGAGTAACCCTAGGATAGGTCAGCCTCAGATTAACCCTACGCAGGAAAAGTCTCTTCATGCCTTTTTACATTTCACGCATAAATGTCATGATATTCACATCCCTTTTGCCAGGAGAAATTACTAACCTCTATGTTTTGCAGGGAACAGCTGGGGAGCTTAATAAAGCCATGTTTGGCATTTGTCATGGCATTAAAGGGCTACTAACTTTCTGTTTTGCAGGGAAAGATTAAAAAACCCCCAAAAACACAAAAATTACAGCTTTAGCATGCATCCGCATTTTTATTCCCCACAACTAAACTTCGAACCTTGGTTTCTGTAGGATTGCTCCTCAAACCCGTTCGCAGTCTAAGAAAGCCCAGGTCTCTACCTCTGAAATGGCTGATCTTCCCAATCATAGTTCCATATCTCGGGAGGAGTTTGATGATTTTAAAAGACAGATGATGGAAATGGCCACAATGCTAAAGGAACAGTTCTTAATCAGACAGGATCCGGCAAACCAGGGATCGCATAATATTCCACCACCAGGGGATGATCAGAATCCTCCTAAAAATGGTACAAACTTGCTTAAAGAGGACCAACCCCGACTCAAGGACGAGCCAGTCATCCCAAAGGCCGTTCCCATACCTAGCAGGACAGTGATTACTATCCCAGAAGAAGGGGACAATGACGACCTTCGGAGAAAAATGAAACACATGGAGGAGACCATCCAATCTCTAAGGGGCATAGGCTCCCTGGGCAGGGTTAATTATTCGGATCTATGTGTTTTCCCCGGAGCCAGATATCCAGAAAAGTTCAAGGTCCCCGAGTTTGAGAAATACAATGGAAAGGGAGACCCCTATACACACTTGAAAATATACATTGGAGAACTCGGGTCTTATGCCGAAGACGAAGGGCTAAGAATGCAGCTGTTCCAGAAAAGCTTAACAGGGGAGGCAAGAATCTGGTATGCCCGCCTTGACAACGTCCGAATCCACAACTGGGAGGAATTGGCCCATACTTTCTTAACCCAATACAGTTTTCAGGCCCAGATGGCCCCTGACAGGTACCAAATGACAAAAGTCAAGAAGCAGCCTAGGGAATCCTTCAGGGAATATGCGCAACGATGGAGGGGCATGGCCGCACAGGTAACCCCCCCGATGAGCGAATCAGAGATGGTAATGACCTTTGTAGACATTCAGGAGGCACCGTATTATGAGCGGGTCATCTCGGGGATTGGAAGACCCTTTACTGAAATGATTAAACATGGAGAGATGGTTGACATGGGGTTGAAATCGGGTAAAATCCGGGATCTTACTGCTTTAGAAACTGCTGCCGAGCAAATACAGAATGGAAACTACGGCAGCACTTCCCGGAGGGTCCAAAAGAAAAAGGAGGAGGATGTCTCCCTCATCCTACAGGGGTCATCCAGAAAAACGGAAAGCCATCTTCCGGTACAGGTTCAAAGGGTTGGGCCATCCCGACAGCCAAACTTCATAGATCAAAGGGCAGAGGGGCGAAGAAGATACGAGGCCTCGCAAAATCGAGTATTCACCCCACTCGGGGAGCCTCTCGAGCGGATTTTGGCGGTATTGATGGCCCAAAAGAAGATAATCAATTTGGCTCCCCCAAGTGACCCGAAAGGAAGGAGATTTGACCCAAGCAAACGGTGCGCCTACCACTCGGGTTCCCCGGGGCATGATACACAAGATTGTTGGACATTGAAACATATAATTCAGAACATGATCGACAATGGGGAAATTGTGGTGGAACAACCAGACTCCCCGAATGTTAAAGCAAATCCCCTGCCAAGACATGATGGGGGGGGAGTCAATGTGACGGAGGCAAATGAGGCTGGGGGGCCACCAAGACTGAACTATGTGCAGAAAATTGAGGAAATGATCAACGTGATACATGATCATGGGAGTGCACGGGGAACGCCCATCAGGTTGATAGGGGTAAGTACGAACGGCACGGAGGGACCGGTCAAGTTGACAGCTCCGAGGTCCATCATCCTTACGGCAAGGCCGCAACTCCCCATCAGTAGTCTGAAGACTGTACCCTGGAATTATGGGGGAATGCCAGAGGAAACGGCCAGTTGTGCTTCCGTGACGACAAAAGGGAACCCCTTATATCTTCCCGGACGAGTCCTTGAAAGCCAAAAGAGAAAAAATGAGGAGGTTTCCGAGGAAAGGGCCGTCGAATTTTTGAGAAGGGTGGATCATCCAAAAACAAAGGGGATCCAGATTTTAAATGAGGAGTCAACCCTAACATCAGTCATGGACTTGGTGTTGTCATCCAGTAAGCATTGTAGAACCCTGACAAAGGTTCTGGAAGAGGCATACGTGCCCAAAGAAATTAGTGAGGAGGGTTTCGGCCAGCTGGTGGGCCACCTGTTGGAAGGCGATGCAATATCCTTTACGGATGAGGACATTCCCAAGGAGGGAAGAGGGCACCGAAAACCGCTACACATTGCGGTAATCTCTTCAGGATATGTCACGAATGGGGTGCTGATCGATGGGGGATCGGCATTGAATATATGTCCTCTCAGTACGCTAAAGAAAATGAACATCAGTTCCAAACGCCTCCGAGCCAGTCAGGTGGTGGTTCGGGCTTTTGACGGATCCCGGAGGGATACCATTGGAGAGATAGAATTGCCAGTGGAGATAGGGCCCTGTACTTTTGATATATCCTTCCAAGTCCTAGATATTACGGCAAACTATAACCTGCTGTTAGGGAGGCCGTGGATACACATGGCCGGGGCAGTTCCTTCCACGCTCCACCAACAAATCAAGCTGATCATCGATGGGAATCTGGTAACAATCTCGGCCGAATGTGATGACCCTTCTCATCCCAGGAGTGGCCTACCAGTGATCAATGTGGATGAGTCAGCAGCACCTGCCAGCTTTCAAGCACTAGAGATTAGCACTCCCCATTATGGACGCCTGGAAGCTCCAGCTGTGAAACCTAGGATCTCTCCGGAACTTACCTTTGTGGCAAAGGAAATGATAAAAATGAACTTCCAGCCTGGACAGGGACTGGGGAAAAGCAATCAGGGAATCGTTGAGCCCATCCACCTACCACAGCAGATAGGCAAAGCAGGGTTGGGATACCATGGGGGCGCAACACGGAGATACCGTCAGGATGCGACTCCGATTCGACTAGCTGGCAGTCCAGTGACTAAAGTCGGCAATGAGCAGGGGATCAGCGGGCCTGTGATTGGGGCAGGGAATGAAAAGTTAACCCCCGCACGTAATAAGTCCGCCCGGAGGGAAAGTTTCCTGCAGGAGGTCGCAAAAGAGTTTGAAACCAAATGCTATCTCCCCGGACAATCAACAAACAGCAAGGAGGGGATGGATGTTGTCACGCCACCGGGGGCCCAGCGAGTTATGCCTATCATCAATTGGGCGGAGCTAATGATTCCCGATGAGGGTAAGAGAGGGGACTCAGGCGATATAGCCGTAGTCATCGGGGAAGTGTCCGATGTGAAGCCGCCTTTCATTCGGCGCATTTCGCCCGACCTAACAGTCGACAACTGGACCATGAAACCAGTGATATCCAAGCAAGGGTAAAACCCGACGTCAGGGTGGTGGACCCCAGAGGATGGGGGAATGAAGAAGTTTTATTTTTGTTGTTGTTTTATTTCTGCATAATTATGTCGTTTCTTCGTGTTATTTTGAAAAAGCGATCGTCGTGAAAAATGATTTATATATGACAAGTATTTTGTTTCATGTCAGGTGTACCAATTTGAGTAATCCTTGCCTAACAAATGGTCTCTCAAATTTGAATGATGATTATGATTTTGACATTGAGCTGGATTTCGATTTAATGGGCATTGAACAAGACGAGACAGATTACGACGACGCGCCTGATGAGATCAAAGGATGGGTCGAAGATAAACCCAAACCCAATTTGGACCAAACCATCACTATAGATATCGGAACCCCTGATAAGCCAAAAGAACTCAAGATAGGGACAGACCTTACCCCCAGCCAAAAAGCCGAAATAATTGAGTTGCTAAGCCAATATGAGGATGTCTTTGCCTGGTCGCACGAGGATATGATCGGATTGTCCACCGACATTGTGGTGCACCGGTTACCCATCAAGGAGGGTTTCAGGCCTGTCAAGCAGAAACTAAGAAAGTTGAAACCTGAGTGGAGCTTAAAAGTGAAGGAAGAGATCATCAAGTAGTTCAGGGCGGGAATCATTATGGTGTCCACTTACCCAGAATGGCTGTCTAATGTAGTCCCAGTGGCTAAGCCTGGAGGAAAGGTGAGGGTATGTGTAGACTATAGAGATCTAAACAAGGCCAGTCTCAAGGATAATTTCCCGGTACCTTTCATACACATCCTGGTGGATAACACGGCCCAGTACGAGATGTACTCTTTTGTTGATTATTTTGCGGGGTATCATCAGATAATGGTGGCAGAGGAGGATCGGGAAAAGACCGCATTCATCACCCCCTGGGGCACTTTCTGCTATAGACGACTGGCTTTCGGTCTCACAAATGCAGGGGCTACTTATCAGAGAGCCATGATGGCCTTGTTCCACGATATGATGCACAAGGAGATAGAGGTCTACGTGGATGACATTATTGTGAAATCGAAGGTAGAATCCGATCATATAACTCATCTCAAAAAGCTATTCGATCGGCTCAGAAAGTATAATTTGAAACTCAATCCAGCCAAGTGCGCTTTCAGAGTACAGTCGGGCAAGCTCTTGGGTTTCCTGGTTAGTGATCGGGGCATTGAGTTGGACCCAGCAAAGATTAAGGCCATTGTGGATATGCCAGCACCTCGCACAGAGAAGGAGATAAGGGGATTCCTAAGGAGAATAAACTTCATCAGCCGTTTTATATCCCACTTGACGACTACGTGTGAGCCGATTTTCAAATTGTTAAGAAAGGGTGCTTCCCAAGAATGGAATGAGCAGTGTTAGAGGGCTTTTCAGATCATTAAGAAAAAGCTGACGGAGGCACCAGTGCTGGTACCCCCGAAGGGTGGGATCCCGTTGTTTATGTATATATCCGTCAACACCATCGCGATGGGATGTATGTTGGGACAAAAGAGTGAGGCAGGTAAAGAACGGGCCATCTATTACCTTAGCAAAAGATTTAGCCAATGTGAGCAGAATTACACTCCCATCGAGAAGACCTGTTGTGCTCTGGCCTGGGCTGCAGGGAGATTACAGCACTACCTCCATGGGCATACAACGTACCTGATATCAAGAATGGATCCCCTGAAATATATTTTCGAAAGGCCCATGCTGAATTGTCGACTATCAAGATGGCAGTTAATTTTACAACAGTTTGACATGGTGTACGTGACCCAGAAGGCCATGAAAGGGCAGGGAATTGCAGATCAGTTGGCAGAAGCCCCGGCAGGAGGGATGGAGCCGTTAGAAACTCCTCTCCCGGGCGAGGATATATTTTGGGTATCGCGCGAAAAATGTGATGACGAGGGACAATTTTGGAAGCTGTATTTTGATGGTGCCATGAATGCCGAGGGGGCAGGAGCCGGAGCGGTCCTAGTCTCTATCACCGGAGAACAGTACCCTGTGGCCACTAAACTGCATTTCAGCAATTCAAACAACACCGCTGAATACGAGGGATGTATCTTGGGACTTCGCCTGGCCCGCGACATGGGAGTGAAAAGACTAGCGGTGTTTGGGGATTCGGAATTGGTAATGAGACAGGCAATCGGGGTGTACAACACTAAGGAGCTTCGGTTACTTCCATACCATCGTTATGTTACCCAGTTGATGCAAGAGTTCGAAGATATCACTTTTCGACATATTCCCCGGGGGCGGAATGATTTTGCAGATGCATTGGCAACCCTGGCTTCCTTAATCCATATAATCAAAAGGAAGGACATTCCACAGATCGAGATAGCCGTACAGAATGCCCCGGCATATGAGGAACATGTGGCAGTGTTATCAGATGAGGTGGTGTTGCCAAAGCAGCCCTGGTATCACGACATAAGGGAATATCTGAGAGATAGGACCATTCCCGACCAGGCGAGTCGAACTGAGAGGATGAGAATTCAAAGGATGGCAATGAAATTTTACCTGAGTGGGGATTCACTCTACAAGAGGGATGCTGGGTTGGGACTGTTGCAGTGCGTAGATGAAACACAGGCCCGAAGGATTATGAATGAAATACATGGTGGAGTGTGTGGGCCCCATATGAGTGGACCGATGCTTGCCAAAAAGATTTTGAGGACAGGGCATTATTGGTTGACGCTGAAGGCCGATTGCGAAGATCATGTCAAACGGTGTTATCAATGTCAGGCGCACGGTAATGTGATCCATACGCCTCCCAATGAACTGCACTGTATGACCTCCCCGTGGCCATTTTCAATGTGGGGAATGGATGTAATCGGACCAATAGAGCCCAAGGCAAGCAACGGACACCGATTCATTTTCGTCATGATCGATTACTTCACCAAATGGGTAGAAGCAGCTTCTTTCCCCAAAGTAACTCAGGAGGTCATCGTCGGGTTCATCAGGAGTAATGTCATTTGTCGATACGGGCAGCCTGAGGTTTTGGTCTCTGACAATGCCAAGAATTTAAACAACGCCCTCATGAGGGGATTGTGTGACCAGTTCCAGATCAAGCACCTCAATTCCGTCATTTACCGTCCTAAGATGAATGGGGCAGTGGAGGCTGCAAACAAAAACATCAAGAAAATCATGGCCAAAATGTCTGCTAATCATCGGGGATGGCCGGATTTGTTACCCCTCACCCTGCTGGCATACCGGACGTCAACGCGTACGTCTACAGGGGCAACCCCTTACGCTTTGGTATATGGAATGGAGGCTGTTCTACCAGTTGAGGTTGAGATGGCATCCCTCAGAGTAATGATCGATGCTCAGATAAGTGAGGAGGATTGGATGCAAAATCGATACGACCAATTGGCCCTAATCGATGAAAGAAGGGTGGCTGCCGTTTGGCACGGTCAATTATATCAACAAAGGATCTCTAGATCGTATGACAAAAGGATGAGACCTCGGAAGTTCAAAGAAAATGATTTGGTGTTGAAGAGAGTCATGCCTTGTCAAGACGAGGCCAAGGGGAAGTTCGCCCCAAACTGGGAGGGGCCGTTTGTGATTAAGAAGGTGCTATCCGGAGGAGCCCTCATATTGCAAGAAATGGATGGTGAGGTATTTCCACAACCCCTCAATTCTGACTCGGTGAAGCGGTTCTATGCTTGAATCATCAGGTTCTTTTTCCTTGATAGCGAACTACGTAGGACCTGATCTCCCAACTTGTGGGGGTACGTAGGCAGCCATCATGGCGCGGTCCGATCCTTTAAAAAATAATCCTTTCCCTAACCAAAACCAATTTTTCGATAGCCAGATAAAACCTTCCTACCCCCTCAAAACTTTCCCGAAACCAACTCCCTAACCAGTTTCACCCCAAAATACATACCCTGATCCAACCAAACAGTTATCCAAAATCTGAGATTCAATCCGATGAAATCAAAAGGTGTGCAGCAATATCTGTCAAATCTCCATCAAGTCTTGAGAAAAGAAAGAAGGCGAAATGTCAAAATCATGGTCAATTGGATAAAATGATGATCCAATGGAAGGCAATGATATGACAAAAGGGGAAAAAATGACTAAATTTTAATGCATGTCTATATATATAAGTCGTTTTATTACAAGATTTCTCTTTCAATAACTGATGAAACCAACATAGTCTATGCAGGAAATAAAATAATCTACAAATCTGAAACTAGCTGAAGCAGGATGGACAGGGCGGTGGACAGATCTGAAGCATCAGCATCTCTTGCAATCTGCTGCCCCATCATATCAATACGATCCAGTAAAGCAGTAGCTCGGCTGACAGCCCCAAAATGAGCATCTACCACTGCCCTGGTCTGAAATACAATGGCCTCTCTGTCGGCAATGGCAGCGTCTCTAGCCCGAATGGCCTCATCTCTCTCGACAAGGGCGGCATCCCTCTCGGCTTCAGTAGCAATCAGGGCCAGGCGGAGTTGGGAATCCTCAGTAACCCGACTCGGGGCAGAATTGACTGAGATAGGGTGGTCTGTGGTATCTTCTGGGAAAATCACTCCAGAATCATCGAAGGCCCAAGTCCGACTCAAACTAGCCGACTCCAAGTCTCCGCGCAACCACTGTACGTAAGCAAACGTCTGGATGTGACGGCTCTCACTATATTCGGCAAGGGTCCTGCAATCCCAAAGCTCGTATACCTGCAATAGATCCCTCTCCGTACAGGATGATATAAGGAATCGGTATGCGGCTGCACCCGCGAAGGGGTGTAAATCCTGCGTCTGATCAAACTGCCCCATAACCGCCAGGGGATGATAGGTCGTCACGCCCCTCAACCCAGCAATGGGGATGAAATCCAGGTCGGGCACATGAGTCAAGAAGCTCATGAAGGAGCAATAGCCCGAGTAGACCAATAGGTGAAAGGGATCCTCAATGACAGACAAAAATGATGTCCAGGAGGCCACATCAGTACAGCTCACGGGACGAAGCGAAAACTGCGTGGTTATGTCATGGCTGAAGCAAAATCCTCGGCGACGGAAGTGGCCGATGGGACTAAGATGACTCATGAACCACACGTACAACAAAGCCGAGCTCCCTCTGAAGGCTCTGCCTCGAAAAGACTGGCAATATGTGGCTGACATATAGGTATCCGCCAATATCATAGGAAGAATGGTGTGATCCTCCTGAAGGGCTCTAACGGCCGCCACCATCCGCATGTCCAAATGATCGGGTCCTGCAGGTAAATACAAAACTGAGATGACACAGGCCATCAGGACATCCACTCTCAAGGCGCCCCAGCGCTCCTCGGACACGGAAAAATCACCGAAGAAAAGTCGAAAACCGTCAGGTGAGCCAAATCGGTCAACAAAGAACTGAAGGGGAACCATATGGTCTGATGTGATCACCGGCAACAGGACAGCCCGTCGCAAACCAGTGAAAGTCAAGAGTTGACGGCGCATGGAACCAACTGTGACCCTAGCACAAGGTCTATCCAGGGGCAGGCCGGTGAAGCGAGCATACTCCTCGAGGGTGGGGGTCAGCTCTACTGTCCCTAACCTAAACACCTGACGGGCAGGGGCCCAATAGCTCAGAAGACCATCCACGAAGCCCGCTGGCACCTGAAGGGTCAATAAGGACCAAGAATGACCCAAAAGACCATCTGCGGTAATCCTTTCTGCCGGCAGTAAACTGTCCAACCAGCGGAGGAGGCTGCCCACCAACCCTGTGGGAGGAGTGGAATCCAAACGAACCACAGCATCTGAGGACGACATCTGGGAAAAAATAGTATCAAAAAAGACTGTACAGGGGTCATTTCTCTACCCATAAATAAAAAGCATGCATCTACAGTTAATAATGAAGCAGGTGAATCCCATAAAGATGAAAAAGAACTGTGCATAAATAAATAAATGAGTTCAGTACATAGTGCGTAAATGAAAAAGAAATATAAACAGGTACAGGTACAAAAGACCCTGTCCTATCCTGATCTAAATAAAATCGGTATCATCTATGAAGGAAGGATCCTCGAACTGATCCCCTGGGGTCGTCGAGCTCGGAGGATCAAAGTTCATGTCAGGAATGTAGGGATGCGCTGTGGCATCAGATGAACTCGGGCCTGCATCATAACCCGCACCGTCTGGATCATAGACGTAAGCCTCCTCCGGGGTCCGGCCCAACGACCGAACAAACAGCGACAACTGATCTACCTGACGGGTCAATGTGGCGATCTGCTCAGCGTGGGTAGGGGTCCGAACACAGGCA
Source organism: Aralia elata (assembly GCA_034770075.1). Lineage (NCBI taxonomy): Eukaryota > Viridiplantae > Streptophyta > Magnoliopsida > Apiales > Araliaceae > Aralia > Aralia elata. Next base: position 37,245,485 of record CM068380.1, on the reverse strand, counting down.
GCCCAATCGGTCATCGTCACCGAGCCTGGAACCATGTCTCCAAGAAAGAAAGTGGCCCGAGTCTGAGGACCGATGGTACGGGGCACCCACCAGGTACGGAAGGCATCACTCGTGCTGGGACCCGTCGAAAGCATCCGGCCGTCATCCCCCGCAATCATGATCTCTGAAGGCGGAGAATCTAGTGGCCAGGAGGTAGCGAAAGGAGGGGAGTACGGGATGCGGATCTCTCCAGTAACGCATCTGAAGGCGCGCTCCCCCAGGTACATAACCCATCCTCCAACACTCTGCAAAGTGAGGCGACGGGTGGAAAGTGCAAACTCCGGGCCGGTAGGATATCCATCTATAAACCCCACATCTAGATGCTCAGAAAGATAAGGCCTCCAGACGACCCCGGCAGCCGTGATCAGCTCCAGCTGGATGCGGCAGTGTGCAAAGCTGCCTGATATCGGGACCTCCTCTAGAGTGCTGTGATGCCATCGTCGACCCCGGGGATAAGTATCAAGGCCGAGAGTAGTGACAGGCCTCAGGCATGGAAGACGCTCGTAGGCCCAGAACTGCGAACAGAAACAGTGAAAAGCATGAGAAACCGACAGACGCAGAAAGAAAAGAAATGAATTGACGGGAAATACATTAAGAAAAAAGAAAGAAGTCTCACCAGCAGAAAATGATAGAATCCAAGCCAAGCGTCTGTCTGGCCCTCCGAGCGTAGACGCATACCATGGAGGAAATAGGCAAAGGTGAATGACCCCCAGTCATAGTCACTGATGCGATCCACGTCTCTGACCGCTCCCACGACGCTGAAATGAATGGTGGAGGAATTGTTCCCTAGGAAACAACCCCTCATGATCGTCAGGAACAAGCGTCGAAGCAAGATGTCCCGGGTACCCTGATCCGCTGGAATGGGAAGCGCGTAGAGACCCCCGACTGCATCGACGGCCAAGGCACCGGATCGAATACTGCGGGCCTTAAAGACCCGGTCCTCAGCGGTAAAGCCCAATAGAGCCCGGACCTCCGCCGGAGTGATGTCGAGATCTAGAGGAACGCGGGACCCGGTAAACTCTATGCCCGTAATGTACCTCCAGTCCCATGGGGTCAGCACAACCTCGCAGTCAAGAAGGTGAAGAGACTGCGTCTGGTGGAACCAGCGCTCGGATAAGGCCCTCATGTAACCCCAGGGACACTGCCGGGGGAGGATAGTGAAGAAATGACGGAGGCCCCAAGAATCCACCATAGCCCGGTAGTCGCTGTGCAGAGCCGTGTAGCGGGAGTAGATGTTGAACCAGTTGCCCCTCGGCTGGGTAAACTCGGGTACCTGGGGCAATCACCAAGGGGTGAGTCCGGATAAAAGGAGAATTGAGAAATTGAGAATAAAATCAGAATAGAACTGAATATACCTCGTTAGCCACGAGAGATGCTGAAGGGTGACGACTGAGATCCCGACCCAAAAGATCGGATATCTGCACAGAGGCGCCAGAAGAAGCCTGATGAGTAGATGGAGCCGGTATGCTGGAGGATGGCCCCTCTGCCGCGACCTCCGGAGGAGCAGCCTCCTCAACGTCCGGAGGACCAGGGCGAATGACAGCCTCCGCCAAACGACGAGCCTGACGGGTCCGAGGAGGAACAGGAGCGGGTGCAGCCCTATGACGGCGAACACCCGAGGTCCGTGACACGGAGGAACTACTATGAGCATCGGGATCCATGACTGGAATGGAACGGGCGAGAAAGAAGGTAAGTTCCCTTTTAAAATTATGTAATGAATATTCTAAATTTCTAGCCTCGTCATATAATTAATGCAACATGATGCATGGTTAAAAAAAAAAAAAAAAAAAAAAAAAAACGGCAGAGTTCCGTTTGTAAAATGGACATCCCATGCATATCCAAGCAGGTTTTTCAAAGAACTCAAGCCCCAACAGATCATATTTGCATTCATACATGTAAATAAAGCATGTAAAATACCATAAATGCATGATTTTCTTTCAAAAAGGAGCAAACGTATACGTGGGACCGCCTTATGAACATAAAATAGGACCCACACAGTTAAGACACAGCATGTATATATGATAGTACATTACATAGCATTGTAAAGCATACATTTTATCTCTAAACATGCAAATAGTCAAATGTATAGCGAAACATTGAAGAAATTGAAAAGTGACCGGTCAAAGTGTTACCTGTAGCGTGTAGATCAATCCTACCGGAGCAGTTTTTGCAGGAAAGTTGAAAAATCGACAAAAAGCCCTTGCGAACAAGCAAAAATCGCGAGAAATAGGTGTGAATTGGAAGTTGAAAGTGACAGATCTGGAAGCGGGGAACCGCTTAAACATGCCGATCTTGGCCGCAGATGTATCTGCGGCTGGCCGCAGATCAATCTGCGGCTGGCCGCAGATCCATCCGCGGCTGGCCCTGGTGGGTCCCACCTTGCTCCCTTGCAGCCAATTGACGTGCTGAGTAAAAAAGATTACGAGATGGGTGACCGGCGACGATACCCGGCCCCGACGAGACGATCGACCGGCGACGATAACCGGCGATCATGAGATGGATGTCCGGCGACGATAACCGGCTCCGACAAGATAACCAACCGGCGACGATAACCGGGGGTTACGAGATGGGTGACCGGCGACGATACCCGGCCCCGACGAGACGATCGACCGGCGACGATAACCGGCGATCATGAGATGGATGTCCGGTGACGATAACCGGCTCCGACAAGATAACCAACCGGCGACGATAACCGGGGGTTACGAGATGGGTGACCGGCGACGATACCCGGCCCCGACGAGACGATCGACCGGCGACGATAACCGGCGATCATGAGATGGATGTCCGGCGACGATAACCGGCTCCGACAAGATAACCAACCGGCGACGATAACCGGGGGTTACGAGATGGGTGACCGGCGACGATACCCGGCCCCGACGAGACGATCGACCGGCGACGATAACCGGTGATCATGAGGTGGATGTCCGGCGACGATAACCGGCTCCGACAAGATAACCAACCGGCGACGATAACCGGGGGTTACGAGATGGGTGACCGGCGACGATACCCGGCCCTGACGAGACGATCGACCGGCGACGATAACCGGCGATCATGAGGTGGATGTCCGGCGACGATAACCGGCTCCGACAAGATAACCAACCGGCGACGATAACCGGGGGTTACGAGATGGGTGACCGGCGACGATACCCGGCCCCGATCGAGACGATAGATTGAAAGAATGAACCCAACGACTAACAAACACGGTCAGAGGGTTAAAGCATCGACACTCTTGCAGATAGTTTGAATGCGTTACATCTTGTGTTGCATCATGAATCAGATGTGTTGCATCATATATGTATTGCCAATTCTTATACACTGCCATTCATGCATCGGGTGTCTGTTTCTTTATCCTGTTCATTTCATTTAACATTTCATAAACATGATAAAGAGGGGCAGCTGTAGACACCCAAATTTTGCACTTCGTATACTAACCCTGACAGGAGGGCAAATTCGTCAAATGGATCGGCCTGCGAGAGCAAAAGATGGAAAAAATACGAACACTCGACGCCACCATGATAATTTGCAGCCGAAATCGACATGACAGCAGGGCTATCCGAATTTGGCATTCTCGGAAGGTGTGGCGCGCTTCCCGGAAATTCCCGGACTGCGGAATACGAGCCTGTCAGCGAAAACCGACATTGCGGCACGAAAATCGAGGCGTGGCACGAAAATCGAGAAAGTCAAGCCCGCCAGCCGCGGATAGATCTGCGGCCAAATGAGTGCGCCTTTCTGGAAAGTCAGATCCCGAAAACCGGGCTGAGTGGCAAGCCAACTGGCCAGCCGCAGATCCATCTGCGGCCAGCCGCAGATAGATCTGCGGCTGGCTTTGGCCAGCCTATTTAAACTCAGCTTCGGACAGTATACAGGAGGTTGAGCAGTTTGGCGGAAGAAGAAGAAAATCAGCAGCAGTTTTAGCTCGGAAATAGAGAGAAATAGCACAAATTCTTGCAACAATTGAGAGAAAAAAGAGAGGAAGTTTCTTTGTTGTTAGATTATATCAATATATCTCATATTTCAATCAAATACACAAGTTTCTACACAATTTTGGTATCATTTGCAAGGTGAAAATCTCATTATTTTTGCAACTTCTATCATGTCATTTGGCTAAATTTAATTGCAATTTTCAAGAATATTGTTGAAAAAAATCATGGATTAGGGATTATTGGTGAGGGTTCCATTGGAACAAGATTCTTCCCAATAATCCGATGATATCTAATTGACGAAATTTCTAGCTTATTTATGGATATATATTAGGCGTAGTTTGATTGATTGTATTTTTAGGATGTGTTAGGCAATCTACGTTGTTGTTATTGTAGTATTCATTTTGTGAGTATGTAGTAATCGTGGTTGTGAGCCTAGGAAAGCGACCCCGTGGTTCAAATCCGATGATGGACGTTTTGGTGTATGTAATAGATTCAAGATGCTTGTTTTGTAATATGTAACTATCGGGCCTTAAAACGACGCTAAGGCGAGAATCGGGTTTAAGGCCCCGTATTAGTGGAATATGTGATGGTTGGCGGTTCGGGGATATTTTGATGGCTTACATGCCCATGGATAGCCCCGACGCATGTTTATACTTGATTAGATTTTTGAGGCGCCAAAAGGATTTCAAAAAGATTAAACGATAAGGATCTTTTCTAAAAATCAATCAAGGTAGGATATTAGCATCACGAGGCTAAAAATTTGGGAAACGCTAACGAAGGTCGATTCCTATCCTACGGGAAAAGCTAAAAGAGGTTATTTTCAAATGTCACGAAAAAAATGGATCTTACAAAAGAACGAAACGTTTTATTAAACCGTTGTGCATAGGGTGAAAGAGATCCTAGAAGTTGCCCATCATTTGAGTTACGAAAGCAACGTATAGATCTTGATTCCTATTTTGATGAAGGTTTAAAACTCTTGTTTTGCCAAAACAACCCCTAATGAAAATTCCATGGCTTTTGACGATTAAAATCAAATCTTTCTCATAAAAAAATAAAGCTTTCTCGTATTAAAGGAAAAGACATCCTAAAGCACTCTTCAAAATAAAGCACGCCTCTTTCATAAAATACCCGAAAGAATTTCTTCCATACAGAACTCACCATAACATTCATTCAGGCACACAGACACACACACACACGCACACATACACATTTTATGAGATAAAGGATAGGAAAGTATCAAGATTGCGGTAACCGTGTTTCACGGGAGTCGAGGGGTGCCTAACACCTTCCCCTCACTTAAAGCAAGCCCCCGAACTCTATGAATCTCGATTCGCAGACCAATTAATTCGGAGTCACATATGAGCCAGCGATTTATAAAAAATAAAAAAAACTCGGATGAGTTGGTACATCCATTTCAAATATACCAACTGGCGACTCTGGTTAATCGGCTCATCATAAAAAAACGATCTTTCAAAACCCCGTCGATCTCAATGCCGACCTTTTCCAAAAATCATCTAAACCAAAAGGCTAAATTGGAAAAGACAAAAAAGGACAAGCGGATAAAACCGGCGTCGACACCAGGGAAGTTTCTGGTATTACATTGAGGGCAATGTAATATTCAAGTTTGGGGGAATGGTTTGATAATACTTTACGTGTTAATTTGCTGGATTTATTAGTTTGTTTAAGACTTATTTAATTATTTGCATGGTTAATTTTAGGATTTAATTTTTGCATTTGTTTTTTGAATTTGATTTAATTATTGCATATTTAGCTGTTAATTTTTGCATATTTATTTGCATATATAAAAAACTAAATAATAAAAATAAAATAAGTAATGAATCTTTAGAATAGCCAATGATAAGAGATGATTAAATGTGTTAGCAAGTTAGAAAAACTTTTGAATCTTGTGCTAAGCTTTTATATCATTTTAGAAGTCGACTTTGCGTAGTTATAGTCCCTATTATCTTGAGCACTTAGATCCTACCGAAATTATTTGAATCTTAAGGAGACTATAGTTCGAAACCTTGGCAGGAGATATTATCATGAGTTATGATTATGTTACGGCCTTAATTGAAGCAGGGGTAGTGAATTGTTTAAGTTTGGGGGAAAAGTATGGTTCAAATGAAAAGAAAGAAAAAGATGCTATGCTTCCTAGAGCTAAGAAATATGGTGGAGTGGATTTAGCTTAAAAGTGTACTCCTTGATAATAATTGAGACGAGATGGAGCGTAAAACGTACTCGTCATGCATGTGAGAAGGAGTGTAAAACACACTCACTTTGAAAAAAAAAAGAGAATGGCAATACTCTAGGAGGAAAAGCAGAAAATTAGATTGAACTAAACTCTCTTGATTTGAACGATGAGTACCCTAGTTGAGATTATTGTTGTGATATGTCCTATAGGTCGATAACTTCTTCGTACCATGTGTTCATGATATAGTCCTTTTAAGAATTTATTGATTTGGTGGAGATTGCACACACACACTATGGGATTGTAACTATTGTGAATTGATGACTAAGTGGTTGATAAGTTTATACAGGTTTAACTATTGTAAGTTATTGTATGATCTTGGAGGCTATGAATTGATTTATGATTATCTTAGGAGTAGGATGTATGTTCTTAATTTTTAGGATTTATTTATTGTTTTGAGTTTTGCTTGAGGACAAGCAAATATTTAAGTTTGGGAGTATTTGATGAGTAGATTTTATATCTATTAATTGGGTATGTTTAACTTGAGTATTTTGCCTTTCTTAAGAGTTTTTAGTAGTATTTTAGTGCATTTTAGTAGTTTTTGTGAATAATTGATTTCAGCTTGTGATTGTGTAAATAACGGAGATTATTGCAAGTTTAGCCTGAATTTGTTACTACAAGTAATAATGATCGTTTGGCGAAAGTTAAATGAGTGAACAAGTTTTAGTAGCTACAATTTATGAGGAAGATTGGCCAAAACATATGAACAAAGGAGAATTAAAGATGACCAGGGTTTTGGAGCCACGACGCTCAAAGGTGCAAGCCGAGGCACGTGGATAAATGACCAAGAGCCACGACACACTAAACCAAGAGCCGCGATGCATGAAATATAAAGGACCGGAGTCGCGGCGCATGAACTCAAGAGCCGCGGCGCTCGGACGCGGAATGGCGCGCGCGTGTAGCCACGCGTCTGATAGATTTGTTTCCTTTGGCTAAAGATTTGGTTTTATTTACACTTATCATGTATGGGTTAGAACTTATCAGTAGTTAGTAATAGACTAATAAATAGGATTCTCATTCATTCATTTTAAAAGAACGGAGACGTATACGTAGAAGTTATTTAGGTATTCAGAGATATTATTTCAGTACGTAGAAAATAAGGGTTTGATTAGAGCTTTATTCCAGAGGAGAACTGAGGCTTAGGAGGAAGATCAAATTCGACAGAGTTTATTTCTTCTCTCTTATTACTTTATTTGTAATCTAGAATGGGTTCTAATAAATCAATGATGTTCTTTACTTTTATTATGAACTAACTCTTTTAGTTGAGGATTCAATAGAACCCGATGATGATTTTATTTAATATTTATTAATTCTTTTTATTCAAGATGATTATGGATTGAATTATTTATTATATCTTGTTTTACTTGTATAATTGTCTGATCAACAATTATTAGATGGACTTAGATGACATTTGACAATGGAATTTAGGTTAAGATCTGGATATAATAACTTGTGATTAGTAATTCTTTTCAGTAATAAGGATTGCTGATTGAATACTAATTTTGTGGACAGGATAGGAATATACCCGAATACCACAAGTAACTGTTGGAAAATGAATCTTAATGAATTTTTTATTATTGTTTCTCATAAAAATATAGGGAAATTGATAATAATAAGTATACTTTATAATTATTCGAAAGGTAGTTATAATAATTATTAGTGATTTTTCGTTGACAATTCTGATTAGTCAATTTAATAGAAGAATAATAGTATTACTTAAATGATTCATCGGGGGAAATTGATTGCTTAACCTCTTTATTCATTGATTCAATATTTCAGTAGTTGATTATTTAGTTAATTCACTCATTTGATATCTTAATTATATAGATTAAATTAATTGATGCATTATTAGTATTTAGAATTATTTAGGTTATATTCGCTCCTCGTGGGTTTGACACTCTACTTTCACTTTATTACTTGATTGACAATATATACTTGCACGTAAAAATTGCTAGTATAGATTTAGCCCATCAAGTTTTTGGCACCGTTGCCGGGGAGCAATTGATAGCTTAAAATTTTCTTTTATTAATTTTCATCAGTTAGTTTTAATTTAGATTTTGTTACAGATTTACGAATTTGGTCTCTATTCGCAGATAGCTTTGTATGCAAACTAGGTCAAATGAGCAAGAATTACTGCCGTTTGAAGACGAGATCGATAGAAGGCTTGGTAGAATACAACAATTTTGCAAAGAAACAATTAAGCAACAACCTATGGCAGAGGAAGAAGCACTAAAATCACTTAAGGACTATGCGATGCCGCAAGTTACTGAAATTCATTCGAGCATTAGGAGGCCAGCAATTCAGGCCAATATTTTTGAAATCAATCCTGGTACGATTCAGATGGTGCAAAATTCAATTCAATTTGGGGGTATGCCAAATGATGATCCGAATGATCACCTTGTAAGCTTTTTAGAGATATGCGATACATTCAAATACAAGGATGTGACTGATGACACAGTGAGACTTAGGCTTTTTCCTTTCACACTTCGTGATAAGGCAACGAGTTGGTTACATTCGTTACCAGTGGGGTCAATCACTACTTGGGATGACTTAGCTCAGAAATTTTTAGCTAAATTCTTTCCCCCAGCAAAGACAGCGAAAATGAGAAATGAGATTACATCTTTCACACAACTAGATTCTGAATCACTGTATGAAGCTTAGGAACGTTTCAAGGAAATGTTGAGAAGATGTCCTCATCATGGACTCTTGAAGTGGTTGCAAGTACAAACCTTTTACAATGGGTTGTTTAATACAAAACTAACTAGTATTGATGAAGCTGCCAGAGGAGCCTTAATAGGTAAGAGTTTTGAAAAAGCGTATGAATTATTGGAGACAATGGTTGCGAAAAATTATCAGTGGCCAACTGCACGAATGACTCAACCAAGGACTAGAGGAAAAATTGAGGTAGATGCAGTGATAACTCTGACTGCACAATTGGCAAATTTGTCAAGAAAAGATGTAATGTCCAGAAAATTCTTAACCTTGTATCAATTTATTTTGATATGTGAGATTCATTTTTATTTAATTTTACGGACTTAATTGGATCCATGTAAGTATTATTATGTAATTATATAAACATATGGTCCAATAATTTTTCTTGCATTAAAGGGGCTCACTGATAGTTCGAATAAATTAATGAGTTAACCCTAAGAATTGATTTGCAAGCAGATTGGGAAAAAAATTAATAAATAATTTCATTTTACTATTATCGGATTTAAATAATTTGAACGAGAAATTATTGTTGAAACAAATATTTTAAATAATTAATTGAATTAGTTATTCAATTTAAATATTAGAATATAATATTGTTAATTTAATTTGGGTCACCCTTCTTTCATTCGGATTGGCCCATTTCTTTTTATTTATTTCTGATTTGGACCCAAATTTCTTTTATTTTCTTATTGGGCCACCTTTTTAAGCCGACCCAACCCTATCGGGTTGAGCCCATTCTTTTTCTCTGCCGGTCAAACCATTTTCCCAATCGGTAAAACATTTGGGGGAGGGGGGTTAAACCGATCAAAGCAGCAATTGTAAGCCCTAGGCCCTCGCATCAGATAGAAACGGGAGGAAGGAAGAGGGCTAATCAAAGCCTAACGGCCTAGCGTTGCAGTCGGATGGAATGGGAGAGAGAGACGGAGATGTCGTGCGCCGGCGACATCAGAGAACGACCGATGGGTTGGATTGGGAGATGGGCCTAGCGACCGACGGCTACTCGAGGTTCAAGGCGGAAGGAACTAGTGAAGGCTTGGGCGACTGAGCAATTTCCAAACGGACCAAGGGAAGCAAGCTCCAAGTGACTGACGGATGGGAAAGGCGCCGCGCGAGGGTCGGCCGACTGAACAGCTGGGGATGATGGGGCTTGATATGAATGATTAGTCGCCTGCTCCGCTCTACCCGATGGATATTGGCTGGACGATAGGGGTATTACCCAGCGATTGGACAAACACTGCCCTATAAATTGAAGCCCCAATTAGCCAAGCTGCCGATTTTCCTTGAGTCAAAATTAAGGAAAATAGAAAATTACAGATGTAAACACCCAAATTTTGCGTTCCCTATGTTAACCGTGACAGGAGGGCAAAATCGTCAAATGAACCAGCCTACGAGAGCAAAGGATGGGGACAAGTACGAACACTCAAAGCCACCGCGACGATTTACAACCAAAACCGACGTGATAACAAGGCCGTCCGAAATGGGCATTCCCGAATGATGTGGCACGTCTCCCAGTGATTCCCGGACTGCAAAATACAAGCCTGTCGGCAAAAATCGACGTCACGACACGAGAATCGAGGCGTAGCACGAAAATCGAGAAAGTCAAACTAGCCAGCCGCGGATTGATCTGCGGCCAATAAGTGCGCCTTTTAAAAACACAGAACTCGAAACACGGAAACCGAAAACCAGCTGAGTGGATGGGGGGCGGCCAGCCAGCCGCAGATCCATCTGCGGCTGCCCTTGGCAGCCTATTTCAGCTCATTCTTTCATTCAGCATACAGAAAAAATTTTGCAGTGGAAAAAAAGGGAGAGAGAGCAGCTCGGAAAATAGGAAGAAAACAGCAGAAATTTGCAAGAAAATAGAGAGAAAAGAGAGAAAAAAGTGAGAAATTACATCTTTTGTGTAAGATTATATATCATATATTTTCTACTCTACTCAATATACAAGTTCATACACATTGTGAGGATTATTTGCAAGGTGAAAAGACCATTTCTATAGCAGTTTTTGTATATCATTTTGTTAATCTTTTTGTCAATTGGGTTATGTGAAATGTAGTTTTTCTTGTATATTGTTGTGGATACATGGATTAGGGACCATTAGTGAGGGTTCCCATGGAACGAAATGCTTCCTAATGACCCGAGGATGTCCATTTAGCGAATTAATTTAGCTTATTATGATGATTTATTGTGCCTAGTTGGTTTAGATTGCCATTTTAGGATATTATGTTTGTTTGGCCATTTTGGATGTGAGCCTAGGAACGCGAGCCCGTGGTCCAAATCCAATGATGGACGTCTTTTGGTGTAGGTAGTAGGAGCGATATAGTTTTCATTGTAAGTATGTAATCGTCAGGCCTTAAAATGACGCCAAGGCGAGAATCGTGTTTAAGGCCCTGTCATAGTGAAAATATGTGATTGTGGGCGTTCGGGGTTATTTTGATGGCTTACATGCCTGTGAATAATCCCCTACGCATTATAATGTTTGATTTGAATTGCAACACCAAAAAGGATTTCAAAGCTAAACGATGAAGATTTTCATAAAACCAATCAAACTAGGTTATTAGCATCACGAGGATAAGAAATTAGAGGTGCCAAGGAATGCCGATTTCTATCTTAAACGAGAAGGCAAGAAAAAGAAAAATCGTTTTCAACATCACAAAAAATGGTTTTATAAAAATAAATAATGTTTTATTAAATCTTTGTGCAAGGGTTAAAGAGATCCTAGAGGTTGCCCATCATTTGAGTTACGAAAGCAACGTATAGATCTCGATTCCTATTTTGACGAAAGTTTAGAAAACTCTTGTTTTGCCAAAACGACACCTAATGAAATCTCATAGTTTTGACAATTAAAATCAAACCTTTTCTCATAAAGCTTTCTCGTATAAGCCGAAGGACATTCTAAAGCATTCTCAAAAGAAAACACGACTTTTCCTAAAAAACCCAAATGGTTTCTTCATGCAAACTCAGCACAACATTCATATAGGCACAAACGCGCACACACATACACGTTTTATGAATTAAAGGATAGGAAAGCATCAAGATTGCGGTAACTGTGTTTCACGGAAGTCGGGGGGTGCCTAACACCTTCCCCTCGCTTAAGCAAGCCCGAACTCTATGAATCTTGGTTTACAGACCAATTAATTTGGAGTCACCTATGAGCCAGCGATTTACGAAAGAACGAAACTCGGATGAGTTGGTACATCCATTTCAAATATACCAACTGGCGACTCTGATTAATTGGCTCATCATAAAAAGCGATATTTCAAAACCCCGTCGACATTAATGCCGACCTTTTCCAAGAATCATCTAATGAGAAGGCTAAAATTGGAAAGGATAAACATCGCGACGGAAGCGAATCCCTCCCGGCGTCGACAGTTGGCGACTCTGCTGGGGACTATTAGAGGGCTTAAGCCGCGTTCAAATCTTGATGCTATCCTATCCTTTAAAAATTCATGAATATGTGTGTGCATGCGATATTTTGATCTTTTTTACTTTTTGTTGTGTGAATGTGTGTTTTGTCCAATAAATGAATAATTGAATGGAATTACTTTACTTTAAAGTAATCATTTGCATACGGTGAGGACGATGAATGTGAATGTATGTTGAGAGTGTACCTCCTCCTGAGGCGAACCTGTCGATTGCTTATTATTGGACTTGAATGGGCTGCTCCCCGGAGATGGCTCAGGAAACGCACCACCCAAATCCGCTCCAATCGAAAGGATTCAGTCAAGTAGATTGCGAAAATTTGGGGACCTTCATGCCGAAAAGCCCGCGAGAGTAACCTTAGGATAGGTCAGCCTCAGATTAACCCAGTGCAGGAAAAATCTCTTCATGCCCTTTTACGTTCGCACGTATAAATGTCATAGTCCCATTCAGTATTCATATATGCCTCCCCTCTTGTCAAAAGAAATTACTAACCTCTATGTTTTACAAGGAACAGCTGGGGAAGCATAATAAAGTCGAGTCTAGCATTTATTATTGCAATAAGGGATCGCTAACATGTTGTTTTGCAGAGAAAGATTAAAAAACCCAAAAGCACAAAAATTTACCGCTTTAGCATGCATCCACATCTTTCATTTCCCAAAGATTAAACTCCAAACCGTTGTTTCTGCAGGATTGCTCCTCAAACGCGTTTGCAGTCTAAAAGGGCCCAGGACTCTACATCTGAAATGGCTGATCTGCCACCTACTAATCCTGGTTCCATATCTCGTGAGGAATTTGATGATTTTAAGAAACAGATGTTGGAAATGGCCATGATGCTGAAGGAACAACTGCTACCTAGACAAGATCCACCTAAAGAGGATCCACCCCAACCTAAGGGCGAGCCAATCATCCCAAAGGCCGTTCCTGCACCTGACAGGACAGTAATCACGATTCCAGAGGAGGGAGATACTGATGACCTTCGAAGGAAAATGAAGCAGATGGAAGAGACCATCCAATCTCTAAAAGGCATAGGTTCCCTAGGCAGGGTTAATTATTCAGATCTATGTGTCTTCCCCGGAACCAGATATCCGGAGAAGTTTAAAATCCCCGAATTTGAGAAATACAATGGGAAGGGGGATCCTTATACACGTCTGAAAATATACATTGGGGAGCTGGGATCTTATGCAGAAGACGAAGGTCTAAGGATGCAATTATTCCAAAAAAGCCTGACGGGAGAAGCAAGAATCTAGTATGCCCGTCTTGATAATGCCCGGATCCACAATTGGGAGGAGTTGGCCCACACCTTCTTAACACAGTATAGCTTCCAGGCACAAATGGCCCCTGATAGATATCAAATGACGAAAATTAAGAAGCAACCGAAGGAATATTTCAGGGATTATGCACAGCGATGGAGGGGTATGGCTGCACAAGTGAATCCCCCAATGAGCGAGTCAGAGATGGTGACGACCTTCGTGGATATTCAAGAGGCACCTTATTATGAACGGGTTATATCGGGGATTGGAAGACCTTTTGCCGAGATGATTAAACACGAAAAAATGGTGGATATGGGTTTGAAGTCTGGCAAGATTCAGGATTTCACGGCTTTGGAAACAGCTGCGGAACAAATCCAAAGTGGAAACTATGGCAGCACTTCCCGTAGGGTCCAAAAGAAAAAGGTGGAAGATGTTTCCCTCATCCTGCAGGGATCATCTAGAAAGACAGAGAACAATCCTCCAGTACAGGTACAAAGAGTGGGACCATCCCGACAGCCTAACTTCATTGATCAGAGGACGGATGGGCGAAGGAGATTCGAGACCACGAAAAATCGAGTATTCACCCCACTCGGGGATCCTCTTGAGCGGGTTTTGGCAGTATTGATAGCCCAGAAGAAAATAATCGATTTGGCGCCCCCAAGTGACCCGAAAGGAAGAAGATTTGACCCAAGCAAGCGATGCGCATACCACTCAGGTTCCCCTGGTTATGATACGCAGGAATGTTGGACGCTGAAGCACAGAATTCAGAACTTAATTGATAGTGGGGAAATTATGGTGGAACAGCCAGACTCCCCAAATGTTAAAGTCAATCCCCTGCCTAGGCATGATGGAGGGGGGGTCAATGTGGCGGAAGCCAGTGAAGCCGAGGGGCCGTCAAAGCTGAATTATGTAAAGAAAATTGATGAAATGATCAGCATGATAAGTGATCACGAGAGTATACGGGGAGCGCCAATTAGGTTGGCGGGTGTAAGCAGAAATATCATAGAGGGGCCTGTCAAGTTATCGGCTCCGAAACTCCTCACCCTTACAGCGAGACCGCAAGTCCCTGTCCACAGTCTGAAAACGGTACCATGGAATTATGGGGGGGTGTCAGAGGAAGCGGCCAGTTGTGCTTCTGTAACAACAAAGGGGAATCCCTTATATCTTCCTGGACGAGTCCTTGAAAGCAAAACGAAGAAAAATGAAAAGATATCCGAGGAGAAAGCCATGGAATCCTTGAGGAAGATGGATCATCCGGAAGCAAGGGGGATCCAGATATTAAGCGAGGAGTCGACCCTGACGTCGATCATGGATTTGGTGTTATCATCCAGTGATCACTACAAAATTCTGGCCAAAGTCCTGGAGGAGGCATATATTCCCAAGGAGATTATCAAAGAAGGTTTCGGCCATCTGGTGGACCATCTGTTGGAAAATAATGTGATATCGTTCACAGATGATGATATCCCTAAAGAAGGAAGGGGGCATCGAAAACCGTTGCATATTGCGGTAATCTCCTCAGGTTATATCATGAATGGAGTGCTGATTGATGGGGGATCGGCGTTGAATATATGTCCCCTCAGTACATTGAAGAAGATGAACATCAATCCTAAGCGCCTACGGGCCAGTCATGTAGTGGTACGAGCCTTCGACGGATCCTGGAGGGATACAATTGGGGAGATAGAATTGCCTGTGGAAATAGGACCTTGTACTTTTGATATCTCTTTCCAATTCTTAGATATTGCGGTAAGTTATAACCTGTTATTGGGGAGGCCGTGGATACACATGGCCGGGGCAGTTCCTTCCACGCTACACCAGCAAATCAAACTTATCATCGACGGGAATCTAGTGACGATCTCGGCAGAGTGTGATGACCCTTCTCCTTCCAGGAATGGCCTGCCGGTGATTAATGTGGACGAGTCGGCGGCACCTGCTAGCTTTCAGGCACTGAAAATCAGCACTCCCCACTACAGATGCCTGGGAGCTCCAGCCGTGAAACCTAAGGTCTCTCCAGAACTTACCTTTGTTGCAAAAGAAATGATGAGAATGAAATTTCAACCCGGACAAGGGTTAGGAAAGAGCAGTCAAGGAATCACCGAGCCCATTCAACTACCACAGCAGATAGGCAAAGCAGGGTTGGGATATCATGAGGGCGTAGCATGGAGACACCGCCAAGGCGCAGCCTCGACTCGACTGGCTGGAAATCCGGTGACCAAGGTCAACAATGAACGAGGGACTAGCAAGCCTGTGATTGGGACAGGGGATGAAGAATTGACCCCCACAAGTAACGAGTCGACCAAGAGGGAAAGTTTCCTACAAGAGGTCGCGTAAAAGTTCGAAACCAGGTGTTATATCCCCGGACAGTTAACGAGCAATGGAGAGGGGAAGGGTGTTGCCGCGCCACCGGGAGCCCAACAAAGTGTTCCTGTCATCGATTGGGCAGGGTTAATTATTCCTGAAGAAGGTATGAAGAGGGACTCAGGCAATGTGGCCGTAGTCATCGGGGAAGTTTCCGATGTGAAGCCACCTTTCATCCAGCGCATTTCATCTGACCTGACCATCGACAACTGGACAATGGAACCAGTGATATCCAAACAAGGGTAAAACATGGCATCAGGGTGGTAGACCCCAGAGGATGGGAGGATGAAGAAATATCATTTTTATTTTGTATTTTGCATAATTATGTCGTTTCGTCATATTATCTAAAAAATGTGATCGTTGTGGAAAATGACTTATATATGATGAATATTTTGTTTCATGTCAGGTGTACTAATTTGAGTATTCCTTGCCTAACAAACGGTCTTTCAAATTTGAATGATGACTATGATTTTGATATTGAGCTGGATTTCGATTTAATGGGCATTGAGCAAGGCGAGACAGATTACGACGACGCGCCTGACGAGATCAAAGGATGGGTCGAGGATAAACCCAAACCTAACTTAGACCAAACCATCACCATAAATATCGGAACCCCTGACAAACCCAAAGAGCTCAAGATAGGGACAGACCTTACCCCTAGCTAGAAAGCAGAAATAACTGAGTTGCTAAGCCAATATGAGGATGTCTTTGCCTGGTCTCACGAGGACATGATCGGATTGTCCACAGACATTGTGGTACACCGGTTGCCCATCAAGGAGGGTTTCAGGCCTGTCAAGCAGAAACTAAGAAAGTTGAAACCGAAGTGGAGCTTGAAGGTGAAGGAAGATGTAATGCCCGTTAATTTTGAACGTCCTTATTAATTAAATCTAATTTAATTTAATGAGTTAACGTTGTGTTCTATTTAAACCAACTTGGGTTAATTGGTGGGAGATGTATAAGATGTGTCTATACTTGTGTTGGCAGGTATGATATAACTATGGTTAAGAAATAACCATATGTGAGTCAAGTGTAGGAATTGGTGTGTAATGGCTAAAATGGCCAAGAGTGGTTAATAACCAAGGTAATTATGAAGGGGCAATAACCATTGTATATCCAAGTGGTTAATAACCAATGTAATTATGGCGGGATAATAACCACTGTGTTTAAACAATGTAATTATGGCAAGATAATAACCAATGTCTAATAACCAATGAAGAATGGTTAATAACTAATGGATAATTAAGATTTTGCGAAAAGACTATTTTAACCTTAAAAGAAGTTGGGTAATGATTAAAATACCCTTGAGGAAGTTGCTAGGAAGCTTCCTATTATTGATGAAGTGATCAAATTGCCCTTGCCTAGTCATGATTAATGACTATTTTGCCCATGGTCTCTACTTTCCTATAAATAGGACCCCTCACCAATGATAGTAGGGGTTGGTTCATTTATTATTCACCAAGTATAGAGAGTAAGAGCTTAGAGAGAAAAATAGAGTGAGATTAGCATAGTTCATGCATCTCAAGTTCATCACATACTTTGGTAGATCAAGGAGAGTAGCTACAAGATCAAGGTGAAACCCTAAACCATTTCCTTCTTTCTTACTTTGTTTTATTTTCATAGTTTTTGAGAGATTTTGTTCTAAGACTCAAGAATCATTAGATCTTCATGCTTAATGTATAGATCTAATCCTCTTGAGTGTTAGAATGGAGATTCAAAGGAAGAAAAGGAACTTATGTTCTTAAAGGGTAAAAACCCTAGCTTTTCTTCACTTGGATCACCCATAACTTGAGATCTACAACTTGGATTTGTGATCCGTTGAAAGGGGGTGCTAGGTACATGAGTTAGCTAGTAAACCCAAGTGGTAGAACACAAATCCAATAATTTTTGAAGCCTTGGGGGCTATTTTCCCAAAACAGTCCAGCTATAAAACTTAAAGCTTTAAAACCCTAAAAGCTTGCTGCCTCGTTTTTCTAAAGGTTGTTTTGGCCAGTTATGGATCTGTTAAAAATCTAGAAAAAATCACAGAGGTACCTTAAGAAGTTATCTACAAGTAGCAAAAAGAATGAACATGTTTCGATGTGTACGTTTTGTGTAATGGCTTTTACCGTAAAGGACTCCTAAATATTCATACCCGGATTTTTCACTGTGTGTACCTTGAAAATATATGAAATTTTTACAGTATGTTTCTGCATGTTATGAGAGTGTACCCTAAAAATTTCAGAATTTTCTGAGCAACATTTGATTTATGAAAAATGTACCAAAATTCGGAGGTTTTGAGTACTTTAAAAATAGTAAATCACTTTCTAAAATTCCAGAAAAATTTGTGGATCATTGTTGGACCATATACTATCCAGATCCAGAGGATAATAATTTGTAGAACCTATTTGCTATTTTTCATAATAATGTTATAGTTATGGTTAAAAGAAAATAAATGGTTAAATGATGTCATAAATAAGAAAAATGTGATTTTTAAGCTTGGATACTCCTAATATTATATATTATGACTATTGAGGGGTATTTTGGTAATATTTAATGAGAAATAATATTTATGACCTTTTATGGGTAGTAAAGGAGTTGTTTAATAAAGGGTAAAACAATTAGAATAAATTGTTTATTCGCCTAATAACTTGTTAAAATATTACTATGATATTTGTAATATAAGAATTCGATATTTTTAAGTAAATAAAGAAATATTAAGATTAAAACTTTATGGAAATATTATTGAATGGGTAATAATATTTATTTTAAGTATTAATAAATGATTAAGATATTATTAAAATGGCTAATAATATTAGATTAAAATATTATTAATGATATGAGAATTAAAATATTATTAAGAGATTAATAATATTAGATTAAAGTGTTATTGGATGATTAAAATATTATTAAGATGTTAATAACATTAGTAAACGAATAAAAGTGTTATTAGTGGACTAATAATACCAAGAGGTGAATTAAATATTATCAAGATTGATAATATTAAGTGTCTTATAGGATTTACGATAGTCTATTTGCTTATGTGTGCTATGTGATTGGCTTAATTGTTAAATAAATAGCATAAGTAAGCGTGTCGATATACAACTACACAGTACTAATTGATAGATCAACATTATCAATGTTAGGTTCTTCAAGGCCAATTAGTTAAAGCTAGAATTTATTTGTAGCTGAGCAGACAGGCAAGTTCCCTAACTCAAACTCGAGTTATTATTTTCGAAGCATGTTAGTGAATAATTATTGTTGATTATTCACATCTATACTGATTATTGAGATTCGCACCTTGTGCAATTGAATTCCTATTATATTATTATTGAATTGTGAATTTAGTTAAAGTTCTTTCAAGCATGAACTGTTTATGAGATAGATCTATGCTATTTGTATCAGCTAGATCAAACATGTCTAAATTTGTGAAATTAAATGTATTTTAAAAGCTGTTCTTATTAATTTGCTATAGTAAGAACTCTTGGCTGAGAAAAGGATAAATTTGATTAAGGCATGATATCAATGCTAGTTTATTAAGTGTTTATGCATAAATCACGGGGTATGAAAGGCTGATCCCCTTGATTACCAAAACTTTTTAAGAGGTCCAGTTTAAATGCTGAGAACCTTGGCAAATGTCTATGGTTATTTCCAACCACTCAGTAATTGTCATTCAATTATTCGGATATTCAATTGTCGACTATTAATTCATGTTTCTTCACAATTTTATACTGTTGTTGAACATTGAAAGCGAAATTTCCTTCTATTCATGATATATCTCCCTTGTGTATAAACTTGCTAAGCAAACTAGTTGCTTACCCTTGCTATATCATGATCTTTATTTCAGCTAAGGCAGAAACGTCTAAAGGGGACAAAGGAAAAGGGAAGGTGCAAGAGTAGTTGCCTGATATGGCTTATGTACTAGTTTATCTTAAATATTATTTGGCTATGTGAACTTTTTATTGTATTAAGTGTACGTTTTAAGTTAAGGTTAAAGAACCTTGGGACCATGATTGTAAGACTTTATTACTATTTCGATAAACAATGTATGTTTATTATTCCGCATCAGTTAGAAACTATGTTTGTTGTTAAGTATCGTGAACACCGAATTCGAGGTTAGGAAACCCGGATTTGGGGGTGTCACAGAAGAGATCATCAAACAGTTCAGGGCTGAAATCATTATGGTGTCCACTTACCCAGAATGGCTGTCCAATGTAGTCCCAATGGCTAAGCCTGGAGGGAAGGTGAGGGTATGTGTCGACTATAGAGATCTGAACAAGGCCAGTCTCAAGGATAACTTCCTGGTGCCTTTCATACACATCCTGGTGGATAACACAGCCCAGTACGAGATGTACTCTTTTGTGGATTACTTTGCGGGGTATCATCAGATAATGGTGGCGGAAGAAGATCGGGAAAAGACCGCTTTCATCACCCCTTGGGGCACCTTCTGCTATAGACGATTGGCTTTCGGTCTCACAAATGCGGGGGCTACTTATCAGAGAGCCATGATGGCCCTGTTCCACGACATGATGCACAAGGAGATAGAGGTCTACGTGGATGACATTATCGTGAAGTCAAGGGTAGAATCTGATCATATAACCCATCTCAAAAAGCTATTCGATCGGCTCAGAAAATATAATTTGAAGCTCAATCCAGCAAAGTGTGCTTTCGGAGTGCAGTCGGGCAAGCTCTTGGGATTCCTGGTTAGTGATCGGGGCATTGAGTTGGATCCGGCGAAGATTAAGGCCATTGTGGATATGCCGGCACCTCACACGGAGAAGAAGATAAGAGGATTCCTTGGAAGAATAAACTTCATCAGCCGCTTCATATCCCACTTGACGACTACATGCGAGCCGATTTTCAAACTATTAAGGAAGGATGCTTCCCAAGAGTGGAATGAGCAATGTTAGAAAGCCTTTCAGACTATTAAAAAGCAGCTGACAAAGGCACCAGTGCTGGTACCCCCGAAGGATGGGATCCCTCTGTTTATGTATATATCGGTCAATGCCATTGCGATGGGATGTATGCTGGGACAGAAGAATGAAGCAGGTAAAGAGCAGGCCATCTATTACCTCAGCAAGAGATTTAGCCGATGTGAACAGAATTACACTCCCATCGAGAAGACCTGTTGTGCTTTGGCATGGGCTGCGGGGAGATTACAGCACTATCTCCATGGGCATACTACGTACCTGATATCGAGAATGGATCCCCTGAAATATATCTTTGAAAGGCCCATGCTGAACTGTCGACTATCAAGATGGCAGTTAATCTTACAGCAGTTCGACATGGTATACGTAACTCAGAAAGCCATGAAAGGGCAGGGAATTGCAGATCAGTTGGCAGAAACACCAGCAGGGGGGATGGAGCCTTTAGAAACTCCTTTGCCGGGCGAAGATGTATTTTGGGTATTACACACGAAATGTGATGACGAGGGGCAGTTCTGGAAGCTGTATTTTGATGGTGCCATGAATGCTGAGGGGGCCGGGGCCGTCCTGGTCTCTATCACTGGAGAGCAATACCCTGTGGCCACTAAATTGCAGTTCAGTAATTCGAACAACACAGCTGAGTACGAGGGATGTATATTGGGACTCCGTTTTGCCCGCGATATGGGAGTGAAAAGACTAGCGGTGTTCGGGGATTCAGAACTGGTAATCAGACAGGCGATCGGGGTGTACAACACAAAAGAGCTCCGGTTACTTCCATACCATCGTTGTGTTATCCAATTGATGCAAGAGTTCGAAGATATCGCTTTCCGACATATCCCCCGGGGACGGAATGATTTTGTCGATGCTTTGGCAGCTTTGGCAACTCTGGCTTCCTTAATCCACGTAATCAAGAGCAGGGACATTCCACAGATTGGGATAGCAGTACAGAATGCCCCGGCATACGAGGAACATGTTGCAGTATTATCGGACGAGGTGGTTCTGCCAAAGCAGCCTTGGTATCACGACATAAGGGAATATTTGAGGGATAGATCCATTCCCGACCAAGCAAACCGAGCTGAGAGGATGAGAATTCAAAAGATGGCAATGAAGTTTTACCTGAGTGGGGATTCACTCTACAAGAGGGATGCTGGTTTGGGACTGTTGCAATGCGTAGATGAGATGCAGGCCCAAAAGATTATGGACGAAATACATGGTAGAGTGTGTGGGCCACACATGAGTGGACCGATGCTAGCCAAAAAGATCTTGAGAACGGGGCATTATTGGTTAACACTAAAGGCCGATTGTGACAATCATGTCAAACGATGTTATCAATGCCAGGCGCACGACAACGTAATTCATGCGCCCCCCAATGAACTGCATTGTATGACCTCCCCTTGGCCATTCTTAATGTGGGGTATGGATGTAATCGGACCAATAGAGCCCAAAACGAGCAACGGACACCGATTTATCTTCGTCATGATCGATTACTTCACTAAGTGGGTAAAAGAAGGTTCTTTCCCTAAAGTAACTCAGGAGATCATCGTTGGTTTCATCAGGAATAATGTCATTTGCCGATACGGGCAACCTGAGGTCTTGGTCTCCGACAATGCCAAGAATTTGAACAATGCCCTCATGAAGGAATTGTGTGACCAGTTTAAGATCAAACACCTCAACTCTGTCATTTACCGTCCTAAGATGAATGGGGCAGTGGAGGCTGCAAATAAGAATATCAAGAAGATCATGGCGAGAATGTCCGCCAATCATCGGGGATGGCCGGATCTGCTACCTCTTACCCTGCTGGCGTACAGAACGTCGGTGCGTACTTCTACAAGGGCAACCCCTTACGCTTTGGTATATGGAATGGAGGCTGTTCTGCCAGTTGAGGTTGAGATGGCATCCCTCAGAATCTTGATCGATGCTCAGATAAGCGAGGAGGATTGGATGCAAAGTCGATACGACCAATTGGCCCTAATTAATAAAAGGAGGGTGGCTGCTGTTTTGCACGGTCAGTTATATCAGCAAAGGATCTCTCGATCATACGACAAAAAGATAAGACCTCGGAAGTTCAAGGAAAGTGACCTAGTGCTAAAGAGAGTCATGCCTTGTCAAGACGAAGCCAAAGGGAAGTTCGTCCCGAACTGGGAAGGACCTTTTGTGGTTAAGAAAGTACTGTCTGGAGGAGCCCTCATATTGCAAGAGATGGACGGTGAGGTGTTTCCCCAACCCATCAATTCCGACTCGGTGAAGCGGTTCTACGCTTGAAAAGAAAAATCATCATTTTCTCCTCTTTCTTGGTAAAACGAACTACGTAGGACCTGATTTCCCAACCTGTGGGAGTACGTAGGCAGCCATCATAGCATGGTCCAATTCTTTACCAAATAATATTTTCTCTAACAAAAAAAACTGATTCCCAACACCCAAAAAAAAAAAAAAAACCTTCCTATATCCTCGAAGCCTTCCCGAAACCAGCCCCTAATCAGCTTCATCTCAAGTAACATAACCCTAGCCCAACCAAACAGTTAGCCAAAATCTAAAACTCAGTCCGATGAAATCAACAGGGGTGCGGCAATATCTGTCAGATCTCCATCAAGACTTGAGAAGAGAAAGAAAGCGAAATGTCAAAATCATGGTCAGCTGGATAAAATGAGGATCCAATGAAAGGCAACGATACGACAAAAGGGAAAATGACTAAATTTAAATGCATGTCTACATATATAAGTCATTTTGTTACAAGATTTCTCTTTCGATAACCGATGAAACTAACATAGTCTATGCAGGAAATAAAATGATCTACAAATCTGAAACTAACTGAAGCAGGATGGATAAAGTGGTGGATAGATCTGAAGCATCAGCATCCCCTGCAATCTGCCGCCCCATCATGTCGATGCGATCCAATAAAGCGGTGGCTCGGCTAACAGTCTCAGAGTGAGCATCTATAACTGCCCTAGTCTGAAATACAATGGCGTCTCTGTCAGCAAGGGCAGCATCTCTAGCCAGAAAGGCAATATCTCTCTCAAAAAGAGCGGCATCCCTCTCGGCCTCAGTAGTAATCAAGGCCAGGCGGAGTCGGGTACCCTCAGTAACCCGACTAGGGGTAGAATCAGCTGAGATGGAATGATCTGTGGTGTCATCTGTGAAAGTCACTCGAGAGTCATAAAAAACCCCAGTCGGACTCGAACCAACCATATCCGAGTCTCCGCGCAACCATTGCACATAAGCGAATGTCTGGATAGGGCAACTGCCACTGTACTCGGCAAGGATCCTGCGAGACCAAAGATCATATACCCGCAGTAGATCTCTCTCTGTCTGGGATGATATAAGGAATCGGTAGGCGGCTGCGCCCGTGAAAGGGTGAAAATCCTGTGTTTGATCAAACTGCCCTGTAACCGCCAAGGGATGATAAGTCGTCACGCCTCTCAAGCCAGCAATAGGGATGAAATCCAGGTTGGGCACGTGAGTCAAGAAGCTCATAAAGGAGCAATAACCCGAATAGATCAGGAGATGAAAAGGATCCTGAATAACCGACAAGAATTCTACCCAGGAAGCCGCATCAGTACAGCTCACGGGACGAAACAAAAACTGCATGGCTATGTCGTTGCTGAAGCAAAACCCATGGCGACGGAAATGACCGATGGGGCTGAGATGACTCATAAACCACACATACAACAAAGTCGAGCTCCCTCTGAATACTCTGCCTCGGAAAGACTGACAATATGAGGCGGACATATAGGTGTCTGCCAGTATCATGGGAATAATGGTGTGATCCTCCTGAAGGGCTCTAATGGCCGCAATGACTCGCATATCCAACAGATCGGGTCCGGCGGGCAGATACAAAATTGAGATGACACAGGCCATCAAAACGTCTACTCTCAAAGCGCCCCAGCGCTCCTCAGATACGGAAAAGTCACCAGAGAATAGACGAAAACTGTCGGGTGAGCCGAATCGGTCAATCAAGAAATGAAGGGGAACCAGATGGTCTGATGTGATCACCGATAGCAAAGCTGTCCTCCACAACCCAGTGAAGGTCAAGAACTGACGGCGCATGGGACCAACTGTGACCCTGGCGCAAGGACCGTCCAAAGGCAAACCAGTAAAGCGGGCATACTCCTCGAGAGTAGGGGTCATCTCCACCGTCCCTAACCTGAACACCTGATGGGCAGGGGCCCAGTGACCTAGAATACCATCTACAAAGCCTGCCGACACCTGAAAGGATAACAGGGACCAGGAATGTCCCAGAAGACCATCTGCAGTAACCCTGTCGCCCGGCGACAAACTGTCTAACTAGCGAAAAAGCCTGCCAACCAACCCTGTGGGAGGACCGAGATCCAAACATATCACGGCATCTGATGACGACATCTGTGAAAAATAGTATCAAAAGACTATGCAGGGGTCATTCTCTATCCATAAATAAAAAGCATGCATCGTACAGTTAATAATAGAGCAATTGAATTTCATAAGGATAAAAACTGTGCATAAATAAATAAAAGAGTTCAATACATAATGCATGAAATGGAAAAAATAAATCTAACAAGTTCAGGTACAAAAAGCCCTATCCTAGCCTGATCTAGTCAAAGGTAAGGTCATCTAAGAAGGCGGGATCCTCGAACTGATCCCCTGGAGTCGTCGAAGTCGGAGGCCCAAAGTTCATATCAGGGATATATGGCTGCGCTGGGGCATCAGATGAGCTTGGGCCTGTGTCAAAACCCGTATTATTGGGATCATATGCATAGGCATCCTCTGGGGTCCGACCTAACACCCGAAGGTACAGCGACAGCTGCTCCACCTGGCGGGTCAGAGTGGCAATCTGCTCAGCATGAGTGGGAGTCCGAACGCAGGCGGCCCAACCAGTCATCATCACCGAGCCGGGAACCATGTCTCCAAGAAAGAAAGTGGCCCGAGTCTGGGGACCGATGGTGCGGGGCACCCACCAGATACGAAAAGCCTCGCTCGTGCTGGGCCCGAAAAAAGTGTCAGGAACAGACGTCGGAGCAGAATATCACGAGTGGCTCGATCTGCTGGGAATGGCATCGCATATATGCCTCCAACATCGTCAACAGCCAAAGCTCCAGACTAAATGCTGCGGGCCTTAAAGACCCGATCATCGGTAGCGAAACCCAATAAAGCTCGGACCTCTGGTGGAGTAATATCAAGATCCAGAGGGACACGGGATCCGGTGAACTCGATACCCGTGATGTACCTCCAATCCCAGGGAGTTAGCACGACCTCACAGTCTAAAAGATGAAGGGACTGCGTCTGGTGGAACCATCGCTCGGACAGAGCCCTCATATAACCCCAGGGGCACTAACGGGGAATGATGGTGAAGAAATGACGAAAGCCCCAGGAATCCACCACCGCGCGGTAATCACTGTGCAAAGCTGTATAGAGGGAGTAAATGTTAAACCAGTTACCCCTCGGCTGAGTGAACTCGGGCACTTGTGGCAATCACTAATGGGTCAGTCCAGATACGAACGGAAATCGAGAATAAATTCAGAGTAGAACTGAATATACCTCATTAGCAACAAGAGATGCTGAGGGGTGATGACTGAGATCCCGACCCAATAGATCGGGTATCTGAACTGAGGAGCCAGATAGGGCGCGATGAGGAGATGGAGCTGGTGTGCTGGAGGATGGCCCCTCTATCGCAACGTCCGGAAGGACAACCTCCTCAACATCAGGGTGATCGGGCCGGATGACAGCCTCGGCCAGTCGGCGAGCCTGGCAGGTCCGAGGCAAAGCAGGGATGGGTGCAACCCTACGGCGGCGAACCCCCGAGGCACGAGATGCAGTGGAGCTGCTGGGAACGTCAGGATCCATAGCTGGAACGACACAGTCAAAGAGGGAGGTACATTATATTTCTAATTGTGTCACGAAATATTTTATCTGCCTATCTTCATCACAGGAATAATGCAGCATGATGCATGTTTACTATATATGCATGAAAAAAAAATCGGCAGAGTTTCGTCTATAAAATGGGCATCCCATGCATAGCCAAGCATGTTTTCAATTAATCCAAGCCACAACAAATCAAAATTGCATTTATATGGATAGTTGCAACATGAAAAAGACCATAATGCATGATTTTCTTTTAAAAAGAAACAACAGATATGTGGGACCGCATCATGAGCATAAAATATGACTCGCGCAGTTGATACATAGCATATACATGCAATAATACATGGCATAGCATTTCAAAGCATACATTTATATCTCTAAACGTGCAAAGTAGCAAATGTATAGCAAAACATCGACGAAATTGGAAAACAATTGGTCAAAGTGTTACCTGTAGCGCGTAGATCGATCTAACTGGAGCGGTTTTTGCAAGAAGAATGGAAAATTCGGCAAAAAGGACGTGCAAAGGTGCGAAAATCGTGTGGGGTACGAATGAAAGTGACAGATCTGGGAAGCGGCTAGCCGCTTAAGACCTCGATCTTGGCCGCAGATCCATCTGCGGCTGGGCCCAGTGCCTCCCCCCTTCTCCATTGCAAGCTTAATCGATTCTAAAACCCGTTTGACTCATAATTTGGTGATAGAATACGAGATTTTGATGAATCGGGTGTCGAACACGGCTTCTCAATTGACCGGATACGAGACCCGGCGATTACGAGACGAGCGACCGGATACGAGACCCGGAACTCACAAGACAATCAATCGGATACGAGACCCGGCGATTACGAGACGAGCGACTGGATACGAGACCCGGCACTCACAAGACAATCAACCGGATACGAGACCCGGGGATTACGAGACGAGCGACCGGATACGAGACCCGGCACTCACAAGACAATCAACCGGATACGAGACCCGGGGATTATGAGACGAGCGACCGGATACGAGACCCGACACTCACAGGACAATTGACCGGATACGAGACCCGGCGATTACGAGACGAGCGACCGGATACGAGACCCGGCACTCACAGGACAATCGACCGGATACGAGACCCGACGATTACGAGACGAGCGACCGGATACGAGACCCGGCACTCACAAGACAATCGACCGGATACGAGACCCGGGGATTATGATACGAGCGACCGGATACGAGACCCGGCACTCACAGGACAATCGACCGGATACGAGACCCGGCGATTACGAGGCGAGCGACCGGATACGAGACCCAACACTCACAGGACAATCGACCGGATACGAGACCCGGCGATTACGAGACAAGCGATTACGAGACCCGGCACTCACACGACAATCAACCGGATACGAGACCCGGGGATTACGAGACGAGCGACCGGATATGAGACCCGACACTCACAGGACAATCGACCAGATACGAGACCCGGGGATTACGAGATGAGCGACCGGGTACGAGACCCGACACTCACAGGACAATCGACCGGATACGAGACCCGGCGATTACGAGACGAGCGATCGGGTACGAGACCCGGGGATTACGAGACGAGCGACCGAATACGAGACCCGGCACTCACAGGACAACAACCAGATACGAGACCCGGGGATTACGAGACGAGCGACCGGGTACGAGACCCGGCACTCACAGAACAATCGACCGGATACGAGACCCGACGATTACGAGACGAGCGACCGGATACGAGACCCGGCACTCACAGGACAATCGACCGGATACGAGACCCGGCAATTACGAGACGAGCGACCGGATACGAGACCCGGCACTCACAGGACAATCGACCGGATACGAGACCCGGGGATTACGAGACGAGCGACCGGATACGAGACCCGGCACTCACAGGACAATCGACCGGATACGAGACCCGGCGATTACGAGACGAGCGACCGAATACGAGATCCGGCACTCACAGAACAATCGACCGGATACGAGACCCGACGATTACGAGAGGAGCGACCGGATACGAGACCCAGCACTCACAGGACAATCGATCGGATACGAGACCTGGGGATTACGAGACGAGCGACCGGATACGAGACCCGGCACTCACAGGACAATCGACCGGATACGAGACCCGGCGATTACGAGACGAGCGACCGGATACGAGACCTGGCACTCACAAGACAATCAACCGGATACGAGACCCGGTGATTACGAAACGAGCGACCGGATACGAGACCCGGCGTAGACCAGACGATCGACCGGATACGAGACCCGGTGATCACGAGACGAGCGACCGGATACGAGACCCGGCACCGACAAGGCAATCAACCGGATACGCGACCCGGTGATCACGAGACTGGCGACCGGATACGAGACCCGGCGCAAACGAGACGATTGATTGGAAGACGAAACCCGACGACTAACAATGCGGTCAGGGATTGATGCATTGACACCTTTACGAATGTTTTGTATGCCTTACATATTGTGTTACATCATAAGTTGTATGTATTGCATCATGTATGTATTGTCATTCTTGTGCACTGTCATTCATACATCGGGTGTCTATTTCTTTATCCTGTTCATTTCATTTAACATTTCATAAACATGATAAAGAGGGGCAGCTGTAGACACCCAAATTTTGCGTTCCCTATGCTAACCGTGACAGGAGGGCAAAATCGTCAAATGAACCAGCCTACGAGAGCAAAGAATGGGCACAAGTACGAACACTCGAAGCCACCGCGACGATTTACAACCAAAACCGACGTGACAATAAGGCCGTCCGAAATGGGCATTCCTGAATGATGTGGCACGTCTCCCAGTGATTCCCGGACTGTAAAATACAAGTCTGTCGGCGAAAATTGACGTCACGACACGAGAATCGAGGCGTAGCACAAAAATCGAGAAAGTCAAACTAGCCAGCCGCGGATTGATCTGCGGCCAATAAGTGCGCCTTTTAAAAACACGAAACTCGAAACACGGAAACTGAAAACCAGTTGAGTGGATGGGGGGCGGCCAGCCAACCGCAGATCCATCTGCGGCTGCCCTCAACAGCCTATTTCAGATCATTCCTTCATTCAGCATACAAAAAAAATTTTGCAGCGAAAAAAAAGGGAGAGAGAGCAGCTCAGAAAATAGGAAGAAAACAACAGAAATTTGCAAGAAAATAGAGAGAAAAGAGAGAAAAAAGTGAGGAATTACATCTTTTGTGTAAGATTATATATCATATATTTTCTACTCTACTCAATATACAAGTTCATACACATTGTGAGGATTATTTGCATGGTGAAAAGACCATTTCTATAGCAATTTTTGTATATCATTTTGTTAATCTTTTTGTCAATTGGGTTATGTGAAATGTAATTTTTCTTGTATATTGTTGTGGATACATGGATTAGGGACCATTAGTGAGGGTTCCCATGGAACGAAATGCTTCCTAATGACCCGAGGATGTCCATTTAGCGAATTAATTTAGCTTATTATGATGATTTATTGTGCCTAGTTGGTTTAGATTGCCATTTTAGGATATTGTGTTTGTTTGGCCATTTTGGATGTGAGCCTAGGAACGCGAGCCCGTGGTTCAAATCCGATGATGGACGTCTTTTGGTGTAGGTAGTAGGAGCGATATAGTTTTCATTGTAAGTATGTAATCGTCGGGCCTTAAAATGATGCCAAGGCGAGAATCGTGTTTAAGGCCCTGTCATAGTGAAAATATGTGATTGTGGGCATTCGGGGTTATTTTGATGGCTTACATGCCCGTGAATAATCCCCTACGCATTATAATGTTTGATTTGAATTGCAACACCAAAAAGGATTTCAAAGCTAAACGATGAAGATTTTCATAAAACCAATCAAACTAGGTTATTAGCATCACGAGGATAAGAAATTGGAGGTGCTAAGGAATGCCGATTTCTATCTTAAACGAGAAGGCAAGAAAAAGAAAAATCGTTTTCAACATCACAAAAAATGGTTTTATAAAAATAAATAATGTTTTATTAAATCTTTGTGCATAGGGTTAAAGAGATCCTAGAGGTTGCCCATCATTTGAGTTACGAAAGCAACGTATAGATCTCGATTCCTATTTTGACGAAGGTTTAGAAAACTCTTGTTTTGCCAAAACGACACCTAATGAAATCTCATAGTTTTGACAATTAAAATCAAACCTTTTCTCATAAAGCTTTCTCGTATAAGCCGAAGGACATTCTAAAGCATTCTCAAAAGAAAACACGACTTTTCCTAAAAAACATAAATGGTTTCTTCATGCAAACTCACCACATCATTCACATAGGCACACACGCATGCACACATACACGTTTTATGAATTAAAGGATAGGAAAGCATCGAGATTGCGGTAACCGTGTTTCACGGAAGTCGGGGGGTGCCTAACACCTTCCCCTCGCTTAAGCAAGCCCCCAAACTCTATGAATCTCGGTTTACAGACCAATTAATTCGAAGTCACCTATGAGCCAGCGATTTACGAAAGAACGAAACTCGGATGAGTTGGTACATCCATTTCAAATATACCAACTGGCGACTCTGATTAATTAGCTCATCATAAAAAGCGATATTTCAAAACCCCGTCGACATTAATGCCGACCTTTTCCAAGAATCATCTAATGAGAAGGCTATAATTGGAAAGGATAAACATCGCGACGGAAGCGAATCCCTCCCGGCGTCGACAGCAGAAAGGAGAGGGAACTGGGGAAGTTGCTGCGAATGCCCTCTAATTTCGTTACTTATTTTGGGAGAAGAAGAAGGACAGCGACCAAGAGCTCTAGGTATAACAGTGAGCTTCTAGGCTTGTTTATTTTTCATTTTTTTTCCTTTCCTTCTGTGCTTGGTTTATGTTATACATTGTATTGGATTATTTGGTGTTGTTTCTTGTATTGGGTTGCATTGATTGGGACTCTGTATACTGGAGGACCATAGTGTTCTATCAGCTTGATTATATGCCCACCAAGTGGTTGCTAAAATGTCTGAACGAAAAAACAGTTCTTCATTTTTGGTATTTAAATTGTTCTGTCGGCAGTATAGTTATAAGCTTAAACCTTGGTATTCTTTTGGTGTGATAATGTTGGGCTAAATTACAGACTGTGAAACCAATGTGGTATACATATTTTGTTAATCTCGGCTTGTGTTATGAATCCCAACTGTGGGTAGTAAACGTGATAGGGTGTGTGTTTTGTAAGTCTGGGAACAGGGGAGGATATACATGAAAGTAGTATGCACACAAGCCAATCATATTTGATATGATGTAGCATATACTTTGTAATCTTATTCATTTATTAATAAAAGAATTGATTTTCTTAAAAGGCATTTTACATTATCTACATAGTGCTGTTATATTAAATGTGATAAACCCATAGTTTTGAGCAATGCTTTTAGAATCATGATGGTGATCATGCTAATGAGATCTAAATTCAAGATAGCTCACAAACTAAAATTGTTCCTAATCGTTGGATTACTGAATTGGGGATTAGTGAATCCGGATAGATTAGTACATACGTTGCTTGCTCTTAGGAAGAGGATGATTGATCTCATAATCATTTGTGTGGAGACACTAAAGCAAGTATGTAGGTGCTTATTGGAGAATAAGTTCACTGAACGTGGCTCGCTAAGGAATACCTAATGGAGTTTTACTCGCCTGTCAATAGGAATTCCTATAGTGATAGTTGTACAAGTGATCCTTGGACTTGAGATCATCATAGTATCTTGTGTATGATGAGTTATACTTTGACATGTCCCTTAAGACCTTTGGGGTATATCAAAGGGTATGATTAGGTATAATTAGTTATACATGGAGATAGGTGAATGATCAACAAAGAATCTACCTCGTCTAGTAAAAGATGTGAATGTCCTATGTGATTCGATAAATGATAACTCAGTAGTCCTTGGCCAAGGCAGAATGAAATTAGAAAGGAGTTTCTAATTTGCATTAATTAGAGTTGTGCATTTGAGAATCGAAATACATATAATTAAATAAAATAAGACTTGACAGTAAATCCATGTCTTATATTTAATTGGGACATTGTATGGTAGAAGGATTGAATTGTACGGTAACTATCTACTCAAAGGTTCTTTTGTGATTAATGTTGAAATCTATATTATCTGGAAAGTCGTTGATCGCTAAGGGGGCTTACCCTTATTGTAGAATAAATATTATTTATTTAAATGAATTAAATAGTTTAATTTATTTATTTAAATAAGATTAGAATTGTTCTAATTGATTTATTCACAGCCGGTTTAATATGGAGAACCTAAAGGGTCACACCGCAAAAGGAAAAATATTTATTTAAGAAGTAAATGGCATAATTGTAATAATAAGTTAAGTGTATTTAATTTAATTTATGGAGATAGAATAAATTAAATAGCTTAATATTTATTATTTAATATTTTGGAAATATTAAATATAAATTAATAAGAGGAGTCTTATTATTATTATTACTATTACTATTATTTATTTCCTAATAGGGATTGAGAATTAATTAATAGAAGTACTGTCCCATGAATTCCTAATTGGATTAGGAGCATTATTAATTAAAGGAGTTTAATTATAATACAAACCCTAATCCTAAATAGTTTAGGGAAGGGTTATTCCTACATCTATAAATAAGAGGAGTCTTATCATAGATTAGGGTTACACACTCTTGCATTAGATTGTGGAGAGCAATTTCTATAGCGATAGAAACTAGGGTTTTGCCAAATACCCAACTTCTTGAATACTTGTTCTTCCTTGGTGGATCACATCTAGAGGCCAAACACTTGGGTGGCTAACGTTGATCAAAGGAAGGAATCACACCGTAGCATTCGAGGAGAACACGAAGGACTAGGAGTTGAACTTGTACCCGAGGAAGCTTTGTTCTACGAGGGTATAATTCTTATTCTCTTTATCTTTCGTTTATATCGTTAATTGAGCACAAGGATTGATCTTGGTGATGATTTGTATAAAATTTTAAAATCCGATTTTATCGCGCTTCCGCACTATTTATGCAATTTGGTTGCATGTTCGCGCTATATACAAACCTAACAGTGGTATCAAAGCCTAATCTTGTGCTAATTATCGATTTTGATGATTCCATGTATGTTTGATATGCGATTGGATCGAAATTTTTGGGCAGAAAATTTTTTCTGAATCAGCGAAGCGGCGCAGCTGCGCCGCCTCCAGTTCATTCTGGAGTGCAGCTGCGCCGAAACCCAGAGTTGGTTTTTCTGGGGAGCAGCGCAGCTGCGCCGTTGCCCAGTTCATTCTGGGCGCAAGTGCGCCGGTAAGCAGAATCTGAAAAATATTTTTTCTTCAATTAAAATAAATGGTTTATTTAATTGATATAAGTTTAAAATAAAGAGTTTATTTTATCTGGAATAGGATTTCAGATTGCTAAAATTAAAGGAGTTTAATTTGGATTTGGTTTTTGATTAAAATAAAAGAGTTTATTTTGTTTCAAAACTAAATATTAGCAAAACTTTTGCCCATTAATTGATATCGATGCATATATGGAATGATTTTATTATTCATGGGATGAATGTTATTTATTGATACATATAGAGATATGTATGATAATAAATAGGGATTGATTATGGATTGTTGACCAATGTCTGATTGGATTTATTTTAGTGGATGCTTGAATATATGGGTTTTATAAATGGGGTCTGCGTACCTCGTCTTCTCTAATTTTTCTTAATGTAAATTCTATCTCCCTCCTATGTACTTCCCCTTGACTGCTGATCAAGGTTTCTATTTATTGTAAATAGTTTTTGTAATAGGACTAGTTAGAATTAATTTTTTGAAGAATTGGAGACAAAGGAGCAAGGAGCGCTTGAAGACCCGTTTGTAATGGAGCCAAGGTTTAAATGTAATAGTTATATTTAAATTTTATTCTTGCACCCTAGGTTTGACCTTTTGGTTCACTTGGTGGCTCTAGTGAACCAAACTAGAATAAAAGTCCATAATCAATCCGGGTAGAATATAGTATTCTATATGTGCATGCTTACTATATATATATTATATATTATCAAACATTCTTCACATGTAAAATAATATGACGCGTATTTTATATATATATATATATGCATGCGCGCTAAACAAGATGAGACTAATAATAATAAACCCCTCAAAGAAATTATATTAAGTCTTAAGCGTTCAAAGATATTTGGAATATCGAATGTCGCCTTCTAGCATGGTAAAGCAATAGAGTATTAAATGTTTAATATGAGTTTGTTGTGTCACCACAAGGCAAATATTAAATTTTTAAGATGTTGCTTTATCACATTTGATGCTTATAAATAGACTGAACGATGCTGTTTTGTTGTGTCACCACAAGGACAGTGTTTTTCTTTCGAATATATGGAAGTGCTAGGTTGGACTTAACTTGGATAATTTTGATTCGGATGTGTCACCACTTGATCAAAATAATCTAAGAGGCAAAATAAAAGGAGTTACATAGTGATGTAATTGACAATAGTTGTCTACCTATTTATTTATATATCGTTTGTTGTGTCACCACAAGGCTAATATACATTTGAAATGGGGTCCTTAATCTCACTAGCAAAACTTTAATTAGATTTGCCGAACTATATATAGAGGGTAATATAGTTTGATGAAAAATAGTGGGAGATACCAATTTAAATAAAGACCTAATTTATTTTGGTAATTAATTAAATGAATGAATGCTAAAATGTTGTCTATTTCACATGCAGAATTTAAAAATGTCAAACTCACTATCACTGCGTAGCATACTTGATGCTAACAAATTGACCGAACCGAATTACATGGACTGGTTAAGGAATCTGAGAATTGTTCTCACTGCTGAAAAGATTTCTTATGTCCTAAATTCGCCAGTCCCTGCAAGTGTTGCAGAAATTAAACAGCCTCTGAGGAAGAGATTGCTACTTTTAGAAAGTGGCAAGATGATGCAATCTTGGCTCAATGCATCATGCTCGCATCCATGAGTAACGAGCTTCAGCGTCAGCATGAAACTATGGATTCTCCTACTATATTGCTGCACCTCAAAGAGTTGTATGGTGAGCAAAGTAGGACTGCTAGATATCAGATATCTAAGGAGCTCTTCCGATCTCGTATGACCGAGGGCACTGCTGTTGAGACTCATGTCCTTAAGATGATCAATCTGATTGAACAACTTGGACAGCTTGGGTTCGTGATGGATGGGGAGTTAAGTCAAGATTTGATCTTGCAGTCACTCCCGGACACCTTCTCACAATTTGTTGTGAATTTTCACATGAATAAGTTGGACGTCAGCTTGCCTGAGTTACTTAACATGCTGAAAACTGCTGAAGGTCACTTCTCATCCAACAAGAACCAAGTCTTACTAGTAGATGATTCTTCCAAGAAAAGGAAGAGGCCCAAGGTATCTTCTGAAAAGAAGAAAAACAAGAAGGCTAAGGGCAAGGCGAAAAGAAAGGATAATAAGAAACCTGATCCAGATAGCAAGGGAATTTGCTACCATTGCAATAAGTCGGGACATTAGAAGAGGAACTGCAAGGAGTATCTTGCGGACCAAAAGAAGCTTGGAGAAGCTTCGACTTCCGATCTAGGTTTGTTCATGATTGAAATTAATTTTTCTAAAAGTTAAAATTCTACTTGGGTATTGGATACCGGCTGTAGTTCTCACATATGTAATAATATGCAGGGACTAAGCAGAAGTAGGAAGCTGAACAAGGATGAAGTCGTCCTACGAGTGGGAAATGGAGCAAAGGTTGTTGCATTGGCTGTAGAGACTTATTGTTTAGCACTGCCTTCAGGCAAGTTCATTAGTTTAAATAATTGTTATTATGTTCCAACACTCATTAGAAACATTATTTCAATTTCTGTATTGGATATGGATGGTTTTGATATTATAATAAAGAACAACAGTTGTTCTATTTATAATAAAAATGTTTTATATGGTGTTGGCAATTTACTGAATGGACTTTACATACTTGACTTGCATGAAAATATACTTCAAATTGAACAAACTAAGAAAAAAAAAAGAGATGATGTTAATTATACCTTTATGTGGCACTGTAGACTCGGTCATATCAATGAAACAAGATTATCCAAGTTGCATAAGGATGGGCTTTTAGAGCTATCTGATTATGAATCATATCCAACTTGTGAATCTTGTCTCATGGGTAAAATGACTAAATCTCCTTTTACTGGAAAAGGAGAAAGAGTTACAGAGTTGTTAGCGTTGGTACACACAGACGTTTGTGGACCTATGACAACGAATGCACGAGGAGGGTATTCTTATTTTATTACTTTCACTGATGATCATTCTAGATTTGGATATGTGTATTTAATGAAATACAAATCTGAATCGTTTGAAAAGTTCAAAGAATTCAGAAGTGAAGTAGAGAAACAAACTGGTAAGAGTATTAAGATTCTTCGATCGGATCGAGGAGGGGAATACTTGACCAATGAGTTTCTCAATTGTCTCAAAGAAAATTGTATAATCTCACAATGGACTCCACCAGGAACGCCACAGTTGAATGGTGTATCTGAAAGGAGAAATCGAACATTGTTGGACATGGTTCGTTCCATGATGAGTTTTTACCGACCTTCCAGTATCCTTCTGGGGTTATGCCCTAGAATCGGCTGCATACCTACTTAACAAGGTACCTACCAAATCCGTCCCAAAGACTCCATATGAGATATGGACAGGGAGGAAACCAAATCTTAAGCATGTTAAGACTTGGGGTTGTCCAGCTTATGTCAAAAGGTTTGAGCATGATAAGCTGAAGACTAGATCTGACAAATGTAGATTTGTGGGATACCCTAAAGAAACATCAGGGTATTATTTCTATCATCCTACTGATCAAAAGGTGTTTGTTGCGAAACATGCTGCCTTCTTGGAAAAGGAGTTTATCCTTGAAGGGGTCAGTGGGAGTAAGATATATCTTGAAGAAGTTCAAGAACCATAAAATACTACGGATCAAAGTCAAGTACCTGACCAAGTAGAAGAACCTACTGTACCACTACCTATTCGTAAATCTGGAAGAGTACCGAAGATACTTGAGAGGTATGGATTCATCATAGAGGATGATGATGAGGTACGCATCATAGATGATGATGATCCATTGACTTACGAAGAGGCTATGAGTAGTGAAGACTCAGAGAAATGGCTAGAAGCCATGAAATCCGAGATGGACTCCATGTATGAAAACCAAGTATGGACTTTGGTTTCACTACCCGAGGGCATTAAACTTATTGGGTGTAAATGGGTCTTTAAGAGAAATACTGGGGCAGATGGCAAGGTAGAGACCTATAAGGCCCGACTGGTTGCAAAAGGTTTCAAACAAAGACAAGGAGTTGACTATGATGAAACCTTCTGACCAGTAGCTATGCTCAAGTCCATTCGGATTTTGCTTGCAATTGCAGCTTATTATGACTACGAGATCTGGCAAATGGACGTGAAAACGGCCTTCCTCAATGGAGAGCTTGAGGAGAATGTATATATGATACAGCCAGAGGGTTTTGTTTCAATGGTTGGAACAAACCAAGTCTGTAAGCTACAACGATCCATTTATGGATTGAAGCAAGCTTCTCGAAGGTGGAACATCCGTTTTGATGAGATAATCAAAAGGTTTGATTTTATCAAAAATAAGGATGAACCTTGTGTGTACAAGAAGGTTAGTGGGAGCGCTGTTTCATTCCTTATATTATATGTTGATGACATATTACTGATAGGGAATGATGTTCCTATGCTACAGTCGATCAAAATTTGGTTATCTAAACACTTCTCCATGAAGGACTTGGGTGAGGCATCCTATATTTTGGGGATAAAGATCTATAGAGATAGATCTAAAAGGATGCTAGGCTTGACCGAAGGAAAGTACATTGACTCAATGCTAAAGAGGTTTAGCATGGAAGATTCCAAAAGAGGTCTCATGCCGATGAGCCATGGAATACATCTCTCCAAGAAACAGGCCCCAAAGACACCTGAGGAGAGAGACCGTATGAGTAAGATTCCTTATGCTTCCGCAATAGGATCTATCATGTACGGTATGATATGTACTAGACCAGATGTCGCTCATGCACTTAGTGTAACGAGCAGATATCAGTCGAATCCAGGAGAAGAGCACTGGAAGGCAGTGAAAAACATCCTAAAGTACTTAAGAAGAACTAAGGATGTATTTCTTGTCTACGGTGGGTCTGAATTGAAACTAGAGGGCTATACAGACTCAAGTTTTCAAACGGACCAAGATGACAGTAAATCCGTTTCAGGGTACGTGTTTACCTTAAACGGTGGCGCAGTGAGTTGGAAAAGTTCCAAGCAGCAAACAGTTGCTGATTCGGTGACAGAGGCAGAGTACATAGCTGCAAGTGAAGCTGCAAAGGAAGCTGTTTTGATGAAGAAGTTCATAACTAAACTTGGATTGGTTCCTAGCATTAGAGGAGCCGTACCTTTATTCTGTGACAACAACGGAG
This sequence comes from Aralia elata, assembly GCA_034770075.1. Taxonomy (NCBI): domain Eukaryota; kingdom Viridiplantae; phylum Streptophyta; class Magnoliopsida; order Apiales; family Araliaceae; genus Aralia; species Aralia elata. Next base: position 37,206,399 of record CM068380.1, on the reverse strand, counting down.
CTGTTGCGCAGGCTAAGGAACCCAGGTCTCATCAGAAATCCAAACACGTGTTGCGGCGGTTTCATTTGATTAGAGAGATCATTGAAAGAGGAGATGTCACCCTGGAGCGTGTGGACTCTCAAGATAACATTGCAAATCCATTTACTAAAGCTTTAACTCAACAGCAGTTTGATCGTCACTTAGAGAAGATGGGTATTAGATACCATGGCGATTGACTTTAGTGCAAGTGGGAGATTGAAAGTAGTATGCACACAAGCCAATTATATTTGATATGATGTAGCATATACTTTGTAATCTTATTCATTTATTAATAAAAGAATTGATTTTCTTAAAAGGCATTTTACATTATCTACATAGTGCTGTTATATTAAATGTGATAAACCCATAGTTTTGAGCAATGCTTTTAGAATCATGATGGTGATCATGCTAATGAGATCTAAATTCAAGATAGCTCACAAACTAAAATTGTTCCTAATCGTTGGATTACTGAATTGGGGATTAGTGAATCCGGATAGATTAGTACATACGTTGCTTGCTCTTAGGAAGAGGATGATTGATCTCATAATCATTTGTGTGGAGACACTAAAGCAAGTATGTAGGTGCTTATTGGAGAATAAGTTCACTGAACGTGGCTCGCTAAGGAATACCTAATGGAGTTTTACTCGCCTGTCAATAGGAATTCCTATAGTGATAGTTGTACAAGTGATCCTTGGACTTGAGATCATCATAGTATCTTGTGTATGATGAGTTATACTTTGACATGTCCCTTAAGACCTTTGGGGTATATCAAAGGGTATGATTGGGTATAATTAGTTATACATGGAGATTGGTGAATGATCAACAAAGAATCTACCTCGTCTAGTAAAAGATGTGAATGTCCTATGTGATTCGATAAATGATAACTCAGTAGTCCTTGGCCAAGGCAGAATGAAATTAGAAAGGAGTTTCTAATTTGCATTAATTAGAGTTGTGCATTTGGGAATCGAAATACATATAATTAAATAAAATAAGACTTGACAGTAAATCCATGTCTTATATTTAATTGGGACATTGTATGGTAGAAGGATTGAATTGTACGGTAACTATCTACTCAAAGGTTCTTTTGTGATTAATGTTGAAATCTATATTATCTGGAAAGTCGTTGATCGCTAAGGGGGCTTACCCTTATTGTAGAATAAATATTATTTATTTAAATGAATGAAATAGTTTAATTTATTTATTTAAATAAGATTAGAATTGTTCTAATTGATTTATTCACAACCGGTTTAATATGGAGAACCTAAAGGGTCACACCGCAAAAGGAAAACATTTATTTAAGAAGTAAATGGCATAATTGTAATAATAAGTTAAGTGTATTTAATTTAATCTATGGAGATAGAATAAATTAAATAGCTTAATATTTATTATTTAATATTTTGGAAATATTAAATATAAATTAATAAGAGGAGTCTTATTATTATTATTACTATTACTATTATTTAATTCCTAATAGGGATTGGGAATTAATTAATAGAAGTACTCTCCTATGAATTCCTAATTGGATTAGGAGCATTATTAATTAAAGGAGTTTAATTATAATACAAACCCTAATCCTAAATAGTTTAGGGAAGGGTTATTCCTACATCTATAAATAAGAGGAGTCTTATCATAGATTAGGGTTACACACTCTTGCATTAGATTGTGGAGAGCAATTTCTATAGAGATAGAAACTAGGGTTTGCCCAACTTCATGAATACTTGTTCTTTCTTGGTGGATCACATCTAGAGGCCAAACACTTGGGTGGCTAACGTTGATCAAAGGAAGGAATCACACCGTAGCATTCGAGGAGAACACGAAGGACTTGGAGTTGAATTTGTACCCGAGGAAGCTTTGTTCTACAAGGGTATAATTCTTATTCTCTTTATCTTTCGTTTATATCGTTAATTGAGCATAAGGATTGATCTTGGTGATGGTTTGTATAAAATTTTAAAATCCGATTTTATCGCGCTTCCGCACTATTTATGTAATTTGATTGCATGTTCGCGCTATATACAAACCTAACAATACATTATAAGTCAATAACTCTACAAATTTGTTTTTTGGAATGGCTTGGTGTGGCTGGGAATCGAACCCAGCTACTGGGTAATAAATGGTTGAGCAACTGTTAACGAATGAAGCTAATAAAACAATTATTTATTATTTATCAATAAATAATAAATAAAGATAACAATTACTTATTATTTATATTAAATAATAATTAAGTATAAATAAAGTTAGTAATAATTATTTATTATTTAGCAATAAATAATAAATAAAGATAACAAATATTTAATTTTTATTTAATTAATATTAAATAACAATTAAATATGAACAAAGTTAATAAGATTATTATTAATAAATATAATAAATATTGAATTATTATTTAACTTACATTAAATAATAATGAGTAAATTAATTTTAAATTAAGATAATAAATCTTTAATTATTATTTAAGTAATATTAAATAATAATAAATAAAGAAGATAAATATTTAATTATTATGATTAAGTAGGAGTACGGTAAATAAATTGATTAATTATTATTTACCATTAAATAATGAATAAAGATGATAATTACAATTACATTATTATCAAATAATAATTAAGTATGGGTAGAGTTAATACATTAATTATTTAATTAATGTTAAATGAGGAATAAGTAAGATAATTTCGTAATTACCCTCAAAAGTGAATAGTAGCTAAGTGTGAATAAAACTTAAATAACCTATTAATTGTTGTCACTATTAGTTAGGAATGCATTAATCAATTTATTGTTTATTTTTATAAATAATAAATAGAGATTTAACCAAATAGAATAGTCGTTAAATTTGGATACTATTAAGTCATACTGAACTAACAAGATTATTATTTAGTTTATGAATAATAAATCGGGTTACTAAGCGTTGCTAAATTGAATATCCAAATAATAAATGAGCATGATTAGTTGTTGAAATAACAACTAAAGGTCATTAATTAATTTCTGTTTAGCTAACGTTAAATAGTAATGGTGAATTGTTATCTGCTAAATAAATAGCATAAGAGGGTGTACTGATGTATAACTATGCAATGTTAATTGATCGACTCTATCAAATGTTAGGTCATTCAAGGCCAAATAATTAAAGCTAAGAGTAGTTGTAGCTGAGCAAAGAGGCAAGTTCCCTAACTCAAACTCGATTTATTATTTTCAAGCATATTGGTGGATAATTATTGTTGATTATTCCACATCGAAGATTTATTATTGAATGTTCACATTTATTGCAAGTTTCCTTAAACCCTACTCAATTATCTTCGAGCAGGCTACTATTGTTTTGTAGCATGAAATTTTATTTCCAAGAATGCTTAAGTGGTTTAATCAATTTACAATTAATCCACATCGATATTATTGACATTCGCACTCGGTGCATTTGAATTCGTACCGTCTTGGATTCGTACAGTATTAAAGTTCTGTAATTCACGAACAATGTAAGATTGAGTCTGGACCTTTGTTCGGTCAGGCAAGTATATGATAATTTATAAAAGCTATCCGAACCAATCAATGGTAAGGATTCTTAGACTGAATGAACCCTCTTTTTATTATAGAGGAGTACCCCAGGTACCGTATATAAGGTACAAACAGCAGAGTTAAATGTTATGCATATACATAGCATACGCGAGGCTGATCCCCTCAAGTACTTATTCTGTAGCCAGTAACCAGAGGGTCAACTAGCTATTGACTCCTTTGGAAGTTATTGTTCAAAGTTTACTTGACTATCAATTGTTCTAAAAGCAATTATTGTTTTTTCTTCTGATAATATTATTGTTGAAATCTCTTTCTATATTCCTTTCATCATGATATATCCTTATTGTTGTACTTTAAACTTGCTGAGCAAACTCGTTGCTCACCCTTGCTATATCATGACTCCCTTGCAGCTAAACCCGAGACATCAGGAAAGAGCAAAGGGAAAGAAAAGATGAAGTGATAGGCTTCACGTAGCTGATTTTATCATAAGGGTAGTAAATTATTATTAATGTAATTTAAACCCTGATAGTTATTTGGGGTATGGATTTGTGTTAAGTATTTAAGGTTATTGTATCTTGGGACTAGTAATACCTTTCTAATGAACAATATATGTTTGTTATATTCCGCATTTTAGTCAATGTATGTTGTTGGAGGTGAATGTTGTATTGGATCGTGATGACCGAATCCGGGTAGTTGGAGACCCGAATTTGGGGGCGTCACAAGTTGGTATCAAAGCTATAGGTTATAAACTTTAGGATCGCTAAACCTAGGTTATGACCTTAGATTTAAACTCGTATTGAGTACGCTAGGATATGAATCAAGGAGATTCAGATAATGGCCTTGTCTGGGGGTGGATTGTGGAAATCTGCCAAGCCGAGTTGTACATGATAAAATATCCTTTCATTTTATCGATGAATGTATTTTATTATGATACTAACATTTGATTGTCTCTGTCTGTGTTTGTAGGATGGCTGACATAGGAGGGACCAGTGGAGTCCAGGAGGAGGTATTCACAGATATACCTGTGCTTACCGAGCAGTTAGTGGGCTATGCACCTGTTGCCCCAGGAGTACCACTGGATGGGCCCGAACCAGAGGAGGACTATCGGGGGGATCTATCAGAGCCTGTTATAGGTAGGGTAATGAGGTCCGACAGTCAGGACCCGGATGATAGTGAGGAGGACCCAGAGACTGATGGTGATGAGCCACATGCTTATGTTCATGGCATGGGCTCTACTGCAGATGATATCATAGAGGGACTGACCAGTAGGAACGAGGAGTTGGAGGACCGGGTAGCTCATCTGGAGGAGCAGAACCAGACCCACCAGATCACGAAGGATCAGTATAGGGAGCTAGCTTATCAGCTGGAGCATGAGTTGGGGGTGGTGAAGGTACAACTGCAGGGTTATGAGACCTCAGCGCAACAGATTGGACCACTGCTACATCAGATGGTGGCCAGGAATGCTGAGCTGAGGGAGAAGTTAGAATAGAAGGATATGGAGATCGCCCATCTGAAGGCCAAGCAAGAGGCCATGAAGTTCGAGTTTGGGCTGAAGACTGCTGAGAGGATGCGAGTTAGAGATGCTTGGGTCAGAGAAGCCAGAAGGGTGGATCCGTTAGAGGACCAGTTGGAGTCCAGAGCAGTGAGGATTGAGACCTTGGGATTTGCCTTGGATGCAGCCTATAGGAGGCCTCGGACTGAGATAGGAGAGTCTAGCCGCTCGGTTCGTCGCCGGGTCATGGGTGGAGCATTTTCTTCAGGTCAGCAGGCACGGATCCGTCACGACATGTAGTGACGTGCTAGGGTGATTGTCTCGTCTTGTTTTAGGGCAGTAGGTCCCACTTTTTGTTAGGTTAGGGACATGATTGTGTTGTGAACCTTTATATCTTGTTACATGATTGGGGTAGCAGTTAAACCCCAACTTTTGTCTGTTATGAGGGATGGTTAGTTATTATTCCCCACTTTTTGTATCAGGGGAAATGGTTATTGATTGATAGGGCATGCAGTAGCGCATTTATAGAAGTATGCCACAGGTTTAGTCTGATTGTAACAAAACAGTGGTATATAAATATATGCAGTTGTTTCATTTAAATCAAATGTGTTTGATAAATGTTTCTACTCTTGATCGCTGATCTCAATGACATATTGTGTCAAATATAAAACTATAGGTAAAAGTCAGCGGTTTTCCTTATTCAAATCATGCCGCCGAGAGGATGACCACGTAACCAGCGGGTTGAAGAGTCAGAAAGCGAGGTTGGGGATCAACCCAATCCAATGAGAATGTTCGCTGAGATGCTGGCAGAAGCCATGCAATCAAGACCACGACCTGTAGGGATCCAACCAGCACCCGAGCCAGCGTATCACTTGGCCACTTTCAAGGATTTCAAACTATTTGGACCACCCGAGTTCAAGGGAACCCTTAACCCGATAGAAGCACATACCTGGATCGAAGAGATAGAGAAGGTCTTCGAGATCACACGGGTGGCCGAGGAACAAAAAACAAGTTTTGCCACCTTCATGCTAAAGGGCGAGGCTAACTATTGGTGGAAGGCCAACAAGGGCTGAGTTGAAGAAGGCATTGTCGCATGGGAACGCTTTAAAGAGATGTTCCTGAAAAACTACTTTCCAAAGAGCATGAAACAAGAGATGGAGGTCAAGTTTCTGGAGCTAAAGCAGGGAAGTATGTCCGTGGCTGAGTACGCAGCTAGGTTTAACGAGTTGGCACGGTTTGTAACTCACCAAGTCAGCACCGAGGAAAGGAAAGCTCGTAGGTTTGAGCTAGGTTTGAAACCATGAGTATACCGTTCTGTTGCGGTGTTAAAAATCAAGACGTTTGCAGAACTGTTGGAAAGGGCGATCATTGCAGAGGGTGGCAGTGAGGCCCTAGCTAAATACAATCAAGAAAAGAAGAAGGGTCATGAGGGCCCGAAGGCAGGGAGCAGCGGGGGCAGTAACCCCAATAAACGCAAGTGGACCGAGAGTTAGTCATCCGGAGGAAACAAATCTAGAGGGGAGGTGAAGAAAACAGGCAGGTGCAATAATTGTGGTAAAAACCACACGGGGGAATGCATGAAAGGGAAAAGCGTGTGTTGCCGTTGTGGACAACCGGGGCACATGGCTCCTCAGTGCCCTAACAGACAGAAAGGAGGATGCTTCTCTTGTGGATCACCCGACCACCAGATTAAGGACTGTCCGAAGAGGAAGGGCGACGTCGGGAGTGGCAACCAGAGCAACAACAACAGCGGGAATAACAACTGGCTGAGCTATGGGGCACCAGCCAGTCAAGCTAACAGGCCAACAGCACGCACGTTCAACATGACTGTCCAGGATGTAATGGAATTCAAGGACGTGGTGTCAGGTATCATCCCAATCAATCATATAAATGCATATGTGTTATTCGATTCGGGTGCTACCTGCTCTTTTGTTTCCGAAGAATTTGCTAGTCAGTTAAATTTACCTCGTGAAAAGTTAGAACACCCTATGAACGTAGAAGTAGCAAACAAGGAAATTATACCCATTGAATGCATTCATAGGAATTGTTGTGCTGAATTGCGAAGATTTAAGCTCAATGTGGATTTGATACCAATTCGGTTGGGAGAGTTTGATGTAATCCTGGGAATGGATTGGCTATCAATTCACGGAGCAGTTATTGACTGTAAGAAGAAATGTGTACACCTGAAGACTCCTAACAAGTCGAAGGTGGTATTCTATGGTAATAAATCACCAAGACAATCTTGTTGTCTTTCTATGATGCAAACCAAGAAATTGCTTAAGAAAGGTTGCGTATGTTATTTAGCTCATGTGGTTGATACTCGTCAGGTCGGGGATGAGATGAGTCAAATACCAATCGTGAGGGATTTCGTCGACGTCTTCCCAGATGAGCTTCCGGGACTGCCGTCGGACAGGGAAATTGAGTTTATAATCGATTTGGTACCGAGAACCGCACCAATATCGAAGCCGCCGTATCGAATGGCACCTGTAGAAATGAAAGAGTTGATGGTGCAACTGCAGGAACTGTTAGATAAAGGTTATATCAGACCAAGCGTGTCACCGTGGGGAGCGCCAGTTCTGTTTGTAAAGAAGAAGGATGGTTCTATGAGGCTTTGTATCGACTAACGGGAGTTGAACAAAGTTACGATTAAGAATAGGTACCCGCTTCCTAGGATTGACGATCTGTTTGATCAACTTAAGGGAGCGAAGTACTTTTCAAAAATTGACTTAAGAACAGGCTACCATCAGCTGAAGGTAAGGCAGGAAGATATCCCAAAGACTGCATTCAGGACTCGTTACGGGCACTTCGAGTTTCTGGTAATGTCCTTTGGATTGACGAATGCACCAGCAGCATTCATGGATATGATGAACAGAGTATTCAAGCAGTACTTAGACAAGTTCATAGTCGTATTCATCGATGACATTCTGGTGTATTCAGGGTCAGAGGAGGAACATGTTGAACATTTAAAGATTGTATTGGAAGCTCTCAGGAAGGAGAAGTTGTATGCAAAGTTTTCTAAGTGTGAGTTTTGGTTGCAGAGGGTACAATTTTTGGGTCACGTCATCGACAAAAATGGTGTTTCGGTGGACCCAGCAAAGGTAGAAGCGGTTATCAATTGGGAACAACCGAAGATGCCAACAGAGATCCGGAGTTTCTTGGGGTTAGCAGGATACTATCGGAGATTCATACAGGACTTTTCAAAGATAGCCTCGCCGTTGACCAATCTCACCAGAAAATCAGTTAAGTTCGTTTGGTCGGAGAAATACAAGGAAAGTTTTATGGAGCTGAAGAAGAGACTTAGCCAAGCACCGGTGTTGACCTTACCAGACAACACTGGGGGTTTCGTAGTGTATAGCAATGCATCACACAAAGGTCTTGGCTGTGTGATGATGCAGCACGGTAAGGTCGTGGCGTACGCATCACGTCAGCTGAAGGACTATGAGAAGGGTTACCCGACTCATGACCTGGAGTTAGCCGCGGTAGTTTTCGCCTTGAAGATTTGGAGGCACTATCTATACGGGGAAAAGTGTGAGATATATACAGATCACAAAAGTCTGAAATATATCTTCACTCAGAAAGAGCTGAACATGAGGCAGCGCCGATGGTTAGAATTGATCAAGGATTACGATTGTGAGATTCTGTATCATCCGGGCAAAGCAAATGTAGTGGCTGATGCCTTAAGCAGAAAAGGCAAGGTGAAATTGATGCAGCTGACAGTTCAAGAGGAGTTGATAAAGGACTTGAAACGTCTGGAACTGGAGGTTAAGTATCCGATGGAGACGGACGAAAAATTTTTCACCGTGACAGTAGGTCCGACTCTAATGGATAAGATAAAGGAGGCTCAAGAATTTGATGAAGAGTGCATTGTCATTAAGAGGCAACTATCGGAAGGAAAAACTTTGAAGTACAAGGTTGACAGCACAGGGTTGCTGAGATTCGAGGGAAGGATCTGGATACCCTACGTACCAGACTTAAGGGAAGAAATATTGCAGGAGGCCCATAATACGAGATTTTCGGTACATTCGGGTAGCACCAAGATGTATCAAGATCTTCGTCAACATTATTGGTGGCCGCATTTGAAGGGGGAAGTTGCAGAATTCGTCGGCCGGTGTTTAACTTGTCAGAGGATCAAGGCAGAGCACCAGCGGCTGAGCGGATTGTTGCAACCTTTGGAAATTCTAGAATGGAAGTGGGAGCACATCACAATGGATTTTGTGGTAGGACTTCCGACAACACAGAAGGGTCTAGACGCCATCTGAGTAATCGTCGATCGGTTGACCAAGTCTGCCCACTTTCTACCGATCAAGATCAGGTACAAATTGGAGCAGTTAGCAAAACTTTACGTAAAGGAGATAGTATCGCGACATGGAGTGCCGGTATTTATTGTATCTGACAGAGATCCGTGCTTCACGTCAAATTTTTGGAGAAGTCTACAGGAAAGAATGGGAACGCAGTTGAGGTTGAGTACAGCGTATCATCCTCAGACTGATGGCCAGAGCGAGCGAACGATTCAGACATTGGAAGATATGCTCCGAGCAGTCGTGATGGACTTAGGGGGCAACTGGGACGATCACTTGCCACTGGTAGAGTTCGCTTACAACAATAGTTATCATGCTAGCATTGGCATGCCACCGTACGAAGCATTGTATGGAAGGAAGTGTCGAACGCCGTTATGTTGGGATGAGGTCGGTGAACGGAGATTGTTGGGACCAGCGTTAGTACAGCAAACCGTGGAAATCATTAAATTAATAAGACAGCGGTTGGTAGCGGCTCAGGATCGTCAGAAGAAGTATGTCGACTTACATCGTCAGAAGCGCGACTTTGAAGTTGGCAGCTTTGTGTTTTTGAAGGTATCTCCCTGGAAAGGGAAGATCCGTTTTGGGAAGAAGGGCAAATTGAGCCCTAGGTTCATAGGACCTTTTGAAATATTAAGGAAAATAGGCGAAGTGGCGTACGAGGTGGCGTTACCTCCTCAACTTGAGCACATCCACAACGTGTTCCGTGTATCAGTGTTACGTCCGTACAAGCCAGACTACAAGCACGTTATTTCCTATGAGCCGATTCAAGTCGAGAAGGACTTATCATACGAGGAAATTCCTGTTCAAATATTGGATAGGAAGGAGCAGAAGCTGAGGAATAAAATCATTCATTCCGTTAAAGTTCTCTGGAGGAATCACGCGGTGGAAGAATCTACGTGGGAACTCGAAGAGAAGATGAGAGCAAATTATCCGCAGTTATTTGAGTAACCTTAGGTTGAAATTCCGAGGACGGAATTTTTATAAGGGGGAGAGGATGTAATGTCCAGGAAATTCTGAACCTTGTATCAATTTATTTTGATATGTGAGATTCATTTTTATTTAATTTTATGGACTTAATTGGACCCATGTAAGTATTATTATGTAATTATATAAACATATGGTCCAATAATTTTCCTTGCATTAAAGGGGCTCACTGATAGTTCGAATAAATTAATGAGTTAACCCTAAGAATTGATTTGCAAGCAGATTGGGAAAAATATTAATAAATAATTTCATTTTACTATTATTGGATTTAAATAATTCGAACGAGAAATTATTGTTGAAACAAATATTTTAAATAATTAATTGAATTAGTTATTCAATTTAAATATTAGAATATAATATTGTTAATTTAATTTGGGTCACCCTTCTTTCATTCGGATTGACCCATTTCTTTTTATTTATTTCTGATTTGGACCCAAATTCCTTTTATTTTCTTATTGGGCCACCTTTTTCAGCCGACCCAACCCTATCGGGTTGTGCCCATTCTTTTTCTCTGCCGGTCAAACCATTTTCCCAATCGGTAAAACATTTGGGGGAGGGGGGTTAAACCGATCAAAGCAGCAATTGTAAGCCCTAGGCCCTCGCATCAGATAGAAACGGGAGGAAGGAAGAGGGCTAATCAAAGCCTAACGGCCTAGCGTTGCAGTCGGATGGAACGGGAGAGAGAGACGGAGATGTCGTGCGCCGGCGACATCAGAGAACGACCGATGGGTTGGATTGGGAGATGGGCCTAGCGACCGACGACTACTTGAGGTTCAAGGCGGAAGGAACTAGTGAAGGCTTGGGCGACTAAGCAATTTCCAAATGGACCAAGGGATGCAAGCTCCAAGTGACTGACGGATGGGAAAGGCGCCACGCGAGGGTCGGCCGACTGAACAGCTGGGCATGATGGGGCTTGATATGAATGATCAGTCGCCTGCTCCCCTCTACCTGATGGATATTGGCTGGACGATAGGGGTATTACCCAGCGATTGGACAAACACTGCCCTATAAATTGAAGCCCCAATTAGCCAAGCTGCCGATTTTCCTTGAGTCAAAATTAGGGAAAATAGAAAATTGCAGAAAGGAGAGGGAACCGGGGAAGTTGCTGCGAATGCCCTCTAATTTCGTTGCTTATTTTGGGAGAAGAAGAAGGACAGCGACCAAGAGCTCTAGGTATAACAGTGAGCTGCTAGGCTTGTTTATTTTTCATTTTTTTCCTTTCCTTCTGTGCTTGGTTTATGTTATACATTGTATTGGATTGTTTGGTGTTGTTTCTTGTATTGGGTTGCATTGATTGGGACTCTGTATACTGGAGGACCATAGTGTTCTATCAGCTTGATTGTATGCCCACCAAGTGGTTGCTAAAATGTCTGAACGAAAAAACTGTTCTTCATTTTTGGTATTTAAATTGTTCTGTCGGCAGTATAGTTATAAGCTCAAACCTTGGTATTCTTTTGGTGTGATAATGTTGGGCTAAATTACAGACTGTGAAACCAGTGTGGTATACATATTTTGTTAATCTCGGCTTGTGTTATGAATCCCAACTGTGGGTAGTAAACGTGATAGGGTGTGTGTTTTGCAAGTCTGGGAACAGGGGAGGATATACATTATAAGTCAGTAACTCTGCAAAAAAAATTTTTGGAATGGCTTGGTGTGGCTGGGAATCGAACCCAGCTACTGGGTAATAAATGGTTGAGCAACTGTTAATGAATGAAGCTAATAAAACAATTATTTATTATTTATCAATAAATAATAAATAAAGATAATAATTACTTATTATTTATATTAAATAATAATTAAGTATAAATAAAGTTAGTAATAATTATTTATTATTTAGCAATAAATAATAAATAAAGATAACAAATATTTAATTTTTATTTAATTAATATTAAATAACATTTAATATGAACAAAGTTAATAAGATTATTATTAATAAATATAATAAATATTTAATTATTATTTAACTTACATTAAATAATAATGAGTAAATTAATTTTAAATTAAGATAATAAATCTTTAATTATTATTTAAGTAATATTAAATAATAATAAATAAAGAAGATAAATATTTAATTATTATGATTAAGTAGGAGTACGGTAAATAAATTGATTAATTATTATTTACCATTAAATAATGAATAAAGATGATAATTACTATTATATTATTATCAAATAATAATTAAGTATGGGTAGAGTTAATACATTAATTATTTAATTAATGTTAAATGAGAAATAAGTAAGATAATTTCGTAATTACCCTCAAAAGTGAATAGTAGCTAAGTGTGAATAAAACTTAAATAACCTATTAATTGTTGTCACTATTTAGTTAGGAATGCATTAATCAATTTATTGTTTATTTTTATAAATAATAAATAGAGATTTAACCAAATAGAATAGTCGTTAAATTTGGATACTATTAAGTCATACTGCACTAACAAGATTATTATTTAGTTTATGAATTATTAATCGGGTTACTAAACGTTGCTAAATTGAATATCCAAATAATAAATGAGCATGATTAGTTGTTGAAATAACAACTAAAGGTCATTAATTAATTTCTGTTTAGCTAACGTTAAATAGTAATGGTGAATTGTTATCTGCTAAATAAATAGCATAAGAGGGTGTACTGGTGTATAACTATGCAATGTTAATTGATCGACTCTATCAAATGTTAGGTCCTTCAAGGCCGAATAATTGAAGCTAAGAGTAGTTGTAGCTGAGCAAACAGGCAAGTTCCCTAACTCAAACTCGAGTTATTATTTTCAAGCATATTGGTAGATAATTATTGTTGATTATTCCACATCGAAGATTTATTATTGAATGTTCACATTTATTGCAAGTTTCCTTAAACCCTACTCAATTATCTTCGAGCAGGCTACTATTGTTTTGTAGCATGAAATTTTATTTCCAAGAATGCTTAAGTGGTTTAATCAATTTACAATTAATCCACATCGATATTATTGACATTTGCACTCGGTGCATTTGAATTCGTACCGTCTTGGATTCGTACAGTATTAAAGTTCTGTAATTCACGAACAATGTAAGATTGAGTCTGGACCTTTGTTCGGTCAGGCAAGTATATGATAATTTATAAAAGCTATCCGAACTAATCAATGGTAAGGATTCTTAGACTGAATGAACCCTCTTTTTATTATAGGAGAGTACCCCAGGTACCGTATATAAGGTACAAACAGCAGAGTTAAATTTATGCATATACATAGCGTACGCGAGGCTGATCCCCTCAAGTACTTATTCTGTAGCCAGTAACCAGAGGGTCAACTAGCTATTGACTCCTTTAGAAGTTATTGTTCAAAGTCTACTGGACTATCAGTTGTTCTAAAAGCAATTATTGTTCTTGCTTCTGATAATATTATTGTTGAAATCTCTTTCTATATTCCTTTCATCATGATATATCCTTATTGTTGTACTTTAAACTTGCTGAGCAAACTCGTTGCTCACCCTTGCTATATCATGACTCCCTTGCAGCTAAACCCGAGACATCAGGAAAGAGCAAAGGGAAAGAAAAGATGAAGTGATAGGCTTCACGTAGCTGATTTTATCATAAGGGTAGTAAATTATTATTAATGTAATTTAAACCCTGATAGTTATTTGGGGTATGGATTTGTGTTAAGTATGTAAGGTTATTGTATCTTGGGACTAGTAACAACTTTCTAATGAACAATATATGTTTGTTATATTCCACATTTTAGTCAATGTATGTTGTTGGAGGTGAATGTTGTATTAGATCGTGATGACCGAATCCAGGTAGTTGGAGACCCGAATTTGGGGGCGTCACAAAAGTGGATGCAATAGGAACTCAATCAGTGCAACAGATAACTGCAGTCTGTGAATTGTGTGCATAAAATCATCATACAAACCAGTGTGCAATCAATACTGAATCAGTGAATTATATAGGAAACAAGCAGGGTATTTATTCTAACACATACAATCTGGGGTGGAGAAATCATCCAAACTTTTCTTGAAGCAACAATCAAAATCAATCATCAGCTCCAAGACAGTTTCATCCCCCAAGATTCCAAGGCCAAGCTCACCCACAACAGGAAAGGTAGCCTAGTATAGAAGATATACTCACAAAGTACATTGATGTGAATGACACGAGAATGAATAGCCTAGAAGGATCACTTCGGAATTTAGAGACTCAGATGGGACAATTAGCAAGTGCAGTAAATAGTCGTTCATAAGGTGCTTTACCGAGTGACACCGAAGTCAATCCGAGAAGAGAAAATCATGAGCAGTGCAAGACTATTATGTTAAGAAGTGGGAAGAGTTTGACTAAAGAGGATACCATACCAACAAGAAAGATTTGACACTGAAATAGAAGATGGAATTGAAAATGATTTGAACAAGAGTGAAGAAAAGAAGAATGAAGAATTAGAATTGAAACAGAGCGAGGGTAAGCAAGGAGCAGAGAATCCCGTCACGCAATATCCATAACGGTTAAAGAATTAGAAGTTGGACAGTCAATTTTCAAAATTCTTGGAGGTTTTTAAGAAATTACAGATCAATATCTCTTTTGCAGAGGCATTAAAGCATATGCCAAGTTATGTGAAGTTCTTAAAGGAAATTCTTTCAAAGAAAAGAAGGATGGGAGATTGTGAAATGGTAGCCTTAACAGAGGAGTGCAGTGCAGTTATTCAGCAGAAGGTACCAACTAAAATGCAAGATCCAGGGAGTTTCACAGTTCCGTGCACTATAGGAAAGCAATTCATGGGAAAAGCTCTATGTGATCTTAGCGCGAGCATTAATCTCATGCCTTTATCAATTTATGAGAGACTTGGTTTGAAGGGAATAAAACCGACGAACATGACTATACAACTGGCAGATAGATCAATCACACATCCAAAAGGAGTTATCAAGGATGTGCTAGTGAAAGTGGATGCATTTGTTTTCCCAGTGGATTTTGTCATTCTTGATTATGATGAAGATGAGAAGATACCATTGATTTTGGGACGACCATTCCTAGCCACTGGACGCACTCTGATTGATGTAAATAATGGAGAACTTACGATGTGGGTCAATAATCAAGAGATCAAGTTTAGCGTGTACGTACAATAAAAATTCCGAATGAAGTGGAAGAATGTTATGTGGCACAAGAGATTTTAGAAGATGAGACATGGGAAGAAGATTACAGTGAAGAAGGAAAAGGAAATGAAAAGCAAGGGAACATAGCAGAGATTGGGCAAGTAAAGCATGACATGGGTTGCGCAACCGAAGGCATTCCTGGTCATGTCAAAGAAGAAGTCAGGCTGAAGACTTAAAAACAAGCGCTACTGGGAGGCAACCCATGGGTTTAATGATAGTTAGATTTAAATTTATTTAAATTAGGTTCAAGTGTTTTAGTTTAAATTTTTATCATGAGTTGTGCATAATTAACTAAGTTGAGTTTTGATGCAAATTAATCGCAGGAGATACAAGCTTTGGTAGCATCAAATTTGTGGCAAGCAAAAATTGAAAGAATTTGAGTCACAAGAAAATAAAAGGAATGGCTCATTCTGTGGTAAGCATGCTAGGAAAGGCTAAGGAAATGAAACTTGAAAACTTTTGGCCTAGCAAGCTTTCAGCTGCACAAACCAGGGATTATGGGCCACGACGCTTAAGGTATGGGCCGCGGCGCCCACTATCAGGGGCTGCGACGCTCAAACCTTCAGCACAAAATTAAAAAAAATGTCACCGCGGAAGAAAAACCAATAAGAGATTATGCGCCGCGGCACACAAACTCAAAGGCCACGACGCTCAATCAAGAGCCACGGCTCACACATCAGGGGCCGCGACGACATGCACGAATCAGCAAGTAAAAGTTCAGCGCCCGCGCCCATTCTCCCCATTCTCTCCTATTTGCTCGGCACTTCCTCTCCCACTCAAACACAACTTTCACCCAAAACCACCCACCTTCCATATTACCCCAACCAAATCAACTCCTACCATAAATAGAGATTCAATTCCATTCTAACTCAATAATTTAAGCCTAACACCATCACTTTTAAGGATTGCAAGGAGAAAGTAAGTGGTTTATTTGAAAAAGACTACACCCATTATTCTCTCTCTTCTTCAATAGCACATGTACTTGATTTAAACAAACTTTCTTCTTCTTCTTTAAGATTGTTGCATTGTTTGGGATTGTTGTTGTGTTGTTACTTCAATTGGAGGGATTGTACACATTCAAAGAGCTTTGATTTTGGGCCAAAATTTGGGCGCACACCAAGTGTTTTTTATATTGCCCAAACCACATCTTTCATCACTATTTTGGTTTTCAAGCATTGTCAAGCTTTTCAGATGGCACCCAAATGCCAACGTAAATCACGGGCTTCCTCTTCTACCTATGGTCATTCAAAATTTGTTTGTGAAGAAGCCTTTGAGCGATTGCATACCTCCTTGGTTAACAAAAATTTGATTCAAGAGCGTGGCTTGGTGCCACAAGAGGCCAATGGGCTTGAAATCCGGCGAATGATTCAGGAACTGTTAGGTTTGTATAACGCGAACATGCAATCAAATTAAATAAATAAAGTGGAAGGACGATAAAATCAGATTTTAAAATTTTATACAAACTATCACCATGATCTTTCTTTATGCCCAATTATTAATTAAATGAAAGAGATGAAGAATAAGAATTATGCCCTTGTAGAATTCTAGCTTCCTCAAGAACGAGTTCAACTCCAATTCCTTCACATTCTCCTTGAATTCCACCGATTAAATTCCTTTCTTTGATCAACGTTAGCCACCCAAGTGTTTGGCCTCTAGAGGTGATCCACCAAGGAATAATACTTGTTCAAGAAGATGGGTATTGGCAAAACCCTAGTTTCTATCTCTATAAAAATTATAAATACTCTCCATAATTCTTATACAAGAGTGTGTAACCCTAATCTATGATAAGACTTCTCTTATTTATAGATGTAGGAAAATCCTCCCCTAAATTATTTAGGATTAGGGTTTCTATTCTAATTAAACTCCTTTAATTAAATTAAACTCTAATCTAATTAGGAATTCATGAGAGAGTACTTCTATTAATTAATTCTCAATCCCTATTAGGAATTAAATAATAGTAATAGTAATAATAATAATAAGACTCCTCTTATTAATTTATATTTAATATTTCCAAAATATTAAATAATAAATATTAAGCTATTTAATTTATGCTATCTCCATAGATTAAATTAAATACACTTAACTTATTATTACAATTATGTCATGTACTTCTTAAACAAATATTTTTCTTTTGTAGTGTGACCCTTTAGGTTCTCCATATTAAACCGATTGTGAATAAATGAATTAGAACAATTTTAATCTTATTTAAATAAATAAATTAAACTATTAAATTCATTTAATTAAATAATATTTATTCTACACCAAGGGTAAGCCCCCTTAGCGATCAACGACTTTCCAAATAATATAGATTTCAATATTAATCACAAAAGAACCTTTTAGTGAATAGTTACTGTACAATTCAATCCTTCTACCATACAATGTCCCAATTAAATATAAGACATGGAATTACTGTCAAGTCTTATTTTATTTAATTATATGCATTTCGATTCTCAAATGCACAACTCTAATTAATGCAAATTAGAAACTCCTTTCTAAATTCATTTTGCCTTGGCCAAGGACTATTGAGTTGTCATTTATCAAATCATATAGGACATTCACATCTTTTACTAGACGTGGTAGATTCTTTGTTGATCATTCACCTATCTCCATGTACAACTCATTATACCCAATCATACCCTTTGATATACCCTAAAGGTCTTAAGGGACATGTCAAAGTATAACTCATCATACACAAGATACTATGATGATCTCAAGTCCAAGGATCACTCGTACTACTATCACTAGAAGAATTCCTATTGATAGGCGAGTAAAACTGCATTAGGTATTCCTTAGCAAGCCGCGTTTAGTGAACTTATTCTCCAATAAGCACCTACATACTTGTTTTAGTGTCTCGACACAAATGATTATGAAATCAATCATCCTTTTCTTAAGAGCAAGCAACGTATGTACTAATCTATCCGGATTCACTAATCCCCTTTTTGTAATCCAACGATTAGGAATGATTTTAGTTTGTGAGCTATCTAGAATTTAGATCTCATTAGCATGATCACCATCATGATTCTAAAAGAATTGCTCAAAACTATGGGTTTATCACATTTAAAATAACAGCATAATGTAGATAAAGTAAAATGCCTTTAATAACCAAATAAGATTACAAAGTATGTGCTACATCATATCAAATATGATTGGCTTGTGTGCATACTACTTTCAATCTCCCACTTGCACTAAAGCCAATTGCCATGGTATCTAATACCCTTCTTCTCTAAGTGACGATCATCCTGCTATTGGATAAAGCTTCAGTAAATGGATATGCAATGTTGTTCTTGAGAGTCCACTATCTCTATAGTGACTTCTCCTCTTCAATGATTCCTCTAATGAAATGAAAGTGCCGCAACACATGTTCGAATCCAAGATGAGACTTAGGAACTATTCCTAGTTCTGTAATGAACTTTCCATCCAAACAATCAACTTGCAGCTTCATTTATAGCTATATACTTTGTTTTTGTCACTAAACCAGCAACTCTTTGCTGTTTAGAACTTTTCCAATTCACTGCACCACCATTCAATGTAACGATTTACCCTAAAGTGGATTTGTTATCGTCTTGGTCAGTCTGAAAAACTTGAATCTGTTTAACCCTCTAGTTTTAATTTAGACCCACCATGAATCATGATCACATCCTCAATACCAGTTAAGTACTTAAAGTTATTTTTCACTATCTTACATTGATCTTCTCCAGAATACGGTTGTTCAACATCAGGCCTTGTATATTCATTGTATACATGATAGTAACTCATGCGATCTCTTTTTTATAGAGGACAAGTTAAAGAGATACACTCCATAACTCATCATATGAGACCTCTCTTAGAGTTTACCATGCTAAATGCCTTTAGCATCGAATGAATATACGTTCATTGGGTCAAGTCGAACATCCTTTTAAATCTATCTATATAGATTTATATCCCCAATTTATAGGATGCTCCTCTCAAGTTATTCATAGAGGAATGTTTAGACAATTTTATCTTTACTGATTGTAGCATTGGTGTGTTATTCTTTATTAGTAGTATATCAACATATAATACTAGGAATATCAGAGTGCTCCCACTGATCCTTTCGTACACACTAGGTTTATTCTCGTTTTTGATAAAATCAAACTCTTTTGATTGTCTCATCAAAATGAATGTTCCATCTTTGAGAAGCTTGTTTCAATCCATAAATGGATCATTGTAGCTTAAAACACGATTTGCTTCAACCTTTGAAACAAATTCCTCTAGCTGTATCATATATATATATTCTCCTCAAGTCTTCATTGACGAAGGACGTCTACAAATCCATTTTGCCAGATTTCGTAATAAGCTGCACTCACAAGCAAAATCCAAATGGACTTGAGTATTACCCGGTAATAAAGTTTTATCACAATCAACTCCTTGACTTTATTTGAAACCTTTTAAACAGGTCTGGTCTTATAGGTCTCCACCTTTCCATTTTCCCCAGTCTTTCTCTTAAAGACCCATATACACCCTTTAGGCACTATGCCTTTTAGTTGAGTAACCAGAGTCTATTCTTGGTTCTCATACATGGAGTCCATTTCGGATTTCATGGCCATCTGCCATTTCCTTGAGTGTCTTCTACTCATAACCTCATCGTATATAACTAGATCATCATCTTCTATGATGTGTACCTCATCATCATCCTCTATGATGAATCCATACGTCCTAGGTATCTTCGGTACTCTTCGGTACTCTTCCAGATTTATGATTCGGTTATGGTACAATAGGTCTATCTACAAGTTCCTCGGTTTGACTTAAAGTGCTTTGTGGTTCTTGAACTTCTTCAAGATCTATTATCCTCCCACTAGCTCTTTTAATGATAAACACCTTTATCCAAGAAGGCAGTATCCTTTTGAAACCTTTTCACATAAGCTGGACAACCCCTTATCTTAACATACTTAAGACTAGGAATCCTCCCTATCCATAACTTTTATGGAGTCTTGGGCCGGATTTTGAGGTTACCTTATTTTGTAGATATGCAGTCGTTTCTAGGGCATAACCCCAAATGGATGCTAGAATGTCGGTAAAAATCATTATGGACCGCACCATGTCCAACAAGATACAATTTCTCCTTTTAAATATACTAATCAATTATTGCATATCATGAAGCGTCCATTATGAGAAAATATCATTTTGAGATGATCTAGAAACTCATTGCACAAGTATTCCTTCCTCGATTTGATCAAAGAATCTTAATACTTTGTCAATTTGTTTCACTTCTGAATTCTTTGAACCTTTCAAATGATTCAGACTTGTATTTCATCAAATACATATATTCAACTCTTTGAATGACCATTTCCTTTTTCTTTTACTAGTTTGTTCAATTTGCAAAATTATTTTTATTTTTCATGTAAGTCAAGTTTACAAAGTCCATCAAGTAATCTTCCAGTTTCAAACAAAACATTATCATTATAAATAGAACAACAATTGTTCTTAAATATAATACCAGAACCTTCCTTGTCCAACAACGAAAGTAATAATGTTTCTAAAAAGAACTGAAACATAATAACAACTTATTAACTTAATAGACTTGTCCGTAGGTAACGCTAAACTATAAGTTCCTACGGGTAATGTAGCAACCATTGCTCCATTCTCCACACGTAAGATTACTTACTCTTTGTTTAGCTTTCTACTTCTGCTTAGTCTCTGCATTGGATTACATACGTGAGAACTATTGCCGGTATCCAATACCCAAGTAGAACCTTGACTTACAGAAATATTTATTTCAATCATGAACAAACCTATATATGTAACCGAAGCTGCACTAAGCTTCTTCTGGTTAGCCTCTGCAAGATGCTGCTTACAGTTTCCTTTCCAGTGTCCAGGTTTATTGCAGTGGAAATAAACTCCTTTGTTATCCGCATCAATTTTTGTTCTTATTATCCTTTGTTTTTGCCTTTCCTTATACCTTCTTTGAATTATTCTTCTTTTCAAAAGATCCTTTGGCCCCTACCAGTAAGACTTGGTCTTTCTTGGTTGGAAAATGACTCTCTACAGTTTTCAACATGGTTAAGCAACTCAGGCAGGTTGACATATAGCTTATTCATGTGAAAATTCACAACAAATTATGAGAAAGAGTCCGGAAGTGATTGCAAGATCAAATCTTGAATCAACTTTTCATCCATGACAAAACCCTGTTGTCCTAATTGTTCAATCGAATTGATAATTTTAAGGATATGTGTTTGTACTATAGTGTCATTGGTCATTCTAGATCGAAAGAGCTTCTTAGATATCTTATATCTAGTAGTCCTACTTTCCACACCATTCAACTCCTTGAAGGTGCAGGAGTATAATAGGAGCATCCATAGTTTCATGCTGATGCTGAAGCTCGTTACTCATGGATGCGAGCATGATGCATTGAGCCACGGTCCCATCATCTTGCCACTTTCTAAAAGTAGCAATCTCTTCCTCAAAGGCATTGTCTACAACCATTGCAGGGATAGGAGTATTAAGGACATAAGATAGCTTTTCAGCCTTGAGAACTATTCTCAAATTCCTTAACTAGTCCGTGTTATTTGGTCTAGTTAATTAGCATTTAATAAGCTCCGCAGTGATAGTAATTTAGACATTGTAAAATTCTATAAATGAATTAACAATATTTTAGCATACATTCATTTTATTAATTACCAAAATAAATTAGGTCTTTATTTAAATTGGTATCTCCCACTATTTTTATCAAACTATATTACTCTTAATATATAGTTCGACAAATCTAATTAAAGATTTGCTAGTGAGAATAAAGATCTCATTTCAAATGTATATAGCCTTGTGTGTGCACAACAAACTATATATAAATAAATAGGTAGACAACTATTGTCAATTACATCACTATGTAACTCCTTGTATTTTGCCTCTTGGATTATTTTATCAACTGTGACACATCCGAATCAAAATTATCCAAGTTAAGTCCAACCTAGCACTTCCATATATTCGAAACAAAAACACTATCCTTGTGTGACACAACAAAACAGCATCGTTCAGTCTATTTATAAGCATCGAATGTGATAAAGCAATATCTTAAATATTTAATACTTGCCTTATGTGACACAACAAATTCTTATTAAATATTTAATACTCTATCACTTTACCATGCTAGAAGGCGACGTTCGATATTCCAAATATCTTTGAACGCTTAGGACTTAATAGAATTTCTTTGAGGGGTTTGTTATTATTAGTCTCATCTTGTTTAGCGTGCATGCACATTTATATATAAAATACGCGTCATATTATTTAACATGCGAAGCATATTGGATAATATATATATATATATATATATATATATATATATATAGTAAACGTGCACATATAGAATATTATATTCTACCCGGATTGACTATGGACTTTTATTCTAGTTTGGTTCACTAGAGCCACCAAGTGAACTAAAAGGTCAAACCTAGGGTGCAAGAATTAAATTTAAATATAACTATTACATTTAAACCAGGGCTCCATTACAAACGGGTCTTCAAGCGCTCCTTGCTCCTTTATCTCCAATTCTTCAAAATTAATTCTAACTAGTCCTATTACATAAACTATTTATAATGAATAGAAACCTTGATCAGCAGTCAAGGGGAAGTACATAGGAGGAAGATAGAATTTACATCAAGAAAAACTAGAGAAAACGAGGTACGCAGACCCCATTTATAAAAACTCATTCATTCAAGCATCCTCTAAAATAAATCCAATCACACATTGGTCAATAGTTCATAATCAATCCCTATTTATTATCATACATATCTCCATATGTATCAATAAATAACATTCATCTCATGAATAATAAAATCATTCCATATATGCATTGATATCATTTAATGGGCAATATTAGTTAGTATAAAATCGAATTTCAACTCCAATTAGTTATCATGGAATCCAATTCCAACTCTAATTAGTTATCATGAAATCCAATTCCAATTAAATAAACTTCTTTATTTTAATCATATTCCAAATCAAAATAAACTCTTTTATTTTAATTTATCCAATTTTGAATAAAAATAAACTCCTTTATTTTTTAATCAAATTCCAAATCAAAATAAACTTCTTTATTTTAATTTACAAAAAAAAAGAGGTCAACCCTTAATCATAAACCTTTAAAAGAAATAATCAAACAAGCCTTTAAGTCAAACTTCAAACCCAGAATTATATAGTTTAAATAATAAACATTCTGATTCATAATTAAAAGTGATTCTGGTGTAGTGGTAAGGCTTTCAACATATGATCAATAAGTCAAGAGTTCAAAATCTTCTAGCCCCAAATTAATTATTTCATTTTTAAAGGTTGACCAGTGAGTGCCACGTCATCAGTTGACTAGTCAACGTTTGACCGTTGACTTTGACCAACGTTTTTTTTAATTTTTTTTTAATAAAAAATAATTTAAAAAAATAATTTTACATAAACAGTTATGCCCAATTAAATTGTTCTAAAACATATCAATGTATATATAGAATCAAAACAATTAATAATTCGCATAAAGTTTAGCTCTTGATACCACTATTAGGTTTGTATAACGCGAACATGCAATCAAATTACATAAATAAAGCGGAAGAACGATAAAATCAGATTTTAAAATTTTATACAAACCATCACCATGATCTTTCTTTATGCCCAATTATTAATTAAATGAAAGAGATGAAGAATAAGAATTATGCCCTTGTAGAATTCTAGCTTCCTCAAGTACAAGTTCAACTCCAATTCCTTCACGTTCTCCTTGATTTCCATCGATTAAATTCCTTCCTTTGATCAACGTTAGCCACCCAAGTGTTTGGCCTCTAGAGGAGATCCACCAAGGAATAATACTTGTTCAAGAAGATAGGTGTTGGCAAAACCTTAGTTTCTATCTCTATAGAAATTGTAAGTACTCTCCACAATTCTTATGCAAGAGTGTGTAACCCTAATCTATGATAAGACTTCTCTTATTTATAGATGTAGGAAAACCCTCCCCTAAATTATTTAGGATTAGGGTTTCTATTCTAATTAAACTCCTTTAATTAAATTAAACTCTTAATCTAATTAGGAATTCATGAGAGAGTACTTCTATTAATTAATTCTCAATCCCTATTAGGAATTAAATAATAGTAATAGTAATAATAATAAGACTCCTCTTATTAATTTATATTTAATATTTCTAAAATATTAAATAATAAATATTAAGCTATTTAATTTATTCTATCTCCATAGATTAAATTAAATACACTTAACTTATTATTACAATTATGCCATTTACTTCTTAAACAAATATTTTTGTTTTGCGGTGTGACCCTTTAGGTTCTCCATATTAAACCGGTTGTGAATAAATCAATTAGAACAATTCTAATCTTATTTAAATAAATAAATTAAACTATTTAATTCATTTAATTCATTTAATTAAATAATATTTATTCTACAATAAGGGTAAGTCCCCTTAGCGATCAACGATTTTTTAGATAATATAGATTTCAACATTAATCACAAAAGAACCTTTTAGTGAATAGTTACTGTACAATTCAATCCTTCTACCATACAATGTTCCAATTAAACATAAGACATGGAATTACTGTCAAGTCTTATTTTATTTAATTATATGCATTTCGATTCTCAAATGCACAATTCTAATTAATGTAAATTAGAAACTCCTTTTTAAATTTATTCTGCCTTGGCCAAGGACTATTGAGTTGTCATTTATCAAATCACATAGGACATTCACATCTTTTACTAGACGTGGTAGATTCTTTGTTGATCATTCACCTATCTCTATGTACAACTCATTATACCCAATCATACCATTTGATATACCCTAAAGGTCTTAAGGGACATGTCAAAGTATAACTCATCATACAAATGATACTATGATGATCTCAAGTCCAAGGATCACTCGTACTACTATCACTAGAGGAATTCCTATTGACAGACGAGTAAAACCTCATTAGGTATTCCTTAGCGAGCCACGTTCAGTGAACTTATTCTCCAATAAGCACCTACATACTTGCTTTAGTGTCACCACACAAATATTTATGAGATCAATCATCCTCTTTTTAAGAGCAAGCAACGTATGTACTAATCTATCCGGATTCACTAATCCCCTTTTTAGTAATCCAACGATTAGGAACGATTTTAGTTTGTGAGCTATCTAGAATTTAGATCTTATTAGCATGATCACCATCATGATTATAAAAGAATTGCTCAAAACTATGAGTTTATCACATTTAAAATAACAGTATAATATAGATAAAGTAAAATGCCTTTAATAACCAAATAAGATTACAAAGTATATGCTACATCATATCAAATATTATTGGCTTGTGTGCATACTACTTTCAGGAACGTGGCTGGGGGGCATTGACATCTCAACTCGAAGCCGCTGTAGTAGCAATTGTAACTGAATTCTAGGCTAATACGGTTGATGCGGTGAACAAGGTCGCCACGGTTCGAGGCAAGGAGGTACCTTTTGATAGCAAGGCGATCAATGAATACTATGGCCTACCAAACATTGAGGATGATGATTATACGAAGTTCGTTCAGGATGGACCAAACTAGGACGAGGTTATTCAAGGCTTATGCAAGCCTGGGACGTAATGGACAATTCGAGTAACTTATGCAGTTTCTTTCCCCCGGAATGGACTAAGCAGATATGGTAAGGCTTGGTTTTATTTCCTTTGTGGTAAATTAATGCCTTCATCTCATGTTTCAGAGGTAACTAAAGCTAGGCCAGCACTCCTTTACACAATTGTCACTGGAAAAAGTATTGACGTGGGCAAAGTCATCCATAGCTCCATTCTTCATGCATTGTAAAGTGCAACATCTGGCAGACTTCCACACCCATCTCTCATATATGGATTGTGTAAGAACGCCGGAGTTGTTTGGCGAGCAGACGAGATATTTGAACAACCAAAGTCGGTATTAGACAGTAGCACCATTGACAAGTTCAAAGAACCAATTGGCAGCAGTTCCAACATGTAGGGTGGATATGATGCTAATATTGCTGCTGCCACTGGTCAGCCAGAAGGTGCGGGACCATCTCATGGGGCCAGTTCATCTCATGGAACGAGGTGTCCAAGACGAGTTTCTCAGACTGATGCTACTTTGGACTTAATTCTTGTAGAGATCCAGGCTATACGGAGGACTCAAACGAACTTGGAATGAGGCCAGGACAATCTATTGAGTTTGAATCACCGACAAGCACGTCGTGTGGATCAGTTAGCGGATCGAGTTAATAATTATGTAACTTACACAAATAATATCATACAAACATTTACAACTCGCTTCAACATAGACAATCCGGATCCTATTTCATTTTTCGCCATCACCGGTGTTTCACGATATTGCATTTGAGTCAGAAGAGGAGTCCGACAGTCTCGCTAAGGACGAAGATGAGGGTGCCGATGATGGTGATGATGCTGGTGATGCTTGATTTCCAAGGAAGTTTCTGGTATTACATTGAGGGCAATGTAATATTCAAGTTTGGGGGAATGGTTTGATGATACTTTACGTTTTAATTTGCTGGATTTATTGGTTTGTTTAAGACTTATTTAATTATTTGCATGGTTAATTTTAGGATTTAATTTTTGCATTTGTTTTTAGGATTTAATTTAATTATTGCATATTTAGCTGTTAATTTTTGCATATTTATTTGCGTATATAAAAAAAAAATAATAAAAATAAAATAAGTAGTGAATCTTTAGAATAACCGATGATAAGAGATGATTAAATGTGTTAGTAAGTTAGAAAAACTTTTGAATCTTGTGCTAAGCTTTTATATCATTTTAGAAATCGACTTTTCGTAGTTATGCTCCCTATTATCTTGAGCACTTAGATCCCACCAAAATTGTTTGAATCTTAAGGAGACTATAGTTTGAAACCTTGGTAAGAGATATTGTCACGAGTTAGGATTATGTTACGGCCTTAATTGAAGCAGGGGTAGTGAATTGTTTAAGTTTGTAGGAAACGTATGGTTCAAATGAAAAGAAAGAAAAAGATGATATGCTTCCTAGAGCTAAGAAATATGATGGAGTGAATTGAGCTTAAAAGTGTACTCCTTGATAATAATTGAGACGAGATGGAGCATAAAATGCACTCGTCATGCATGTGAGAAGGAGCATAAAACGCATTCACTTTGAAAAAAAAAGAGAATGACAATACTCTAGGAGGAAAAGCAGAAAATTAGATTGAATTGAACTCTCTTGATTTGAACGATGAGTACCCTAGCTGAGATTATTGTTGTGATATGTCCTATAGGTCGATGACTTCTTTGTACCATGTGTTCGTGATATAGTCCTTTTAAGGTTTGATTGATTTGGTGGAGATTGCACACACACACTATGAGATTGTAACTATTGTGAATTGATGACTGAGTGGTTGATAAGTTTATACAGGTTTAACTGTTATAAGTTATTGTATGATCTTGGAGGCTATGAATTGATTCATGATTATCTTAGGAGTAAGATGCATGTTCTTAATTTTTAGGATTTATTTATTATTTTGAGTTTTGCTTGAGGACCAGCAAATATTTAAGTTTGGGGGTATTTGATGAGTAGATTTATATCTATTAATTAGGTATGTTTGACTTGAGTATTTTGCTTTTCTTAAGAGTTTTTAGTAGTATTTTAGTGGATTTTAGTAGTTTTTGTGAATAATTAATTCCAGCCTGTGATTGTGTAAATAACGGAGATTATTGCAAGTTTAGTCTGGATTTGTTGCTACAAGTGATAATGATCGTTTGGCGAAAGTTAAACGAGTGAACAAGTTTTAGTAGCTGCAATTTATGAGAAAGATTGGCCAAAATAGATGAACAAAGGAGAATTAAAGATGGCCAGGGTTTTGGAGCCGCGACGCTCAAAGGTGCAACCCGAGGCGCGCGGATAAATGACCAAGAGCCGTGACGCACTAAACCAAGAGCCGCGACGCATGAAATACAAAGGACCGGAGTCACGGCGCATGAACTCAAGAGCCGCGGCACTCGGACGCAGAATGGCGCGCACGTGTAGCCACACGTCCGATAGATTTGTTTCCTTTGGCTAAAGATTTGGTTTTATTTACACTTATCATGTATGGGTTGGAACTTATCAGTAGTTAGTAATAGACTAATAAATAGGGTTTTCATTCATTCATTCATTTTAAAAGAACGGAGACGCATACACAGACGTAGATTTAGGTATTCAGAGATATTATTTCAGTACATAGAAAATAAGGGTTTGATTAGAGCTTTATTTCAGAGGAGAACTGAGGCTTAGGAGGAAGATCAGATTCGACAGAGTTTATTTCTTCTCTCTTATTACTTTATTTATAATCTAGAATGGGTTCTAATAAATCATTGATGTTCTTTACTTTTATTATGAACTAACTCTTTTAGTTGAGGATTCAATGGAACCCGATGATGATTTTATTTAATATTTATTAATTCTTTTTATTCAAGATGATTATGGATTGAATTATTTATTATATCTTGCTTTACTTGTATAATTGTCTGATCAACAATTATTAGATGGACTTAGATAACATTTGACAATGGAATTTAGGTTAAGATCTGGATATAATAACTTGTGATTAGTAATTCTTTTCAGTAATAAGGATTGCTGATTGAATACTAATTTTGTGGACGGGATAAGAATATACCCGAATACCGCAAGCAACTGTTGAAAAATGAATCTTAATGAATTTGTTATTATTGTTTCTCATAAAAATATAGGGAAATTGATAATAATAGGTATGCTTTATAATTATTCGAAAGGTAGTTATAATAATTATTAGTGATTTTTCGTTGACAATTCTGATTAGTCAATTTAATAGAAGAATGATAGTATTACTTAAATGATTCATCGGGGGAAATTGATTCCTTAACCTCTTTATTCATTGATTCAATATTTCAGTAGTTGATTATTTAGTTAATTCACTCATTTGATATCTTAATTATATAGATTAAATTAATTGATGCATTATTAGTGTTTAGAAGTATTTAGGTTATATTCGCTCCTCGTGGGTCCGACACTCTACTTTCACTTTATTACTTGATTAACCGTGTATACTTGCACGTAAAAATTGCTAGTATAGATTTAGCCATCACTTATATTTAATTGGGACATTGTATGGTAGAAGGATTGAATTGTATGGTAACTATTCACTGAAAGATTCTTTTGTGATTAATGTTAAAATCTATATTATCTGAAAAGTCGTTGATCGCTAAGGGGGCTTACCCTTATTGTAGAATAAATGTTATTTATTTAAATGAATTAAATAGTTTAATTTATTTATTTAAATAAGATTAGAATTATTCCAATTGATTTATTTATAACCGGTTTAATATGGAGAACCTAAAGGGTCACACCGCAAAAAGAAAATATTTATTTAAGAAGTATATGGCATAATTGTAATAATAAGTTAAGTGTATTTAATTTCGTCTATGTAGATAGAATAAATTAAATAGCTTAATATTTATTATTTAATATTTTAAAAATATTAAATATAAATTAATAAGAGGAGTCTTATTATTACTATTACTATTATTATTATTTAATTCCTAAAAGGGTTTGAGAATTAATTAATAAGAAGTACTCTCATAAATTCCTAATTAGATTAGGAGTTTAATTAATAAAAGGAGTTTAATTAGAATTGTGACACCCCCAAATCCAGGTACTTAATTCCACAGATTTGGTGTTCACTATCTCATTCATTCACATCTATCTACCCATAATTAAAAACAATTAAATAAACTTTAAAGAACATCTTCCCAAAATGGGTTACATCACCAAACTCTAAAATAATCAAATCCCAGGTTATCTTAACCTTAATACATCAATGCGGAATAAAATCATAAAATTAAATAAGTCTTTAGCAAAGAACTAAAACAAATAAACTAAACATCTTCATTTGTTCATCTTGCCCTTGCCCTTGCTAGAGGATGGCTCATCTGACTTTTCTACCTTAGCTGCAATGTATTTAATGCAAGAGTGAGCAAACAATTGTCCACAAGTATAATAACAACAACATTCAAATAAATAGAGTTCAACTGAGGTATAATAATTTTCTGAATTCAATCAATAAGGAATCAACGTCTGAAAGCTCGTTAGAATACTCGATTCAAGAATAAAAGATTTCAAGATTTAGAAATTATATCTGAGGGTCACAAGACCTCGAACTATGTCCTAGGTTAACTGATATCTCTACCGTAACCTTTAACAGTCTTAAAGACTATGGACCTTCCATCTCGTACTCAGGGGGATCAACCCTTCGTACAATGTATTGTGCACAAACATTTTAACGCTGTCGCGTAAGTAATACCCTATATTAGGGTTGTTCATCTCAGTTTATCGTCTGAATCGGTACCAAAAGGAACTTTGGTTGGAGCAAGTATAGAAAATATTCTAAGTCTTTGAAATCGCTCATCAACTAAGGACTAGCTGAATCAATAAGGGTTTGCTAGTCGCTAATACATTCGATTCAACAATAAAGTTTTGTTCAATAGAAACTATACTCGAAATTTGAATAACAAACAACGATTGGAATAAAGCTTAAGTACGTAACATGATAGTAACCTTGCTTGAATATCAATAAGCTAAGGTCAATAAGCTTGCTCAATATAAATAAACTTACTTTGAATAAATTAACAAGTTAAAAGGAAAGAATAACTTGCTCAACATAAAAGTAATAAGTTGAGATAAGGAACTTGCCTCAAGCGTAGGTTACGAATTAAATATCTCACGATCCTTAAACAACCTATACATTTAATTATAATATGGTAACATAATTAGTCACAAGACTGAAAGCATTCTAGGCTTGCTCTCTATCTCATTTTATTATAATATCTCATTTAGCATACCATAGTCAACAAGTACTAGTTTAGCAACCATCTTGGCAATTCTTTAGTCACTTAATACATTAATATAAGTTTTAAACTTACTTATAGCATCATAGTAAAAGCACAAAGAAAATAAAAATCTAAAAAAAATTTCAGTACTGTTCCCTCGCCGAGGCGAGGATTTACTGAACAAATATCTCGCCGGGGCGAGCTTGTCCTTAACAAAATTTCTCGCCGGGGCGAAGATTACCAGTACATTTCTCTCACCGGGGCGAGAGACTCTGCAGTCGTCTCCTACAGTCGCGACCCAGTGAAAACTTAGGCCAAATTTGGCCAAAGTTTCTGAATTCTATCATCTAGTATACAAATTAAACATACCCAGGCATCATATATGATACAAAACAATTACCCATCATGTTTACTAAACATTTTAATCATTCTAACACATAAACAACCAATTTAAACCCATGAATTTCACTGTTAAACAATTTATTCAAGTTTTGGCCATTTTCATGAAATTAAGTTCTGTAACTTCATCTTTCAATCAATTAAAACCATTCTTCTTGCATTATTCTTATTTTTCATCATATAATCATAAACAATTATTAATTTACCGATTAATAACCAATTAAAGCATCAATTTTCATACATATAAACCATTCATGGAACAAAACTCTGTAAACACCAAAAACATTATTCTAAAACTTGTTTTCATGGATTAATCATTCAAATTAATCTATAATCATCACATAATCATCTAACACATGCTTTCTAACATTTATATCAAATATTTCATCTTTTGAGCAATTGAGTTCACATACAGAAAACTAGAAACCATATACAGTAAAATAAAACAAAGAGGAAAAGAATTATACCTTCTATTGCTTTGATTAAACTCCTTGGGTTCTAGAAATTCTACCTTCAATTTCCAAACTCTTCTTCTCAATTCTCTCTTTTCTCTCAACTCTCAAATTCACAGAGTTCTCTCTCAACTCTGTTCTTTTCTTTCTCTTCTGTTCTTCTTTTTACAACTGACGTAGTTTAAAAATAAAACTGATAGAATAAAAAAAAATAAAAACTGATAATTAAACAAAATAATAACGTATACTGATATTAATCTATCAGTTACATAATTCAAAAAGACCATAAGGCTTGTTTGGCAAACTGATTTAGAAATAATCCATTATTCTAACTAAAGGTCATAAGGCATTGTTTGGTAAAACACAAATAAAATAACCCATTATTTCCACACAAAGATCATAGGGCCTTGTTTGGTAAAACTGAATTAAACACTTTCTCATTTATTTTAATAAACCAATATAACATATAGTTTTAAATGTCACGCTTCTAATTTAATTGAACTTATTATTAAATAAATTCAATTAAACCTTACTAACTAAATTAATAATTTCATTTAACAAATAACAATAGCACCAAACAAATTCTCTTATTCAAATAAATCATTTATTCAAATAAACCTTTTCATCATCTAATTTAATCATTAAATTAAATTAGAATAGACATAACAAATCACATTCAAATAACATTTAACATTATTAAACTTAACATATAACCATTCCACAAAAACTTAATAAATTATTTATTTAGCTCAATAAATTAATAAAAATATTTATATAATTCAATAAATATTTTTATTCAATCACAAAAATTGCATTCGTTACATCTTTCCCTCCTTAAAAGGATTCTGTCCCCAGAATCACAACGAAATTAAATCGTCCGTTACATTCTCCCCTCCTTACAAAGATTTTGTCCCCAGAATCGCAATATAAAGATTAAACAAATAATTGAGGGAAATTTTGCATCATTTTCTCTTCGAGTTCCCACGTAGCTTCTTCAGCACTGTGGTTCCTCCAGATTACCTTAACAGAAGGTATCACTTTATTTCTGAGAACCTGCTCTCTCCTGTCTACTATATGTACAGGTATCTCTTCATAGGATAAATCTTTCTCAAACTGTATTGGTTCATATTCTATTACATGTTTATAATCATACTTATACGGTCGTAGCACCGATATGTGAAAGACATTATGTATGTGGTCTAACTCGGGAGGTAAAGTTACCTCATAAGCCACCACGCCTACTCGTTTTAGTACCTTGAAGGGTCCAATAAATCGCGGACTGAGCTTACCCTTTTTACCAAATCTAATCTTCCCCTTCCAGGGAGATACTTTGAGAAACACAAAACTGCCGACTTCAAATTCGCGATTTTGTCGGTGTTGATCAGCATACTTCTTCTGTCTGTCTTGAGCGGCTATCAGTCTAGCTCTTATTACCTTGACAATTTCAGCAGTTTGTTGGACCAGCTCGGGTCCCAATAGTCGTCGTTCACCAACCTCATCCCAGCATAACGGAGTTCTGCATTTTCTTCCGTACAATGCTTCATAAGGCGGCATGCCGATACTAGCGTGATGACTGTTGTTATAGGCAAACTCGACCAGAGGTAAATGATCATCCCAGTTGCCCTTAAAATCCATAACGCACGCCCGAAGCATATCCTCCAACGTTTGAATTGTTCTTTCTCTCTGGCCATCGGTTTGAGGATGATAGGCTGTACTCATTCTCAACTGTGTTCCTAAACAAGCTTGCAGACTCCTCCAAAACTTTGATGTGAAACGTGGATCTTTGTCTGACACTATTGACACTGGAACACCGTGCCTTGAGATAATCTCCTTGACGTATAATTTCGCCAACTGATCCATAGTGAATCGGATTTTGATAGGCAAGAAATGCGCTAATTTCGTCAGTCTGTCAACTATGACCCATATTGCGTCATATCCCTTCTGAGTAGTTGGAAGCCCTACCACAAAATCCATTGTGATATGCTCCCACTTCTATTCTGGTATCTCCAAGGGCTGTAACAAACCACTTGGTCGTTGATGCTCCGCTTTAACTCTCTGACAAGTTAAACACTTCGCAACACACTCGGCAACCTCTCTTTTCATGTTTGGCCACCAAAAATGTTGTCGAAGATCTTGGTACATTTTTTTACTCTCCGGGTGTATTAAAAATCTTGAACTGTGAGCTTCGTTCAAAATCTCCTCTCTGATTGCCAATACTGACGGTACCCAGATTCTGCCTTCAAATCTCAGCAACCCTTCGGTATCGATTTTATATTTTAGCTCTTCACCTTCTAGCACTCTTTTCCGTATATTAATACCCTCCTCATCCTGGAGTTGCGCTTCCTTGACTTTTTCTACCAAAGTTAGTTGGGTTTCCATCTGGAACAATTTTTCATTAGGCTCTACCAGATTCTTCACCTCTAACTCCAATTTAGTCATTTCCGCTACAAGCTTCTCCTGAGCAGTTAACAAAAATAGTTTCTCCCGACCTTTTCTACTCAAAGCGTCGGCAACCACGTTAGCCTTCCCTGGATGGTATAGAATTTCACAGTCATAATCTTTGATTAATTCTATCCATCTCCTCTGCAACATATTCAAATCCTTCTGCGTGAAAATATACTTCAGACTTTTATGGTCTTTATATATTTCACACTTCTCCCCATAGAGATAGTGCCTCCAGATTTTTAAAGCAAACACTACGGCTGCTAACTCCAAATCATGGGTCGGATACCCTTTTTCATAGGCTTTTAGTTGGCGCGATGCATATGCAATAACCTTACCATTCTGCATCAACACACAACCAAGTCTTTTATGCGATGCGTCGCTATACACCACAAAATTTCCTGTATCATCTGGCAAAGACAACACAGGTGCCGAACTTAGCCTCTTCTTTAGTTCTTGGAAACTTTCTTCGCACTTCTCCGTCCAAACAAACTTCACTGATTTCCTTGTTAAATTCGTCAACGGAGTGGCGATCCTGGAAAAATCTTGAATAAAACGTCTGTAGTATCCTGCCAAACCTAGAAAACTCCTCACTTCCGACGGTGTCTTCGGCTGATCCCAGTTCATGACTGCTTCGACTTTCACTGGATCCACCGAAATCCCGTCTTTATCGATAACATGTCCAAGGAATTGAACACGTTCCAACCAAAATTTGCACTTCAAAAATTTTACATACAATTTCTCCTTCCGTAACGCCTCCAATGTCACCTTCAAGTGCTCCAGGTGTTCTTCCTGAGTTTTAGAGTAGACCAAAATGTCGTCTATGAATACCACCACAAATTTATCCAGAAATGGTTTGAACACCCTATTCATTAAGTCCATGAATGCTGCAGGCACATTCGTTAGACCAAATGACATAACCAAAAACTCATAGTGACCATATCTGGTTCGAAACGCCGTCTTTGGTATGTCCTCTTTTCTCACCTTCAACTGATGGTACCCACTTCGTAAATCTATCTTTGAAAAATATCTTGCTCCCTTCAGTTGGTCAAACAGATCATCAATCCTTGGCAACGGGTACTTGTTTTTGATCGTACCTTGTTCAACTCTCTATAATCAATGCAAAGACGCATTGATCCATCCTTCTTCTTAACAAACAATACCGGCGCTCCCCATGGCGAAACGCTTGGTTGAATATACTTCTTATCTAGCAGCTCTTGTAGCTGCACCATCAACTCCTTTAATTCTACCGGAGCCATTCTATATGGGGCTTTCGATATAGGGGCTGTACCCGGTGCTAGATCAATTACAAACTCGATTTCCCTATCTGGCGGTAATCCTGGCAAATCATCAGGAAACACGTCTACAAAATCCCTATTACCGGTATCTCCTCCAGCTTTGCACCTACCTTTCGGGTATCAACTATGTAGGCTAGATATCCTACACATCCTTGTCTCAACATCTTTTTGGCCTGCATCATCGTCAGACAACTCGTTTGTCTAGGCGACTTGCTGCCATAAAACACTACCTTCGACGGAGTCTTAAGATTCATACACTTCTTTTGACAGTCAATAACTGCCCCATGGTTGAACAACCAATCCATACCTAAAATAACGTCAAACTCTCCAAGACGAATTGGGATTAAGTTGACCGTCATCACATGACCCTTGATATCTATCTGACAATTCTTGTGGACAAACTTAACAGGAATCACTTCCCTATTCGCAATTTCTATATTCATGGGGTAACCTAATTCTTCCTGAGGTAACCCTAATTTCTTAGCAAAATCATCGGATATAAATGAGCAAGTAGCACCCGAGTCAAACAATACATAAGCATTAACATTATTGACTGGAATGATACCTGACACTACATCCTTTGACTGCACAGCATCCTGCACCGTCATATTGAACGTTCGAGCGGTAGGTCGGTTGGGCTGCGTGGGTCCTGTGATAGTCAGATTGCCTCCACCACCGCTGTTTCCCTTTCCTGAACTGGCTCCACCTGTAGTTGCTTTCTTAAGGCAATCTCGAGCAAAGTGATCCTTCGACCACAGTTAAAACATGAACCCTTCTTTGGATTAGGGCAATTCGGCGCGATATGCCCCTCCTGCCCGCAGTTGAAGCACACCCTCTTACCTTTCAAACAAGCACCCATATATTGAACCTAAAGGGTCACACAACAAAAGAGAAATATTATTTTAGAAGTAATTGGCTTAATGATAATAAGTTAAGTGTATTTAATTTATTAGTGGAATAAATTATATAGCTTAATATTTATAATTAAGTATTTGGAGAAATACTAAATTATAAATTAATAAGAGGAGTATTATTATTATTATTATTATTATTATTATTATTATTATTATTACTATTACTATTACTATTACTATTATTATTATTATTATTATTGGCTTAGTAATAATAATTTAGTATTTGGAGAAATACTAATGTTTATAATTAAGTATTTGGAGAAATATTAAATTGTAAATTAATAAGAAGTATTCTTATTATTATTATTATAAATTATTTAATTCGTAAATAGTTTGGGAATTAAATTAAATTAAAATCCTAAGTCCTAAAAGGTTTAGGATAAAAGACTAGTCTATAAATAAGAGGGATCTTATTATGGAAAGGACTAATGCAACTCTTGCAAGTATTCTCTAAAGCCTAAAAGAGTTAGGAGATAGAGAAAACTAAGGTTAGCCACCCCAGGTCTAGGAGAACCTAAATCTACTTCTTCAATCTATATTCTCTTAGTGGATCACCTTTAGTGCGCTACATACACTTTGTAGCTTGCGTTTAATATGGTAGATTTGGAGAAGAACATGAAGGATCAAAGTAGGTGAACTCGTAACTGTTCAAAAGTTGAATCTACAAAGGTATAATCCCTTATTCTTTATCTTCAATTAATAATATCGCATAAGGTGATTCCTAGAATTACAGAAAAAATTTAAATTCGATTTATGCCATGTTTCCGCTATTTTACAATATGATTGTATGTATGTTCTTGTTTTTGCAATCTTACACAGATATTTAGGGCTTATCCTCCATCAATCAGTACACCACCCAATATATATCCTGAGGAAATCACCGCGATGTGCAGGGGTTTACGATACCCGGTTCCTTCGGTCGGTATATCGTCATCGGTGAAAGAAATTACATTACTATCGAGGATATGGCCAATCAAGTGGCTTAATTTCTCCGTATCTATAGTTTTAGGGAGATGCGCTTCCTCTAAAACTTTGATCAATATCTTCTGATGCTCCTCTTATGCCAGC
Source organism: Aralia elata (assembly GCA_034770075.1). NCBI lineage: Eukaryota > Viridiplantae > Streptophyta > Magnoliopsida > Apiales > Araliaceae > Aralia > Aralia elata. The sequence continues at coordinate 37,168,656 of CM068380.1, read as the reverse complement.
ACTAAGTCAAGGATGGAAATCTGGGTTGGTGCTTCTTTAAGCTTTTTCACGATCTTCACCTCATTATATCCTATTTTGGCGAGGAATTCGACCACCTTTTCTTCGGATACTCCCTTAACAGGTTTCATTACCAATCTTGCCACTCATTTTAGTAGATACAAAGGATTGTCTTTAGGAAAGATGGCTATGCATTCAGATGTTTCCCCTATTTCTTTCCCGTAATTTTAGGGGACTGACTTTAAGCTAGTGATTGAATATTGCGGTCTTGAGGTTAATATCAGGGGTTCAACAGTTGTTACTTCCGCAGGAATCTTCGCCACTCCCCGAACTTCAACGGGTCCGGCCTGTGTACCTTCAAGATAAGTGATCATGGGAACAACCTCGTCTGAACCTTCTACTTCCGAAGGGTATAACAAACCCTTCATTGCTATGGTGTTCTCCTCAATAGTGATAACCTCGATATTGCTTGCTATTCTTAGCTCTCCGGTTTCAATGAAATTTTGAATCTTGTGCTGGAGGGCCCAACACTCTTCTGTGGCAAGTCTAGGCGAATTTGAATGATACAGACAAATCTTTGTGGGATCATACCTCTTCGATCGAGGGTTTGTGGGTGGCAACAGTTTCTTGACCTTTCCTTTGCTTATTAGCAGATGCAGTATTTCTTCCTTCGGCTGTCCCTGTAATGCCCGTGAATTTTGAACGTCCTTATTAATTAAATCTAATTTAATTTAATGAGTTAACGTTGTGTTCTATTTAAACCAACTTGGGTTAATTGGTGGGAGATGTATAAGATGTGTCTATACTTGTGTTGGCAGGTATGATATAACTATGGTTAAGAAATAACCATATGTGAGTCAAGTGTAGGAATTGGTGTGTAATGGCTAAAATGGCCAAGAGTGGTTAATAACCAAGGTAATTATGAAAGGGCAATAACCACTGTATATCCAAGTGGTTAATAACCAATGTAATTATGGCGGGATAATAACCATTGTGTTTAAACAATGTAATTATGGCAAGATAATAACCAATGTCTAATAACCAATGAAGAATGGTTAATAACTAATGGATAATTAAGATTTTGCGAAAAGACTATTTTAACCTTAAAAGAAGTTGGGTAATGATTAAAATACCCTTGAAGAAGTTGCTAGGAAGCTTCCTATTATTGATGAAGTGATCAAATTGCCCTTGCCTAGTCATGATTAATGACTATTTTGCCCATGGTCTCTACTTTCCTATAAATAGGACCCCTCACCAATGATAGTAGGGGTTGGTTCATTTATTATTCACCAAGTATAGAGAGTAAGAGCTTAGAGAGAAAAAAAGAGTGAGATTAGCATAGTTCATGCATCTCAAGTTCATCACATACTTTGGTAGATCAAGGAGAGTAGCTACAAGATCAAGGTGAAACCCTAAACCATTTCTTTCTTTCTTACTTTGTTTTATTTTCATAGTTTTTGAGAGATTTTATTCTAAGACTCAAGAATCATTAGATCTTCATGCTTCATGTATAGATCTAATCCTCTTGAGTGTTAGAATGGAGATTCAAAGGAAGAAAAGGAACGTATGTTCTTAAAGGGTAAAAACCCTAGTTTTTCTTCACTTGGATCACCCATAACTTGAGATCTACAACTTGGATTTGTGATCCGTTGAAAGGGAGTGTTAGGTACATGAGTTAGCTAGTAAACCCAAGTGATAGAACACAAATCCAATAATATTTGAAGCCTTGGGGGCTATTTTCCCAAAACAGTCCAGCTATAAAACTTAAAGCTTTAAAACCCTAAAAGCTTGCTGTCCTCGTTTTTCCAAAGGTTATTTTGGCCAGTTATGTATCTGTTAAAAATCTAGGAAAAATCAAAGAGGTACCTTAAGAAGTATCTACAAGTAGCAAAAAGAATGAACACGTTTCGATGTGTACGTTTTGTGTAATGGCTTTTACCGTGAAGGACTCCTAAATATTCATACCCAGATTTATCACTGTGTGTACCTTGAAAACATATGAAATTTTTACAGTATGTTTATGCATATTATGAGAGTGTACCCTAAATATTTCAGAATTTTCTGAGCAAAACTTGATTTATGAAAAATGTAACAAGATTCAGAGGTTTTGAGTACTTTAAAAATAGTAAATCACTTTCTAAAATTCCAGAAAGATTTGTGGATCATTGTTGGATCATATACTATCCAGATCCAGAGAATAATAATTTTTAGAACCTATTTACTATTTTTCATAATAATGTTATAGTTATGGTTAAAAGAAAATAAATGGTTAAATGCTGTCATAAATAAGAAAAATATGATTTTTAAGCTTGGATACTCCTAATATTATATATTATGACTATTGAGGGGTATTTTGGAAATATTAAATGAGAAATAATATTTATGACCTTTTATGGGTAGTAAAGGAGTTGTTTAATAAAGGGTAAAATAATTAGACTAAATTGTTTATTCGCCTAATAACTTATTAAAATATTACTATGATATTTGTAATATAAGAATTCGATATTTTTAAGTAAACAAAGAAATATTAAGATTAAAACTTTATGGAGATATTATTGAATGGGTACTAATATTTATTTTAAGCATTAATAAATGATTAAGATATTATTAAAATGGCTAATAATATTAGATTAAAATATTATTAATGATATGAGAATTAAAATATTATTAAGAGATTAATAATATTAGATTAAAGTATTATTGGATGATTAAAATATTATTAAGATGTTAATAACATTAGTAAACGAATAAAAGTGTTATTAGTGGACTAATAATACCAAGAGGTGAATTAAATATTATCAGGATTGATAATATTAAGTGTCTTATAGGATTTACGATAGTTTATTAACTTATGTGTGCTATGTGATTTGCTTAATTGTTAAATAAATAGCATAAGTAAGCGTATCGATATACAACTACGCAGTACTAATTGGTAGATCGACGTTATCAATGTTAGGTTCTTCAAGGCCAATTAGTTAAAGCTAGAATTACTTGTAGCTGAGCAGACAGGCAAGTTCCCTAACTCAAACTCGAGTTATGATTTTTGAAGCATGTTAGTGAATAATTATTGTTGATTATTCACATCTATACTAGTTATTGAGATTCGCACCTTGTACAATTGAATTCATATTCTATTGTTATTGAATTGTGAATTAGATTAAAGTTCTTTCAAGCATGAACTGTTTATGAGATAGATCTATGCTATTTGTATCAGCTAGATCAAGCATGTTTAAATTTGTGAAATCAAATGTATTTTAAAAGTTGTTCTTATTAATTTGCTATAGTAAGAACTCTTGGCTGAGAAAAGGATAAATTTGATTAAGGCATGATATCAATGTTGGTTTATTAAGTGTTTATGCATAAATCACGGGGTATGAAAGGCTAATCCCCTTGATTACCAAAACTTTTTAAGAGGTCCAGTTTAAATACTGAGAACCTTGGCAAATGTCTATGGTTATTTTCAACCACTCAGTAACTGTCATTCAAGTATTCGAATATTCAACTGTTGATTATTAATTCATGTTTCTTCACACTCTTATACTGTTGTTGAACATTGAAAGCGAAACTTCCTTCTAATCATGATATATCTCCCTTGTGTATAAACTTGCTAAGCAAACTAGTTGCTTACCCTTGCTATATCATGATCTTTATTTCAGCTAAGGCAGAAACGTCAAAAGGGGACAAAGGAAAAAGGAAGGTGCAAGAATAGCTGCCTGATAGGGCTTATGTATTAGTTATCTGAAAATGTTACTTGGTTATGTGAACTCTTATTGTATTAAGGGTATGTTTCTAAGTTAGGGTTAAAGAACCTTGGGACCATGTTGTAAGACTTTATTATTATTTCGATAGACATTGTATGATTATTATTCCGCATTTAGTTAGAAAGTATGTTTGTTGTTGAGTATCGCGAACACCGAATTCGAGGTTAGGAAACCCGGATTTGGGGGTGTCACAGTCCCAAAGGCGTTAATTTTTTATTCATAGCCAATTCGCGATTCACCTTTTCCTTGCAACATAGCCTGGCTTCTCGAACGATCTTATCTGCCCATTTCTTTTTGTTCTTGGAGCCTAGCTGTTAGGTTTGTATATAACGCAAGCATGCAATCAAACTACATAAATAGAGCGGAAGCTTAATAAAACAGATTTTAAAATTTTAATACAAACCATCACCATGATCTTTCTTTGTGCTCAATTATCAATTAAACGAAAGAGATGGAGAATAAGAATTATACCCTTGTAGAATTCTAGCTTCCTCAGGTACATATTAAATAACAACACCATGTAGATAAAGTAAAATGCCTTTAATACTTTTATTAATAAATGAATAAGATTACAAAGTATATGCTACATCATATCAACTATGATTGGCTTGTTGCATACTACTTTCCATCTTCCACTTGCACTAAAGCCAATTGCCATGGTATCTAATACCCATCTTCTCTAAGTGACGATCAAATTGTTGTTGGGTTAAAGCTTTAGTAAATAGATCTGCAATGTTGTCTTGAGAGTCCACATGCTCCAGGGTGACGTCTCCTCTTTCAATGATCTCTCTAAACAAATGAAACCGCTGCAACACGTGTTTGGATTTCTGATGAGACCTGGGTTCCTTAGCCTGCGCAATAGCTCTAGTGTGGTCACAGAATAAAGGTACGACTCCTCTAATGCTAGGAACCACTCCAAGTTCAGTTATAAACTTCTTCATCCAAACAGCTTCCTTTATAACTTCACTTGCAGCTATGTACTCTGCCTCTGTCACTGAATCAGCAATTGTTTACTGCTTGGAACCTTTCCAACTCACTGTGCTACCATTCAAGGTAAACACATACCCTGAAACGAATTTACTGTCAACTTGGTCTTTTTGAAAACTTGAGTCTGTATAGCCTTCTAGTTTTAATTCAGACCCACAGTAGATAAGAAATACATTCTTAGTTCTTCTTAAGTAATTTAGGATGTTTTTCACTGCCTTCCAGTGCTCTTCTCCTAGATTCGACTGATATCTGCTTGTTACACTAAGTGCATGAGCGACATCCGGTCTAGTACATATCATACCTTACACGATAGATCCTATTGCTGAATCATAAAGAATCTTACTTATACGGTCTCTCTCCTCAGGTGTCTTTGGGGCCTGTTTCTTGGAGAGATGTATTCCATGCTCATCGACATGAGACCTCTCTTGGAATCTTTTATGCTAAACTTCTTTAGCATCGAGTCAATGTACTTTCCTTAGGTTAAGCCAAGCATCCTTTTAGATCTATCTCTATATATCTTTATCCCCAAAATATAGGATGTTTCACCCAAGTCCTTCATGGAGAAGTGTTTAGATAACCAAATTTTGATCGACTGTAGCATAGGAACATCATTCCTTATCAGTAATATTATCGTCAACATATAATACTAGGAATGAAATAGCGCTCCCACTAACCTTCTTGTACACACAAGGTTCATCCTCATTTTTGATAAAATCAAACCCTTTGATTATCTCATCAAAATGGATGTTCCATCTTCGAGAAGCTTGTTTTAATCCATAGATGGATCTTTGTAGCTTACAGACTTAATTTGTTCCAACCGTTGAAACAAAACCCTCTGGCTGTATCATATATACATTCTCCTCAAGTTTCCCATTAAAGAAGGCTGTTTTCACGTCCATTTGCCAGATTTCGTAGTCATAATAAGCTGCAATTGCAAGCAAAATCCGAATGGACTTGAGCATAGCTACTGGTGAGAAGGTTTCATCATAGTCAACTCCTTGTCTTTGTTTGAAACCTTTTGCAATCAGTCGGGCCTTATAGGTCTCCACCTTGTCGTCTACTCTAGTCTTTCTCTTAAAGACCCATTTACACCCAATAGGCTTAATGCCCTGAGGTGGTGAAACCAAAGTCCATACTTGGTTTTCATACATAGAGTCCATCTCGGATTTCATGGCTTCTAGCCATTTCTCTGAGTCTTTACTACTCATAGCCTCTTTGTAAGTCAATGGATCATCATCATCTATGATGCGTACCTCATCATCATCATCTATGATGAATCCATACCTATCAGGTATCTTCGGTACTCATCCAAATTTACGAATAGGTAGTGGTACAGTAGGTTCTTCTACTTGGACAGGTACCTGACTTTGATCCGTAGTATTTTGTGGTTCTTGAACTTCTTCAAGATATATCTTACTCCCACTGACCCCTTCAAGGATAAACTCCTTTTCCAAGAAGGTAGCGTGTTTCGCAACAAATATTTTTTGATCAATAGGATAATAGAAATAATATCCTAAACTTTCTTTATGATATCCCACAAATCTACACTTGTCGGATCTAGTCTTTAGCTTATCATGCTCAAACCTTTTGACATAGGTTGGACAACCCCAAGTCTTAACATACTTAAGACTAGGTTTCTTTCCTGTCCATAATTCATATGGAGTCTTTGGGACAGATTTGGTAGGTATCTTGTTAAGTAAGTATGTAGCCGTTTCTAGGGCATAACCCCAGAATGATACTGGAAGGTCGGTAAAACTCATTATGGAACGAACCATGTCCAACAATGTTCGATTTCTCCTTTCAGATACACCATTTAACTCTAGCGTCCCTGGTGGAGTCCATTGTGAGATTATACCATTTTCTTTGAGATAATTGAGAAACTCATTGGTTAAGTATTCCCCTCCTCGATCCGATTGAAGAATCTTAATACTCTTACCAGTTTGTTTCTCTACTTCACTTCTGAATTCTTTGAACTTTTCAAACGATTCAGATTTGTATTTCATTAAATACACATATCCAAATCTAGAATGATCATCAGTGAAAGTAATAAAATAAGAATACCCTCCTTATGCATTCGTTGTCATAGGTCCACATACGTCTGTGTGTACCAACGCTAACAACTCTGTAACTCTTTCTCCTTTTTCAATAAAAGGAGATTTAGTCATTTTACCCATGAGACAAGATTCACAATTTGGATATGATTCGTAATCAGATAGCTCTAAAAGCTCATCTTTATGCAACTTAGTTAATCTTGTTTCATTGATATGACCGAGTCTACAGTGCCACATAAAGGTATAATTAACATCATCTCTTTTTCTTTTCTTAGTTTGTTCAATTTAAAGTATATTTTCATGCAAGTCAAGTATGTAAAGTCCAGTCAGTAAATTGCCAATACCATATAAAATATTTTTATTATAAATAGAACAACTGTTGTTCTTTATTATAATATCAAAACCATCCATATACAATACAGAAATTGAAATAATGTTTCTTATAAGTGTTGGAACATAATAACAATTATTTAAATTAATGGACTTGCCCGTAGGCAGTGCTAAACAATAAGTTCCTACAGCTAATGCAGCAACCTTTGCTCTATTTCCCACTCGTAGGACAACTTCTTACTTGTTCAGCTTTCTACTTCTGCTTAGTCTCTGCATATTGTTATATATATGAGAACCACAGCCGGTATCCAATACCCAAGTAGAATTTTGACTTTCAGAAAAATTAATTTTAATCATGAACAAACCTAGATCGAAAGTCAAAGCTTCTCCAAGCCTCTTTTAGTCTGCAAGATACTCCTTGCAGTTCCTCTTCTAATGTCTCGGCTTATTGCAATGGTAGCAGATACCTTTGCTATCAGGATCAACTTTCTTTTTATCCTTTCCTTTCGCCTTGCCCTTAGCCTTCTTCTTTTTCTTCTTTTCAGAAGATAACTTGGGCCTCTTCCTTTTCTTGGAAGAATCATCCACTAGTAAGACTTGGTTTTTGTTGGATGAGAAGTGACCTTCAGTAGTTTTCAGTATGTTAAGTAACTCCAACAAGCTGACGTCCAACTTATTCATGTGAAAATTCACAACAAATTGTGAGAAGGTGTCCGGGAGTGACTACAAGATCAAATCTTGACTTAACTCCCCATCCATTACGAACTCTAGCTGTCCAAGTTGTTCAATCAGATTGATCATCTTTAGGACATGAGTCTCAACAGTAGTGCCCTTGGTCATTCGAGATCGGAAGAGCTCCTTAGATATCTGATATCTAGTAGTCCTACTTTGCTCACCATACAACTCCTTGAGGTGCAACAATATAGTAGGAGCATCCATAGTTTCATGCTGACGCTAAAGCTCGTTACTCATGGATGCGAGCATAATGCATTGAGCCAAGATTGCATCATCTTGCCACTTTCTGAAAGTAGCAATCTCTTCCTCAAAGGCTGTTTCTGCAACATTTGCAAGGACGGGCAAATTTATGACATAAGAAATCTTTTCAACAGTGAGAACAATTCTCAGATTCGTTAACCAGTCCGTGTAATTCAGTCCGGTTAGTTTGTTAGTATCAAGTATGTTACGCAGTGATAGTGAGCTTGACATTTTTTAAATTCTGCATGTGAAATAGACAATATTTTAGCATACATTCATTTTATTAATTACCAAAATAAATTAGGTCTTTATTTAAATTGGTATCTCCTATATTTTCATCAAACTATATTACCCTCAATATATAGTTTGGAAAATCCAATTAAGGCTTGCTAGTGAGAATAAGGATCTCATTTCAAATGTATATAGCCTTGTGTGTGTACAACAAACTATATATAAATATATAGGTAGACAACTATTGTCAATTACATCATCATTTAACTCCTTGTATTTTGCCTCTTAGATCATAATGGCCAAGTGTGTGCACATCCGAACTAAAATAATCTACGTTAAGTCAGACCCAGCATTTTCATATAAGTGAAGAGAAAAATACGGCCCTTGTGTGTGGACAACAAAGTGGTAATGTTCAATTCCTTATAAATATCCAATGTAATAAAGCAACATCTTAAATATTTAATATTTGCCTTGTGTGTACACAACAAACTCATATTAAATATTTAATACTCTATTGCTTTATCATGCTAGAAGGCTATGTTCGATATTCCAAATATCTTTGAACGTTTAGGACTTAGTATGATTTCTTTGAAGGGTTTGTTATTATTTGTCTCATCTTGTTTAGCGCACATGCACATATATATATATATATATATATATATATATATATACACTATAGTATCCAACATGCTTCGCATGTTAAATAATATGACACATATTATATATATATATATATAGTAAGCATGCACATATAGAATACTATATTCTACCCGGATTGATTATGAACTTTTATTCTAGTTTGGTTCACTAGAGCCACCAAGTGAACCAAAAGGTTAAACCTAGGGTGCAAGAACTGAATTTAAATATAACTATTACATTTAAATCTCGGGATCCATTAGAAACGGGTCTTCAAGCGCTCCTTGCTCCTTTGTCTCCAATTCTTCAAAATTAATTTTAGCTAATCCTATTACGTAAACTATTTACATTGAATAGAAACCTTGATCAGCAGTCAAGGGCAAGTACATATGAGGAAGATAGAATTTACATCAAGAAAAACTAAAGAAGACGAGGTACATATATGCATTGATATCATTTAATGGGCAAAAAGTTTGCGAATATTTAGTTTTGAAACAAAATAAACTTTTTTATTTTAATCAAAAACCAAATCAAAATTAAACTCCTTTAATTTTAGTAACCTAAAATCCTATTCCAGATAAAATAAACATATTTATTTTAAACTTGTCGACGCCGGTTTTTCATCTTTTCGATTTTAGCCTTTTGATTAGATGATTTTTTGGAAAAGGTCGGCTTGAATATCGACGGGGTTTTGAAAGATCGTTTTTTATGATGAGCCAATTAACCAGAGTCGCCAGTTGGTATATTTGAAATGGATGTACCAACTCATCCGAGTTTTCGTTTTTTATAAATCGCTGGCTCATATGTGACTCCGAATTAATTGGTCTGCGAATCGAGATTCATAGAGTTCGGGGGCTTGCTTAAGCGAGGGGAAGGTGTTAGGCACCCCCCGACTTCCGTGAAACACGGTTACCGCAATCTTGATGCTTTTCCTATCCTTTAATTCATGAAATGTGTATGTACGCGCGCGTGTGTGTGTATGCCTATGCGAATGTTGTGGTGAGTTTGCATGAAAGAGTCATTTGGATTTTTAGGGAAAGTCGTGCTTTAATTTGAGAACGCTTCGGAATGTCTTTTCAGCATACACGAGAAAGCTTGATTTTTTATAAGAAAGGTTTGATTTTAATTGTCAAAAACTATGAAATTTTTCGTTAGGTGTCTTTTTGGCAAAACAGGAGTTTTAAACCTTTGTCAAAATAGGAATCGAGATCTATACGTTGCTTTTGTAACTCAAACGATGGGCAACTTCTAGAATCTCCTTAACCCTATGCACAACGGTTTAATAAAACGTCAATTATTTGACAAAATCATTCCTTGTGATATTTGAAAACGATTTTCCTTAGCTTTCTCATTTGAAATAGAAATCGACATTCATTAGCACTTCCTATTTATTAACCTCGTGATGCTAATAGCCTAGTTTGATTGATTTTATGAAAATCTTATCATTTAGCTTTGAAATCAATTTCGTCTCATTAATCAAATCGAGCATAAACACGCGTCGGGGCTATTCATGGGCATGTAAGCCATCAAAATAACCTCAAACGCCCACAATCACATACTTTCACTATTACGGGGCCTTAAACACGATTCTCGCCTTAGCGTCGTCTTAAGGCCCGACGATTACATATTTACAATGAAAGGTACATCGAATTTATTACATATATCAAAAGATGTCCATCATCGGATTTGGACCACGGGGTCGCGCTCCTAAGCTCACATCCAAAATCGCTACACACCCACAAGATCCTAAAAATAACAATCTAAATAAACTATGCATAATACATCATTACAACTAGCTAAAATTCACCAAATGGACATCATCGGGCCATTAGGAGGAATTTCGTTCCACTTGGGAACCCTCCCTAATAGCCCTCAACCCATGGATTCACAACAATATACAAGAACAACTACATTTAATATAATTTGGATAACAAAAAGCTTAGCAAAAATGGTAAAACAAAATGCTAAAACAAAGGATTTTTCACCTTGCAAATGATCGCCACAATATGTATGAATTTGTGTATTGAATAGAGTAGAAAATATGAGATGTAATCTCACAAAATGGGTACAATTGCTCACTATTTCTCACTCTTTTCTCTCTTGATTTCTCTTATTTGCTTGCTGTTTTCTCCTTCTTTTTCCGCTGCTGCCGCCTCCTTCTTTTGCTGTTGAACCTCTCCTGGATGAAATGAAGGAACTGAGCTGAAATAGGCTGCATCAGGGTAGCCGCAGATAGATCTGCGGCTGGCCGCAGATTGATCTGCGGCTGGCTGGCCCACCCCCCATCGCACTCAGCTGGTTTCCTGGTTTCGAGTCCCGTGCGCACCACCATTATTTTAATCGTTTAGCCGCAGATCAATCCGCGGCTGGGTGGGCTGATTTTCTCATTTTCCGAACCGCACCTCGATTCTCGTGTCGTGACATCGGTTTTCGCCGACAGGTTTCTATTTTGCAGTCCGGGAATCACTAGGAGACGTGCCACATCATTCGGGTATGCTCATTTCGGACGGCCCTGCTGTCACGTCAATTTTGATTTGCAAATCGTTGCGGTGGCGTCGAGTGTTCGCACTTGTGCATCCCTCACTCTCACAGGCCGGTTCATTTGACGATTTTGCCCTCCTGTCACGATTAGTATACGAAGCGCAAAATTTGGGTGTCTACAGCTGCCCCTCTTTATCATGTTTATGAAATGTTAAATGAAATGAACATGATAAAGAAGTAGACACACGATGCATGAATGACAGTGCATAAGAATGACAGTGCATACATGATGCAACACACACAACTTATGATGCAACGCAAGATGTAAGGCATGCAACACATTCGTAAAGGTGTCAATGCACCAATCCCTAACCTGTCGCTCGTCTCGTAATCGTCGGGTCTCGTATCCGGTCGATTGTCCTGTGAATGCCGGGTCTCATATCCGGTCACCCCTCTCGTAATCACCTTATTCCATCCCATTGTCATCAAAGGAAGTTATTCTCCTGACTAGCTTTGAAGGGCATCCTTGGAGTTCGTCCTCGCACATCGTTCTTGGCAACCATTGCTTTTGACTCTGATAGGCTAGGACCTTGACACCTAACCTGCATGGATCACGTACAGAATTATCACTTATTCAATGCATGTGACACAACATTTAAAATGAAAAATGACCCCTGTACAGTCTTTTGATACGATTCTACAGGTGTCACCGTTTGTCGGAGCCGGTTTTCGTCGCCGGACATCCATCTCGTAATCGCCGGTTATCATCGCCGGTCAATTGTCTCATCGGGGCCAGGTATCGTCGCTGGTCACCCATCTCGTAACCCCCGGTTATCGTCGCCGGTTGGTTATTTTGTCGGAGCCGGTTTTCGTCGCCGGACATCCATCTCGTAATCGCCGGTTATCGTCGCCGGTCGATTGTCTTGTCGGGGCCAGTTATCGTCGCCGGTCACCCATCTCGTAACCCCCGGTTATCGTCGCCGGTTGGTTATTTTGTCGGAGCCGGTTTTCGTCGCCGGACATCCATCTTGTAATCGCCGGTTATCGTCGCCGGTCGATTGTGCTGCCGGGGCCGGTTATCGTCGCCGGTCACCCATCTCGTAACCCCCGGTTATCGTCGCCGGTTGGTTATTTTGTCGGAGCCGGTTTTTGTCGCCGGACATCCATATCGTAATCGCCGGTTATCGTCGCCGGTCGATTGTCTTGTCGGGGCCGGTTATCGTCGCCGGTCACCCATCTCGTAACCCCCGGTTATCGTCGCCGGTTGGTTATTTTGTCGGAGCCGGTTTTCGTCGCCGAACATCCATCTCGTAATCGCCGGTTATCGTCGCCGGTCGATTGTCTTGTCGGGGCCGGTTATCGTCGCCGGTCACCCATCTCGTAACCCCCGGTTATCGTCGCCGGTTGGTTATTTTGTCGGAGCCGGTTTTCGTCGCCGGACATCCATCTCGTAATCGCCGGGTATCGTCGCCGGTCGATTGTTTCATCGGGGCCGGTTTTCGTCACCGGTCACCCATGTCGTAACCCCTGGTTATCGTCGCCGGTCGGTTATCTTGGATCTCAGCCCTTCCAGGGTTTGTTGTTTTTGTCTTTTTCTTTTTGTGGGTATCATCCCTTCCCAGGGGTGCTCACCATCTTGTCGTGGTTTGCGTGGATCTCAGCCCTTCCCAGGGTTTGTTGTTTTTTGTCTTTTTTCTTTTTGTGGATATCAGCCCTTCCCAGGGGTGCTCACCATCTTTGTTGTGGTTCGCGTGGATCTCAGCCCTTCCCAGGGTTTGTTGTTTTTTGTCTTTTTTCTTTTTGTGGATATCAGCCCTTCCCAGGGGTGCTCACCATCTTGTTGTGGTTCGCGTGGATCTCAGCCCTTCCCAGGGTTTGTTGTTTTTTGTCTTTTTTCTTTTTGTGGATATCAGCCCTTCCCAGGGGTGCTCACCATCTTGTCGTGGTTCGCGTGGATCTCAGCCCTTCCCAGGGTTTGTTGTTTTTTATCTTTTTTCTTTTGGTGGATATCAGCCCTTCCCAGGGGTGCTCACCATCTTGTCGTGGTTCGCGTGGATCTCAGCCCTTCCCAGGGTTTGTTGTTTTTTGTCTTCTTTTTTTTTTGTGGATATCAGCCCTTCCCAGGGGTGCTCACCATCTTGTTGTGGTTCGCGTGGATCTCAGCCCCTCCCAGGGTTTGTTGTTTTTTGTCTTTTTTTCTTTTTGTGGATATCAGCCCTTCCCAGGGGTGCTCACCATCTTTGTCGTGGTTCGCGTGGATCTCAGCCCTTCCCAGGGTTTGTTGTTTTTTGTCTTTTTTCTTTTTGTGGATATCAGCCCTTCCCAGGGGTGCTCACCATCTTGTTGTGGTTCTCTTGGATGCCTTCCCAGGTTCACTTCTTGTTTGGATACCAGCCCTTCCCAGGGTCATTGATTGCTTTGATTTGAAATGGGATGTGTGATTAGCTTTTGTCCTGGATCTCCCACCAACATCGTCCACGTACTATGCCGCAAAAGCCATTACTCTGATCATTTGTGAGGTTGAAAGCGACATGCTTGTACTTTCTTGATGATTTTCATTTTGATCGTACCTGCATGCATGAAAAAGATGTTATGCATGATCTGGCAGATATGTTATGGACAGATGCATGTGCACAACATATGTTTTAGATAGAAATGACCCCTGTTCAGTCAAATGATACGATTCGACGGTCGTCGTTGCTTGCCAACATTTGATTGGATCACGCCTCGTCGTGAAGTGTAGTTTCTAGACTTCAACATTGGTGTTGTACTCTGCCTGTTCTTGGTCGTCTTCATTTCATCGAGTTGAGGCAGTCTGTTTCGCTCTCTGTGATGATCGACAGCTATGTTGGGCTCCTTGGCCTTTTGATCATTTCCCTGGCCGATATGCTGTTGTCTTGCATTATATCATCCTTGTATATGCTCATGCACGTGGATCATTTGGATGTTGAGGTAGTGATAGTCAGGATTGGGGAGAGGCTCAATGATGAGAAGTTCTGTGCAACCTCAACTTCCTTTCATTTCACGATTCTTAACTGCCCCTGCCTTGGTGCGTGTCGCTACCAAGAATTTCTATCGAAAACTCGCGATGTCGACCGTGCTGAGCTATCCACAGCTCTGCCAGATCCTGCACATCAGATGACTAACAAATGCCGAAACTTGAAGGCTCGGGCCGTTAGTGTTAGTTCAACACAAAGATATTATAATCTCGACAAAAGAGTAAATGCAGTTAAAGCACATGAAATCGAATATCTGTTGATCGCACAATCTAGCAAGTTGTGAACCGTGAATGTACTAGATTGGAAGTTTTTCCGATCCTTCGTGAATTGATGGTTTTCTATTTAACGGGTTAGGAAATCGTAAGAACACCTTCAAGCATTCATGGTCATTGTACGTGAGTAAGGTCGAATTCAAAAGAACTACCTTCCCTCGTCAAAGGTATTCTGTCTCCATTCTCGACAACGTCCTTAGCAGGATTGACATCATATGACAAATGCACTGTGCGATGCAGCATTCAGTAGGGGTTTCTCTTCCATGACCTCTTGTTTAAGGCTGAGAGTTTTTTTTTTCGTATTATCTTTTCTCTTTATTAGCCCACTTCACTTGTCTCGTTTTCTTAGGCTATTCAAAGTTACCCATTTAACGAGTTTTGGACCAATGACTCCCAAACCAGACGGTTTTGGGGCATTAGGTGTACAGACACCCCTTCGAGTTTATTTACTCGAGTAACAAAGGCCACGGTTCGAGACAAGCTGGTGGTCTGCACCATTCATTCTTTGCTTGACCTTGCGCAAGATTCGTTTTCTTAGGCTTGAGTTACCCATGTAGCGAGTGTTAGGCCAGTGACTCCCAAACCAGACGGCTTTAGGGCACCAGATGCAGAGACACCCCTTAGGCTTAATTACTCGAGTAGCCCATGCCATGATTCGAATCTGCTCGGGCCTCCTCTACTGTAATGCTCGTTTTCTTAGGCTCTGAGTTACCCATGTAATGAGTGTTGGGCCAGCGACTCCCAAACCAGATGGCTTTAGGGCACCAGGTGTAGAGACACCCCTCGGGCTTAATTACTCGAATAACCCAGGCCACGATTCGAGACATTAGCTTGATAATCATTCATTGTCTGACTTCTTGATATTAGCTTGATAATCATTGACTGTCTGACTACGTTTTAATTGCTATCAGCGTCGTCATAGTTTTATACCCCACAACTGAAAGTTTGTGCAAATGCAAAGTGAAGGCTGTCACATGAGGTCGATTCTGTCGCAAACGTTGCTTTGAATTAAGGCTTTGTACCCGATCAAAAAGTTGAATAGCCTTCTTCGTTTAATCATACTCACGATCGTGCTCCACGGTTGCTTGTCAGAATTAATCCGATTCCTATCAAGCCAAAATAAGATCCCCCTTTCACGCGGATCATCGTATCCCGGGAAAACTATGCTTGACAAATGCCAGATGATCGTACCGTTGAAGATTTAATTGCCATGAGGTAGCATTTGATGACGATGGTGCATGTCGATGGGATTGTTGCATGGGTGCCAATTTGCACGTCATCATTTCCTGGGTAGTGACAAATGCCCCAGTGTTAAGTTGCTTTTCTTGTGATCTCCCTCGTACTGGTTGCATCGGTAACTTGCTGGGCTGACAAAAGATTCGGTCCTTTGACTTATTGAAAGGTTTGGGGGATTTTTGATTTTTTTTTGATTTTTTTGATTTTTGATTTTTTTTTCTTTTTTTTTTCTCTTTTTTTTTCACAGGGTTGTTTCACAGAGTCAGAATTAACGGGCTGGGGAACGCCTTTCCGTCCATTCCTTGTAAGATGAGGGCTCCCCAGAGAGGATTTTTTTTTTTTTTTTTTATTGTTGTGACGGCTCCTTTTGATTTAGAGCGAAACCCCATAGCTTCGTCTTGGCAGGGCGCGATCCTTCTGAGGACTAAATCGTTTATTTTGAATTTCCGGGATCGTACCCTCCTGTCGTATGCCCGAGAGATGCGTAAGGGCTGCCCCTGCAAATGTGCGAGCTGAGGTTCGACAGGCAAACAGGGTGAGCGACAATAAATTCGGGCATCCCCGATGATTGGCGGACATCCTTCCCATGATCATCTTTGTGTTTTATTTGCAGCCCCCAATCCCCATTCATTTTGAGCCGGTAAATGACTGAATCAAAATGTTTGATCTTGAAGGGCATCGTTCAGATTTCTATAGTCGATGCGGCCCCTTACTTCTCCTCCAGGCTGTGGTACTGGGATTCTGTCGGAAAGCCATTCAGGGTAAATAGACACCGTGATGATTCCTGTTTTAAACCGCTTGACAATTTCGTCCTTTATTTTCAACCTCCATTCAGGCTTCAACGTTCTCAACTTTTGCTTAATTGGTCGGAACCCTCCTTGATGGGCAGTCGATGTCCTATAACGTCTGTGGACAATCCAATCACGTCGCCACGGGACCAAGCGAACATATCTCCATACAGGCTCAACAACTCGGCTATATTTTTTT
Organism: Aralia elata; assembly: GCA_034770075.1. Taxonomy (NCBI): domain Eukaryota; kingdom Viridiplantae; phylum Streptophyta; class Magnoliopsida; order Apiales; family Araliaceae; genus Aralia; species Aralia elata. Next base: position 37,151,713 of record CM068380.1, on the reverse strand, counting down.
TTTTTTTTAAGTTTAATTTTGAATTTGCCCCTACTCCGGGTTCTTCGTGATCGTTAGGGGTTCTGATGTTTGATGGTAATGGTTTGGTCTAAGTCGGGTTTGGGTTTATCTTCGACCCGTCCTTTGATCTCGTCAGGCGTATTGTCGATATCTGTCTCGTCCTGCTCAATCCCCATCAGATCGAAATCTAGCTCTATACCAAAATCGTGATCCTCCTTGAAATTTGGCCTATCGCTTGTCAGGCTAGAATGCCTCAAATCGGGGTACCTGACATAAAACAAAAATGCTTGTCATATATATAAAACATTTCAGCACATGATCTCTTTTTTTTTTTTTGGATAACATGACAAAATGATATGAGCGTGCAGGGATTTGAAATAAAATTCAGAATTTTAAAACCCATTGATCTTCTATTGGCCGGGATTCACTGCCACACTCCTGGATTTACCCCCTTCCTGGATATCACCTGCTGCACGGTCCAACTGGCCACGGTGAGGTCAAGCAATGGAGCTCATTAGGAGGTGCATGGATCGCATTGGCATGGATCTGGCATTGATGGCATTTCCTGACATGAGCATCGCAGTCAGTTTTCATGGTTAGCCAGTAGTGACCCGTTCACATGATTTTCTTTGTCAAAAATGTTCTGCGCATATGGGTTCCGCACACATCGCCATGTACTTCGTTCATTTGTCTGTGGGCTTCTTTGGCTTCCAGATATCTCAGCAGTCCCGTAGCTAGGTCCTATTCATGCAAATCGTCTCCGCTTAGGGAGAATTTCACTGCCCATCTTTGGATTCTCTTTCCTTAGTCAGATCTGCATTTTCGGGAGGGGAGCTGTCTCGAAGGAACTCCTTAATGTTTTGACCAAGCCCATTTAGGAGGGGCGTCACTATGGGAGATCTCTCCGATTTGATCCTCATAGGCCGGACAAGTCTGTACCGCAGTTTCCCCCTTAAAGCTCATCTTGTACCGTGATGTATGAATCGAGGAAGCCAGTGTATTTCATGGCTACCAGCTCTGCCATTTGGACGGATGGGGTATGGACTTTACGGCCTCTTAGTTGGGTCTTAGGGCAGTCTCGCAAAACAAACCAGGGCCGTAATTTAGTACTGCGCCAGTTACAAGTTGGCAGATGCATGTCAACACTGATGTATGATTATTATTTTTCTTTCTTCTTTTTTTTTCTTTTTCTTTTTCTTTTTCCCTTTTTTTTGTGGTCGAATATGCCCCTACTCCGGGTTCATTGTGATCGTTATGCCACGCTTTCACGGTTCTCTTAATCTTATCCTGCAAAATAAGGTCAGTGTTTGATGACAGGATAGTATTTAGAAGTTTTTAGAAAACCCCGGTACGTGGCACGGATTGCCCTCCTGCAAAACCATGTCAGTATTCTCTTTATATGTGCAGGTGATGCAATCACATGATACATGACATATTTATTATGATGATGACGGTATGACAGTTGTATGCCATTTACATGACATTTATTTATTTGATTGAACGATAAAAAGGCATGAAGAAGCTTCCCTTTCGTTAGGTTTATCAGGGGCTGACCTACCCTAGGGTTACTCTCGCGGGCTTTTCGGCATGAAGGTCCCCAAATCTTCGCAATCTACTCGTCTGAGTCCTTTCGATTGGAGCGGATTTGGGTGGTGCGTTTCCTGAGCCATCTCCGGGGAGCAGCCCCTTCGAGTCCAGTAATAAGCAACCGACAGGTTTGCCTCAGGAGGAGGTACTCTCTCAACATACATTCACATTCATCGTCCTCACCGTATGCAAATGATTACTTTAAAGTAAAGTCATTCCATTCAAACAATCATTCATTGGACAAAAGCACATTCACACAACAATAAATAAAAAAGTCAGAATGTCGCACGCACATACACATTTATGAATTTTAAAGGATAGGATAGCATCAAGATTTGAACGTGGCTTAAGCCCTCTAATGTTCCCCAGCGGAGTCGCCAGCTGTCGACGCCGGTTTTCGTCCGCTCCTCGTCTTTTCCAATTTTAGCTTTTTGATTTAATGATTCTTTAGAAAAGATCGGCATTGATGTCGACGGGGTTTTGAAAGATCGTTTTTTTTTTATGATGAGCCAATTAACCAGAGTCGCCAGTTGGTATATTTGAAATGGATGTACCAACTCATCCGAGTTTTCGTTTTTTATAAATCGCTGGCTCATAGGTGACTCCGAATTAATTGGTCTGCGAAGTGAGATTCATAGAGTTCGGGGGCTTGCTTAAGTGAGGGGAAGGTGTTAGGCACCCCTCGACTTCCGTGAAACACGGTTACCGCAATCTTGATGCTTTCCTATCCTTTAATTCATGAATGTGTGTGTGTAGGTGCGCGTGTGTGTGTGTATGTGTGCCTATGTGAGTGTTATGGCGAGTTTGTATGAAAGAGTCATTTGGATTTTAGGGAAAATCGTGCTTTTAATTTAAGAACGCTTCGGAATGTCTTTTCGGTATACACGAGAAAGCTTTATTCTTTATGAGAAAGGTTTTATTTTAGTTGTCTAAAACTATGAGATTTTTCATTAAATGTCGTTTCGGCAAAACAAGAGTTTTAAACCTTCGTCAAAATAGGAATCGAGATCTATACATCGCTTTCGTGAAACGATCGGGCAATTTCTAGAATCTCTTTCACCCTATGCACGAAGGTTTAATAAAACATTACTTATTGTCATAAAATCAAATTTTTGTGATGTTTGAAAAGGATTTTTCTTTAGCTTTCTCGTTAGATAGGAATCGACATTCATTAGCACTTCTCAAATTTTAATCTCGTGATTCTAATATCCTACTTTGATTTGATTTTTTTATGAAAAATCTTCATTTGTTTGGCTTTGAAATCAAATTTTCCAATATTGTCAAGCAAATAAAACATTAATATGCGTGAGGGTTGTTCATGGGCATGTAAGCCTTCAAAATAACCCACACGCCTACAATCACACACTTCACTATTTATGGGACCTTAAACCCGATTCTCGCCTTAGCGTCGTTTTAAGGCCCGACGATTACACATTTACAATGAAAACTACATCATTTCTACTTCTTACATCAAGATATGTCCATCATCGGATTTGGACCACGGGGTCGCTTTCCTAGGCTCACAACCAAATGTCCGCACACAAACAATCGGATATTACAAGAGAATAACCAACACGGATAATCTAACAATACCAAGACATCCTAAAATAGCGATCTAAAGGAAATTGTACCAAATATAACATCGTGAAACAAACACAGAAATTAATGAACGAATATCATCGGGTTATTAGGAAAAAGTTTTATCCCGAGGGAAACTTCACTCATAATCCCTAATTCATTGTTCAACAATAAATTACATGAAAAATTACATCTAATTTGGCCGCATGATATGATATAAATTACAAGAATAAGGAGATTTTTTACCTTGCAAATGAGATCAAAATAGGTATAAACTTGTGTATTTTGAATAGAAGAAGAGATATATGTGACACAATTAAATCACAAAAATATTATTCCTCTCTTTTCTCACTTTCTCTCCTATTTTTATTGCAAAATCTACTATTCTTCTCTCAAATTTCGTGCTGCTGCTGTGCTGAATCCTTCTTCTTCCCAAATTTCTTCAACCTCCTGTATGCTGTCCGAAGCTGGGCTTAAATAGGCTGGCCAGCTGGCTCGCCACTCAACCCGGTTTTCGGGATCTGACTTTCCAGAAAGGCGCACTCATTTGGCCGCAGATCTATCCGCGGCTGGCGGGCTTGACTTTCTCGATTTTCGTGCCACGCCTCGATTTTCGTGCCGTAACGTCAATTTTCGCTGACAGGCTCGCATTCTGCAGTCCGGGAATTTCCGGGAAGCGCGCCACTCCTTCCGAGAATGCCAAATTCGGATAACCCTGCTGTCATGTCGATTTCGGCTGCAAATTATCATGGTGGCGTCGAGTGTTCGTACTTTTTCCATCTTTTGCTCTCGCAGGCCGATCCATTTGACGAATTTGCCCTCCTGTCAAGGTTAGTATACGAAGTGCAAAATTTGGGTGTCTACAGCTGCCCCTCTTTATCATGTTTATGAATGAAATGAACAGGATAAAGAAACAGACACCCGATGCATGAATGGCAGTGCATAAGAATTGACAATACATACATGATGCAACACATATGATTTATGATGCAACACAAGATGTAACGCATGCAAAAACATCCGCAAGAGTGTCGATGCTTTAACCCTCTGACCGTGTTTGTTTAGTCATTGGGTTCACTCTTTCAATCTATCGTCTCGATCGGGGCCGGGTATCGTCGCCGGTCACCCATTTCGTAACCCCCGTTATTCGTCGCCGGTTGGTTATCTTGTCGGATCCGGTTATCGTCGCCGGACATCCATCTCATGATCGCCGGTTATTGTCGCCGGTCGATCGTCTCTCGGGGCCGGGTATCGTCGCCGGTCACCCATCTCGTAACCCCCGGTTATCGCCGCCGGTTGGTTATCTTGTCGGAGCCGGTTATCGTCGCCGGACATCCATCTCATGATCGCCGGTTATCGTCGCCGGTCGGTCGTCTCGTCGGGGCCGGGTATCGTCGCCGGTCACCCATCTCGTAACCCCCGGTTATCGTCGCCGGTTGGTTATCTTGTCGGAGCCGGTTATCGTCGCCGGACATCCATCTCATGATCGCCGGTTATCGTCGCCGGTCGATCGTTTCGTCGGGGCCGGGTATCGTCGCCGGTCACCCATCTCGTAACCCCCGGTTATCGTCGCCGGTTGGTTATCTTGTCGGAGCCGGTTATCGTCGCCGGTTGGTTATCTTGTCGGAGCCGGTTTTTCATCTTTTCGATTTTAGCCTTTTGATTAGATGATTTTTTGGAAAAGGTCGGCTTGAATATCGACGGGGTTTTGAAAGATCGTTTTTTATGATGAGCCAATTAACCAGAGTCGCCAGTTGGTATATTTGAAATGGATGTACCAACTCATCCGAGTTTTCGTTTTTTATAAATCGCTGGCTCATATGTGACTCCGAATTAATTGGTCTGCGAATCGAGATTCATAGAGTTCGGGGGCTTGCTTAAGCGAGGGGAAGGTGTTAGGCACCCCCCGACTTCCGTGAAACACGGTTACCGCAATCTTGATGCTTTTCCTATCCTTTAATTCATGAAATGTGTATGTACGCGCGCGTGTGTGTGTGTATTGCCTATGCGAATGTTGTGGTGAGTTTGCATGAAAGAGTCATTTGGATTTTTAGGGAAAGTCGTGCTTTAATTTGAGAACGCTTCGGAATGTCTTTTCAGCATACACGAGAAAGCTTGATTCTTTATAAGAAAGGTTTGATTTTAATTGTAAAAAACTATGAAATTTTTCGTTAGGTGTCTTTTTGGCAAAACAGGAGTTTTAAACCTTTGTCAAAATAGGAATCGAGATCTATACGTTGCTTTCGTAACTCAAACGATGGGCAACTTCTAGAATCTCCTTAACCCTATGCACAACGGTTTAATAAAACGTCAATTATTTGACAAAATCATTCCTTGTGATTTTGAAAACGATTTTCCTTAGCTTTCTCATTTGAAATAGAAATCGACATTCATTAGCACTTCCTATTTATTAACCTCGTGATGCTAATAGCCTAGTTTGATTGATTTTATGAAAATCTTATCATTTAGCTTTGAAATCAATTTCGTCTCATTAATCAAATCGAGCATAAACACGCGTCGGGGCTATTCATGGGCATGTAAGCCATCAAAATAACCTCAAACGCCCACAATCACATACTTTCACTATTACGGGGCCTTAAACACGATTCTCGCCTTAGCGTCGTCTTAAGGCCCGACGATTACATATTTACAATGAAAGGTACATCGAATTTATTACATATATCAAAAGATGTCCATCATCGGATTTGGACCACGGGGTCGCGCTCCTAAGCTCACATCAAAAATCGCTACACACCCACAAGATCCTAAAAATAACAATCTAAATAAACTATGCATAATACATCATTACAACTAGCTAAAATTCACCAAATGGACATCATCGGGCCATTAGGAGGAATTTCGTTCCACTTGGGAACCCTCCCTAATAGCCCTCAACCCATGGATTCACAACAATATACAAGAACAACTACATTTAATATAATTTGGATAACAAAAAGCTTAGCAAAAATGGTAAAACAAAATGCTAAAACAAAGGATTTTTCACCTTGCAAATGATCGCCACAATATGTATGAATTTGTGTATTGAATAGAGTAGAAAATATGAGATGTAATCTCACAAAATGGGTACAATTGCTCACTATTTCTCACTCTTTTCTCTCTTGATTTCTCTTATTTGCTTGCTGTTTTCTCCTTCTTTTTCCGCTGCTGCCGCCTCCTTCTTTTGCTGCTGAACCTCTCCTGGATGAAATGAAGGAACTGAGCTGAAATAGGGTGCATCAGGGCAGCCGCAGATAGATCTGCGGCTGGCCGCAGATTGATCTGCGGCTGGCTGGCCCACCCCCCATCGCACTCAGCTGGTTTCCTGGTTTCGAGTCCCGTGCGCACCACCATTATTTTAATCGTTTGGCCGCAGATCAATCCGCGGCTGGGTGGGCTGATTTTCTCATTTTCCGAACCGCACCTCGATTCTCGTGTCGTGACATCGGTTTTCGCCGACAGGTTTGTATTTTGCAGTCCGGGAATCACTAGGGGAGACGTGCCACATCATTCGGGTATGCTCATTTCGGACGGCCCTGCTGTCACGTCGATTTTGATTTGCAAATCGTTACGGTGGCATCGAGTGTTCGCACTTGTGCATCCCTCACTCTCACAGGCCGGTTCATTTGACGATTTTGCCCTCCTGTCACGATTAGTATACGAAGCGCAAAATTTGGGTGTCTACAAAACTTATTTCAATTGAATAAACCATTTATGTTAATTGAAGAAAAACAAAAAAAAAATTAAACTCTGCAGACCGGCGCGGCCGCGCTCCAAAATGAACTAGGAGCGGCGTGGCCGCGCTGCACCACCAGAAATGATTTATGGGTTCGGGCGCGGCTGCGCTCCAGAATGAACTGAAAACGGCGCGGTCGCGCTGCATCGCAGAATCAGAAAACTTAGTTTGCCCAGAAAATTTGATCCAATCACATACCCATACATACATGGAATCAACAAAATCGATAATTAACACAAGGATTGGCTCTAATACCACTGTTAGGTTTGTATATAACGCAAGCATGTAATCAAATTACATAAATAGAGCGGAAGCGCAATAAAACGGATTTTAAAATTTTAATACAAACCATCACCATGATTTTTTCTTGTGTTAAATTATCAATTAAACGAAAGAGATGGAGAATAAGAATTATACATTTATAGAATTCTAGCTTCCTCAGGTACAAGTTCAACTCCAATTCCTTCGTGTTCTCCTTGAATTTCACCGATTAAATTCATTCGCTTGATCAACGTTAGCCACCCAAGTATTTGGCCTCTAAAGGTGATCCACCAAGGAATAATACGTACTCAAGAAAATGGGTGTTGGCAAACCTTAGTTTCTATCTCTATAGAAATTGTAAGTACTCTCCACAATTCTAATACAAGAGTGTGTAACCCTAATCTATGATAAGACTCCTCTTATTTATAGATATAGGGAACCCTCCTAAACTATTTAGGATTAGAGTTTTTAATTCTTGTAATGGACGATTTAATTTCGTTGTGATTCTGGGGACAGAATCCTTTTAAGGAGGGAAAGATGTAACGAATGCAATTCTTGTGATTGAATAAAAATATTTATTGAATTATATAAATATTTTTATTAATTTATTGAGCTAAATAAATAATTTATTAAGTTTTTGTGGAATGGGTATATGTTAAGTATAATAATGTTAAATGTTATTTGAATGTGATTTGTTATGTCTATTCTAATTTAATTTAATGATTAAATTAGATGATGAAAAGGTTTATTTGAATAAATGATTTATTTGAATAAGAGAATTTGTTTGGTGCTATTGTTATTTGTTAAATGAAATTATTAATTTAGTTAGTAAGGTTTAATTGAATTTATTTAATAATAAGTTCAATTAAATTAGAAGCGTGACATTTAAAACTATATGTTATATTGGTTTATTAAAATAAATGAGAAAGTGTTTAATTCAGTTTTACCAAACAAGGCCCTATGATCTTTGTTTGGAAATAATGGGTTATTTTATTTATGTTTTACCAAACAATGCCTTATGACCTTTAGTTAGAACAATGGATTATTTCTAAATCAGTTTGCCAAACAAGCCTTATGGTCTTTTTGAATTATGTAACTGATAGATTAATATCAGTATACGTTATTATTTTGTTTAATTATCAGTTTTTATTTTTTTTTATTCTATCAGTTTTATTTTTAAACTACGTCAGTTGTAAAAAGAAGAACAGAAGAGAAAGAAAAGAACAGAGTTGAGAGAGAACTCTGTGAATTTGAGAGTTGAGAGAAAAGAGAGAATTGAGAAGAAGAGTTTGGAAATTGAAGGTAGAATTTCTAGAACCCAAGGAGTTTAATCAAAGCAATAGAAGGTATAATTCTTTTCCTCTTTGTTTTATTTTACTGTATATGGTTTCTAGTTTTCTGTATGTGAACTCAATTGCTCAAAAGATGAAATATTTGATATAAATGTTAGAAAGCATGTGTTAGATGATTATGTGATGATTATAGATTAATTTGAATGATTAATCCATGAAAACAAGTTTTAGAATAATGTTTTTGGTGTTTACAGAGTTTTGTTCCATGAATGGTTTATATGTATGAAAATTAATGCTTTAATTGGTTATTAATCGGTAAATTAATAATTGTTTATGATTATATGATGAAAAATAAGAATAATGCAAGAAGAATGGTTTTAATTGATTGAAAGATGAAGTTACAGAGCTTAATTTCATGAAAATGGCCAAAACTTGAATAAATTGTTTAACAGTGAAATTCATGGGTTTAAATTGGTTGTTTATGTATTAAAATGATTAAAATGTTTAGTAAACATGATGGGTAATTGTTTTGTATCATATATGATGTCTGGCTATGTTTAATTTGTATACTGGATGATAGAATTCGGAAAATTTGGCCAAATTTGGCCTAAGTTTTCACTGGTTCGCGATTGTAGGAGACGACTACAGAGTCTCTCGCCCCGGCGAGAGAAATGTACTGGTAATCTTCGCCCCGGCGAGAAATTTTGTTAAGGACAAGCTCGCCCCGGCGAGATATTTGTTCAGTAAATCCTCGCCTCGGCGAGGGAACAGTATTGAAATTTTTTTTAGATTTTTATTTTCTTTGTGCTTTTACTATGATGCTATAAGCAAGTTTAAAACTTATATTAATGTATTAAGTGACTAAAGAATTGCCAAGATGGTTGCTAAACTAGTACTTGTTGACTATGGTATGCTAAATGAGATATTATAATAAAATGAGATAGAGAGCAAGCCTAGAATGCTTTCAGTCTTGTGACTAATTATGTTACCATATTATAATTAAATGTATAGGTTGTTTAAGGATCATGAGATATTTAATTCGTAACCTACGCTTGAGGCAAGTTCCTTATCTCAACTTATTACTTTTATGTTGAGCAAGTTATTCTTTCCTTTTAACTTGTTAATTTATTCAAAGCAAGTTTATTTATATTGAGCAAGCTTATTGACCTTAGCTTATTGATATTCAAGCAAGGTTACTATCATGTTACGTACTTAAGCTTTATTCCAATCGTTGTTTGTTATTCAAATTTCGAGTATAGTTTCTATTGAACAAAACTTTATTGTTGAATCGAATGTATTAGCGACTAGCAAACCCTTATTGATTCAGCTAGTCCTTAGTTGCTGAGCGATTTCAAAGACCTAGAATATTTTCTATACTTGCTCCAAGCCAAGTTCCTTTTGGTACGGATTCAGACGATAAACTGAGATGAACAACCCTAATATAGGGGATTACTTACGCGACAACGTTAAAATGTTTGTGCACAATACATTGTACGAAGGGCTGATCCCCTTGAGTACGAGATGGAAGGTCCATAGTCTTTAAGACTGTTAAAGGTTACGGTAGAGATATCAGTTAAACTAGGACATAGTTCGAGGTCTTGTGACCCTCAGATATAATTTCCAAATCTTGAAATCTATTATTCTTGAATCGAGTATTCTAACGAGCTTTCAGACGTTGATTCCTTATTGATTGAATTCAAAAAATTATTATACCTCAGTTGAACTCTATTTTATTTGAATGTTGTTGTTAATATACTTGTGGACAATTGTTTGATCACTCTTGCATTAAATACATTGCAGCTAAGGCAGAAAAGTCAGATGAGCCATCCTCTAGCAAGGGCAAGGGCAAGATGAACAAATGAAGATGTTTAGTTTATTTGTTTTAGTTCTTTGCTAAAGACTTATTTAATTTTATGATTTTATTCCGCATTGATGTATTAAGGTTAAGATAACCTGGGATTTGATTGTTTTAGAGTTTGGTGATGTAACCCATTTTGGGAAGATGTTCTTTAAAGTTTATTTAATTATTCTTAATTATGGGTAGATAGATATGAATGAATGAGATAGTGAACACCAAATCTGTGGAATTAAGTACCTGGATTTGGGGGTGTCACAGGTTGGTATCAGAGTTGTAGGTTATGAACCTTTAGGTGGGGAAAACCTTAGGGTAGTAGCCTTTTAGAAGATAGAGAATATAGAGGTGATAAACTCTTATCGAGTTCTAAGGAATGAATTACGGAAATTCATAAAAGATAATAAAATGATTATGTGCTATGTGCTTATTTGATAATAAACTTATGTGCTCGCGAGTATTATCGACTAGTAATTAAAACTTAAAATTTTGTTGTCAGGATGACTGATAGAGGAGAGCCCAGCCAGGCTAGGGAGGAGGAGCCCCGAGATATTCACATAGTTCATGAGCAGCTAGTGCAGAGGGAGCCATCCCCATTGATTACAGTTACAGGCCACGAGTATGAGCCTGAGACTGATCCTGAGGAGGACCCTGAGGAGGATCCTGAGGAAGACCCTGAAGAGGTCGAGGAGGAGGAGGAAGACCCTGAGGGAATATTACTATCTTCCTTAGGTGTTCAGATGTATGAGCAGGTGTATGATCGCAACATTGAGTTGCAAGATAGAGTGGAGGAGTTAGAGAGGCAGTTGGCTGAGCGATAAACTGTCTTGGAGCAGAAGAACAATGAGATTGAGGAGCTAGACATACGTCTTGGGGATGTGGAGTGGAAGCTGGTTCATGTAGAGAGTGAAAAGGAGGAGTTAGAGGAACAGGCTGTGGAACGTCAAGCCACTTGAGAGCAGAAGGATGCTGAGATTCAAGACCTTTCATCACGTCTTGTAGAGGCTGAGCAGAGGCTAGCACAGTCTGAGTGTCGACGAGGACAACTGATAGCCTGGACTGAAATTGCACGAGATGAGTTGAAAGAGGAGTCAGTTAAGCGGGCGAGAGCTGAGACTGCTTGGTTAAGGGAGGCTAACCGCGCAGATCGTGTTGAATGTGAGGTGCAGTCAAAGAAGGCCAAGATTGATAATATGGAATATATTTTTCACACCACAGTGGATAGAGTTCAGGATCGAGTTCATCGTCATCCAGATATGGTGGACTGAAGGATGGTGACTCGTATTATGGAACAAGAACGCAAGGAAGCTGTGCGCCGTGGGATGTCATCGTAGATTATGATTAGTTATGTTATTATGAAATCTATGAGATTAATAAGTTGTTAATCCCAGTTCTATATAATGGGATAGAATAATGATGTAATCCTGGAACTTTGTGATGTCAGGATAGATGATGTAAATAACTACGATGCTATTTCTATTATGTTTTAAAACAGTAAATGAATAAAATGTGAAAGTTTATCAGATGTGTTATGTGTTTAAGTATTGTTTATAAATGTTTAAGTTAAGACTTAAATGTTTAGGTAATTGAGTAATAATCCAATAGCTCGAATTCTTAACAGTAAGATGCCGCCAAGAAGACAACCAACCCGTCAACAAACTCCTGAGGGATCTACGAACAACGAAGAAGCCAACGCTAATCCGATGCAGCAGTTAGTGAATCTGTTAACGGGATCATTTGCTAATCAACCCCAAGCTCAGGCTACAACTTTTAAAGATTTCAAGGCTGTCGGACCTCCAGAATATCACGGCTCTATGAATCCGATCGAGGCACAAACCTGGGTCATGGAGATGGAGAAGGTGTTTGATGTCGCTAGGGTAAATGAGGACCAAAAGACGGCATTTGCAACCTTTATGCTGAAGTCAAAAGCTAGCTACTGGTGGCAAGCTAATAAAACCCGAGGTGGGCAAGGGATTATTCCGTGGGAGCGATTTAAGGAGATGTTTTTCGAGACCTATTTTCCGGCAAGTGCTCAGAATCAGATAGAGGTGCAGTTTCTAGAGCTGAAGCAAGGTACTATGACGGTGTCTGAGTATGCAGCAAAATTCAATGAGCTGGCGAGGTTTGCGCCATATCAGGTAAAACACGGATGAGCGGAAGGCTAGAAGATTTGAGCAGGGATTGAAGCCCTGGTTATATAGTCGAGTTTCGTTGTTTCAACTGAACTCGTTTGCGGCAGTGCTGGAGAAGGCAATTATCGCTGAAGGAGGCAGTGATGCTCTGTCCAAGTATAATCAGGAGCAGAGGAAGAAGAAGAATGAGAGTGAAAATAAGGCAAGTGGTAGTCACGGGGGAAGTGGCCAGAAAAGGAAATGGAATGATAGTAACTCTGTGGGAAGTCAGCAAGGTAATCAGAAGAAGAAGATAGAGGTGTGCAACAACTGTGGAAAGAGCCATATGGGTGCTTGTTTGAAAGGTAAGAGGGTGTGCTTCAACTGCGGGCAGGAGGGGCATATCGCGCCGAATTGCCCTAATCCAAAGAAGGGTTCATGTTTTAACTGCGGTCGAAGGATCACTTTGCTCGAGATTGCCTTAAGAAAGCAACTACAGGTGGAGCCAGTTCAGGAAAGGGAAACAGCGGTGGTGGAGGCAATCTGACTATCACAGGACCCACGCAGCCCAACCGACCTACCGCTCGAACGTTCAATATGACGGTGCAGGATGCTGTGCAGTCAAAGGATGTAGTGTCAGGTATCATTCCAGTGAATAATGTTAATGCTTATGTATTGTTTGACTCGGGTGCTACTTGCTCATTTATATCCGATGATTTTGCTAAGAAATTAGGGTTACCTCAGGAAGAATTAGGTTACCCCATGAATATAGAAATTGCGAATAGGGAAGTGATTCCTGTTAAGTTTGTCCACAAGAATTGTCAGATAGATATCAAGGGTCATGTGATGACGGTCAACTTAATCCCAATTCGTCTTGGGGAGTTTGACGTTATTTTAGGTATGGATTGGTTGTTCAACCATGGGGCAGTTATTGACTGTCAAAAGAAGTGTGTGAATCTTAAGACTCCGTCGAAGGTAGTGTTTTATGGCAGCAAGTCGCCTAGACAAACGAGTTGTCTGACGATGATGCAGGCCAAAAAGATGTTGAGACAAGGATGTGTAGGATATCTAGCCTACATAGTTGATACCCGAAAGGTAGGTGCAAAGCTGGAGGAGATACCGGTAATAGGGATTTTGTAGACGTGTTTCCTGATGATTTGCCAGGATTACCGCCAGATAGGGAAATCGAGTTTGTAATTGATCTAGCACCGGGTACAACCCCTATATCGAAAGCCCCATATAGAATGGCTCCAGTAGAATTAAAGGAGTTGATGGTGCAGCTACAAGAGCTGCTAGATAAGAAGTATATTCAACCGAGCGTTTCGCCATGGGGAGCGCCGGTATTGTTTGTTAAGAAGAAGGATGAATCAATGCGTCTTTGCATTGATTATAGAGAGTTGAACAAGGTACGATCAAAAACAAGTACCCGTTGCCAAGGATTGATGATCTGTTTGACCAACTGAAGGGAGCAAGATATTTTTCAAAGATAGATTTACGAAGTGGGTACCATCAGTTGAAGGTGAGAAAAGAGGACATACCAAAGACGGCGTTTCGAACCAGATATGGTCACTATGAGTTTTTGGTTATGTCATTTGGTCTAACGAATGTGCCTGCAGCATTCATGGACTTAATGAATAGGGTGTTCAAACCATTTCTGGATAAATTTGTGGTGGTATTCATAGATGACATTTTGGTCTACTCTAAAACTCAGGAAGAACACGTGGAGCACTTGAAGGTGACATTGGAGGCGTTACGGAAGGAGAAATTGTATGCAAAATTTTCGAAGTGCGAATTTTGGTTGGAACGTGTTCAATTCCTTGGACATGTTATCGATAAAGACGGGATTTCGGTGGATCCAGCGAAAGTCGAAGCAGTCATGAACTGGGATCAGCCGAAGACACCGTCGGAAGTGAGGAGTTTTCTAGGTTTGGCAGGATACTACAGACGTTTTATTCAAGATTTTTCCAGGATCGCCACTCCGTTGACGAATTTAACAAGGAAATCAGTGAAGTTTGTTTGGACGGAGAAGTGCGAAGAAAGTTTCCAAGAACTAAAGAAGAGGCTAAGTTCGGCACCTGTGTTGTCTTTGCCAGATGATACAGGAAATTTTGTGGTGTATAGCGACGCATTGCATAAAAGACTTGGTTGTGTGTTGATGCAGAATGGTAAGGTTATTGCATATGCATCGCGCCAACTAAAAGCCTATGAAAAAGGGTATCCGACCCATGATTTGGAGTTAGCAGCCGTAGTGTTTGCTTTAAAAATCTGGAGGCACTATCTCTATGGGGAGAAGTGTGAAATATATAAAGACCATAAAAGTCTGAAGTATATTTTTACGCAGAAGGATTTGAATATGCTGTAGAGGAGATGGATAGAATTAATCAAAGATTATGACTGTGAAATTCTATACCATCCAGGGAAGGCTAACGTGGTTGCCGACGCTTTGAGTAGAAAAGGTCGGGAGAAACTATTTTTGTTAACTGCTCAGGAGAAGCTTGTAGCGGAAATGACTAAATTGGAGTTAGAGGTGAAGAATCTGGCAGAGCCTAATGAAAAATTGTTCCAGATGGAAACCCAACTAACTTTGGTAGAAAAAGTCAAGGAAGCGCAACTCCAGGATGAGGAGGGTATTAATATACGGAAAAGAGTGCTTGAAGGTGAAGAGCTAAAATATAAAATCGATACCGAAGGGTTGCTGAGATTTGAAGGCAGAATCTGGGTACCGTCAGTATTGGCAATCAGAGAGGAGATTTTGAACGAAGCTCACAGTTCAAGATTTTCAATACACCCGGGGAGTACAAAAATGTACCAAGATCTTCGACAACATTTTTGGTGGCCAAACATGAAAAGAGAGGTTGCCGAGTGTGTTGCGAAGTGTTTAACTTGTCAGAGAGTTAAAGCAGAGCATCAACGACCAAGTGGTTTGTTACAGCCCTTGGAGATACCAGAATAGAAGTGGGAGCATATCACAATGGATTTTGTGGTAGGGCTTCCAACTACTCAGAAGGGATATGACGCAATATGGGTCATAGTTGACAGACTGACGAAATCAGCGCATTTCTTGCCTATCAAAATCCGATTCACTATGGATCAGTTGGCGAAATTATACGTCAAGGAGATTATCTCAAGGCACGGTGTTCCAGTGTCAATAGTGTCAGACAGAGATCCACGTTTCACATCAAAGTTTTGGAGGAGTCTGCAAGCTTGTTTGGGAACACAGTTGAGAATGAGTACAGCCTATCATCCTCAAACCGATGGCCAAAGCGAAAGAACAATTCAAACGTTGGAGGATATGCTTCGAGCGTGCGTCATGGATTTTAAGGGCAACTGGGATGATCATTTACCTCTGGTCGAGGTTGCCTATAACAACAGTCATCACGCTAGTATCGACATGCTGCCTTATGAAGCATTGTACGGAAGAAAATGCAGAACTCCGTTATGCTGGGATGAGGTTGGTGAACGACGACTATTGGAACCCGAGCTGGTCCAACAAACTGTTGAAATTGTCAAGGTAATAAGAGCCAGACTGATAGCCGCTTAAGACAGACAGAAGAAGTATGCTGATCAACACCGACAAAATCGCGAATTTGAAGTCGGCAGTTTTGTGTTTCTCAAAGTATCTCCCTGGAAGGGGAAGATTAGATTTGGTAAAAAGGGTAAGCTCAGTCCGCGATTTATTGGACCCTTCAAAGTACTGAAACGAGTAGGCGTGGTGGCTTATGAGGTAACTTTACCTCCCGAGTTAGACCACATACATAATGTCTTTCACATATCGGTGCTACGACCGTATAAGTATGATTATAAACATGTAATAGAATATGAACCAATACAGTTTGAGAAAGATTTATCCTATGAAGAGATACCTGTACAGATAGTAGACAGGAGAGAGCAGGTTCTCAGAAATAAAGTGATACCTTCTGTTAAGGTAATCTGGAGGAACCACAGTGCTGAAGAAGCTACGTGGGAACTCGAAGAGAAAATGATGCAAAATTTCCCTCAATTATTTGTTTAATCTTTATATTGCGATTCTGGGGACAAAATCTTTGTAAGGAGGGGAGAATGTAACGGACGATTTAATTTCGTTGTGATTCTGGGGACAGAATCCTTTTAAGGAGGGAAAGATGTAACGAATGCAATTTTTGTGATTGAATAAAAATATTTATTGAATTATATAAATATTTTTATTAATTTATTGAGCTAAATAAATAATTTATTAAGTTTTTGTGGAATGGTTATATGTTAAGTTTAATAATGTTAAATGTTATTTGAATGTGATTTGTTATGTCTATTCTAATTTAATTTAATGATTAAATTAGATGATGAAAAGGTTTATTTGAATAAATGATTTATTTGAATAAGAGAATTTGTTTTGTGCTATTGTTATTTGTTAAATGAAATTATTAATTTAGTTAGTAAGGTTTAATTGAATTTATTTAATAATAAGTTCAATTAAATTAGAAGCGTGACATTTAAAACTATATGTTATATTGGTTTATTAAAATAAATGAGAAAGTGTTTAATTCAGTTTTACCAAACAGGGCCCTATGATCTTTGTTTGGAAATAATGGGTTATTTTATTTGTGTTTTACCAAACAATGCCTTATGACCTTTAGTTAGAATAATGGATTATTTCTAAATCAGTTTGCCAAACAAGCCTTATGGTCTTTTTGAATTATGTAACTGATAGATTAATATCAGTATACGTTATTATTTTGTTTAATTATCAGTTTTTATTTTTTTTTATTCTATCAGTTTTATTTTTAAACTACGTCAGTTGTAAAAAGAAGAATAGAAGAGAAAGAAAAGAACAGAGTTGAGAGAGAACTATGTGAATTTGAGAGTTGAGAGAAAAGAGAGAATTGAGAAGAAGAGTTTGGAAATTGAAGGTAGAATTTCTAGAACCCAAGGAGTTTAATCAAATCAATAGAAGGTATAATTCTTTTCCTCTTTGTTTTATTTTACTGTATATGGTTTCTAGTTTTCTGTATGTGAACTCAATTGCTCAAAAGATGAAATATTTGATATAAATGTTAGAAAGCATGTGTTAGATGATTATGTGATGATTATAGATTAATTTGAATGATTAATCCATGAAAACAAGTTTTAGAATAATGTTTTTGGTGTTTACAGAGTTTTGTTCCATGAATGGTTTATATGTATGAAAATTGATGCTTTAATTGGTTATTAATCGGTAAATTAATAATTGTTTATGATTATATGATGAAAAATAAGAATAATGCAAGAAGAATGGTTTTAATTGATTGAAAGATGAAGTTACAGAGCTTAATTTCATGAAAATGGCCAAAACTAGAATAAATTGTTTAACAGTGAAATTCATGGGTTTAAATTGGTTGTTTATGTGTTAGAATGATTAAAATGTTTAGTAAACATGATGGGTAATTGTTTTGTATCATATATGATGTCTGGCTATGTTTAATTTGTATACTAGATGATAGAATTCAGAAAATTTGGCCAAATTTGGCCTAAGTTTTCACTGGGTCGCGACTGTAGGAGACGACTGCAGAGTCTCTCGCCCCGGCGAGAGAAATGTACTGGTAATCTTCGCCCCGGCGAGAAATTTTGTTAAGGACAAGCTCGCCCCGGCGAGATATTTGTTCAGTAAATCCTCGCCTCGGCGAGGGAACAGTACTGAATTTTTTTTTAGATTTTTATTTTCTTTGTGCTTTTACTATGATGCTATAAGCAAGTTTAAAACTTATATTAATGTATTAAGTGACTAAAGAATTGCCAAGATGGTTGCTAAACTAGTACTTATTGACTATGGTATGCTAAATGAGATATTATAATAAAATGAGATAGAGAGCAAGCCTAGAATGCTTTCAGTCTTGTGACTAATTATGTTACCATATTATAATTAAATGTATAGGTTGTTTAAGGATCGTGAGATATTTAATTCGTAACCTACGCTTGAGGCAAGTTCCTTATCTCAACTTATTACTTTTATGTTGAGCAAGTTATTCTTTCCTTTTAACTTGTTAATTTATTCAAAGCAAGTTTATTTATATTGAGCAAGCTTATTGACCTTAGCTTATTGATATTCAAGCAAGGTTACTATCATGTTACGTACTTAAGCTTTATTCCAATCGTTGTTTGTTATTCAAATTTCGAGTATAGTTTCTATTGAACAAAACTTTATTGTTGAATCGAATGTATTAGCGACTAGCAAACCCTTATTGATTCAGCTAGTCCTTAGTTGCTGAGCGATTTCAAAGACTTAGAATATTTTCTATACTTGCTCCAAGCCAAGTTCCTTTTGGTACGGATTCAGACGATAAACTGAGATGAACAACCCTAATATAGGGGATTACTTACGCGACAACGTTAAAATGTTTGTGCACAATACATTGTACGAAGGGCTGATCCTCTTGAGTACGAGATGGAAGGTCCATAGTCTTTAAGACTGTTAAAGGTTACGATAGAGATATCAGTTAACCTAGGACATAGTTCGAGGTCTTGTGACCCTCAGATATAATTTCTAAATCTTGAAATCTATTATTCTTGAATCGAGTATTCTAACGAGCTTTCAGACGTTGATTCCTTATTGATTGAATTCAGAAAATTATTATACCTCAGTTGAACTCTATTTTATTTGAATGTTGTTGTTATTATACTTGTGGACAATTGTTTGATCACTCTTGCATTAAATACATTGCAGCTAAGGCAGAAAAGTCAGATGAGCCATCCTCTAGCAAGGGCAAGGGCAAGATGAACAAATGAAGATGTTTAGTTTATTTGTTTTAGTTCTTTGCTAAAGACTTATTTAATTTTATGATTTTATTCCGCATTGATGTATTAAGGTTAAGATAACCTGGGATTTGATTGTTTTAGAGTTTGGTGATGTAACCCATTTTGGGAAGATGTTCTTTAAAGTTTATTTAATTGTTCTTAATTATGGGTAGATAGATATGAATGAATGAGATAGTGAACACCAAATCTGTGGAATTAAGTACCTGGATTTGGGGGTGTCACAGGTTGGTATCAGAGCTGTAGGTTATGAACCTTTAGGTGGGGAAAACCTTAGGGTAGTAGCCTTTTAGAAGATAGAGAATATAGAGGTGATAAACTCTTATCGAGTTCTAAGGAATGAATTACGGAAATTCATAAAAGATAATAAAATGATTATGTGCTATGTGCTTATTTGATAATAAACTTATGTGCTCGCGAGTATTATCGACTAGTAATTAAAACTTAAAATTTTGTTGTCAGGATGACTGATAGAGGAGAGCCCAGCCAGGCTAGGGAGGAGGAGCCCCGAGATATTCACATAGTTCATGAGCAGCTAGTGCAGAGGGAGCCATCCCCATTGATTACAGTTACAGGCCACGAGTATGAGCCTGAGACTGATCCTGAGGAGGACCCTGAGGAGGATCCTGAGGAAGACCCTGAAGAGGTCGAGGAGAAGGAGGAAGACCCTGAGGGAATATTACTATCTTCCTTAGGTGTTCAGATGTATGAGCAGGTGTATGATCGCAACATTGAGTTGCAAGATAGAGTGGAGGAGTTAGAGAGGCAGTTGGCTGAGCGATAAACTGTCTTGGAGCAGAAGAACAATGAGATTGAGGAGCTAGACATACGTCTTGGGGATGTGGAGTGGAAGCTGGTTCATGTAGAGAGTGAAAAGGAGGAGTTAGAGGAACAGGCTGTGGAACGTCAAGCCACTTTAGAGCAGAAGGATGCTGAGATTCAAGACCTTTCATCACGTCTTGTAGAGGCTGAGCAGAGGCTAGCACAGTCTGAGTGTCGACGAGGACAGCTGATAGCCAGGACTGAAATTGTACGAGATGAGTTGAAAGCGGAGTCAGCTAAGCGGGCGAGAGCTGAGACTGCTTGGTTAAGGGAGGCTAACCGCGCAGATCGTGTTGAATGTGAGGTGCAGTCAAAGAAGGCCAAGATTGATAATATGGAGTATATTTTTCACACCACAGTGGATAGAGTTCAGGA
This sequence comes from Aralia elata, assembly GCA_034770075.1. Lineage (NCBI taxonomy): Eukaryota > Viridiplantae > Streptophyta > Magnoliopsida > Apiales > Araliaceae > Aralia > Aralia elata. Next base: position 37,131,337 of record CM068380.1, on the reverse strand, counting down.
TCGAGTTCATCGTTATCCAGATATGGTGGACCGAAGGATGGTGACTCGTATTATGGAACAAGAACGCAAGGAAGCTGTGCGCCGTGGGATGTCATCGTAGATTATGATTAGTTATGTTATTATGAAATCTATGATATTAATAAGTTGTTAATCCCAGTTCTATATAATGGGATAGAATAATGATGTAATCCTGGAACTTTGTGATGTCAGGATAGATGATGTAAATAACTACGATGCTATTTCTATTATGTTTTAAAACAGTAAATGAATAAAATGTGAAAGTTTATCAGATGTGTTATGTGTTTAAGTATTGTTTATAAATGTTTAAGTTAAGACTTAAATGTTTAGGTAATTGAGTAATAATCCAATAGCGCGAATTCTTAACAGTAAGATGCCGCCAAGAAGACAACCAACCCGTCAACAAACTCCTGAGGGATCTACGAACAACGAAGAAGCCAACGCTAATCCGATGCAGCAGTTAGTGAATCTGTTAACGGGAGCATTTGCTAATCAACCCCAAGCTCAGGCTACAACTTTTAAAGATTTCAAGGCTGTCGGACCTCCAGAATATCACGGCTCTATGAATCCGATCGAGGCACAAACCTGGGTCATGGAGATGGAGAAGGTGTTTGATGTCGCTAGGGTAAATGAGGACCAAAAGACGGCATTTGCAACCTTTATGCTGAAGTCAAAAGCTAGCTACTGGTGGCAAGCTAATAAAACCCGAGGTGGGCAAGGGATTATTCCGTGGGAGCGATTTAAGGAGATGTTTTTCGAGACCTATTTTCCGGCAAGTGCTCAGAATCAGATAGAGGTGCAGTTTCTAGAGCTGAAGCAAGGTACTATGACGGTGTCTGAGTATGCAGCAAAATTCAATGAGCTGGCGAGGTTTGCGCCATATCAGGTAAACACGGATGAGCGGAAGGCTAGAAGATTTGAGCAGGGATTGAAGCCCTGGTTATATAGTCGAGTTTCGTTGTTTCAACTGAACTCGTTTGCGGCAGTGCTGGAGAAGGCAATTATCGCTGAAGGAGGCAGTGATGCTCTGTCCAAGTATAATCAGGAGCAGAGGAAGAAGAAGAATGAGAGTGAAAATAAGGCAAGTGGTAGTCACGGGGGAAGTGGCCAGAAAAGGAAATGGAATGATAGTAACTCTATGGGAAGTCAGCAAGGTAATCAGAAGAAGAAGATGGAGGTGTGCAACAACTGTGGAAAGATGTCAGTAGTAGAATAAATAAGATAGAACCATTCTAATATTATTTATAATGAATTAAACTCCTTTAATTCATATATAAGTAAATAATATTTATTCTACATCATAAGGGACACCATACGATAATGTATCATGACTATCCGTATAATATGAAATCAACGTTTAATCATATAGAACATATTCCATAAATAGTTATCGTACAATTCAGTCCTTCTACCATATAATGTTCCAATTAAATATAAGATATGGAATAACTAACAAGTCTTATTTATTTAATCATATGCATTTCGATTGTAAATGCACAACTCTGATTAATGTAAATTAGAAACTCTTTTCTAATTTTCATTCACCTTGGCCAAGGATTTCTGAGTTGTCATTCATCAAATCGCTTAGGATATTCTCTCCCTTTACTGGAAGTGATAAATTCTTTGTAGATCATTCACCTACCTCTATGTATACTTTATTATACCCAAACATACTCTGAAGTATTAAATAATATGACAAAGTATAATTCAGAATACACAAGGTACTATGATGATCTCAAGTCTAAGGATCACTTGTACGACTATCACTATAGGAACTCCTATTATCAAGAAAGTAAAAATCTATTAGGTGTTCTTTAAGCGAGTCACGTTCAGTGAACTTATTCTCCAATAAGCACCTACATAATTGCTTTAGTGTCTTCACGCAAATGATTATGAGATCAATCATCCTCTTCAATAGAGCAAGCATAGTATGTACTAATCTATCCAGAATCAATAATCCCACATTAGTGATCCAACGATTAGGAACGTTCTAGTTTTAAGTTATCTAGAATTTAGATCTCATTAGCATGATCATCATCATGATTCTAAAAGCATTGCTCGAAAACTATGAGTTTATCACATTTATTTAATTCAACCAATTAAACATGGATAAAGTATGCCTTTAATTAAATGAATTCTTTTATTAATAAATGAACAAGATTACAAAGTAAATGCTTATCACATGCTATGTGATTGGCTTGAGGGCAAACTACTATCAATCTGTCCTTATGATACCTTGGAAAGGATGATGATCAACCCCAACCGAATTCGAAGCAGCCACGCAGTGGTCAGAGCATTCGACGGATCAAGGAGAGATATCGTTGCAGAGATTGTGTAATAACCCTAAAATTTTGACATAATTAAATAAGAAATTTTACGAATAATTTTTTTTATTTTTATATAATAAAACTATTTTATTATATAGTAAAGCAAGTGTTGGAATGCAAGGAAAAAGAATTTATGATTTACTATAAATTATATTTTATAATAAATTAATTTTGTAATAAAAATGTTTTATTATTTAGTTTTCATGAAAATACGATCGATGTATTATTTAAATGATATATTTATATTTTAATAAATGATTCTTAAAACTATTGAAATAATTATTATTTTATTATATTAAATTATCAAGATTAGTTAAGTTAATTATTTTAACTTAACTAAGAATGGTTTATGATGTAAAGTGTGATTATTGATCACTAACATAAATTTTGTCTATGGATATGAATTTTATTGATTAATATAATTATTGTTATAATTATAATTAATAAGGAAAGTATATTGGTTTTATGGATATTAATAATTTATTCTATTAAGGTAAATTGAATATGGAATATAATTGGTAATTATATTCATATTTGATTGTATATTATGGACATTAAATACTAAATATAATTATTGCTATAATAATTATATATGTATTTGGGATAATAAGAAATTAATTTCTTTAGGTAATTTAAGTATTAAATGTAATGTAGTTAATTAATTATTTTGTTTGCATGTATGGATATTATGTGAATGATGTAATTAAGTGGGAAACCCTAAATTATAATTTTGGGAACCCTAACAATTTCAAGAAACCCTAATTTTTAATTTATAAAACCCTAATTTTATTAAAAAAAAAACCCTAATTTGGAATTTTATTGTCTTAATTAATTATTTATTTAACTCCTAAGTTAATTTTCTTAAACCAAAAAATTATAAAATTATTGGGTAAGCATTAAGGGTTCAAATCTATTGATTAAAACCCTAGATCATGTGTATGGGACAAGAATACCCTTAAAATTATTTATTAGTTTACTTTTATACCCTTTTTGCATTTATTTTATTAAGTTAGTAGACAAAATCCTACCAAATCTCTCCAATATCTAATGACTCATCAAGCCTAGATATCTACCATGTGCTGAAAATCATTTCAATCAGCTGAAATTGGACAGCTAGCCATCAGATTTCAAAGGATCAAAAGAAAGAAAAGAAAGAAAAGAAAAGAAAAGAAACTTTATTGCTCAAGCTCTCACCAACTCCTTCTCTCTCTAAAACCCACGAAATATTGTAGCATTTCAGTTCCTAAATCAAGCCCAACCAATACATATAACCAAATCAGTAGCCAAGAATCAAGATTGGTTCATAGAAGGTATAAACCTAACCCTAGAAATTTGATCTTTGATCTGTTGTTAGATGTTAGTTTTTAGTGTTAAAATATGTTGTATATAGTGAATAATGATGATCTGGGTTGATAGATGTTAGATCCATAACATCTATAAGCTCAGATTTGAAGATTTCAAGAATCTGGAAATTTTGTTTTTTTGTGTCTGACAGTCAAATGTCAATCCTCATAGATCTTTGTATGATAAGTAAGTGTTTTTGTTGTTTAAGTATTTTATCTTGTAGTTTGATATGAGGTCTTGGATATGGAACTTGATTCAAGTCCAGATCATATGTAGATTGAAAGTTACAAGCAGCCAAAGGTGTCGGGCTGAAACTGAAAAATGGTTTCTGGGTAACCCAGAAACCATTTGGTTTTCTGACAATGAAATGTCAGTCCATTTAGATCCTTATATGTTAATCATTTGGTCTGTCTAATTGTTCATAGTTGTAGTATGCCATGTAGGCTTTCATTTGGAACTTGAATCAAGGTTATATCATGTTTAGATTTGATTTTATAATCAGTCAAACTAGGATGACCGAACTGACCGGATGAAGATTTCTGGAAAACCCAGATCTTCATCAGCCGAAATTTTCTGGCTACTTTGACCGGACATTTTCTGCTTTATATGTTGTTTTTATAATGATGTTATGTAATATATCTGTAGTCCTATATGTTGTCTACTCACTTCAACTTTTAAATAACTAAAGAATCACACATATTTTAAGTAGTGGAAGCCCAAAGTAGGCCTCACGAACTGTTCTTCATTTCTGGGTAACCCAGAAAATGAAGAACAGCTCTGACAGCCACTTGGATGCTTAGATCTCACTCGTGTTATGCTTTTTGGCCATGTTTGTTGTTAGAACTTGTATTCTGACATAAGGTGTACATACTAAAACCTTTAGATCACCCAGAATCATTAAAACCAAGAATCTAGAACCGGTCAAACTAACCCACCCGAATTCTGACATGAATTTCTGGGTTTGATGAAGAACAAGAAGAACACCTATAGCGACGGTTCTGTCGCTATAGGCCCCCCTTTAGCGACGCTTATTTCCGGAAAATAATTTATTTTAATTAATAAATAAAAAAATAGTTTTTAATTATTAAAAATACATAATAAATTATGAAAAATTATTTTAAAGCCTAAAGAATTAGTTTTTAATTATTTTAAGTATATTCCATAAATAATTAATGTTTTTGGAATATAAATGGTATTTAATTTATTTAATTATAATATTAACTAGATTAGTTAAAAATGATTTTAATATTCCAAAAACAATTTAAAAATGATATTAATGTTTTAAAAAGTATTTTTAGTTATCTTAAATAACTTTTAATATTTTAATAGAAATTTCATTAATATTTAATATTAATGGTAATTAATTTATTTAATATTTATAATAAATAAATTATTTAAAAATAGTTTTAATTCATGAAAAATCATGAAAAATTATATTATGATATTAGAAAATATTTTAAGTTATTTTTGATAACTTTTGATATTTTGTGATGAATTTAATTAATTAATTAATATTAATGGTAATTAATTTATTTAATATTTATATTAAATAAATTATTTAAAAATAGTTTTAATTCATGAAAAATTATATTATGATATTAGAAAATATTTTAAGTTATTTTTGATAACTTTTGATATTTTGTGATGAATTTCATTAATTAATTAATATTAATGGTAATTAATTTATTTAATATTTATATTAAATAAATTATTTAAAAATGGTTTTAATGTTTTAAAAATCATTTAAAGGCAATAAAAATGTTTTAAAAATATTTTTATGTTATATTTAATAACTTTAAATATTTGGCATAAATTACATTAATATTTTAATATTAATGGTAATTATTTATAAATGATTTTAATACTTTAAAAATCATTTAAAGGTAATAATAATGTTTTAAAAATATTTTTAAGTTATAATAAATAACTTTTAATGTGTTGACATGAAGTTCATTAATATTTTCAATTATTTGAATATTAATGATAATGGAATTATTTATTTATTAAATCATTATAAATGATATTAATGACTGAAAAATTATTATAAATGATTTTAATACTTGGAAAAATGTTACAATTGACAAATAAATTATCTAAGATGATATTTAAGTTCTTAAACAAAGTTTCATTAAAAAGAAACTTGTTTATTGTCCGATAATGCAATCAGGACATCGAAATAGTGTCAAACTCAAACCAAATGGACATAGTTTGACTTAATGAATGCTTTTAAATGTTTTAATGACTGATATGGATATGTGACAATGTGTTAAGCTGTATGATAACTGCAAATAAGCAGTACTAAGTGTTAAGTTGAATTATTCTAATTAAAAAAATAATTTTATTGATGATAGGACTTCGTATTAAAGATAAAAGCTTAAGCTATATTGTGTAGCAGTAAACAGCGAACAAGGCAAGTATCTTACCTTTTCATTTACTTTATGAATTGGATCTGTGTAGGCAAGTATCTAAACCTTACGCACTACTTTTATTTCGTGCAAACAGGTATATGTTATGCTAGTTCCTAACTCAACTTGAGTTATTACTTTACGAAATTTGTTCATGAATAATTATTGTCAATTATTCATATCCGTAGTGATACCCATGATCCGTTTATGCAATTATTCTGATATTATGGAATTTTATTCAACTCGTTTATTGTTTATTAAAATCTCATTATTGTCTTTCATTATACAAGTGTCCCCACTTGTATAAACTATGGTTTTTCACAAGAACTCTTGAACTTAAAATTCTTTGATATGACAGTCATGTTACATATTGTTGAACTTCAGTACGTATCTTATGATTTAAAGTCTGTCTAAGCTATTTGACTCGGCTAGACATAGTTCGAAATACATTGTTGAATACTAAAGGTTATGTTTAAGTCGTCCAACTAAATTGTTTAGTTAGGACTCCAGACTGAGTATGAACAACCCGTAAAGGGGAATATGTTTTTGTGCCCAAGGCAAATAGAGTGAATGCAATTGCGTTCAAACAGATAGTATTGATCAATACAGGACATAACGGGGCTGATCACCCTACATGTCCGTGAGACCAGAGCGGTTTGCAGATGAATTTCTGTTTAAACCTTTTCAAAAATAAAAAAATAACAGTTCATGGTCTATTGATCGCTCAGTATTTATAGTCAATATGTTATTTCAAAAATCTTAAAATGATTTGATATGTTGTTATGAATGATTTCAAACGACTTCACCACTATTGATTCGTGGTAGAAGTAGGCCTCAAAGAAAACACGGTCGATTTAGCTATCGATAAACACACACGTGCAAGTATACACGGTCAACAAGTAATATATGATAAGATATGAGTCGAACCCACAGGGAATTGTGACAAATAATAACCAAGTACCGATCGTCTATCAAATTGATCTAATTTAAACAATGAAGATTTGATAATATGTTGATTGGTTGAGTTCACAAGTCAAATAATGAGTAAAATGCGGTAAAATATCAAGATAGAAGGGTCTAAGATTACAATTTCCCCCAACATGTCATTTGAATCTCCTAACTCTCTCTTTTCAGTCAATTATAGCATACGAATTGACAACCGAGAAATCAAAACTACATAAGAGCCTCTGTCGATGGTCAATCACGAATCTTCCTAAGCGGTGCATAGGTATATGTCTATCCTATACACTATCAAGAGACTAATTTTAGGAATGATTTATAGACACGTGTCACCAAATCTAATTAATCCTCCCTTCCACTACCAACTTTCACGTCGGAAGTCATTAAGACTAGATTCTCAATAGGTTGCATGCGGTAATTAGGTATATATCTATCCCAACTACTATCAAGATACCTATTATTGCAGATAATTAATAAGACACACGTCACTTAATCCGATTAATAACCCACAACAATCTATACTCTCGCATGTTATCATAACTAGGTCTCAACCTATAATCCGTTCGTCAAGTTCATATAGGTTCCCACGGTAATTACGGGCCAAGCAATTAATCTAGAAGCAAAGGTTATGACAATCAATTCACAAATGCATAACTAAAATCAATAGAGAGAGAATTCAATTCAAATTAAGTGTTGGGTTCCATTGCAATCTTAGAATAGAAGGTTAGTTCATGATAGCTACAATAAACATCATTTTCAATTGATACATTGTCAAATTCGAATTACAAAGGAGATGGGAAACTAGAAATGAAACCACTTTTGAAGCTATTCAGCTGGTGTTCCTTTGGTTGCTGTAGATTTCTAGCTCTCCTCCTTAGCTTTGCAATTCCTCTTGACTGAGTTCCTTGGCTTTGGGCTTGATTCAGCTTGATTTGCAGCCTTGGGCACTGTTGGTTGATGTATTTTGTAGCCTCCCTCTCTCTAGATTTCCCTTTGACAAGCCTTTCCTTCTTAGTTCTTTGGCTTTTGCTGAGTTTTCCTTGTATTGCAGCACTTTTGCTCTCTATTTTGATGTTTTAGTCTAGCCTCCCTATCCCTAGATATCTGATATGAAGCTTAGAAGAGATTATATATAGCCTCCATCAAGAAACCCTAGCAAAAATCGGACAAAATGGAGCTCAGATCGCACTAAAACTGTGTCAGATCGCACTCAGCACGGCGTTGGCGCGCCCGCACGCCAGCGCGCGCGCCCGCGCCCAGCGCCTGGACCGCACGCTGGCCGCACGCCCAACGCCGCACGCCCACGCCGCGCGCCCGCACGCCAGCGCGCGCGCCCGCGCCCAGCGCCTGGGCCGCACGCTGGCCGCACGCCCAACGCCGCACGCCCCCGCCGCACGCCCATGCCGCGCGCCCGCACGCCAGCGCGCGCGCCCGCGCCCAGCGCCTGGGCCGCACGCTGGCCGCACGCCCACGCCCGCTACCGAGGCCCTGCGCGCCCAACGCCGCACGCCCACGCCGCGCGCCCGCACGCCGCGCCCATGCGCCCGCGCCCAGCGCCTGGCGCCCGCCGCACACGCCCGCACACGCCCGCACGCCCAGCGCGCCAACACGCCCGCACGCCCAGCGCGCGCCCGCACGCCGCGCCCATGCGCCCGCGCCCAGCGCCTGGGCCACACGCTGGCGCCCCGTCTGCCGCACGCCGTGCCCACGGCTTGGTCGACGCTGCACGCCGTGCACGCTTTCCAACGCCGTGCACGCCTAACTTCCAAATGTCATCAAATTAAGCCCCGAGCATCGCCAAACATAAATTTTCACCGTGTTATCATTCGGGCACGGATATCTAAGCACGGGCTTGCCCTCGTGGCTTGGCCGACGCCGCACGCCGTGCACGCTTCCCGACGCCGTGCACGCCCAACTACTAAATGTTATCAAATTAAGCACCGAGCGTCGCCAAGCACAAATTTCCATCATACTACCATTCGGGCACATGCGTCCAAGCATGGACATTGAGTGAATACAAACAACGATCCGAGCGGTCTTTATCTCAATTCCTACAAACATAATAAAAATGCATCAAAGCAACATAAAACATGTAAAAATAACTAAAAACTAATTTATGTTGAAATAAGATAAAAATACATAAAAACCATATAAAATACCTAAAGACTTGCAAATTATCAAGGCCAAAAGTACCCAAATTGTGTGTACAAAACACACTCATCAAATACCCCCAAACTTAAATCTTTGCTTGTCCTCAAGCAAAACAAACCTAAACTAAACAATTCAAAAAAACTTCTAATATAACCTATCTTGAGCAATGAATTAATAAGCCGACAATGGTCTCAAAGGCATCAACACATAGAACTCAAGAAAACAAACAAAGTGTTGCAAGTCTAAAATTTCAGTTAGTTAGTCATACTTTGCTTAAGGCATCTTCCGTATGTGTGTGTGTGTGTACCTAATAGCACTAAACTAATCAAGCTCGAATGAAACTATGCAACCACATTACCTTGTGAAATAATCAAAATAAACCCCAAAACAACATGCTTAACACAACACTCAATACAAAGGTGTACAAATCACAATTCCAAAAATTTTGAGAACCAAGGGCTCTAGGTGAGTGCATTTTATGCTCCATCTCAATCCTTAAGCACGCTCATATGGGCGAGTGCGTTTTACGCTCAACCTCAACCCCATGCAAAATTTGCAATAAACAATTTATTTTTTTTTAATCACAATTATAAGAGAGTGCGTTTTACGCTCTATCTCTCCTACGCATGTGTCCATGAGTGAGTGCGTTTTACGCTCCATCTCAACTCACCACATGACCATCAATTCAAACATAATAAAATTGGACACCTTGGTTCGAGTGATGTTTAAACGAGTTCTAGAGTTTATAGATATTTTCCACAAGCATTCGGTTATAAAAGTCTTCTCTAAGCATACAACTAGCTTAATACTCATGGGTAAGTGCATGAAAGTGAAAAGACGCATAAGCAAAATAATAACTAATAAACGATAAGCACAAAGACTAAGCAACAATTGTCTACTTCTCATGAGTTAGAATTTCTTCGAACAAGTCATTATCATAGACCATGGATTATAGTTCAAATCAAATTAAAACAATGCTCAAGGGACACATCCTAAAAATAAATAAATTTTTTTTTTGAATGAAAAGAAAAACATACTTAAATCACACAAAAACTAAATTAAACACACAAATACGCAAATAGGAAGTACTACCCCCAAACTTAAATTTGACTACCACACAGCACAACACGACTAGACAGACAAGGATAACTCAAATAAACTACCAACACCCCCAAACTTAAAACAAACATAGTCCTTGATGTTTATAATAGACAGAATTAAAATAGAGAACTTCACTGAGGGTAATCAAGCAACATCATTATAGTGTGGTGTCGCTTGGACGCTTTCGGACTAACAAAATTCTTGTCATGGTCTATGATTGGCTTGGACGATGAAGCTTCGCCCCACTTGTTGCTTGGAAGCCATACCAGAACAATGCCTCATGAAGAATAGCCCATAATAGCTAAGAAACTCTCTCAGGCCAAAAATCGAACACGTGGCGTGCACCTCCCAAAATCTTAGTTGTCAATGCATTGGGAAGCAGGGCTAGCCCTCCACAAAGTCTTGCAATGGGAGAATTGGAGTGTTCCTGCAATAAAACTCAACCCAAGCACAGTCCCAAGCAAGTAAAATTTGAAATTAACAGACCTTGTTACCTTTTCTTGGAAAAGTAATGAAAAGCCATGGGAATTCTTCAAAATCTGCTAAATCCTTATTGAATTTCAAGTTAGAAGATGGCAATGCTGATGGATTGCAGAGATTGGATGCCCAATTGGAGTGATGGGGCACGAATTTGAGTTTGGGAAAAATGCATGTAAGTTGGCTTTGGACTGGGAGGAGAGAGACAAAAGAGTGGAATGCCAAAAAATTGCATTTGGGCTGCTATTAAGGACAAGCATCAGCTGGCTGGTGCTATGCTGCTGTTATGATTTTCAATGTTGGATATCTGCAACAAGCAATATTACACACATTAATCACACTTAATCTTAAAATCGAAAATAAACTACACCAAACTTTTTTTTTTTGGAGATTAAATAAATAAAAATAAATAAATAAAAACAAATTAGCTCGAAAAATAAAATGGAGATTTGGGTTGCCTCCCAAATAGCGCTTGAGTTAAAGTCCTCAGCCTGACTAGCTTCCTGTTTCCTTTTAGTCTGGCTCGATTGCAAAAATGACCTTAGCATGCCTTCGTGATGTCATTTCCTTAATTTGCATGGCATGCATGCATACTAGACGACTCCCAAACTCAGTTTCTTCTATCAGCAAAAAGAAACTTTCTTCATTCGCTTCATCTTTCAGTAGGGGAGAAACATCTGAGGGCATTGCTTCGGTGAGGTCCATCGTCTCAAGCTCACCTAGCTTATTGTTCTTATATAAATCCTCATGTATGAACTGAAAGTAGCTAGGAGCTTGCTCAATTGTGTCTATGAATGACATAGTGAAATTGAGTTTCTCAAACACAATTGGATCCTCATCTATCTTTTCATGAACCTCAACTTCATCACGCCATGGCTCAAACTGTACACTAGCTCCTATGTCACATGTCGACGCCGGGAGGAATCGCTTACGCGGGGGTTGTAACCCTTTCCAATTTTAGCCTTTTCATTAGATGATTTTTTTGGAAAAGGTCGGCATTGATGTCGACGGGGTTTTTTTAAAGATTGTTTTTTATGATGAGCCAATTTAACCAGAGTCGCCAGTTGGTATATTTGAAATGGATGTACCAACTCATCCGATTTTTCATTTTTATAAATCGCTGGCTCATATGTGACTCCGAATTAATTGGTCTGCGAATCGAGATTCATAGAGTTCGGGGGCTTGCTTAAGTGAGGGGAAGGTGTTAGGCACCCCTCGACTTCCGTGAAGCACGGTTACCGCAATCTTGATGCTTTCCTATCCTTTAATTCATGAAATGTGTGTGTGCTTATGTAAATGTTATGGTGAGTTTGCATAAAAGAATCATTTGGATTTTTTTAGGGAAAATTGTGTTCTTCTTTTGAGAATGCCTTAGAATGTCCATCGGCTTAAACGAGAAAGCTTTATAAAAAAGGATTGATTTTATTTGGCAAAAACTATGAGATTTTCCTTAGGTGTCGTTTTGGCAAAACAAGAGTTTTAAACCTTCGTAAAAATAGGAATCGAAATCTATACGTTGCTTTCATAAAATGATGGGCAACTTCTAGGATATCTTTCACCCTACGCACCAAGATTTAATAAAACGTTGTTTTATTTTTATAAAACCACTTTTTGGGACGTTTGAAAACGACTTTCTTTAGCCTTCTCGTTTAATAGAAACCGACATTCATTAACACCTCCAATTTTTTAGCTACATGATGCTAACCTCCTAGTTTGCTTGATTTTAAGGAAAAACCTTCCTCGTTTAATCTTTGAAATCATTTTTTCGTGTTCCGAAATCCAATCAAGCATAAACACGCGTCGGGGCTATTCATGGGCATGTAAGCCATCCAAATAACCCCAACGCCCACAATCACATACTTCAATATTACGGGGCCTTAAACCCGATTCTCGCCTTGGCGTCGTTTTAAGGCCCGACGATTACATATTTACAATGACGGATACATCCACCCGATTACATACATTCAAAAATGTCCATCATCGGATTTGGACCACGGGGTCGCGTTCCTAGGCTCACATCCGAACTTGTTGCACAAACAACCAAATGGATATAACGAAAATAAACAATAACGGGATGCCTAACACTCTAGGATGTCTTACAATGACGATCGAAATACACTACGAATGATACCATACCATAATAGCTAAGATTTGCACCAAACGGATATCATCGGGCTATTAGGGGGGATTTCATTCCGATGAGACCCTCACTAATAATCCCTAACCCATGGCTTCACAATAACATATAAAAAAACTACATTTAAGTTAATTCGGATGACCAAAAGATTAACAAAATGGTATAACAAAATGCTAAAACAAAAGATTTATCACCTTGCAAATGATCCCCACAATATGTATGAATTTGTGTATTGAGTAGAGTAGAAAAATATGGAATACAATCTCACAAAATAGGTACAATTCCTTACTATTTCTCACTCTTTTCTCTCTTAATTTTGCTGTTTTCTTCCTCTTTTTCTTCCTCTCCCCGAGCTCCTTTTCCTGCTGAATCCCTCTCCCATTTCCTGTATGCGAACTGGCCTAATAAGGCACTGCCAAGGGCAGCCGCAGATCTATCTGCGGCTGGCCGCAGATAGATCTGCGGCTGGCCCTTGGTTCTCCCCCCAGCCGCGCTCGAGTCCCGTGCGCTTCGAGTCCCGTGCTGCCTCGAGTTCCGTCCTTGGCCGCGAATTGATCTGCGGCTGACTGTGCTGATTTTCTCGTTTTTCGTGCCTCGTCTCGATTTTCGTGTCGTACCGTTGGTTTCCGCTGACAGGTTTGCGTTCGGCAGTCCGGGAACCGTCGGGAAACGTGCCACGTCATCCGGGTAAGCACAGTGATCAGTAACTGACTCTCGACATTCGCTTGTTGTCGTGTCGGCTTCAATATCATCCCGTTGTGGTGGCTTTGAGGGTTCGTCTTTATGTCCACCTTTTATTCTCGTGTGCCGGGTCAATTGACGATTTTGCCCTCCTGCCAGGGTTAGTATAGGAAATGCAAAAATCGGGTGTCTACAGCTGCCCCTCTTTATCATGTTTATGCAATGATAAATGAAATGAACAGGATAAAGAATAGACACTCGATGCATGAATGACAGTGCACAAGAATGACAATACATACGTGACTTGCTTGGATCTCAGCCCTTCCCAGGGTTGTTGTTGGTTTGGATCTTAGCCCTTCCCAGGGTTGTGGTTTGTTTGGATCTTAGCCCTTCCCAGGGTGTTAGTTTGGATCTCAGCCCTTCCCAGGGTGTTAGTTTGGATCTCAGCCCTTCCCAGGGTGTTAGTTTGGATCTCAGCCCTTCCCAGGGTTTTGGTTTGTTTGGATCTTAGCCCTTCCCAGGGTGTTAGTTTGGATCTCAACCCTTCCCAGGGTTTTTGTTTTGGTTGGATGCCTTCCCAGGTTTGCTCACCACTCTGTCGCGGTTTGCTTGGATCTCAGCCCTTCCCAGGGTTTGTTATTTTTTTGTCTTTTTTCTTTTTGTGGATATCAGCCCTTCCCAGGGTTGCTCACCATCTTGTTGTGGTTCGCGTGGATCTCAGCCCTTCCCAGGGTTTGCTTACCACTCTGTCGCGGTTTGCTTGGATGCCTTCCCAGGTTTGCTCATCACTCTGTCGCGGTTTGCTTGGATCTCAGCCCTTCCCAGGGTTTGTTGTTTTTTGTCTTTTTTTCTTTTTGTGGATATCAGCCCTTCCCAGGGTTGCTCACCATCTTGTTGTGGTTCGCGTGGATCTCAGCCCTTCCCAGGGTTTGCTCACCACTCTGTCGCGATTTGCTTGGATGCCTTCCCAGGTTTGCTCACCACTCTGTCGCGGTTTGCTTGGATCTCAGCCCTTCCCAGGGTTTGTTGTTTTTTGTCTTTTTTTCTTTTTGTGGATATCAGCCCTTCCCAGGGTTGCTCACCATCTTGTTGTGGTTCGCGTGGATCTCAGCCCTTCCCAGGGTTTGCTCACCACTCTGTCGCGGTTTGCTTGGATGCCTTCCCAGGTTTGCTCACCACTCTGTCGCGGTTTGCTTGGATCTCAGCCCTTCCCAGGGTTTGTTGTTTTTGTCTTTTTTTTTCTTTTCGTGGATACCAGCCCTTCCCAGGGTTGCTCACCATCTTGTTGTGGTTCGCGTGGATCTCAGCCCTTCCCAGGGTTTGCGCACCACTCTGTCGCGGTTTGCTTGGATCTCAGCCCTTCCCAGGGTTCAGCCGAGTCTTGCCTTGATTCGTCGTATTCGACGTCCGACTTATTCAGAATTTTGTATTTTATTTTCACATAACGAGTCATGTATGATGCAAGCTTTTTATTCATGGATAGAGAATGACCCCTGTACAGTCTTTTTGATACTATTTTCCACAGGTGTCGTCGCCAGATGCCGTGGGATGCTTGGATCTCGATCCTCCCACAGGATTGGTCGGTGGCTTCTCCGCTGATTGGACGGTTTGTCGCCGGTGACAGAGCTATGGCAGATGATCCTCCGGAGCGTTCCTGATCCTTATTATCCTTTCCGGTGTCGGCGGGCTTTGCAGAGGGTATTCTGAGCCATTAGGTCCCTGTCCGTCCGGTGCTCACGTATCTCGATTACTACCGAGGCTGAGAGGTATGCTGCTCTTGTTGAGAGAGATGCTGATATTCTGGCCAGGGATGTTGCTCATGCTGATAGAGACGCCCTTGTATTGCAGACTAAGGCAATTATAGATGCTCACTCTGAGACCGTTAGCCGAGCCACTGCTTATTGGATCGCGTCGACATGATGGGGCAGCAGATTGCAGGGAATGTCGATGCCTCAGATCTATCCACCACTTTATCCATCCTGCTTCGATTAGTTTCAAATTGGTAGATCATTTTATTTCCTGCATAGACTATGTCAGTCTCATCGGTTATCAAAAGAGAAACCTTGTAACAAAATGACTTATTTATATAGACAGGTATTTAGATTTAGTCGTTTCCCCTTTTTGTCGTATCGTTGCCTTTCATTGGACCCTCATTTTATCCAGCTAACCATGATTTTGATATCTCGCCTTCTTTCTCTTCACAAGTCTTGATGGGGATTTGTCAGATATTGCCGCACCTCCTGTCGATTTCATCGGCTGAGTCTTAGATTTGGGCTAACTGCTTGGTTGGGTTAGGGTTAGGTCACTTAAGATGAAGCTGATCAGGTGGCTGGTTTCGGAAAAGTTTCGAGGGTATAGGAAGGTTTTTCTGGCTATTGGGAATCGGTTTGATGGAAGAAAGTGTTATTTTGTAAGGCATGGGACCGTGCCATGATGGCTGCCTACGTACCCCCACAAGTCGGGAGATCAGGTCCTACGTAGTTCGTTCTCCAAAACAGGGAGAGAAACGACGAGATTTTTTTTTTTTTTTTTTTTATTTTTTTTTTTATGCATAGAACCGCTTCACCGAGTCAGAATTTAGGGGCTGTGGGAACACCTCCCCGTCCATTTCTTGCAGTATGAGGGCCCCTCCGGACAGCACTTTCTTAATCACAAAAGGCCCCTCCCAGTTCGGGGCAAACTTCCCCTTGGCTTCGTCTTGACAAGGCATTACTCTCTTTAACACTAGGTCATTTTCTTTGAATTTTCGAGGTCTTATCTTCTTGTCGTATGATCGGGAGATCCTTTGCTGATATAACTGACCGTGCAACACAGCGGCCACCCTCCTTTCATCAATTAGGGCCAATTGGTCGTACCGACTTTGCATCCAATCCTCCTCGTTTATCCGAGCATCAATCAAGATTCTGAGGGACGCCATCTCAACCTCAACTGGCAGAACCGCTTCCATTCCGTATACCAGAGCGTACGGGGTTGCCCCTGTAGAAGTACGTACCGACGTTCTGTACGCCAGCAAGGTGAGAGGTTAGCAGATCCGGCCATCCCCGATGATTAGCAGACATTTTTGCCATGATCTTCTTGATATTCTTATTTGCAGCTTCCACTGCCCCATTCATCTTAGGACGGTAAATGACAGAATTGAGGTGTTTGATCTTAAACTGGTCGCATAATCCCTTCATGAGGGCATTGTTCAAATTCTTGGCATTGTCAGAGACTAAAACCTCAGGTTGCCCGTATCGGCAAATGACATTATTCCTGATGAAACCGACGATGATCTCCTGAGTTACTTTGGGGAAAGAAGCTGCTTCTACCCATTTAGTGAAGTAATCGATCATGACGAATATAAATCGGTGGTCGTTGCTTGCTTTGGGCTCTATTGGTCCGATCACATCCATACCCCACATTGAGAATGGCCAAGGGGAGGTCATACAGTGCAGTTCATTGGGAGGCGCATGGATAACATTACCGTTGCGCCTGGCATTGGTAACACCGCTTGACGTGATCATCACAGTCGGCTTTCAGCGTCAACCAGTAATGCCCCGTTCTCAAGATCTTCTTGGCCAGCATCGGCCCACTCATGTGTGGCCCACACACTCCACCATGTATTTCGTCCATAATCTTTTGGGCCTGCATTTCATTTACACATCGTAGCAAGCCCAAATTGGCATCCCTCTTGTACAGTGAATCTCCGCTCAGATAAAATTTCATTGCCATCTTTTGAATTCTCAACCTCTCCGCTCGGCTGGCTTGGTCGGGAATGGATCTATCCCTCAGATATTCCCTTATGTCGTGATACCAAGGCTGCTTTGGCAGAACCCCCTCGTCCGATAGTACCGCCACGTGCTCCTCGTATGCCGGGGCGTTCTGCACTGCTATCTCAATCTGTGGAACGTTCCTGCTCTTGATTGTGTGGACTAGAGAAGCTAAAGTCGCCAATGCATCGGCGAAATCATTCCGTCCCCGGGGGATATGTCGGAAAGCGATATCTTCGAACTCTTGCATCAGTTGGATAACACAACGGTGGTATGGAAGCAACCGGAGCTCTTTAGTGCTGTACACCCCGATCGCTTGTCTGATTACCAGCTCCGAATCCCCGAACACTGCTAACCTTTTCACCCCCATATCGCGGGCCAAACGGTTTGAGTCCCCAATATACATCCCTCATACTCAGCTGTGTTGTTTGAGTTACTGAACTGTAATTTAGTGGCTACGGGGTATTGCTCTCCTGTGATAGAGACCAGGACTGCTCCGGCTCCTGCCCCCTCCGCATTCATGGCACCATCAAAATACAATTTCCAGAACTGCCCCTCGTCATCTTCTCTCGCGCGCAAGATCCAGAATACGTCTTCGCCCGACAAAGGAGTGTCTAAAGGCTCCATTCCCCCTGATGGCGCTTCTGCCAATTGATCTGCAATTCCCTGCCCCTTCATGGCTTTCTGAGTTACGTATACAATGTCGAACTGCTGTAAGATTAACTGCCATCTTGAAAGTCGACAGTTCAGCATGGGCCGTTCAAAGATATATTTCAGGGGATCCATCCTTGATATCAGGTACGTGGTGTGCCCGTGGAGATAATGCTGTAATCTCATTGCAGCCCAAGCCAAAGCACAACAGGTCCTTTCGATAGGGGTGTAATTCTGTTCACATCGGCTAAATCTCTTGCTGAGGTAATAAATGGCCTGCTCTTTGCCTGATTCATTCTTCTGCCCCAGCATACAGCCCATCGCAATGTCATTGACTGATATATACATGAATAGAGGGATCTCATCCTTCGGGGGGGGGGTACCAGCACGGGTGCTTCCGTCAGCTGCTTCTTAATGATCTGAAAGGCTTCCTGGCATTGCTCATTCCATTCTTGGGAGACATCTTTTCTTAACAGCTTGAAAATTGGCTCGCACGTGGTTGTCAAATGGGATATGAAGCGGCTGATGAAATTTATTCTTCCCAGAAATCCTCTTATTTCCTTGTCAGTGCGGGGTGCCGGCATATCCACAATGGCCTTAATCTTGGCCGGATCCAACTCGATGCCACGATCACTAACCAGGAATCCCAAGAGTTTGCCCGATTGCACTCCGAAAGCACACTTTGCCGGATTGAGCCTTAAATTATATTTTCTGAGCCGGTCAAATAGCTTTTGGAGATGGGTCACATGATCAGATTCTATCTTTGACTTCACGATAATGTCATCCACGTAGACCTCTATCTCCTTGTGCATCATATCGTGGAACACAGGGCCATCATAGCTCTTTGATAAGTAGCCCCTGCATTTGTGAGACCGAAAGCCAACCGTCTATAGCAGAAAGTGCCCCAAGGGGTGATGAAGGCTGTTTTCTCCCGGTCCTCCTCTGCCACCATTATCTGATGATAACCCCCGCAAAGCAATCAACGAAAGGAGTACATCTCGTATTGGGCTGTGTTATCCACCAATATGTGTATAAAAGGTACTGGGAAATTATCCTTGAGACTGGCCTTGTTCAGATCTCTATAGTCCAACACATACCCTCACCTTTCCTCCAGGCTTAGCCACTGGGACCACATTGGACAACCATTCTGGGTAGGTGGACACCATGATGATTCCAGCCCTGAACTGTTTGATGATCTCCTCCTTTACCTTCAAGCTCCATTCCGGTTTTAGCTTTCTTAGTTTTTGCTTGACGGGCTTGAAACCCTCCTTGATGGGCAGCTGGTGTACCACAATGTCGGTGGATAATCCGATCATGTCCTCATGAGACCAGGCGAACACATCCTCATACTGGCGTAGCAATTTGGTCATTTCTACTTTCTGGTTAGGGGTCAGGTCTGTCCCGGTCTTGAGCTCTTTGGGTTGGTCAGGGGTTCCGATATTTATGGTGACGGTTTGGTCTAAGTTGGGTTTGGGTTTATCCTCGACCCACCCTTTGATCTCGTCAGGCGCGTCATCGTAATCTGTCTCGTCCTGCTCAATACCCATTAAATCGAAATCCAGCTCGATATCAAAATCATAGTCATCATTCAAATTTGAGGAATCGCTTGTTAAGCAAGGAATACTCAAATTGGTACACCTGACATTGAAACAAAATACTGTCATATATATAATTCATCTTTCCACAATGGTCGCTCTTAAAATAACATGACAAACTAACATAGTTATGCAAAATATGAAATAAAGAACCAAAACTGGTAGACATTCATCCCCCACTCTCCGGGGTCTACCACCCCGGCACCATGTTTTACCCTTGTCTGGATATTATTGGCTCCACCGTCCAGTTATCGGTGGTCAGATCAGTCGGGATGCGACATATGACAGACGGCTGTGTTCCAGGGACTTCCTTGACGACTACCGCCACATCGTATCCGTCCTCCCTCACAGCCTTATTAGGGATAACTAACCCTGCCCAATCGATGACAGGCACACTCTGTAGGGCTCCCGACGTTGTGGCCGTATCCTTCCCCTCTCCAATGTTTATTGATGGTCCAGAGATATAGCATTTGGTTTCGAACTGCTGCATGACCTCCCGCAGGAAACTCTTCCTTTTGACTGACTCATCATCCGCAGGAGTTAATTCTTTACCTTCTAATTCGGACACGGGCTTGTCTGTCCCTTGTTCATTGTGGACCTTCGGCATTAGGATTCCGGTCGATCGAAATGGGATTTCCCTTCGCGAGTGGTTCCGCTCTATGCCTCCATGATATCCCAACCCTGCCCTGCCTGTCTGGTTGGGCAGTTGAATAGGCGTGGAAATTCCTTGGCTGTCTTTTCCCAACCCCTGCCCAGGTTGAAACTTCATCTTCATCATTTCTCTAGCAACGAAGGTGAGCTCAGGGGAGGCTTTCGATTTCATGGCTGGAGCTCCCAGACCTCTATAGTAGGGAGTGCTAATTTCCAGCGCTTGAAAACTGGCAGGCGCCGCGGATTCGTCCACATTGATTACTGGCAGACCATTCTTGGACGGGAAAGGGTCATTACGCTCTGCGGAGATTGTTACCAGATTCCCGCTGACGATGAACTTGATTTGTTGGTGTAGTGTAGAGGGAACTGCCCCGGCCATATGTATCCATGGTCTTCCCAATAACATGTTATAACTGGCCGAGATATCCAGGACCTGAAAGGAAATATCGAAAGTACACGGCCCTATCTCCACGGGCAACTCTATTTCTCCCATTGTATCCTTCCGGGATCCATCGAAGGCTCGTACCACCACATGACTATCCCGCAGGCGCTTAGGATTGATGTTCATTTTCCTTAGCGTACTGAGGGGACAAATATTCAGTGCTGATCCCCCATCAATCAGCACCCCATTCATGACATACCCTGATGAGATCACTGCGATGTGCAGCGGTTTCCGATGCCCCCTTCCCTCTTTCGGGAGATCATCATCTGTGAATGATAGCACATTGTTCTCTAGCAGATGGTCCACAAGGCGGGGGCCGAAAACTTTCTTGGCTAATTGTCTTGGGAATGTGAGCCTCCCCTAGGACTTTGGCCAAGATTCTGCAGTGGTCGTTGGATGATAACACCAAATCCATGATCGATGTTAGAGTCGATTCCTCGCTCACCGTCTTGGTCCCCCTTACTTCCGGATGATCCATCTTTTCCAAGAACTCCACGGCTTTCTCCTCGGATATCCTCTCGTTATCCTTTCTCTTACTCTTGAGGACTCTTCCTGGAAGATACAAGGGATTCCCCTTTGATGTTACGGAAGCACAACTGGCCGCCTCCTCTAATACACCCCCGTAGTTCCACGGTACTGTTTTTAGACTGCAAATAGGGATCTGTGGTCTTGCTGCGATGATGAGAGGTTTTGGAGCCGCTAACTTGATAGGCCCCCCTGTGATACTCCGGCTTGCACCCGTCAACCTAATCGGTGCCCCTTGCATATTCTCCTGACTACTCGTCATGCCAACCATCTCATAAATCCCTATCATATAATTTTGCCTTGGCGGTCCCTCGGTTTCGATGGCTTCCACCATATTGACCCCTCCCCCATCATGCTTCGGTAGGGGATTGATTTTAACATTTGGCGGCTCGGGCTGTTCCACCACGATTTCCCCGCTATCAATCAGGTTTTGAATTATGTGTTTCAGCGTCCAACATTCCTGAGTGTCATGACCCGGGGAACCCGAATGATATGCACACTTTTTACTGGGGTCAAATTTTCTTCCCTTCGGGTCACACGGAGGTGCCAAATCGACAATCTTCCTCTGTGATATCAATATTGCCAAAATCTGCTCAAGAGGATCCCCAAGCGGGGTGAATACCCGCTTCTGTGTGGTCTCAAACCTCCTTCGTCCGTCCGTTCCGGGATTATCAAAATTAGGTTACCGGGGCGGCACAAATCTCTGTATTTGTACAGGGGGGCTATTCTCCACTTTCCTGGATGATCCCTGCAGCACGAGAGAGACATCTTCCTCTTTTCGCTTTTGGGGCCTGCGGGAAGTACTGCCATAATTCCCACTTTGGATTTGTTCCGCAGCCGTTTCAAGAGCCGTGAAGTCCCGGATTTTACCCGATTTCAACCCCATATCCACCATTTCTCCGTGTTTTATCATTTCGGCGAAAGGTCTTCCAATCCCCGATATGACCCGCTCATAATAAGGTGCTTCCTGTATATCCACGAAGGTCATTACCATCTCTGACTCACTCATTGGAGGATTCACTTGTGCGGCCATACCCCTCCATCGTTGGGCATAGTCCCTGAAGGTTTCCCTTGGTTGCTTCTTGATTTTTGTCATTTGATATCTATCAGGGGCCATCTGTGCCTGAAAGCTATACTGTGTCAGAAAGGTATGGGCCAGCTCCTCCCAATTATGAATCCGGGCATTATCGAGACGGGCATACCAGATCCTCGCCTCCCCCGTCAAGCTTTTCTGGAATAATTGCATCCTTAGTCCTTCGTCTTCCGCATAGGACCCCAGTTCTCCAATATATATTTTCAGGTGAGTGTAAGGATCCCCTTTCCCATTGTATTTCTCGAATTCGGGGATCTTAAATTTCTCTGAATATCTGGTTCCGGGGAAGACACACAAATCTGCATAATTAACCCTACCCAAGGAGCCTATGCCTTTTAGAGATTGGATGGTCTCCTCCATCTGCTTCATTTTCCTGCGAAGGTCATCAGTATCTCCCTCCTCTGGAATCGTGATTACTGTCTTGTTGAGGGCGGGAATGACCTTTGGGAGGATCGGCTCGTCCTTAAGCTGATGTTGGTTATTTTTGAATAGGATTGCATCATCCTTAGGAGGATTCTGGTCACCCCCTGGCGGTGGTACATTGTGCGGTCCCTGGTTTGACGGATCCTATCTGATTAAGAACTGTTCTTTTCACATTGTGGCCATTTCCATCATCTGCTTCCTAAAGTCATCAAACTCTTCCCGAGATACAGAACTATGATTGGGGAGATCAGCCATTTCAGAGGTAGAGACCTGGGCCTTTTTAGACTGCAAACGCGTTCGAGGAGCAATCCTGCAGGCAAACGGTTCGAAGTTTCAGTCTTGGGCAATGAAAGGATGCGGATGCATGCTAAAGCTGTAAATTTTGTGTTTTGGTTTTTTTTTTTTTTTTTTTTTTTTTTTTTTAATCTTTCCCTGCAAAAGAGAAAGTTAGTGGTCTTTTAGTGCAATAACAAATGTTAAACATGACTTTATTATGCTTCCCCAGCTGTTTCCTGCAAAACATGGAGGTCAGTATTCTCTTTTGACAACAGGGGAGGTATATATGAAATGGGATCATGACATTTTATACGCTTGAACGTAAAAAAGGGCATGAAGAGACTTTTCCTGCGTTGGGTTTATCAGAGGCTGACCTACCCTAGGGTTACTCTCACGGGCTTTTCGGCATGAAGGTTCCCAAATCTTCGCAATCTACTCGTTTGAGCCCTTTCGATTGGAGCGGATTTGAGTGGTGCGTTTCCTGAGCCATCTCCGGGGAGCAGCCCCATCGAGTCCAGTAATAAGCAACCGACGGGTTCGCCTCAGGAGGAGGTACATTCTCAACATACATTCACATTCATCGTCCTCACCGTATGCAAATGATTACTTTGAAGTAAAGCAATTCCATTCAAACATTTATTCATTGGACAAAACACACATTCACACAACAAAAGTAAAATGATCAAAATGTCGTATGCACACACATATTCATGAATTTTAAAGGATAGAATAGCATCAAGATTTTAATGCGGCTTAAGCCCTCTAAGGTCCCCAGCGGAGTCGCCAGCTGTCGACGCCGGGAGGAATCGCTTACGCGGGGGTTGTAACCCTTTCCAATTTTAGCCTTTTCATTAGATGATTTTTTTGGAAAAGGTCGGCATTGATGTCGACGGGGTTTTTTTAAAGATTGTTTTTTATGATGAGCCAATTTAACCAGAGTCGCCAGTTGGTATATTTGAAATGGATGTACCAACTCATCCGAGTTTTCATTTTTATAAATCGCTGGCTCATATGTGACTCCGAATTAATTGGTCTGCGAATCGAGATTCATAGAGTTCGGGGGCTTGCTTAAGTGAGGGGAAGGTGTTAGGCACCCCTCGACTTCCGTGAAGCACGGTTACCGCAATCTTGATGCTTTCCTATCCTTTAATTCATGAAATGTGTGTGTGCGCGTGTGTGTGTGTGTGCCTATGTAAATGTTATGGTGAGTTTGCATAAAAGAATCATTTGGATTTTTTTAGGGAAAATTGTGTTCTTCTTTTGAGAATGCCTTAGAATGTCCATCGGCTTAAACGAGAAAGCTTTATAAAAAAGGATTGATTTTATTTGGCAAAAACTATGAGATTTTCCTTAGGTGTCGTTTTGGCAAAACAAGAGTTTTAAACCTTCGTAAAAATAGGAATCGAAATCTATACGTTGCTTTCATAAAATGATGGGCAACTTCTAGGATATCTTTCACCCTACGCACCAAGATTTAATAAAACGTTGTTTTATTTTTATAAAACCACTTTTTGGGACGTTTGAAAACGACTTTCTTTAGCCTTCTCGTTTAATAGAAACCGACATTCATTAACACCTCCAATTTTTTAGCTACATGATGCTAACCTCCTAGTTTGCTTGATTTTAAGGAAAAACCTTCCTCGTTTAATCTTTGAAATCATTTTTTCGTGTTCCGAAATCCAATCAAGCATAAACACGCGTCGGGGCTATTCATGGGCATGTAAGCCAGCCAAATAACCCCAACGCCCACAATCACATACTTCAATATTACGGGGCCTTAAACCCGATTCTCGCCTTGGCGTCGTTTTAAGGCCCGACGATTACATATTTACAATGACGGATACATCCACCCGATTACATACATTCAAAAATGTCCATCATCGGATTTGGACCACGGGGTCGCGTTCCTAGGCTCACATCCGAACTTGTTGCACAAACAACCAAATGGATATAACGAAAATAAACAATAACGGGATGCCTAACACTCTAGGATGTCTTACAATGACGATCGAAATACACTACGAATGATACCATACCATAATAGCTAAAATTTGCACCAAACGGATATCATCGGGCTATTAGGGGGGATTTCATTCCGATGAGACCCTCACTAATAATCCCTAACCCATGGCTTCACAATAACATATAAAAAAACTACATTTAAGTTAATTCAGATGACCAAAAGATTAACAAAATGGTATAACAAAATGCTAAAACAAAAGATTTATCACCTTGCAAATGATCCCCACAATATGTATGAATTTGTGTATTGAGTAGAGTAGAAAAATATGGAATACAATCTCACAAAATAGGTACAATTCCTTACTATTTCTCACTCTTTTCTCTCTTAATTTTGCTGTTTTCTTCCTCTTTTTCTTCCTCTCCCCGAGCTCCTTTTCCTGCTGAATCCCTCTCCTATTTCCTGTATGCGAACTGGCCTAATAAGGCACTGCCAAGGGCAGCCGCAGATCTATCTGCGGCTGGCCGCAGATAGATCTGCGGCTGGCCCTTGGTTCTCCCCCCAGCCGCGCTCGAGTCCCGTGCGCTTCGAGTCCCGTGCTGCCTCGAGTTCCGTCCTTGGCCGCGAATTGATTTGCGGCTGACTGTGCTGATTTTCTCGTTTTCCGTGCCTCGTCTCAATTTTCGTGTCGTACCGTTGGTTTCCGCTGACGGGTTTGCGTTCGGCAGTCCGGGAACCGTCGGGAAACGTGCCACGTCATCCGGGTAAGCACAGTGATCAGTAACTGACTCTCGACATTCGCTTGTTGTCGTGTCGGCTTCAATATCATCCCGTTGTGGTGGCTTTGAGGGTTCGTCTTTATGTCCACCTTTTATTCTCGTGTGCCGGGTCAATTGACGATTTTGCCCTCCTGCCAGGGTTAGTATAGGAAATGCAAAAATCTGGTGTCTACATCACATAGAGCTTTGCCTACGACATGACTACTCAATGGGCACGGGACTGCAAAACCGCCCAGATCCTTGAGCTTTGGAGGAGAAGGTATATGGGATACACTCAAAATTAGCTCATCATCATCATTGGGGCTCAAGGCTAGATCCTCGACCTCCTTTTCTTGTTTCCCACATGTCTCTTCCATATCAGAATCATCATCAATTAGCACGTCTGGTTGCAGCTTTGGCACGTGAAATCCATCAGTTTCGGGAACCAAGTCATTGGGCCGTTCGCCTTGATATCTATCGTTGAAGGCGATAATAAGCTGTCCCATCTGGTTCTCAAGATTTTGAATCGACATATGCTGACTTTTCACAATCTCCTCAATCGAAGTTATGGTCAGGGACTCAAGTTCCTTCACATTTGAATTTTCTTCTGGCGGCAATGAAGGTGGACATGAGAATTCAGGTGCATATGCAGGACTCGGAGCATAGTATTGATCTTCATATTTGTAGCTCCATGTAGAATCTGGGTGATACCCCCAATCTTGGTGATAAGCATCGGAACAGTCATAACTATTAGAGTAATCGCCGATGTTGCCACCATACCATGCCGACTCAAAATTAATGGTGCATAGATGACTCGGATGGTTTCCATCACAATAATCACAATTCACCGCAACACGTTGAGTACGTTGGGCCACTAGAGCGTTAACATTCCTTGACAGCTCCTCTATATGAGCCGCCACCGCTTCAATTCCATCCATCCATGTCGCACCTGATTGGGTCATTCCCGTGTGAGGCCATTGATAATTATAGTTGGCCATGGTGTACCTCGTAACGAAGAAAGCATTAAATAGAAAAATACAAAAAAAATGTTAAAAATAAAATAAAAATAACTTTATATACAAGTTTAAATTAAGACCAATTTGATAGTAATTAATATTGGTATAATTATTAGAAACAATTCCCCGGCAACGGCGCCAAAAACTTGTTGGTCGATTTAGCTATCGATAAACACACACGTGCAAGTATACACGGTCAACAAGTAATATATGATAAGATATGAGTCGAACCCACAGGGAATTGTGACAAATAATAACCAAGTACCGATCGTCTATCAAATTGATCTAATTTAAACAATGAAGATTTGATAATATGTTGATTGGTTGAGTTCACAAGTCAAATAATGAGTAAAATGCGGTAAAATATCAAGATAGAAGGGTCTAAGATTACAATTTCCCCCAACATGTCATTTGAATCTCCTAACCTTCTACGAATTGACAACCGAGAAATCAAAACTACATAAGAGCCTCTGTCGATGGTCAATCACGAATCTTCCTAAGCGGTGCATAGGTATATGTCTATCCTATACACTATCAAGAGACTAATTTCAGGAATGATTTATAGACACGTGTCACCAAATCTAATTAATCCTCCCTTCCACTACCAACTTTCACGTCGGAAGTCATTAAGACTAGATTCTCAATAGGTTGCATGCGGTAATTAGGTATATATCTATCCCAACTACTATCAAGATACCTATTATTGCAGATAATTAATAAGACACACGTCACTTAATCCGATTAATAACCCACAACAATCTATACTCTCGCATGTTATCATAACTAGGTCTCAACCTATAATTCGTTCGTCAAGTTCATATAGGTTCCCACGGTAATTACGGGCCAAGCAATTAATCTAGAAGCAAAGGTTATGACAATCAATTCACAAATGCATAACTAAAATCAATAGAGAGAGAATTCAATTCAAATTAAGTGTTGGGTTCTATTGCAATCTTAGAATAGAAGGTTAGTTCATGATAGCTACAATAAACATCATTTTCAATTGATACATTGTCAAATTCGAATTACAAAGGAGATGGGAAACTAGAAATGAAACCACTTTTGAAGCTATTCAGCTGGTGTTCCTTTGGTTGCTGTAGATTTCTAGCTCTCCTCCTTAGCTTTGCAATTCCTCTTGACTGAGTTCCTTGGCTTTGGGCTTGATTCAGCTTGATTTGCAGCCTTGGGCACTGTTGGTTGATGTATTTTGTAGCCTCCCTCTCTCTAGATTTCCCTTTGACAAGCCTTTCCTTCTTAGTTCTTTGGCTTTTGCTGAGTTTTCCTTGTATTGCAGCACTTTTGCTCTCTATTTTGATGTTTTAGTCTAGCCTCCCTATCCCTAGATATCTGATATGAAGCTTAGAAGAGATTATATATAGCCTCCATCAAGAAACCCTAGCAAAAATCGGACAAAATGGAGCTCAGATCGCACTAAAACTGTGTCAGATCGCACTCAGCACGGCGTTGGCGCGCCCGCACGCCAGCGCGCGCGCCCGCGCCCAGCGCCTGGGCCGCACACTGGCCGCACGCCCAACGTCGCACGCCCACGCCGCGCGCCCGCGCCCAGCGCCTGGGCCGCACGCCCAACGCCGCACGCCCACGCCGCACGCCCATGTCGCGCGCCCGCACGCCAGCGCGCGCGCCCGCGCCCAGCGCCTGGGCCTTACGCTGGCCGCACGCCCACGCCCGCTGCCGAGGCCCCGCGCGCCCAACGCCGCACGCCCACACCGCACGCCCGCACGCCACTCCCATGCGCCCGCCGCACACGCCCGCACACGCCCAGCGCGCCAACACGCCCGCACGCCCAGCGCGCGCCCGCACGCCGCGCCCATGCGCCCGCGCCCAGCGCCTGGGCCACACGCTGGCGCCCCGTCTGCCGCACGCCGTGCCCGCGGCTTGGTCGACGCCGCACGCCGTGCACGCTTTCCAACGCCGTGCACGCCTAACTTCCAAATGTCATCATATTAAGCCCCGAGCATCGCCAAACATAAATTTTCACCGTGTTATCATTCGGGCACGGATATCTAAGCACGGGCTTGCCCTCGTGGCTTGGCCGACGCCGCACGCCGTGCACGCTTCTCGACGCCGTGCACGCCCAACTACCAAATGTTATCAAATTAAGCACCGAGCGTCGCCAAGCACAAATTTCCATCATACTACCATTCGGGCACATGCGTCCAAGCACGGACATTGAGTGAATACAAACAACGATCCGAGCGGTCTTTATCTCAATTCCTACAAACATAATAAAAATGCATCAAAGCAACATAAAACATGTAAAAATAACTAAAAACTAATTTATGTTGAAATAAGATAAAAATACATAAAAACCATATAAAATACCTAAAGACTTGCAAATTATCAAGGCCAAAAGTACCCAAATTGTGTGTACAAAACACACTCATCAGGCAGTTCCATCCACTCTTCACTAGCAACTAAAATACATCATCAACGGGAATCTAGTGACCATCTCAGCAGAACCTGAGTACCTTTCTCATCTCAAAGGAGATATTCCTCTGATTATTTTGGACGAAGGGGTCGAACCTGCCAGTTTTCAGGCTTTTGAAGTAAGTACTACCCAGTACCGTTCTATAGGATCTCCGGCTTTGAAACCAAGGGTATCCCCTGAAGTAATGTCAGTAGCTCGAGAGATGATCACTAGTCAGTTTTAACCAGGCCAGGGATTAGGGTGAAATGGCCAAGGAATTAAAGATCCAGTCCAAATACCCACTCAATTGGGAAGAGCAGGATTAGCATAGTTTGGTGATTCTACACAAAGAAACCCCTACAAGAAAGTTCCAGCCCAATTAGCAACCGTCCTTATGCCAAAATTCAGCAGCTTTGGTTCGGGGACCCATTGAAGAAGATTCCTCCACACATATCAGACCTGTTGGTACCCAAAGTTGGTAGCCCGGCTGGGGATACAAGTGATGATGAAGACATATTGATCTCCACCAATGAAGGGAAAGTGAGAAATGATTTGTTCCTACAAGAGATACATAAATAATTTAAAAGGCAATTCTATATCTCCTAGGATTAGGAGGAAGTAAACAGGAAGGGGAATGATGAGGATATCAACCAGCCCAATGCTCAAGAAATCCTCCCTTTCATTGACTGGATTAAGTTGGACATCCCCAAGGAGTGTAGCAATCCAGGTGGAAGCCAAGTTTCTATGATCATTGAAGACGTTACCGATGGAAGGATTACCTTTATCTCGGCTGTTGGCGATTGCATTGTAAGGTTTCTATATAACGCGAACCTGCAATAAATTATATATATATAATGGAAGTGCGATAAAATCAGATTTTAAATTTTTATACAAACCATCACCATAATCTTTCTTTATGCACAATAATTAATTAAACGAAAGAGATGGAGAATAAGAATTATACCTTGTAGAATTCTAGCTTCCTCAGGTAAAGGTTTAACTCCAATTCCTTCGTGTTCTCCTTGAATTCCATCGATTAAATTCCTTCCTTTGATCAACATTAGCCACCCAAGTGTTTGGCCTCTAGAGGTGATCCACCAAGGAATAATACTTTCTCAAGAAGATGGATGTTGACAAACCCTAGTTTCTATCTCTATAGAAATTGTAAGTATTCTCTATAATTCTAATGCAAGAGTGTGTAACCCTAATCTATGATCAGATTCTTCTTATTTATAGATATAGGAAACCCTCCTAAACTATTTAGGAATAGGTTAATTGTATTAATTAAACTCTTTTGATTAATTAAACTCTTAATCCAATTAGGAATTTATGAGAGTACTTTTATTAATTAATTCTTAAACCCTTTTAGGAATTAAATAATAATAGTAGTAATAATAATAATAAGACTCCTCTTATTAATTTATATTTAATATTTCTAAAATATTAAATAATAAATATTAAGCTATTTAATTTATTCTATCTCCATAGACTAAATTAAATACACTTAACTTATTATTACAATTATGTCATTTACTTCTTAAATAAATATTTTTTCTTTTGCGGTGTGACTCTTTAGGTTCTCCATATTAAACCGGTTGTGAATAAATCAATTAGAACAATTCTAATCTTATTTAAATAAATAAATTAAATTATTTAATTCATTTAAATAAATAATATTTATTCTACAATAAGGGTAAACCCCCTTAACGCTCAACGACTTTCCAGATAATATAGATTTCAACATTAATCACAAAAGAACCTTTTAGTGCGTAGTTACCGTACAATTCAATCCTTCTACCATACAATGTCTCAATTAAATATAAGACATGGAATTACTGTCAAGTCTTATTTTATTTAATTATATGTATTTCGATTCCTAAATGCACAACTCTAAATAATATAAATTAGAAACTCTTTTCTAATTTCATTATGCCTTGGCCAAGGACTACTGGGTTATCATTTGTCGAATCACATAGGACATTCACATCTTTTACTGGATGTGGTAGATTCTTTGGTGATCATTCACCTATCTCCATGTATAACTTATTATACCCAGTCATACCCTTTGATATATCCTAAAGGTCTCAAGGCACAAGTCAAAATATAACTCATCATACATAAGATACTATGATGATTTCAAGTCCAAGGATCACTTGTACTACTATCACTAGAGGAATTCTTATTGACAGGCAAGTAAAACTCCATTAGGTATTTCTTAGCGAGCCACGTTCAATGAACTTATTCTCCAATAAGAACCTAGATACTTGATTTAGTGTCTCCACACAAATAATTATGAGATCAATCATCCTCTTCCTAAGAGCAAGCAACATATGTACTAATCTATCCGGATTCACTAATCCCTTTTTAGTAATGCAACGATTAGGAACGATTTTAATTTTAAGCTATCTTATAATTTAGATCTCATTAGCATGATCATCATCATGATTCTAAAAGCATTGCTCAAAACTACGGGTTTATCACATATTAAATAACAACACCATGTAGATAAAGTAAAATGTCTTTTATACTTTTATTAATAACTGAATAAGATTACAAAGTATATGCTATATCATATCAAATATGATTGGCTTGTGTGCATACTACTTTCATGCATGATTACCGACAATTGGGTAGTCGAACTGCAAATAGTCCGCAAAAGGTAAAAACAGGAGATGGGTGTAGATCCCCAAGAATATAGGGTCTCATCACTTCTACTTTACTTTATTCTCTACATATCTATGTTACGTTTATCATCTCATTAAATGAAAACTTTTGTATTGAAAAATAGTTTTATATAATGAGCATTTACATCTTATTGTGAGGTGTTTTGATTTGAATAATTCTAGCCTTATTGATGATTGACCAATTCCGAAAGATGATTACAATTTTGATATAAAGCTGGATTTCGACTTGATGGGAATCAAACAAGAGGAGGTGGATGACGAAGAGGTGCCCGAAGAAATCAAAAGATAGGTCGAAGACAAGCCCAAACCTAACCTCGAACAAACCATTACTGTCAATATCGGAACCTTTGAGAACCCCAAAGAACTCTAGATAGGATCAGACCTTACACCGAACCAAAAAGAAAAAGTAGTTTAGCTCTTAACCCAATACAAAGACATATTCCCCTGGTCATATGAGGATATGATTGGATTATCCACTAACATAGTCGTTCATCGATTACCGATCAAAGAAGTATTTAAGCCGGTCAAACAGAAATTGAGGAGGCTAAAACCAGAATAGAGTCTAAAGGTCAAAGAAGAGATCATTAAGCAGTTTAAGGCTGGGATAATCATGGTGTCCACGTACCCTGAATGGTTGTCCAATGTGGTCCCAGTACCAAAGCTAGGAGGGAAAGTTCAAGTTTGCGTCGATTATCGAGATCTTAACAAGGCCAGCCTTAAAGATGACATCCCCATGTTATTCATCCACATCTTGATAGATAACACTGCACAATTGGAAATGTACTCATTCGTCGACTGTTTTGTCGGCTATCACCAAATCATAGTCGCCGAGGAAGATAGAGAAAAGACAGCTTTCATCACCCCTTAGGGCACCAACTACTACAGGCGTTTAGCTTTCGGCCTCACCAATGCCAGCGCCACTTATTAGAGGGCCATGATGGCCTTATTTCATGATATGCTGCATAGAGAAATCGAGGTCTACGTGGACGACATTATTGTAAAATTGAAAAAGGAAATGGATCACACGGTCCACCTCTAGAAGTTGTTTGATCGATTTCGTAAATATAATTTAAAATTGAACCCCGTAAAGTGCGCCTTCGGCGTCAAATCGGGCAAACCTTTGGGATTTCTTGTCAGCAACCAGGGCACTGAGATAGACCTTGTCAAGATAAAGGCCATTGCTGAAATGTCAGCGCCGCAAACTGAAAAAGAAATACAAGGATTCTTAGGAAGGATCAATTTTATCAATCGATTCATATCACAGCTGACAACGACTTGCGAGCCAATTTTCAAGTTACTAAGGAAAAGTTCCTCTGGGAAGTGGAATAAGGAGTGCCAAAAGGCTTTCCACATCATCAAGCAACAATTGATCGAAGCACCCGTCTTAGTACCCCCAAGGGAGGGAGTCCCTCTATTCATGTACATCTCTGTTAATCCTAATGCCATGAGATGCATGCTAGGCCAAAAAGATGACATGGGTAAAGAAAGAGCCATATATTATCTGAGCAAAAGATTCAATAGCTGCGAGAAAAATTACACATTGATCGAGAAGACCTGTTGTGCATTAGCATGGGCCACCATGAGACTACAACACTACCTGCATGGCCACACTACGTATTTAATTTTCCACATGGATCCATTAAATACATTTTCGGCCAGCCTATGCTAAATTGTCGGTTATCAACATGATAATTAATCCTTCAGTAATTCGACATCATCTACGTGACCCAAAAATCCATTAAAGGCCAAGGAATTGCAGATCAACTGTCCGAGGCACCCTTAGGAGGATTCGAACCCTTGGAAACATACTTCCAAGATGAAGATGTGATGGTCGTCCAGCAAACAAGGCGCGAAGACGAAGGCCAATTTTGAAGATTATACTTTGACAGCGTTATGAATATAAAATGGGCTGGAGCTGGGACAGTTCTCGTATCCATCACAGGAGAACTATGATGCCCCCAAATTCTCTACACTCCCTGTAACAGATTTGGTGTTCACGTAAAATAATTCAACTATAAATATTCATAATATATGACTTCTATCTATCCAGGGTTCACAGTATCCCATAGCAGATAATAGTTCTGGCCAGAATGTTAACTGTGTTTGGATACCCTCACTTGGATGTATAAATTCATATCTTATGAATATCTCTTTCATATCGATATTCCCTATCTATCTGACATTCACAATATTAATGATAAGATTGTTCTTGGAACCGAGGGGCGCATTCCGGTAAAGGTGACACCTTACCGGCGCTCATTAAGTGTAACTTTAGCGCTTACAGAACTCCCAGTATGTGACGACCCGAAAATTTATAAGATTTATTAATAAAATCTTATACGATAAATAAAGGTTAAAGAATAAAACCTAGATTGAAAATAAAGGAATAATTAAAATTTTCGAGAAGAACCTATATGGTTTAATATTTGAGAGAATGTGACGTTTCAAATTTTTTTGAAATATACTAAATTAAGAATTTAAATAAATAAAATTATTATGAAATGATATGTTATGTGATGGTGTGTTGCAGACGTGAATATGAACTATGCAATATGTGACTTTTATGCTTAATAAATATATTATTACTATATATTTATTATATGTAAATAAGTTGTAGGGGCAATTTATTTAAAGGAAAGGAGATGGTTAAAATTAATCCCTCGGTGTAAGTTAAATAATATATAAATTATTTTAAATTGGTGGCATTAAATATACTTAAGGTATAACCACTATTTTATTAAAGAAATCATGTATTACGTTATTGGATATAATGTATGTACGTTTTTAATGTAGTAAGTATATTATTATATTTATTACAATTAAATTATTGGAAACAATTTATAGAAGGGAGAAAGAAATAGTTAGTTTAAGTATACATAAATATTGTATACTTTAAATAAATGATATTAGAATAAATTCTATCATTGAATTATTTTGATAAAGAGGGGATATTACTTTATTTGTAATATCTTATTTATTGAATAAATTTCCATTTGTAAGGAAATATGAATGAATATGTGTTATGTGAAATAAATAAGTTAGTAAGCAAAGAAATGAAAAGGAAAGCTAGGTAACATATTTATAAATATTATAAATATGAGAAGCTTAGAAACTTAAGTGATTAATTTAATAGTCCAACTAATAAATAAATATTAGTGGACTAGTCCAATTGGTTAAGTAACCAAGCCCACTTATTTAATTGATTATGGACTTGGGTAATTAATATGTAGACTTACTAACTTAGCCCAATTGGAATATTTAGCAAACGATTTAATAAACTAGTGACCCAAACAATTTTAAATGAAAGTCCAATTAATGGTCTCTAATAAGTTAATTGTTCTAATAATGAAAGAGAATTAAAGAAAGTTTAGTAGCCTAATATTATAAATTAGGCATTAGAATTAAATAACCTAAAGGGTTATTTTTATTTAGTGATCTTAGTATTTTAACTATATACTAGTGACCTAATCTAAGAGATTTATTTTATTATCTCAATTTATTAAATTAGTTGGTGTGAATATGTAAGTGAATGAATATGAATATATGTGATTGTATTATGTAATGATATTTATCAAAGATGATAAATATGTTAGGACATATGTGGAATATGTGTAGTATTGAATAAATGGATATATTATAAATGTGTATATATATTTGTATATTGTACAAAGAAAAATTAGCAAGAAAGCTACATAACCTAATTATATATTAGGTATGGTAATTAACTAACCTAAGGGTTATATTATTATAGAATTCTAGTATTGAAAATATATATGCTAATGTAAGGGATTTATTTTATAATCTCAAGTTATTATTTATCTTGAAACCTAATTATAGCTAGTCTAATTGGGTTATGTAAGTTAATTGATATTATTGTTATATGAGGAATGTGTTTATATTAATAATAATGTATAAGAGTCCAAATGATAATTTATTTAATGGACTAAGGAGAATAATTAATTTAAACAAGCACATTAGTTTAATTAAGCATTGGACTTGTAGATAATTTAATTAAGGGTAACTAAATTATTAGTTAGCCCAATATTAAATTATCAAGTATGATAGTATCTCAAATAAATAAATTAAGGGAGTCCAAGTTTACTTTAATTAGTAGGCCAAACTAATTAAATTGCAAGCCCAAGCAAATTAATTTGGAAGCCCAAGAAAATTAAATGAGAGCCCAATCTTTAACCCAATTAATGAAGGGCATTAAGGTCATTTGTGGAGCTTAATAAAGCAAGTATAATATATCACAATTGGACAATTATACCCTCATTTAGGTGGCTAAGGAAGAAAAAGGGAAGTGAATGTAATAATTACTTCAGTTTATTTGGTACAAACTTTAGCAAGCTGTCATCATTTCATTTGGCCACATATCATTTGGTACAAAAATTGCAATTAATGCAAGCGATGTATGAGAGAGAAGATGGAAGATTGTGGGAGATTATTATAGATATACATATAGTATATCTATACATATTTCCTAAAAACAAAAGTATACTTCACCTTTTATTTCTCATTCTCCAAAAAGTTAGAAAGAGAAAGTAAGAGAGAGAATGAAAAGAATAGAAAAGAGAGAAAGAAAGTAAGAGGGATGCCGACCACCTAAGGAAGAAAGGAGAAGAAAGAGAGAGAGGTGACCATGGAAGGAGAAAAGAGAAAGAAGAGGAAGAACCATAAAAGGTAGAACCTATAACTAAATATAAACTAGTTTATTTCTTCTATTTAATTTGTTTTGATGAAATAAAGATCTAAGATCTCAAACTTAAGAACTCTTGATCTATATGTTAATAAGTGTATTTTGTGTAGATCTTGCATGTTGGGTGTTGATTTGTTAAAAAGAAAAGAAAAGAAAACTTGTTTGTTTTTAAAAGGGTTAGAAAACCCAAGCTTTCGCTCACTTTGTATGAGTACTATTTGAAATCTATAAACTCTTTTTGCGATCCGTCAAAGAGAAGTACTAGATATGTAAGTTAAGTATTAAACCTAAGTGGTAGAAGTCAAAAATAAGGTGTATAAAATTCGTGGGGATTGTTTTTACCAAAACAGTCCAAGTTTTATAAAAGGGAAAAGGGGCTGCTACAGGGCAGTCCCATCCAGGGGCATTTTCGTCTAATAACTATGCTCTAAAAATTTCAGAAACATTTGGAGTGATAATATGATAAGTTATATGAGTCGTGTAAAAATTTGAGAATTTTTGGCCTTATAGAATGAAAGTTATGGATTTTATGGTGAAGGACCTCAAGTTGGAAAACGGGACCAAACCCGCTGACTAATGTGCTCCGAGCACTGTTTTGGCACTTTAGTTAAAGCAATAAATTCATGGCTTTTTACCACTGAAAATATAGGAAGTTATGTAGCTCCTGGCCAAAAATCGCCGCATTCCGACTTGTAACGAAGAATCTACGGCTAAAATAAAAACGTAGAGGTTTTCGACGAAAACGGCTAAAATTGGAGTTCTATAACTACGATGGCCACGAAATTTTAACTGGGAGTACTTGTTAATATGTATAAGATTCTATCAAAAATTTGGTATCATCGGAGTTGTGCAAGATATTGATCATTTTTCTTAGTTTTCAAAGATAAAACGGACGTTTGAAAAATGTTAAAGGAAATTGAAAACTTTCATAACGAAAGTATTTTTGTGTATGGAATATATGTACATATGTGTGGCAAGATTTGAAAAAAATAAAAATTGATTTTTAAGAGAGGTTAAGTCATTTTTGAATGCAACTTCCAATACGGTTTGTTGTATTCATATTTCGGCCTGTTGGATTGTGGTATTCGGT
Organism: Aralia elata; assembly: GCA_034770075.1. Taxonomy (NCBI): domain Eukaryota; kingdom Viridiplantae; phylum Streptophyta; class Magnoliopsida; order Apiales; family Araliaceae; genus Aralia; species Aralia elata. Next base: position 37,093,696 of record CM068380.1, on the reverse strand, counting down.
TTACTGAATTAATGAAAACAGTTTGCTGAATTAATGAATATAGTTTGCTGAATTGACGAATATAGTTTACTGAATTAATGAATATGGTTTGCTGAATTAGTGAATCTAGCTTACTGAATTGTAGGTTAGTTTGAATCCAATGTGATGGATTAGAAAACAGTTTGTTGAATTAATGAATCCAGGTTGCGGGATTATATGATAGTTTGAATCCAGGGTGCTGGATTGTATGCTAGTTTGAATCCAGGTTACTGGATTAGTATGTGTAGATAATCCAACTTGATGGATTAGGTATTCAGGCTCAATGGATTATAAAGAAGAACTTATAAAATGAAAGACTTAGTGTTAAGTCATAAGGTTTACGATAAAGTAGTAGTGCAGTCGTGTTCTTTAATAGTTGATGTATAGTAGCTGGGCTAAATAATTCCTTCAGGGAGCGGAGGTATATACGAACTAGCAACCGATCTAACTCACTGTGAAAACAGTGTAGACGAGATGGAAACTAGTTTGTTGGTTGTTTGTGGGAAACCACTCAGCATACTATATTGAACACTGTTAAAGACTCGATGTGTGCTAGTTTTAGAATTATGAATGTGTATGGTGCTAAGGCGCTATCTAATATTTTCTTATGTGCTTAAATATTAGAAGTAGTGTTACAAGGTGATATATGATATGCTAATTGAAAGATCAATCTTATAACTGATAGGTCTTTCATAAGAGGTTAAATTAGATTACGTAGCAGTAATCGACAGTGCATGCAAGTTCCATCTTACTCAACTTTTATATTGAGCAAGTTTCTTATCCTTGTGCAAGTATATTAAATTCATTTTCATATCGAAATGCAAGTTCCTTAACTCAAACTCGAGTTATTATGTTTCAAGCATGCTAGTGGATTAATTATTGACAATTATTCGACATCTATGTTTATTGATTCGCACTTAGTGCATGTTGTATATGTTCATCAGGTATGAAAGGCTGATCACCTTCATTACCTTAAAGTTCAATTAAATTGGTTCATGGTCATTATTGACACCCTGCGTTATTGAATTTAGTCATTCAATCATTGAAATTTTGATTCATACTCTTTCACAATTATTATATTGTTGAAAAACTCTAAAGCTTACTTATTCTTTCAATCATGATATATCCTTATTATATTTAAACTTGCTGAGCAAAATAGTTGCTCACCATTGCTATATCATGATAACAAATTTCAGATTTAAGGCGAATGTTCGAGGAAAGACAAAGACAGAAGCAAAGGACAAGATTAGATGGTTATGCATGATAACCAAATTAGTTATTTGATGTAAGTTAATTGTGTAAACCTTTTATGAATCTAAAGGTAAATATGTATTATGTTAAGGTTATAGACCTTGGGATATGTAGCAAAGTTTATTGTATAAACAATTTATGTTTATATCTTCCGCAGTAGTTGTAAATATGATGTATCGTGACGCACCAGATCCGAGGTTCAAGGGACCCGGGTTTGGGGGCGCTACAGGTTGGTATCAGAGCTATAGGTTATAAACCTTAGGTAGGGGTACCTTAGGCTATAACCACAGGGATGAGGATAAGGAATAAACTTAAATAGAGTTTAAGCGTTAAAAGATGAATTTTTGGAAATTTATTATTAAGTAAAGGAAAAGATAAATAAGATTCAAAGAAGAATCTTGAAGAGTTATAAAGATAAGAATCTGGAGTTACCTGACTCCAGTAGTAAAGATGAAAAGCTTAAATAAAATCATAATATAATATGATTAAAGGGGAGAATTAAGAATATCGTAAAACAAAACGATCATAAGATAGAAAAGAATCGTAATATTACACGATCATAAGAAATGGTCACAACGTGATCTAATTAAGACATAGAATGATAGATGATCAATCGAATGATTGAAAATATTATAGCAGAATTGTTGTACGAAAGTTGTACTATGAAATTGTACTATATAAACTCATTAAAGAGTGATTAAGGTTGATATACGAATTAAATGAAATTCGTATTGAGCAAAGGGAAAGTTAGGATTATGTGAGATTTCAATTAAGGACTCATGTTAGTGGCTGAGTTGTACGATTCCTGGTATGGGACGGGAATTTGTGCTTGGTTTGAAAATCACTTAGCTTCTATATTAATATAGTGGTTGAGTTGAACAAGTCCTGGTATGGGACGGGATTTGTCCATGGTTTAACAACCGCTCAGCTTCCTATATTGATTAGTGGTCGAGTTGGTTCGACAACCACTTAGCTTCCTATATTGATAATCATTAAAATATTGGTGTCGCGCTATCGATATACGTATGATGAGAAGGTGATTCTTTTCTCATATTTATATTTGATAGTTAGAGAATATTAAGATTAGGTACGAGTTCTTTAAACTCATACGTATGGTAAGTTCGTGACTCATAATCGTATGGTAGAACCCCTCAGCGAATGGACGATTTTGGTCTGACTAGGATAAGTTCCTAAACCCATATGATTGTGGTAAGTTCCTGAACTTCTAACGTGTGGTATGTTTGATGAACTGTACTGAAGTATAGAAAGGTTGTGGATGAAGAATTAAGGATTCTAGTATAGTAAGTTTTAAGGATGATAAAAATAGATAGAATTATTAGGCAATGGATCATTAGAATAATTGAAGTTGATAGTGGAAGCATAGGTATTCCAAATCTTCTAGCTATGCTAGACTTCGAAATTTTTGACATCAACCTAAATTCGCACTAATGTGCCTTCAAAAAAAATAAAAATAAAATTTTTGTTATCCTCAAAACAGAGTGACGGGTGTGTAGAAGTGGGCTTCGAACCACTAACGCATCGTTACCTGTTGCGACATGATAACACCAAAAATAATTTTTTTTGGTTTTGAACTGTTTAAAGAAGAGTCTACGCTATTTGTTTTGGCTAGACAAAAATGATTTAAAATATCAAAATATATTTTTTAAATAGTCATCAATGCATCATATAAACTGGTGTAGGATGGCAGATGATGGAGTCATCAATGTAGATTAGCCTAGTGTTGGATGTGATCATAGTATCGTCAACCCACTATGGTATGATGTAGTATGACAAAGTCACAAAATGACGGAATCCTCAACGGACTGTAAATACAGTGCGGTATCATGACGTCATAAAATAATTTTCAGAATTTTAAACCAGTTAAAGGAAAGACAATGCTAATTAAAAGTGGCTAGATAAATGTTTCGATTGGTGTTCGAATTATTGGTATATGTCTAAGCTACTTGATTCGGCTAGACAAATGTTGTAATGATTTATTAAATCGACATAAAAGGTGTCAAAGTAAGTAGCAAACTCAACTGATGTTGACTCAAGCATATGATACAAGTTGGTATCTGACACAAGTTGGTGTCAATGCAAGAGTCCAACACAAGTTGGTGTCAGGTTGATGCAAGTTGGTATCAAATGGATGCAAGTTGGTATCCGACACAAGTTGGTGTCAGCATTACGTGATACAAGTTGGTATCAAATTGACACAAATTGGTGTCAAGGTAATGCAATTTGATATTAAACGAACACAAGTTAGTGTCAGCATTACGTGATACAAGTTGGTATCAAATTGACACAAGTTGGTGTCAAGGTAATGCAATTTGATATTAAACAAACACAAGTTGGTGTCAGTTGAAATACCGGTTTGGGTATAGTGGATATAAGTTGATATCGAACAAAAACGCGTATAGTCGTTTAAGGATGAAGATAAGAGATTTCCTAATCAGATGATAGGGAATACTCTAGTTATGGGATATGAGGAAGTTGACCTTAGAATTGTAAGCTCAAAAGATTTAGTCCGAAAATTATAGGACCGTCAGAATAATAAAACAGACACTGGTGATGTGTCATAATGGAACAGACACTGGTGTTGTGTCATAGACATTGGTGATATGTCATGAAAAGCTAGACACTGGTGATGTGTCATAATAAAATAAAATAGACACTGGTGATGTGTCATAAAATAAACATTTGTTATGTGTCATAAGAAGCTAGTCATGGATGGGGCTAGAATAAAGTAGACAATGGTGATGTCAAGATAAGATAAACATAGATGATGTTAAAATAAACATAGGTAGTGTTATGATAGTAAGAACCGACATAGGTGATATCAAAGATGGATAGATACAAATAGTAAAGAAATTAGACTCCGGAGAGGGTCAACAGCAGTGCCAAATCGACACTTGCCAAATATGTAAATATGTAAAATTATACTTTTGGTGAAGGTAATAATGAAAATCTATATGTACTTTTGATGCAATAGTGATTTACGGGGATGGAATCCTTATAAGGGGGGAAGAATGTGACGACCCGAAAATTTATAAGATTTATTAATAAAATCTTATATGATAAATAAAGGTTAAAGAATAAAACCAAGATTGAAAATAGAGGAATAATTAAAATTTTCGAGAGGGGCGTTCTAGCTATATAAGAAATCCGTGATTAATAATAAGATAAAAAACTTAACTTACTTTGGAAATTTCATAGATTTATGGAAACCTATATAGTTTAATATTTGATAGAATGTGACATTTCAAATTTTTTTGAAATATACTAAATTAAGAATTTAAATAAATAAAATTCTTATGAAATGATATGTTATGTGTGAAAGTAGTATACACACAAGCCAATCATATTTGATATGATGTAGAATATACTTTGTAATCTTATTCGGTTATTAAAGGCATTTTATATTATCTGCATAGTACTGTTATATTAAATGTGATAAACCCATAGTTTTGAGCAATGCTTTTAGAATCATGATGGTGATCATGCTAATGAGATCTAAATTCTAGATAGCTCATAAACTAAAATCGTTCCTAATCGTTGGATTACTAAAAAGGGGATTAGTGAATCCGGATATATTAGTACATACGTTGCTTGCTCTTAAGAAGAGGATGATTGATCTCATAATCATTTGTGTGGAGACACTAAAGCAAGTATGTAGGTGCTTATTGGAGAATAAGTTCACTGAACGTGGCTCGCTAAGGAATACCTAATGGAGTTTTACTCACCTGTCAATAGGAATTCCTCTAGTGATAGTAGTACAAGTGATCCCTGGACTTGAGATCACCATAGTATCTTGTGTATGATGAGTTATACTTTGACATGTCCCTTAAGACCTTTAGGGTATAACAAAGGGTATGATTGGGTATAATAAGTTGTACATGGAGATAGGTGAATGATCAACAAAGAATCTACCACGTCTAGTAAAAGATGTGAATGTCCTATGTGATTCGATAAATGACAACTCAGTAGTCCTTGGCCAAGGCAGAATGAAATTAGAAAATAGTTTCTAATTTGCATTATTTAGAGTTGTGCATTTGAGAATCGAAATACATATAATTAAATAAAATAAGACTTGATAATAATTCCATGTCTTATATTTAATTGGGACGTTGTATGGTAGAAGGATTGAATTGTACGGTAACTATGCACTGAAAGGTTCTTTTATGATTAATGTTGAAATCTATATTATCTGGAAAGTCGTTGATCGCTAAGGGGGCTTACCCTTATTGTAGAATAAATATTATTTATTTAAATGAATTAAATAGTTTAATTTATTTATTTAAATAAGATTAGAATTGTTCTAATTGATTTATTCACAACCGGTTTAATATGGAGAACCTAAAGGGTCACACCGCAAAAAGAAAAATATTTATTTAAGAAGTAAATGACATAATTGTAATAATAAGTGAAGTGTATTTAATTTAGTCTATGTAGATAGAATAAATTAAATAGCTTAATATTTATTATTTAATATTTTAGAAATATTAAATATAAATTAATAAGAGGAGTCTTATTATTATTATTACTATTATTATTATTTAATTCCTAATAGGGATTGAGAATTAATTAATAGAAGTACTTTCACATGAATTCCTAATTGGATTAGGAGTTTAATTTAATTAAAGAAGTTTAATTAGAATAGAAACCCTAATCCTAAATAGTTTAGGGAAGGGTTTTCCTAAATTTATAAATAAGAGAAGTTTTATCATAGATTAGGGTTACACACTCTTGCAGAAGAATTGTGGAGAGTACTTACAATTTCTGTAGAGATAGAAACTAGGGTTTTGTTAACACCCATCTTCTTGAACAAGTATTATTCCTTGGTGGATCACCTCTAGAGGCCAAACACTTAGGTGGCTAACGTTGATCAAAGGAAGGAATTTAATCGGTGGAATTCAAGGAGAACGCGAAGGAATTGGAGGTGAACTTGTACCTGAGGAAGCTAGAATTCTACAAGGGTATAATTCTTATCCTCCATCTTTTTCGTTTAATTAATAATTGTGCATAAAGAAAGATCATGGTGATGGTTTGTATAAAATTTTAAAATCTGATTATATCGCGCTTCCGCTTTATTTATGTAATTTGATTGCATGTTCGCGTTATACAAACCTAACAATGTGATGGTGTGTTGCATACGTGAATACGAACTATGCAATATGTGACTTTTATGCTTAATAAATATATTATTACTATATATTTATTATATGTAAATAAGTTGTAGGGGCAATTTATTTAAAGGAAAGGAGATGGTTAAAATTAATCCCTCGGTGTAAGTTAAATAATATATAAATTATTTTAAATTGGTGGCATTAAATATACTTAAGGTATAACCACCATTTTATTAAAGAAATCATGTATTACGTTATTGGATATAATGTATGTACGTTTTTAATGTAGTAAGTATATTATTATATTTATTACAATTAAATTGTTGGGAACAATTTATAGAAGGGAGAAAGAAATAGTTAGTTTAAGTATACATAAATATTGTATACTTTAAATAAAGGATATTAGAATAAATTCTATCATTGAGTTATTTTAATAAAGAGGGGATATTACTTTATTTGTAATATCTTATTTATTGAATAAATTTCCATTTGTAAGGAAATATGAATGAATATGTGTTATGTGAAATAAATAAGTTAGTAAGCAAAGAAATGAAAAGAAAACCTAGGTAACATATTTATAAATATTATAAATATGAGAAGCTTAGAAACTTAAGTGATTAATTTAATAGTCCAACTAATAAATAAATATTAGTGGACTAGTCCAATTGGTTAAGTAACCAAGCCCACTCATTTAATTGATTATGGACTTGGGTAATTAATATGTAGACTTACTAACTTAGCCCAATTGGAATATTTAGCAAACGATTTAATAAACTAGTGACCCAAACAATTTTAAATGAAAGTCCAATTAATGGTCTCTAATAAGTTAATTGTTCTAATAATGAAAGAGAATTAAAGAAAGTTTGGTAGCCTAATATTATAAATTAGGCATTAGAATTAAATAACCTAAAGGGTTATTTTTATTTAGTGGTCTTGGTATTTTAACTATATACTAGTGACATAATCTAAAAGATTTATTTTATTATCTCAATTTATTAAATTAGTTGGTGTGAATATGTAAGTGAATGAATATAAATATATGTGATTGTATTATGTAATGATATTTATCAAAGATGATAAATATGTTAGGACATATGTGGAATATGTGTAGTATTGAATAAATGGATATATTATAAATGTGTATATATATTTGTATATTGTACAAAGAAAAATTAGCAAGAAAACTACATAACCTAATTATATATTAGGTATGGTAATTAACTAGCCTAAGGGTTATATTATTATAGAATTCTAGTATTGAACATATATATGCTAATGTAAGGGATTTATTTTATAATCTCAAGTTATTATTTATCTTGAAACCTAATTATAGCTAGTCTAATTGGGTTATGTAAGTTAATTGATATTATTGTTATATGAGGAATGTGTTTATATTAATAATAATGTATAAGAGTCCAAATGATAATTTATTTAATGGACTAAGGAGAATAAATAATTTAAACAAGCACATTAGTCTAATTAAGCATTGGACTTGTAGATAATTTAATTAAGGGTAACTAAATTATTAGTTAGCCCAATATTAAATTATCAAGTATGATAGTATCCCAAATAAATAAATTAAGGGAGCCCAAGTTTACTTTAATTAGTAGGCCAAACTAATTAAATTGCAAGCCCAAGCAAATTAGTTTGGAAGCCCAAGAAAATTATATGAGAGCCCAATCTTTAACCCAATTAAGGAAGGGCATTAAGGTCATTTGTGGAGCTTAATAAAGCAAGTATAATATATCACAATTGGACAATTATACCCTCATTTAGGCGGCTAAGGAAGAGAAAGGAAAGTGAATGTAATAATTACTTCACTTTATTTGGTACTTGAAAGTAGTATGCACACAAGCCAATCATATTTGATATGATGTAGTGTCACGCCCCCAAATCCGGGTTCCTTGAACCTCGGAACTGGTACGTCACGATACACATCTTCATACCTGTTCTATAACTAATACGGAAAATATAAACATACATCGTTTATTTCAGAGTATTCTACAACATTTTCCAAGGTCTACAACATTTATCTTGATGCATTCCTTAATAACTCAAAAGGTTTACATAATCATTTTCATAAGATAACATAATAGTTAACACATATTAAGTTTCTGCAGAACGTTTCCTCTTGGCTTTGTCCTTCCTGAAGCACTTGGGCTTAACTGAAATATTATCATGATATAGCAAGAGTGAGCAACTACTTTGCTCAGCAAGTTTAGATACAAGAAAGATATATCATGATTGAAAAAGAATAGGCTTTCGAATTTTCAACAATATATAATAATTGTGAAATAACGATAATCAAATTTCAATAAATGAATAACTGAATCAATAACGCTGAGTGGCCAACAATGACCATGAATAAATTTGGTAATCAAGGTGATCAGCCTTTCATACCAAGTAAACATATGCAACTTGCACTAAGTGCGATTAACAATAAATTTCATTGAGGTTGAATAATTGACGATAATTAAACCACTAACATGCTTGAAAATATTAACTCAAGTTTGAGTTAGGAAACTTGCAATAACGTAAGAAGTTTAGGGTTAAGAACTTGCCTCGTCCGTCGGTTAATGCTACACAATCTAATTTAATCTCTTATGAAAGACCTATCATTTATAAGATTGATCTTTCAATCAGCATATCATATCATACCACGTAATACTGCTACTTCTATAAATAAATATCTAACATTTAGACACATAATCAAATGTTAGATAACACCTTAAACCATCAATATTCTTATCGTCCTTTGATAATATTTCAATCACTTAATCAACATCTTAAAACTCTCGTCTAATATTATTAATCATTTAATAATATTTTAATAATATCTTAGGCACTTAGAAATATTATTAATCATTTAATAATATTCTAATCACACTTTAATATTATTAATCATTTAATAATATTCAAAATTACTTCTTAATATTATTAATCATTTAATAATATTTTATTCACTTTCTAATATTATTAATCATTCAATAATATTTTAATTCACTTTCAAATATTATTAACCCTTTAATAATATTTTGATCACTTAATATCATTTATTAATGTCTTAATCATTACAAATATTATTAACCATTTAATAATATTTTAATCATCTAATAATAATTTAATCTAATATTATTAATTATTTAATAATATTTTAATCATTTATTAGACTCATGAACAATTTAATTTAATTGTTTATCCTTACTATTTAATTTAGTTAACATACATATTTGGTCATACACATAATATTTTATTAAAAATGACCAAATTACCCATATAAAATCTTAACATATCATATTAAAGGTCATTAAGAAATAAAATAACATTCACATATTTTTCAACTTAACATAACTTAATTTTCTCATTTATTCTTAACTTAATCATAGGTATGAAAAATACCAAAACAACTTATTATTTTTTTATCTTTTGAGAAATATCAGTATATGATATTTTAGTTCTATAATAATTTTCCTGTAATTTTGCAATTTCGTTTCCTATTTTTAAATAGGCTAAAACAGTCCAAAATGTCTACATTTATCATAAATTATCCATTTGTTCAAAAATTCTGAAATTTATACGGTAGACTCATGTTACCATATACTGATCCCAGTTAAATTTTCACAATTTTCTTGGTTGTATTTGCTGTGTTAAAGCAGCTTACTTTTAAAATCGCATTTTCTTATAAAAGTCATAACTCTCTCTCAGAACATCAAAAAATTCTCATCTTTGGACAACATCTAGTTAACTTGATATAATAACATACCACAAAAGATCAGAATTTTTAGAGTAACAAAAGTGGCCGAAACAGTGGTCGGAGCAAACTAGCCAGGGAGCTTTAACAGTTTTCCAGATTTTTGTTGGTAGGAAGTGTTTTGTCAAAAATTACACCACGGTTGATCCGTTTAATCTTTTTAAGTGATTCTACTTGGGTTCATCAGATAACTCATAGATCTAACACCACTCTTTGACGGATCACAAAAAGAAGTTATAGATTTCAAATGGTAAAAGTCCAAAGTGGACTGAAATTTAGGACTTTTAAGCTTAAAAACTATTTTTGTTCTTCTTTCATTTCATTTCTTTTCTTGAATTCTTTTGTTGGATTCTTGCTAATCCATGGCTAAACCATCATATATCAACTTAAACATATCCTCCTTACATAAATTCTATAAAACTTAACATTTAAATCAAAAGCTTAATTAAGATTTAAGAATTACCTTTTTATTTTCTTCATTTCTTCTTTCTTCCTCTCTTTTTCTCTCCCTTCTCTCTCTCTCTCTCTCTCTCTCTCTCTTACTTTGCTGAAAATTAAGGCTACGGGAGGAAGTATAATGAGAGAAGAGTGCTGAAAATTTGTGTTATTAGGCTCAATTACATAAGAAACATCAAGGGCAAAATGATCATCAACCATTGCTAGGGATGGACATAATGGTCTTTAAAACATCTCAAGGAAATTTCCTAGAAATTTCCTCCTAGGACGCAATGGTCATAAGCAATTTTCTTCAAGGATAAAATTGTCATTCCCCCATTACTAGGAAACTTCCTAGCAATTTCCTCTTAGGACATAATGGTCTTTAATAATTTTCTCTAAGGACAAAATAGTCTTTCCTTTATTATTAGGAAATTTCCTAGAAATTTCCTTCAAGGATACCATGGTCATTAATACTTTTCTTTTGGGACAAAATAGTCATTCTCCAATTACTAGAAAACTTTCTAGCAATTTTCTCTTAGGACATAATGGTCTTTAATAATTTTCTCTAAGGACAAAATAGTCTTTCCTTCATTATTAGGAAATTTCCTAAAAATTTCCTTCAAGGATACCATGGTCATTAATACTTTTTTTGGGGACAAAATAGTCATTCTCCAATTACTAGGAAACTTCCTAGCAATTTCCTTCTTAGGACATATGAGTCATTAATTACTTTCTCTTGGATAATATAATCATTTCTCACAATTTCCTATATTTAACTCAAACATGGTTAGTTCCTAACCATAGTTACTAACACATGTCCCATTATTTTTGGCTACTAAATTAAATTCTCATTGGGCTTCTTCATTGGACTTGTCACAAGTTTTTAATTAAATAACTTGGGTCATCTTAATTCTTTAAAATTTTGGTTTGACACTATAATTCTTTGGACTTTTCTCATATAAAGTTAGACCAAAATTTGGGCCAACTAAATTCTTCACAACTATTTTATACATTGGGCTTGCAACCTAGATTAATTTCTTACTAGCAAATACATAACACACATACTAGCAAATAAATATATATCACATATATTTATTTACTCATCACACTTACACAAAATATTATCCATATAAATTTCATTTTATTAGAACAAAGTACATACATTAATTCACTAATTTTAACTAAGTGAATTAATTAACTCATATATGAAAATTTAGTTCATAATAATTCTATCATCGTCTAAGGCTCAATATTCAAATTATATTATTTCATAATATAATTTCAATTTAATCTCAATCAATTAATATTAATTAATTAATTAATTTTACCCAATATATGTATATATTTCACATCTATATATACACATTTAATCTATTACACAAAATCACATACTTCACATTATATGAAACACATATATACATATATGTCCAAATCTACTTCATCCCTTAATAAGAATTTTATTTATTAAATTTTTATTTTAAAATTTTGAAATATCTGGGATATTACATGTAGCATATACTTTGCAATGCTTTTAGAATCATGATAGTGATCATGCTAATGAGATCTAAATTCTTGATAGCTCACAAACTAAAATCGTTCCTAATCGTTGGATTACTAAATAGGGGATTAGTGAATCCGGATAGATTAGTACATTCGTTGCTTGCTCTTAAGAAGAGGATGATTGATCTCATAATCATTTGTGTGGAGACACTAAAGCAAGTATGTAGGTGCTTATTGGAGAATAAGTTCACTGAACGTGGCTCGCTAAGGAATACTTAATGGAGTTTTACTCGCCTGTCAATAGGAATTCCTCTAGTGATAGTAGTACAAGTGATCCTTGGACTTGAGATCATCATAGTATCTTGTGTATGATGAGTTATACTTTGACATGTCCTTTAAGACCTTTAGGGTATAACAAAGGGTATGATTGGGTATAATAAGTTGTACATGGAGATAGGTGAATGATCAACAAAGTATCTACCACGTCTAGTAAAAGATGTGAATGTCCTATGTGATTCGATAAATGACAACTCAATAGTCCTTACTCAAGGCAGAATGAAATTAGAAAAGAGTTTCTAATTTGCATTATTTAGAGTTGTGCATTTGGGAATCGAAATACATATAATTTAATAAAATAACACTTGACAGTAAATCCATGTCTTATATTTAATTGGGACATTGTATGGTAGAAGGATTGAATTGTACAGTAACTATTCACTAAAAGGTTCTTTTGTGATTAATGTTGAAATCTATATTGTAAGACCCCGAAAATTTTAATAAATAAAATTTAATTTTCTTCTTATTATTATTTTTAAACAGAAAGGTGTTAAATCGATAATGATAAAGTTACTAGTGAAATGTGACAATTGAGATGTCTACTAATAACGCTAAATCACTATTCACGCAATCACTATTCACGGGGGTACTATTCACGCTAAAAACGCTTTTACATTTTCTTCGATATTCGAATTACGTCATAACATTTATATAAGCTGGATACGAAAATTATACGGTATAAATACGAAAGTACTATTCATACGAATATACTATTCATTTATACAAAAAGTCAAAATAGTATGTCGGGGAATATTCCTTCTGTCGGATAATATTCGTTCTGTCGGGGAATATTATATTCGGTAAAGTACAACGACAATTGCATACATTCTGACTATAGGGATATACTAGTAATGTTTATATATTTATGTTATTGTATTTTATCATCGCTTGGGGTGGTGGCTTAGTGGTGGGAAGCCGGACATAAGTCCCCATAAACGTGGGTTCGAGTCTTAGTAAGCTCCTCTATGCTCAAGTGGTCTCACGCCCTGGATTTATTCGGGGGTAAGCTGAGTTGTGCCGATGAAGACACCACTGAGGCCTCCAAATTTTATTGTTTTTATACATTTATAACATGAAGAATATTTTACCAAAAAATAAATAAATAAATAAATAAAATTATTACTGTAACATTTTTAAAGTATTTCATCAATAATTGTCACGACACAGTAACTCATATTTTTTTTAATGATATTATTAGATTAGTTAGCATTGTTGGCAATATCTAAAAGTTCTGTCAAGGAAATGGGTTATTTAATTGCGCGTCGTCTATATGGAACACCCCCTATTTCCTGGGAATAATCTGGTTGTCAGTATTGCGAGTATATGCTATCTGTGATATTAATACATTTACCACAATAATACAGAAAAAAGGATTTATTGTGATAAGGGAGTTATTTTTATAATGGTTTTATCTTTTAATAATGGAAGAAAAAATGGATGGATGATATAAATGGAAGAAAAAATGGATGGATGATATTAAAAGAATATGCCAAGGGTATAAGCATAATAAACCAAGAAAAGTTGGGAAAAAGACCAAAATGCCCTCACCTTAATTTTCCTATAAATAGGGAGGGTTTGCTTAAGAAATTTTCACACCTTCATTGCTTATACTTTCTCTCTCTAAATTTCTTAAGTTCTCTTAGTGTGCTAGGCTATTGTGAGTATTTATAAGAATACTAGTATTATCCGAAGTTAGTAAACTTCATAGAAAGTAACATCCAGTTAACGAAGGTAGGGAATATCATTTCTTTCATACTCATATATAATATCATTTGCTTTCATGTTCGTAAGTGATATTATACTCATAAAGGTTGTTATTCATTCTGTATTAATTTGTGGGGATAACCTGTCCGTGCGGTATGACGCATGCCTGGTGAATACCCTTTTGTATTCATTCCTTATTACTCTGTGGGAATAACCTGTATGTACGGAGTGTCGTACCTGGTGAATACCCCTTTGCATTTGTTCCTTATAAATCTGTGGGTATAACCTGTTCGTGCGGATTGACGCATACCTGGTGAATAACCCGTTGTATTCATTACTTATTAATCTTTTGTGGAAATAACCTGTCTACGCGAATTATCGCATGACGGGTGAAAATCCATTTGCGGTTTCAAATATTCTGTTATACTCGTATAACGTATCATTTCTTTTGTACTCTTTATGGGATATCTTTTTCTTCCACATTTCTCCATTTAAGATAAGAAATCTTTGTTTCCAAAATCTTATTTTTAAATGGTGAAAATTCTTGAAAATTTGTAGCTTAATAGTTTGTGTTTCATCTAATATCTTTTCACTTGAATCTTTCTATTTCATTTTATACGTTATAGTTGAATTCTGAACTTATTTCTTGAATATCATTCTTGAATTTGACTCCACAATTTGGTCATCGTGTTGGCAATTTGGTCAATCTTCGACACTGATTAAATTATAAATCTTTTCTTATCCTTGATCTCACTGTATTTATGTTTATATCATTGTCATCATCCTCATACTTAAATTGTGGTGATAGTTCTCTTTGGCCCGTAGTGCAAAGATGAACTGGTGTGACATGATTTTGACCAAACTGTGTATTGGTATAATCATGACCTTTGGCGTTATAGATAAAGGCTTCTGGTGAAAATATCTTTGGCCTATAGTGCAAAGATGAACTGGCGTTTGGCGTGATCATGACCGGTGGTGTTACAAATAAATATCTTTGGCACGTAGTGCAAAGAGAGGCTGTTGAAACTGTTGATTGGTGTTACAAATAAATATCTTTGGCACGTAGTGCAAAGAGAGGCTGTTGAATAATAAATTTTTGATTGGTGTTACAAATAAATATCTTTGGCATGTAGTGCAAAGAGAGGCTGTTGAACATGAATTATTGATTGGTGTTACAGGGATATAATATTGGTGGTGATCTTTTAACTTATAGAAGATGGTAGATATTATAATCTACTTGTCTCTTCTAATGGATTGTTCGTTCCGCTGCAGTTGTTGTTATTGAATAATATCTTTAAATCTCTGATTTATTTTGGTTGAAGGCTAAAGATAATTTTATTCTTCATTATCTTAGTCATGATATTTTCTACTGGGCTATTTGTGCTCACCCTTTTCCTTTGTTCTCTTTAGGAAAATAGAGTGTAGCGGGGACTAGCCGGGGAATGGAGTGATGGTCCAAGACAATAGGAGTATCTCAATACATTACTATTAGTGTGGCAATAAATGTATTGAGAATTTAAGATGTATTTGTTTTGTGTTGTCGTATTTTGCACGACAAATATTAGTTGTAAATGGGAAAATTTGTATTTGTATTTGTATTTTGTGGAATGTTATTGGCGACTCAAA
This sequence comes from Aralia elata, assembly GCA_034770075.1. NCBI lineage: Eukaryota > Viridiplantae > Streptophyta > Magnoliopsida > Apiales > Araliaceae > Aralia > Aralia elata. The sequence goes on along the minus strand of CM068380.1, from coordinate 37,077,946 downwards.
ATGGGTTGTGTGGACCTATTTTGGGGGTGTCACAGTTGGTATTAGAGCTTAGGGATATGATCTCTGGTAGAGATCTGGGATTAGATCTAGGAGGGGAGAGATAAGTAAAATCCTTTGCTAGTATGTCCTACCTAAGCTATTTTATTTTTTCAATAATTGGTTTGGCTATAGGGATAAGATGCTTCATGTCTATTTCTTTAACTAAACGTTAGGATTGCGAAACCTAGGTTATAACCTTAGTATTAAACTCGTATTGAGTGCAGTAGGAGATGAATCAGAGGAATTATTATATTTGGTATTTTGACGAGTTGGGGAATTAATCGAGTCGAGCAGTACCCAATGAAATATAACTTCATTCCTTCAATGAATATATTTTATTGTTGTACTAATGTTAGTTTAGTGTGTTTGTAGGATGACTACCGTAGAAGAGACCAGCGGAGTTCGAAAGAGGGAGGTATTCACTGACATACCCGTTGTTGCGGAGCAGCTAGTAGGTTACGCACCCGTTGCCCCAGTGATATCATTGAGTGGGTCCGAGCCTGAGAAGGACTACTTGATGGATTTGGTAGAACCGGTCATGGGCAGAGTATTGAGATCCGGTAGTCAGGATAGTGAGGACCTGCTCGGGGATTATGTCGATCACATAATGGAGCAGGAGCAGACTATAGAGCAGCAGAATGCTCGTATTTTCTACTTAGAAGAGGAGAATTCTGTCCATCAGGAGATGCAAGACCAGTATAAGGCGGTGGCGTATTCACTACAGTTCCAGGTAGCTGAGTTGAAGGCTCAGGTTCAGCAGTTAGAGAGTGTTACACCCCAGTTGAGCCACACAGTGCAACACTTGATGTTGCAAAACAGTCAGTTGAGGCAGGCAGTGGAGCAGTCAAATGCCAGGGAGGTGGAGCTGCAGTCAGCGCTACAGGCTGCCAGAGCTGAGAGAGACCTGGAGCAAGCAGACAGGATTAGAGTACATGAGTTCTGGGTTCGCGCAGCCACAAGGGTGGATGTGTTGGAGGGAGAGGTTCGAGATGAATCTGCTAGGGTTGATACATTAGAGTATGCTCTATATACGACCATGGCCAGACTGCAGGATCGAGTCAGAAGATATCCTCGAGAGGAGGGCAGTAGTCGGCGCATGATCAGACGCCGAGTGGTTGATCTGTTGGCTCAACAGGCACTCCGTCGGGCAGTTCGCCGTAGCGAGCATTGATTGATAGTGCAGTACCCTTGGGTTAGCTGGTCATTGTTATAATTCTCACTTTTGTCTAATAGAAACAGATTCTACGATCAAAAGTTATACCTCTAGTCAAAGTTTTATGGAGAAACCATAATATAAAGGAAATGACCTGGGAGTTAGAATCTAAAATTAGAGCAAAGTATCCTCACCTCTTTGATATGCCAGGTACGTACGTAAATTTCGGGGACGAAATTTCATAAGGAGGGGAGATTGTAAAACCCCGAAAATTTAATAAATAAAATTTAATTTTCTTCTTATTATTATTTTTAAACAGAAAGGTGTTAAAATCGATAATGATAAAGTTACTAGTGAAATGTGACAATTGAGATGTCTAGTAATAACGCTAAATCACTATTCACGCGATCACTATTCACAGGGTACTATTCACGCTAAAAACGCTTTTACATTTTCTTCGATATTCGAATTACGTCATAACGTTTATATAAGCTGGATACAAAAATTATACGGTATAAATACGAAAGTACTATTCATACGAATATACTATTCATTTATACAAAAAGTCAAAATAGTATGTCGGGGAATATTCCTTCTGTCGGATAATATTCGTTCTGTCGGGGAATATTATATTCGGTAAAGTAAAACGACAATTGCATACATTCTGACTATAGGGATATACTAGTAATGTTTATACATTTATGTTATTGTATTTTATCATCGCTTGGGGTGGTGGCTTAGTGGTGGGAAGCCGGACATAAGTCCCCATCAACGTGGGTTCGAGTCTTGGTAATCTCCTCTATGCTCAAGTGGTCTCACGCCCTGGATTTATTCGGGGGTAAGCTGAGTTGTGCCGATGAAGACACCACTGAGGCCTCCAAATTTTATTGTTTTTATACATTTGTAACGTGAAGAATATTTTACCAAAAAATAAATAAATAAATAAATAAAATTATTACTGTAACATTTTTAAAGTATTTCATCAATAATTGTCACGACACAGTAACTCATATTTTTTTAATGATATTATTAGATTAGTTAGCATTGTTGGCAATATCTAAAAGTTCTGTCAAGGAAATGGGTTATTTAATTGCGCGTCGTCTATATGGAAGACCCCCTATTTCCTGGGAATAATCTGGTTGTCAGTATTGCGAGTATATGCTATCTGTGATATTAATACATTTACCACAATAATACAGAAAAAAGGATTTATTGTGATAAGGGAGTTATTTTTATAATGGTTTTATCTTTTAATAATGGAAGAAAAAATGGATGGATGATATAAATAGAAGAAAAAATGGATGGATGATATAAATGGAAGAAAAAATGGATGGATGATATTAAAAGAATATGCCAAGGGTATAAGCGTAATAAACCAAGAAAAGTTGGGAAATAGACCAAAATGCCCTCACCTTAATTTTCCTATAAATAGGGAGGGTTTGCTTAAAAATTTTCACACCTTCATTGCTTATACTTTCTCTCTCTAAATTTCTTAAGTTCTCTTAGTGTGCTAGGCTATTGTGAGTATTTGTAAGAATACTAGTATTATCCGAAGTTAGTAAACTTCATAGAAAGTAACATCCAGTTAACGAAGGTAGGGAATATCATTTCTTTCATACTCATATATAATATCATTTGCTTTCATGTTCGTAAGTGATATTATACTCATAAAGGTTGTTATTCATTCTGTATTAATTTGTGGGGATAACCTGTCCGTGCGGTATGACGCATGCCTGGTGAATACCCTTTTGTATTCATTCCTTATTACTCTGTGGGAATAACCTGTATGTACGGAGTGTCGTACCTCGTGAATACCCCTTTGCATTTGTTCCTTATAAATCTGTGGGTATAACCTGTTCGTGCGGATTGACGCATACCTGGTGAATAACCCGTTGTATTCATTACTTATTAATCTTTTATGGAAATAACCTGTCTACGCGAAATATCGCATGACGGGTGAAAATCCATTTGCGGTTTCAAATATTCTGTTATACTCGTATAACGTATCATTTCTTTTGTACTCTTTATGGGATATCTTTTTCTTCCACATTTCTCCATTTAAGATAAGAAATCTTTGTTTCCAAAATCTTATTTTTAAATGGTGAAAATTCTTGAAAATTTGTAGCTTAATAGTTTGTGTTTCATCTAATATCTTTTCACTTGAATCTTTCTATTTCATTTTATACGTTATAGTTGAATTCTGAACTTATTTCTTGAATATCATTCTTGAATTTGACTCCACAATTTGGTCATCGTGTTGGCAATTTGGTCAATCTTCGACACTGATTAAATTATAAATCTTTTCTTATCCTTGATCTCACTGTATTTATGTTTATATCATTGTCATCATCCTCATACTTAAATTGTGGTGATAGTTCTCTTTGGCCCGTAGTGCAAAGATGAACTGGTGTGACATGATTTTGACCAAACTGTGTATTGGTATAATCATGACCTTTGGCGTTATAGATAAAGGCTTCTGGTGAAAATATCTTTGGCCTGTAGTGCAAAGATGAACTGGCGTTTGGCGTGATCATGACCGGTGGTGTTACAAATAAATATCTTTGGCACGTAGTGCAAAGAGAGGCTGTTGAAACTGTTGATTGGTGTTACAAATAAATATCTTTGGCACGTAGTGCAAAGAGAGGCTGTTGAATAATAAATTTTTGATTGGTGTTACAAATAAATATCTTTGGCATGTAGTGCAAAGAGAGGCTGTTGAACATGAATTATTGATTGGTGTTACAGGGATATAATATTGGTGGTGATATTTTAACTTATAGAAGATGGTAGATATTATAATCTACTTGTCTCTTCTAATGGATTGTTCGTTCCGCTGCAGTTGTTGTTATTGAATAATATCTTTAAATCTCTGATTTATTTCGGTTGAAGGCTAAAGATAATTTTATTCTTCATTATCTTAGTCATGATATTTTCTACTGGGCTATTTGTGCTCACCCTTTTCCTTTGTTCTCTTTAGGAAAATAGAGTGTAGCGGGGACTAGCCGGGGAATGGAGTGATGGTCCAAGACAATAGGAGTATCTCAATACATTACTATTAGTGTGGCAATAAATGTATTGAGAATTTAAGATGTATTTGTTTTGTGTTGTCGTATTTTGCACGACAAATATTAGTTGTAAATGGGAAAATTTGTATTTGTATTTGTATTTTGTGGAATGTTTATTGGCGACTCAAAATGGGTTGTGTGGACCTATTTTGGGGGCGTCACAGTTGGTATCAGAGCTTAGGGATATGATCTCTGGTAGAGATCTGGGATTAGATCTAGGAGGGGAGAGATAAGTAAAATCCTTTGCTAGTATGTCCTACCTAAGCTATTTTATTTTTTAAATAATTGGTTTGGCTATAGGGATAAGATGCTTCATGTCTATTTCTTTAACTAAACGTTAGGATTGCGAAACCTAGGTTATAACCTTAGTATTAAACTCGTATTGAGTGCAGTAGGAGATGAATCAGAGGAATTATTATATTTGGTATTTTGACGAGTTGGGGAATTAATCGAGTCGAGTAGTACCCAATGAAATATAACTTCATTCCTTCAATGAATATATTTTATTGTTGTACTAATGTTAGTTTAGTGTGTTTGTAGGATGACTACCGTAGGAGAGACCAGCGGAGTTCGAAAGAGGGAGGTATTCACTGACATACCCCTTGTTGCGGAGCAGCTAGTAGGTTACGCACCCGTTGCCCCAGTGATATCATTGAGTGGGTCCGAGCCTGAGAAGGACTACTTGATGGATTTGGTAGAACCGGTCATGGGCAGAGTATTGAGATCCGGTAGTCAGGATAGTGAGGACCTGCTCGGGGATTATGTCGATCACATAATGGAGCAGGAGCAGACTATAGAGCAGCAGAATGCTCATATTTTCTACTTAGAAGAGGAGAATTCTGTCCATCAGGAGATGCAAGACCAGTATAAGGCGGTGGCGTATTCACTTCAGTTCCAGGTAGCTGAGTTGAAGGCTCAGGTTCATCAGTTAGAGAGTGTTACACCCCAGTTGAGCCACACAGTGCAACACTTGATGTTGCAAAACAGTCAGTTGAGGCAGGCAGTGGAGCAGTCAAATGCCAGGGAGGTGGAGCTGCAGTCAGCGCTACAGGCTGCCAGAGCTGAGAGAGACCTGGAGCAAGCAGACAGGATTAGAGTACAGGAGTTCTGGGTTCGCGCAGCCACAAGGGTGGATGTGCTGGAGGGAGAGGTTCGAGATGAATCTGCTAGGGTTGATACATTAGAGTATGCTCTATATACGACCATGGCCAGACTGCAGGATCGAGTCAGAAGATATCCTCGAGAGGAGGGCAGTAGTTGGCGCATGATCAGACGCCGAGTGGTTGATCGGTTGGCTCAACAGGCACTCCGTCGGGCAGTTCGCCGTAGCGAGCATTGATTGATAGTGCAGTACCCTTGGGTTAGCTGGTCATTGTTATAATTCTCACTTTTGTCTAATAGAAACAGATTCTACGATCAAAAGTTATACCTCTAGTCAAAGTTTTATGGAGAAACCATAATATAAAGGAAATGACCTGGGAGTTAGAATCTAAAATTAGAGCAAAGTATCCTCACCTCTTTGATATGCCAGGTACGTACGTAAATTTCGGGGACAAAATTTCATAAGGAGGGAAGATTGTAAGACCCCGAAAATTTTAATAAATAAAATTTAATTTTCTTCTTATTATTATTTTTAAACAGAAAGGTGTTAAATCGATAATGATAAAGTTACTAGTGAAATGTGACAATTGAGATGTCTAGTAATAACGCTAAATCACTATTCACGCGATCACTATTCACGGGGTACTATTCACGCTAAAAACGCTTTTACATTTTCTTCGATATTCGAATTACGTCATAACGTTTATATAAGCTGGATACAAAAATTATACGGTATAAATACGAAAGTACTATTCATACGAATATACTATTCATTTATACAAAAAGTCAAAATAGTATGTCGGGGAATATTCCTTCTGTCGGAAAATATTCGTTCTGTCGGGAAATATTATATTCGGTAAAGTACAACGACAATTGCATACATTCTGACTATAGGGATATACTAGTAATGTTTATACATTTATGTTATTGTATTTTATCATCGCTTGGGGTGGTGGCTTAGTGGTGGGAAGCCGGACATAAGTCTCCATCAACGTAGGTTCGAGTCTTGGTAAGCTCCTTTATGCTCAAGTGGTCTCACGCCCTGGATTTATTCGGGGGTAAGCTGAGTTGTGCCGATGAAGACACCACTGAGGCCTCCAAATTTTATTGTTTTTATACATTTATAACGTGAAGAATATTTTACCAAAAAATAAATAAATAAATAAATAAAATTATTACTGTAACATTTTTAAAGTATTTCATCAATAATTGTCACGACACAGTAACTCATATTTTTTTTAATGATATTATTAGATTAGTTAGCATTGTTGACAATATCTAAAAGTTCTGTCAAGGAAATGGGTTATTTAATTGCGCGTCGTCTATATGGAAGACCCCCTATTTCCTGGGAATAATCTGGTTGTCAGTATTGCGAGTATATGCTATCTGTGATATTAATACATTTACCACAATAATACAGAAAAAAGGATTTATTGTGATAAGGGAGTTATTTTTATAATGGTTTTATCTTTTAATAATGGAAGAAAAAATGGATGGATGATATAAATGAAAGAAAAAATGGATGGATGATATAAATGGAAGAAAAAATGGATGGATGATATAAATGGAAGAAAAAATGGATGGATGATATTAAAAGAATATGCCAAGGGTATAAGCGTAATAAACCAAGAAAAGTTGGAAAAAAGACCAAAATGCCCTCACCTTAATTTTCCTATAAATAGGGAGGGTTTGCTTAAGAAATTTTCACACCTTCATTGCTTATACTTTCTCTCTCTAAATATCTTAAGTTCTCTTAGTGTGCTAGGCTATTGTGAGTATTTGTAAGAATACTAGTATTATCCGAAGTTAGTAAACTTCATAGAAAGTAACATCCAGTTAACGAAGGTAGGGAATATCATTTCTTTCATACTCATATATAATATCATTTGCTTTCATGTTCGTAAGTGATATTATACTCATAAAGGTTGTTATTCATTCTGTATTAATTTGTGGGGATAACCTGTCCGTGCGGTATGACGCATGCTTGGTGAATACCCTTTTGTATTCATTCCTTATTACTCTGTGGGAATAACCTGTATGTACGGAGTGTCGTACCTGGTGAATACCCCTTTGCATTTGTTCCTTATAAATCTGTGGGTATAACCTGTTCGTGCGGATTGACGCATACCTGGTGAATAACCCGTTGTATTCATTACTTATTAATCTTTTGTGAAAATAACCTGTCTACGCGAATTATCGCATGACGGGTGAAAATCCATTTGCGGTTTCAAATATTCTGTAATACTCATATAACGTATCATTTCTTTTGTACTTTTTATGGGATATCTTTTTCTTCCACATTTCTCCATTTAAGATAAGAAATCTTTGTTTCCAAAATCTTATTTTTAAATGGTGAAAATTCTTGAAAATTTGTAGCTTAATAGTTTGTGTTTCATCTAATAGCTTTTCACTTGAATCTTTCTATTTCATTTTATACGTTATAGTTGAATTCTGAACTTATTTCTTGAATTTGACTCCACAATTTGGTCATCGTGTTGGCAATTTGGTCAATCTTCGACACTGATTAAATTATAAATCTTTTCTTATCCTTGATCTCACTGTATTTATGTTTATATCATTGTCATCATCCTCATACTTAAATTGTGGTGATAGTTCTCTTTGACCCGTAGTGCAAAGATGAACTGGTGTGACATGATTTTGACCAAACTGTGTATTGGTATAATCATGACCTTTGGCGTTATAGATAAAGGCTTCTGGTGAAAATATCTTTGGCCTGTAGTGCAAAGATGAACTGACGTTTGGCGTGATCATGACCGGTGGTGTTACAAATAAATATCTTTGGCACGTAGTGCAAAGAGAGGCTGTTGAAACTGTTGATTGGTGTTACAAATAAATATCTTTGGCACGTAGTGCAAAGAGAGGCTGTTGAATAATAAATTGTTGATTGGTGTTACAAATAAATATCTTTGGCATGTAGTGCAAAGAGAGGCTGTTGAACATGAATTATTGATTGGTGTTACAGGGATATAATATTGGTGGTGATATTTTAACTTATAGAAGATGGTAGATATTATAATCTACTTGTCTCTTCTAATGGATTGTTCGTTCCGCTGCAGTTGTTGTTATTGAATAATATCTTTAAATCTCTGATTTATTTCGGTTGAAGGCTAAAGATAATTTTATTCTTCATTATCTTAGTCATGATATTTTCTACTGGGCTATTTGTGCTCACCCTTTTCCTTTGTTCTCTTTAGGAAAATAGAGTGTAGCGGGGACTAGCCGGGAAATGGAGTGATGGTCCAAGACAATAGGAGTATCTCAATACATTACTATTAGTGTGGCAATAAATGTATTGAGAATTTAAGATGTATTTGTTTTGTGTTGTCGTATTTTGCACGACAAATATTAGTTGTAAATGGGAAAATTTGTATTTGTATTTGTATTTTGTGGAATGTTATTGGCGACTCAAAATGGGTTGTGTGGACCTATTTTGGGGGCGTCACAGTTGGTATCAGAGCTTAGGGATATGATCTCTGGTAGAGATCTGGGATTAGATCTAGGAGGGGAGAGATAAGTAAAATCCTTTGCTAGTATGTCCTACCTAAGCTATTTTATTTTTTAAATAATTGGTTTGGCTATAGGGATAAGATGCTTCATGTCTATTTCTTTAACTAAACGTTAGGATTGCGAAACCTAGGTTATAACCTTAGTATTAAACTCGTATTGAGTGCAGTAGGAGATGAATCAGAGGAATTATTATATTTGGTATTTTGACGAGTTGGGGAATTAATCGAGTCGAGTAGTACCCAATGAAATATAACTTCATTCCTTCAATGAATATATTTTATTGTTGTACTAATGTTAGTTTAGTGTGTTTGTAGGATGACTACCGTAGGAGAGACCAGCGGAATTCGAAAGAGGGAGGTATTCACTGACATACCCGTTGTTGCGGAGCAGCTAGTAGGTTACGCACCCGTTGCCCCAGTGATATCATTGAGTGGGTCCGAGCCTGAGAAGGACTACTTGATGGATTTGGTAGAACCGGTCATGGGCGGAGTATTGAGATCCGGTAGTCAGGATAGTGAGGACCTGCTCGGGGATTATGTCGATCACATAATGGAGCAGGAGCAGACTATTGAGCAGCAGAATGCTCGTATTTTCTACTTAGAAGAGGAGAATTTTGTCCAGCAGGAGATGCAAGACCAGTATAAGGCGGTGGCGTATTCACTACAGTTCCAGGTAGCTGAGTTGAAGGCTCAGGTTCAGCAGTTAGAGAGTGTTACACCCCAGTTGAGCCACACAGTGCAACACTTGATGTTGCAAAACAGTCAGTTGAGGCAGGCAGTGGAGCAGTCAAATGCCAGGGAGGTGGAGCTGCAGTCAGCGCTACAGGCTGCCAGAGCTGAGAGAGACCTGGAGCAAGCAGACAGGATTAGAGTACAGGAGTTCTGGGTTCGCGCAGCCACAAGGGTGGATGTGCTGGAAGGAGAGGTTCGAGATGAATCTGCTAGGGTTGATACATTAGAGTATGCTCTATATACGACCATGGCCAGACTGCAGGATCGAGTCAGAAGATATCCTCGAGAGGAGGGCAGTAGTCGGCGCATGATCAGACGCCGAGTGGTTGATCGGTTGGCTCAACAGGCACTCCGTCGGGCAGTTCGCCGTAGCGAGCATTGATTGATAGTGCAGTACCCTTGGGTTAGCTGGTCATTGTTATAATTCTCACTTTTGTCTAATAGAAACAGATTCTACGATCAAAAGTTATACCTCTAGTCAAAGTTTTATGGAGAAACCATAATATAAAGGAAATGACCTGGGAGTTAGAATCTAAAATTAGAGCAAAGTATCCTCACCTCTTTGATATGCCAGGTACGTACGTAAATTTCGGGGACGAAATTTCATAAGGAGGGGAGATTGTAAGACCCCGAAAATTTTAATAAATAAAATTTAATTTTCTTCTTATTATTATTTTTAAACAGAAAGGTGTTAAATCGATAATGATAAAGTTACTAGTGAAATATGACAATTGAGATGTCTAGTAATAACGCTAAATCACTATTCACGCGATCACTATTCACGGGTACTATTCACGCTAAAAATGCTTTTACATTTTCTTCGATATTCGAATTACGTCATAACGTTTATATAAGCTGGATACGAAAATTATACGGTATAAATACGAAAGTACTATTCATACGAATATACTATTCATTTATATAAAAAGTCAAAATAGTATGTCGGGGAATATTCCTTCTATCGGATAATATTCGTTCTGTCGGGGAATATTATATTCGGTAAAGTACAACGACAATTGCATACATTCTGACTATAGGGATATACTAGTAATGTTTATACATTTATGTTATTGTATTTTATCATCGCTTGGGGGTGGTGGCTTAGTGGTGGGAAGCCGGACATAAGTCCCCATAAACGTGGGTTCGAGTCTTGGTAAGCTCCTCTATGCTAAAGTGGTCTCACGCCCTGGATTTATTCGGGGGTAAGCTGAGTTGTGCCGATGAAGACACCACTGAGGCCTCCAAATTTTATTGTTTTTATACATTTATAACGTGAAGAATATTTTACCAAAAAATAAATAAATAAATAAATAAAATTATTACTGTAACATTTTTAAAGTATTTCATCAATAATTGTCACGACACAGTAACTCATATTTTTTTTAATGATATTATTAGATTAGTTAGCATTGTTGGCAATATCTAAAAGTTTTGTCAAGGAAATGAGTTATTTAATTGCGCGTCGTCTATATGGAAGACCCCCTATTTCCTGGGAATAATCTGGTTGTCAGTATTGCGAGTATATGCTATCTGTGATATTAATACATTTACCACAATAATACAGAAAAAAGGATTTATTGTGATAAGGGAGTTATTTTTATAATGGTTTTATCTTTTAATAATGGAAGAAAAAATGGATGGATGATATAAATGGAAGAAAAAATGGATGAATGATATAAATGGAAGAAAAAAATGGATGGATGATATAAATGGAAGAAAAAATGGATGGATGATATTAAAAGAATATGCCAAGGGTATAAGCGTAATAAACCAAGAAAAGTTGGGAAATAGACCAAAATGCCCTCACCTTAATTTTCATATAAATAGGGAGGGTTTGCTTAAGAAATTTTCACACCTTCATTGCTTATACTTTCTCTCTCTAAATTTCTTAAGTTCGCTTAGTGTGCTAGGCTATTGTGAGTATTTGTAAGAATACTAGTATTATCCGAAGTTAGTAAACTTCATAGAAAGTAACATCCAGTTAACGAAGGTAGGGAATATCATTTCTTTCATACTCATATATAATATCATTTGCTTTCATGTTCGTAAGTGATATTATACTCATAAAGGTTGTTATTCATTCTGTATTAATTTGTGGGGATAACCTGTCCGTGCGGTATGACGCATGCTTGGTGAATACCCTTTTGTATTCATTCCTTATTACTCTGTGGGAATAACCTGTATGTACGGAGTGTCGTACCTGGTGAATACCCCTTTGCATTTGTTCCTTATAAATCTGTGGGTATAACCTGTTCGTGCGGATTGACGCATACCTGGTGAATAACCCGTTGTATTCATTACTTATTAATCTTTTGTGGAAATAACCTGTCTACGCGAATTATCGCATGACGGGTGAAAATCCATTTGCGGTTTCAAATATTCTGTTATACTCATATAACGTATCATTTCTTTTGTATTCTTTATGGGATATCTTTTTCTTCCACATTTCTCCATTTAAGATAAGAAATCTTTGTTTCCAAAATCTTATTTTTAAATGGTGAAAATTCTTGAAAATTTGTAGCTTAATAATTTGTGTTTCATCTAATATCTTTTCACTTGAATCTTTCTATTTCATTTTATACGTTATAGTTGAATTCTGAACTTATTTCTTGAATATCATTCTTGAATTTGACTCCACAATTTGGTCATCGTGTTGGCAATTTGGTCAATCTTCGACACTGATTAAATTATAAATCTTTTCTTATCCTTGATCTCACTGTATTTATGTTTATATCATTGTCATCATCCTCATACTTAAATTGTGGTGATAGTTCTCTTTGGCCCGTAGTGCAAAGATGAACTGGTGTGACATGATTTTGACCAAACTGTGTATTGGTATAATCATGACCTTTGGCGTTATAGATAAAGGCTTCTGGTGAAAATATCTTTGGCCTGTAGTGCAAAGATGAACTGGCGTTTGGCGTGATCATGACCGGTGGTGTTACAAATAAATATCTTTGGCACATAGTGCAAAGAGAGGCTGTTGAAACTGTTGATTGGTGTTACAAATAAATATCTTTGGCACGTAGTGCAAAGAGAGGCTGTTGAATAATAAATTGTTGATTGGTGTTACAAATAAATATCTTTGGCATGTAGTGCAAAGAGAGGCTGTTGAACATGAATTATTGATTGGTGTTACAGGGATATAATATTGGTGGTGATATTTTAACTTATAGAAGATGGTAGATATTATAATCTACTTGTCTCTTCTAATGGATTGTTCGTTCCGCTGCAGTTGTTGTTATTGAATAATATCTTTAAATCTCTGATTTATTTCGGTTGAAGGCTAAAGATAATTTTATTCTTCATTATCTTAGTCATGATATTTTCTACTAGGCTATTTGTGCTCACCCTTTTCCTTTGTTCTCTTTAGGAAAATAGAGTGTAGCGGGGACTAGCCGGGAAATGGAGTGATGGTCCAAGACAATAGGAGTATCTCAATACATTACTATTAGTGTGGCAATAAATGTATTGAGAATTTAAGATGTATTTATTTTGTGTTGTCGTATTTTGCACGACAAATATTAGTTGTAAATGGGAAAATTTGTATTTGTATTTGTATTTTGTGGAATGTTATTGGCGACTCAAAATGGGTTGTGTGGACCTATTTTGGGGGCGTCACATATATTATCTGAAAAGTCGTTGATCGCTAAGGGGGCTTACCCTTATTGTAGAATAAATATTATTTAAATAAATTAAATAGTTTAATTTATTTATTTAAATAAAATTAAAATTTTTCTAATTGTTTTATTCACAACCGGTTTAATATGGAGAACCTAAAGGGTTACACCGCAAAAGAAAAATATTTATTTAAGAAGTAAATGGCATAATTGTAATAATAAGTTAAGTGTATTTAATTTAATCTATGTGGATAGAATAAAGTAAATAGCTTAATATTTATTATTTAATATTTCAGAAATATTAAATATAAATTAATAAGAGGAGTCTTATTATTATTATTATTATTATTATTATTACTATTACTATTATTTAATTCCTAATAGGGATTGAGAATTAATTAATAGAAGTACTCACACATGAATTCTTAATTGGATTAGGAGCATAATTAATTAAAGGAGTTTAATTATAATAGAAACCCTAATCCTAAATAGTTTAGGGAAGGGTTATTCCTACATCTATAAATAAGAGGAGTCTTATCATAGATTAGGGTTACACACTCTTGCATTAGATTGTGGAGAGTACTTGCAATTTCTATAGAGATAGAAACTAGGATTTTGCCAATACCCAACTGCTTGAATACCTATTCTTCCTTGGTGGATCACCTCTAGAGGCCAAATACTTGGGTGGCTAACATTGATCAAGCAAAGGAATTTAGTCGGTGGAATTCAAGGAGAACTCGAAGGAATTGGAGGTGAACTTGTACCCGATGAAGCACGGTTCTACGAGGGTATAATTTCTTAATCTCTATCTCTTTCGTTTATATCGTTAATTGAGCACATAGATTGATCTTGGTGATGGTTTGTATAAAATTTTAAAATCCAATTTTATCGCGCTTCCGCTTTATTTATGTAATTTGATTGCATGTTCGCGTTATATACAAACCTAACAGTACTACCTTTAGCAAGGTGTCATTATTTCATTTGGCAACATATCATTTGGTACAAAAATTGTAATTAATGCAAGTGATGTATGAGAGAGAAGATGGAAGATTGTGGGAGATTATTATAGATATACATATAGTATATCTATACATATTTCCTAAAAACAAAAGTATACTTCACCTTTTAATTCTCATTCTCCAAAAAGTCAGAAAGAGAAAGTAAGAGAGAGAAGGAAAAGAATAGAAAAGAGAGAAAGAAAGAAAGAGGGCTGTCGACCACCTAAGGAAGAAAGGAGAAGAGAGAGAGAGAGGTGGCTATGGAAGGAGAAAAGAGAAAGAAGAGGAAGAACCATAAAAAGGTATAACCTATAACTATATATAAACTAGTTTATTCCTTCTATTTAATTTGTTTTGATGAAATAAAGATCTAAGATCTCAAACTTAAGAACTCTTGATCTATATGTTAATAAGTGTATTATGTGTAGATCTTGCATGTTGGGTGTTGATTTGTTCAAAAGAAAAGAAAAGAAAACTTGTTTGTTTTTAAAAGGGTTAAAAAACCCTAGCTTTTGCTCACTTTGTATGAGTACTATTTGAAATCTATAAACTCTTTTTACGATCCGTCAAAGAGAGGTACTAGATATGTAAGTAAAGTATTAAATCCAAGTGGTAGAAGTCAAAAATAAGGTGTACAAAATTCGTGGGGACTGTTTTTACCAAAACAGTCCAAGTTTTATAAAAGGGAAAAGGGGCTGCTACAGGGCAGTCCCATCTAGGGGCATTTTCATCCAATAATTATGCTTTAAAAATTCCAGAAATATTTGAGTGATAATATGATAAGTTATATGAGTCGTGTAAAAATTTGAGAATATTTGGCCTTATAGAATGAAAGTTATGGATTTATGGCGAAGGACCTCAAGTTGGAAAACGGGACCAAACTCGCTGACCATTGTGCTCCGAGCACTGTTTTGACACTTTAGCTAAAGCAATAAATTCAGGGCTTTTTACCACTGAAAATATAGGAAGTTATGTAGCTCCTGGCCAAAAATCGCTGTATTCCAACTTGTAACGAAGAATCTACGGCTAAAATAAAAACGTAGAGTTTTTCGACAAAAACGGCTAAAATTGGAGTTCTATAACTCCCATGGCAACGAAATTTTAACTGGTCGTACTTATTAATATGTATAAGATGCTATCAAAAATTTGGTATCATCGGAGTTGTGCAAGATAGTGATCATTTTTCTTAGTTTTGAAAGATAAAACGGACGTTTGAAAAATGTTAAAGAAAATTGAAAACTTTCATAACGAAAGTATTTTTGTGTATAGAATATATGTACATATGTGTGGCAAGATTTGAAAAAAATAAAAATTGATTTTTAAGAGAGGTTAAGTCATTTTTGAATGCAGCTTCCAATACGGTTTGCTGTATTCATATTTCGGCCTGCTGGATTGTGGTATTTGGTTTGCTGAATTAATGAAAACAGTTTGCTGAATTAATGAATATAGTTTGCTGAATTAGTGAATCTAGCTTACTGAATTGTAGGTTAGTTTGAATCCAATGTGCTGGATTAGAAAACAGTTTGTTGAATTAATGAATCCAGGTTGCTGGATTATAGGATAGTTTGAATCCAGGGTGCTGGATTGTATGCTAGTTTGAATCCAGGTTACTGGATTAGTATGTGTAGATAATCCAACTTGCTGGATTAGGTATTCAGGCTCAATGGATTATAAAGAAGAACTTATAAAATGAAAGACGTAGTGTTAAGTCATAAGGTTTACGATAAAGTAGTAGTGCAGTCGTGTTCTTTAATAGTTGATGTATAGTAGCTGGGCTAAACAATTCCTTTAGGGAGCGGAGGTATATACGAACTAGCAACCGATCTAACTCACTATGAAAACAGTGTAGACGAGACGGAAACTAGTTTGTTGGTTGTTTGTGGGAAACCACTCATCATACTATATTAAACACTGTTAAAGACTCGATGTGTGCTAGTTTTAGAATTATGAATGTGTATGGTGCTAAGGCGCTATCTAATATTTGCTTATGTGCTTAAATATTAGAAGTAGTGTTATAAGGTGATATATGATATGCTAATTGAAAGATCAATCTTATAACTGATAGGTCTTTTATAAGAGGTTAAATTAGATTGCGTAGCAGTAATCGACGGTACAGGCAAGTTCCATCTTACTCAACTTTTATATTGAGCAAGTTTCTTATCCTTGTGCAAGTATCTTAAATTCATTTTCATATTGAAATGCAAGTTCCTTAACTCAACCTCGAGTTATTATGTTTCAAGCATGCTAGTGGATTAATTATTGACAATTATTCCACATCTATGTTTATTGATTCGCACTTAGTGCATGTTGTATATGTTCATCAGGTATGAAAGACTGATCACCTTCATTACCTTAAAGTTCAATTAAATTGGTTCATGGTCATTATTGACACCCTGCGTTATTGAATTCAGTCATTCAATCATTGAAATTTTGATTCATGCTCTTTCATAATTATTATATTGTTAAAAAACTCTAAAGCTTACTCATTCTTTCAATCATGATATATCCTTATTGTATTTAAACTTGCTGAGCAAAATAGTTGCTCACCCTTGCTATATCATGATAACAAATTTTAGATTTAAGGCGAATGTTCGAGGAAAGACAAAGACAGAAGCAAATGACAAGATTAGATGGTTATGCATGATAACCAAATTAGTTATTTGATGTAAGTTAATTGTGTAAACCTTTTGTGAATCTAAAGGTAAATATGTATTATGTTAAGGTTATAGACCTTGGGATATGTAGCAAAGTTTATTGTATAAACAATTTATGTTTATATCTTCCGCAGTAGTTGTAAATATGATGTATCGTGACGCACCAGATCCGAGGTTCATGGGACCCGGGTTTGGGGGCGCTACACAGTATCATTTAAATACCCTCATTCAGATGTATAGTTCATAAGGATACTGTACTAAATCAAATGCTACTTTCTAACTTAACTAAGAATGTAAATACAACGCAAGAGATATAACAAAAGATGATATATATTTAATAAGCTTAAGTTTGGTTACAACATTCTCAATACTATGTCTTTATTACAACAAAAGTCTTACAAGACTTTAAAACATTCACAACAGTAAGATAAAACTAATTAACATGGCCTTTTCCTTTGTCTGTCCCTGAGGTGCCTGGATTATCATTTAAGACTGCAAAAGAAAGTATATGCAAGAATGAGCTACAAATGCTCAGCAAGTTTATTTAAAAAGGTGAACACAATGTGTTTGAGTTGAAAGATTTCAAAGATGTATAACTAAGGGTTCAATACATGAACCATGTGTTTCAATCAGTTCTATCAGTCTTCAATGACTTAGAAAAGCTTGATTTTGGATATCTCGTAGGGGATCAGCCTATCGAATACCCTAGGAATATGCATATCATCCTACAATTTATGTCAATATATAATCGACGATTTACAACCTTACATCAAGGTGTTTTATTTCTCAGTATAAGATGTCTTACCAAAATAATTTGGTTTGACACAACAATTTATGCTTGGATAAACAATATATGAATAATGATTCATTTCTTAAGTTATGCTGAATAAGAAGCAATAACTTCACAACAATTGATAGCAAGATGTAATATACTTGCTTAAAGGTAACAAGGTTAGAAGATTTGCCTTAGCGTAGTTCGTTTATCAAAATTTAATACAATCTGTCAACGTACGTAGTCTACGTATGTCAATAATAAGTATTAGAACTTATAATAACATGTATTAAGTTGAACTAGACAAGTTTCATTAAGGTTCGACGTCGATTCGGTATTTCAGTCACGTCATTAGATAACTAAACACATAGGTTTATCAATAAAACTTCATTTGAAAGCTTAAATATTAATCTAGATAATTTAATTATTATTTATAACACTTTTAGAAGCTTAATATTATTTTTAAATAATTTTTATAAGCTTAGAAATATTTTTAAATGATTTAATTATCATTTAGAATATTTTTAAAACATTAATATGTTATTTAAATGATTTATTTATCATTTAAAATAATTTTAGATATTTAAAATATTATTTAAATAATTTATTTATCATTTATAATATTTTTATAAAGATAGAATATTATTTAAATGATTTATTTTATCATTAATAATATTTTTAGAATTTATTTTATTATTTAAATGATATAAATATTATTTATAATAATTTTTAAAACTTAATTTAATATTTAAAGGATTTATTTATCATTTATAATATTTTTAAATACTTAGTATATTACTTAAAATAATTTATTTATTATTTATAATAATTTTAGAAACTTAGTAATATTTTTAAATGATTTAATTTTCACTTAAAATATTTTAAATACATTAATATCATTTTTAAATTATTTATTTAATATATTTATTAAGTAATTTAATATTTAATTAAATTAAATAATTATTAAAATTTATATCAGAATATTAAAAATTATTAAATATAATTAAAAATGAATTTTAATATTTAATTATTAATTATTATGAATTATTTAATATTTATTTATAATTTATTAATTATATATTAATTTTTTTATTTAAAACCGTCGCAAAAAGGGATATAGCGACGGACTGCATATGATTTTAGTTTTCTAAAAATCCGGAAGGAGACTGTCGCTAAAGGTGTTCTTCGTTGAACAACAATTGGTCATGGTCCAATTGAAACTTTTAACCTCAAATTAAATCCAGTTGGTTAATTGTTTGGGTTGGATCCTTGTTGTTTGTTGTAGCCAACATGGCAGTGTATAACGACATGTTTGATTTGAGATCAAACAACATCATAGGTGCAAGATTTGATCAGGTCAAACTAGCTAGATCAAACTGTTCTTGAGTTTCTGGGTACCCAGAAACTCAGTGGTCATGGTCGGTCAAAGCTTTTTGACCGTTAATAACTTTCGTTCCATGTTAGCTTTATATGATTTGTTGATTTATACTAGTAGATTACATGGCAAAGAACAGATACAAACATTAAAACCTCATTAGTTATATCATGTGGCCAAGATCTAGGCTGGTCAAAAGCTTGTCAGGCACTGTCAGGACCTTCAAGCGATTTCTGGGTTCCCCAGAAATCAGTTTGCATGGTCGGTCAATGGGTTTTGACCAACAATATCTTTCATCCTAGAGATATTTTGAACTTTCTACCAATTGGATATTATAGCTAACATGGCATACTATCAATTCATGCTTTAAAATAGATCTAACAAACATTTTAAGTAGATCAAACCGTCTGACAAAAAGGCCTGTCAGATTGTTCTTGACTGCCAAGAACACTTTGGGTTTTTCATCAAATTCGACCATTTAAATGTTATGAATCTTTGTTTAACCAACCCAGATCATCATATAACATGTTTACACATAATCCTAAACATCTAAAACATAAAATTATTGCAGGCTTGACGATCTAGCATAAAAATTAGGGTTTTACATCTTTTTCTCAAGTTTTTGATTTCTGACTTTTGATTCTGATCTTTTGCTTGCAGAGGCTTATTATGGCTTGATAAATAAGTGTTTTGGCTTTGTAAATTCGTAGCTTGAATGATCAGAATGATGTTCTATTTATAGGAACCTCAAAATTAGGGTTTCTTTAGCCTTTTTCCAATTGTTCCCTCCAAAAATATCTAGCTATTGAACTTGTGCTACTTTAAATCTGATCTTGGCCTCATGCTTGTGTTGGAGTGTGTTGAGCACAAGCTTGCACACTCCTAGCTCAATTTCTATTGGTTTAAAATTTTATTTTTGATTTATTTCCTTACTAATTAAACTTAGATTTTTGCTAATCATGTTTAATTAGGTTTAGGAATACCTTAATTAAGCTTATATATCATAATTAAGGTTTAACATTACATAATTTAAAGTTTAGATAACCTAATTATGAAACCCTAGATAACCTAATTAGAATTAGGGTTTCATAATTAGGGTTAGAGTTTCCTAATTCATGAATTAGGGTTTAAATCTTTCAATTAGGGTTTTAATCTAAGTTCAATGATTCATAATTAATGTTATGATTCATTACTTAGAATTTAATTATATCAATTAAGATTCCTATGTAACAATTAGGGTTTTGATTTACCAATTCAGATAACTTTTATCAATTAAGGTTTTCTATTTAGGGTTTTATAATTCAATTTATCATTTTAAACCCTATTTAACTTATTTAGATTTTTATCAGTTAATATAATATTATATTAACTCCGAAGCACGACAAATCACTTCGTCATTTCTAAGCACGACACAATAGCTTACCAAAATAATTTGCCGAGACGCTTCTTGGTGAAATCATCGGAAGCACGACAAATCATTTTGTCCGTGTAAGAACGACTAAGCAGCTTCGAAAATATTTTTATTTGACCTAATTCTTTAATAAAATATACAATCACATAACACAAAATCATAACACGAAATTTTAGTTAATAAACACATAATTTACATATACAAATCTTATTAGGTTCGGAATATTACATTCACCCCCACTAATAAGATTTTCGTCCTCGAAATTACAGTACAGATTACAAAAAAAAGTGTGGGTAGTTGTCTCGCATTTTACTTTCGAGCTCCAACGTAGCTTCCTCTATGTTTTGATTTCTCCAAATAACCTTGACTGAAGGTATCACTTTATTTCGTAGATTTTGTTCTTTCCTATCTATGATTTCAATAGGAACTTCTTCATATGATAAATCTTTCTCGATCTGAATAGGTTCGTAATCTATAACGTGTTTATAATCGGGTTTGTATGGTCGTAACACGGACACATGAAACACGTTGTGAATATGTTCTAACTCAGGAGGTAGGGCGACCTCATAGGCTACCTCACCTATCCTCCTCAATATCTGGAATGGTCCAATGAATCTCGGACTCAATTTTCCTTTCTTGCCGAAACGTGTTTTTCCTTTCCACGTAGATACTTTTAAAAATACGTGACTACCGACATCAAAATCTTGTAGTTTTCTGTGTTGATCCGCATACTTTTTTGTCGATTTTGAGACGCTTGCAATCTTCCTCGTATAATTCGAACTACCTCAGAGGTTTGTTGAACTATTTCGGGTCCTAGCATTTTTCGCTCACCGACCTCGTCCCAACATAATAGCGTCCTACATTTTCTTCCATACATAGCTTCAAATGGTGGTATCCCTATGCCGACATGGTAACTATTGTTGTAAGCAAACTCTACCAAAGGTAACTGATCTTCCTAACTTCCCTTGAAGTCCATGATGTAAGTTCGCAACATGTCCTCTAATGTTTGAATGGTCCTCTCACTCTGATCGTCGGTTTGTGGGTGATAGGTTGTGCTTAACCTCAACTGAGTTCCTAAATGTTTCTGGAGACTTGTCCAAAAATTTGAAGTAAATCGGGGATCTCGATCTGATACTATAGAAACAAGGACTCCATGTCTAGAAATAACTTCATTGATATAAAGTTTGGCTAACTGGTCAAGACTGAAGTTAACTTTTATAGGTAGAAAATGAGCCGACTTGGTAAGACGATCTACAATTACCCAAATGGCATTGTGACCTTTCTGTGTGTTTGGAAGACCTACTATGAAATCCATGGTAATATGTTCCCATTTCCACTCGGGAATTTTTAAGGGTTGCAGTAATCCACTCGGCTTCTGATGTTTAGCTTTAACTCTTTGACATGTTAAACATTTACTTACCCATTCCACTATTTCTCTTTTCATGTTAGACCACCAAAAGTGTCGACTTAAATCTTTATATATTTTTGTACTACCTAGATGTACGACGAACTTAGAACTATGGGCTTCATTCAGTATTTCATTTTTTAATTATTGTACTGAGGGTACCCAAATTCTATTCTCGTACCTCAGTATCCCATCCTTATCCACTCTGAATTTGTCATTCTTTTTATGAGGTATTTCAGTTTTACACTTCTGACACTCTTCATCTGTCTCCTGTAGTTCCATGACTCTATCCAACAAAGTCGAACTACTCTCCACAACGAGTAACTTCTGGGTAGAATTAGCTGGAACTCTTACCTCAATCTCAAGTTTGTCAAACTCTTTTATCAGTACCTCATTGTTGGTTATTACATTTAACTTCTCTTGGTTCTTTCTACTCAACGCGTCTGCTACGACGTTGGCTTTCCCGGGATGATATAAGATTTCATAGTCGAAATCCTTTATCAACTCTAGCCATCTCCTCTGCCTCATGTTTAACTCCTTCTGCGTGAAAATATACTTTAGACTTTTGTGATCTGTGTATATCTCACACTTTTCCCCATACAAGTAATGCATCCAAATTTTCAAGGAAAATACTACAACAACTAACTCAAGATCATACGTAGGATACCTCTTCTCATAATCTTTGAGTTGTCGTGATGCATATGCAATCACCTTCCCATGTTGCATTAACACACAACCCAATCCTTTGTGTGATGCATCACTATAAACTACAAGACCTCCTGTATCATCTGGTAAAGATAATACTGGTGCCATGCTCAATTGCTTCTTCAACTCTCGGAAGCTTTCTTCACATTTATCTGTCCAGATGTACTTTACCGTCTTTCGAGTTAAATTGGTTAGCGGGGTTGCTATTTTTGAAAAATCTTGAATAAAACACCGATAGTACCCTGCTAAACCGAGAAAACTTCTTACTTCTGTTGGAGTTGTTGGTTGTTCCCCAATTCACAACCGTCTCTATCTTTGCTGGATCTACCGCGATTCCATTCTTGTCAATCACATGACCCAAGAACTGGACTCGTTCCAACCAGAATTCACACTTGGAAAACTGGCATAAAGTTGTTCCTTTCGTAATATCTCCAATACAATCCTTAAGTGTTCAGCATGCTACTTCTTTGTTCTCGAGTATACTAAAATATTATCGATGAACACTACGACAAATTTGTCTAAGCATGGTTTAAACACTCGGTTCATCAAGTCCACGAATGTTGTCGGTGCATTCATTAATTCAAAGGACATCACAAGAAACTCATAATGTCCATAGCGTGTCCTAAACGCTGTCTTTGATACATCTTCCTTTCTTACCTTTAATTGATGATAACCTGATCGTAGGTCGATTTTCGAAAACTGTTCGGGCCCTTTCAACTGGTCAAATAGATCATCAATTCTTGGTAAAGGATATTGGTTCTTTATGGTCAACTTATTTAATTCTCTATAGTCAATGTAGACACCCAATTTTTGCATTCCCTGTACTAACCATGACAGGAGGGCAAAATTGTCAATTGAACCGGCTTACGGGAGCAAGGGGGGTGGGCCCAAGTGCGAGCGCCCGACACCACCGCAGTGATTGACGATCAAAGCTGACGTGACAATAAGGCCATCCGAAACAGACATCCCCGAATGAGGTGGCACGTCTCCCGGAAATTTCCAGACTGCCGAATACGAGCCTGTCAGCGAAAACCGACGTTACAGCACGAAAATCGAGGCGTGGCACGGAAAACGAGAGAGTCAAACCGTCCAGCCGCGGATTGATCTACGGCCAAATAGTGCGCCTTTTGAAAACACGGAACTCGAAACACGGAACTCGAAATCGGGGTGAGTGGAAGGCAGGCGGCCAGCCAGCCGCAGATTGATCTGCGACCAGCCGCAGATCAATCTGCGGCTGGCTTTGGCCAGCCTATTTCAGCCCAGTTTCGTGCAGCATACAGGGAGTTCAGCAATTGGGAAGATTTTGGAGAAGAAGGAGAATTCAGCAACAAGAAGCACGGAAATAGAGGGAAAAAAGAGAGAAATTTTGCAATCAAATAGGAAGAAAAGAGAGAAAAAAAGAGAGAATTTAATTCTTTTGATTTTGATTGTATCAAATACACTCTTTATCCTATTCAAATACACAAGTTCACATCCATTTGAGATCAATTGCAAGGTGAAAATTTCTATTTGTTCTAGCAATTCATGTCATATTGATTGGGTAAATTAGATATAACTTTCATGTATCTTGTTGAACAATCATGGATTAGGGATTATTGGTGAGGGTTCCATCGGAACAAAATTCTTCCTAATAACCCGAGGATATCCAATTGATGAAATTTTTAGTTTGTTTATGATAATTTATTGGGTGTAATTTATTTAGATTGTCATTTTCGGATATCATGGTGTATTAGATAAATCCGGGTTGGTTAGTTATGTAATACTCATTTTGTGGGCATGTCGTAATCTCGTGTGAGCCTAGGAACGCGACCCCGTGGTTCAAATCCGATGATGGACGTTTTGATGTATGTAATAGATTCAAGGTGCTCGTTTTGTAACATTTAATCGTCGGGCCTTAAAACGACGCCAAGGCAAGAATCGGGTTTAAGGCCCCGTAGTAGTGAAATATGTGATTGTTGGCGTTTGGGGATATTTTGATGGCTTACATGCCCGTGAATAGCCCCGACGCGTGTTTATGCTTGATTAGATTTCGTGACGCCAAAATGATTTCAAAAGATTGAACGATAAAGATCTTTTCTAAAATCAATCAAAGTAGGATATTAGCATCACGAGGCTAAAAATTGGAAATGCTAACGAAAGTCGATTCCTATTCTACGAGAAAGCTAAAAAGAAGTTATTTTCAAATGTCACGAAAATGGGTTTTATAAAAGAAATTAAATGTTTTATTAAACCTTGATGTATAGGGCGAAAGAGATCCTAGAAATTGCCCATCATTTATGAAAGCAACGTATAAATCTCGATTCCTATTTTTGCTAAGGCTTAATAAACTCCTATTTTTGCCAAAACGTCACCTAATGAAAATCTCCTAGTTTTGACAATTAAAATCAAACCTGTTTCATAAAGCTTTCTCGTGTATGCCGAAAAGACATTCCGAAGCGTTCCCAAATTAAAGCACGACTTTCCCTAGAAATCCAAATGATTTTCT
This sequence comes from Aralia elata, assembly GCA_034770075.1. Lineage (NCBI taxonomy): Eukaryota > Viridiplantae > Streptophyta > Magnoliopsida > Apiales > Araliaceae > Aralia > Aralia elata. The sequence continues at coordinate 37,052,904 of CM068380.1, read as the reverse complement.
CATACAAACTCACCCCAACATTCATATAGGTACACACACACACACACACTCGCACGTATACACATTTCATGAATCAAAGGATAGGAAAGTATCAAGATTGCGGTAACCGTGTTTCACGGAAGTCGAGGGGTGCCTAACACCTTCCCCTCACTTAAGCAAGCCCCCGAACTCTATGAATCTCGATTCGCAGACCAATTAATTCGGAGTCATATATGAGCCAGCGATTTATAAAAAGCGAAAACTCGGATGAGTTGGTACATCCATTTCAAATATACCAACTGGCGACTCTGATTAATTGGCTCATCATAAAAAAAACGATCTTCCAAAACCCTGTCGACATTAATGCCGACCTTTTCCAAAAATCATTTAATCAAGAGGCTAAAATTGGAAAAGACTAAAAAGGACACACGAAGCGAAAACTTGCGTCGACAGCTGGCGACTCTGCTGGGGACTTTAGAGGGCTTAAGCCGCTTTCAAATCTTGATGCTATCTTATCCTTTAAAATTCATGGATATGTGTATGTGTGCGATATTGTGATCTTTTGTACGTTTTGTGGTGTGAATGTGTGTTTTGTCCAATAAATGAATGATTGAATGGAATTGCTTTACCTTTTCATTTGCATACGGTAAGGGCGATGAATGTGAATGTATGTTGAGAGAGTACCTCCTCCTGAGGCGAACCTGTCGGTTGCTTATTACTGGACTCAAAGGGGCTGCTCCCCGGAGATGGCTCAGGAAACGCACCACCCAAATCCGCTCCAATCGAAAGGGCTCAGACGAGTAGATTGCGAAGATTTGGGGACCTTCATGCCGAAAAGCCCGTGAGAGTAACCCTAGGATAGGTCAGCCTCAGATTAACTCTACGCAGGAAAAGTTTCTTCATGCCTTTTTACATTTGCACGCGTAAATGTCATAATCTCATTCATATATGCCTCCCTTTTCGTCAAAAAGAAATTACTAACCTCTATCTTTCGCAGGGAACGACTGGGGAGCTTAATAAAGCCATGTTTATCATTTGTCATTGCATTAGAGGACTACTAACTTTCTGTTTTACAGGGAAAGATTAAAAAACCCCAAAATACGGAAGTTACAGCTTTAGCATGCATCCACATTTTTTATTCCCCAGGACTAAACTTCGAACCCTGATTTCTGCAGGATTGCTCCTCAAACCCGTTCGCAGTTTAAAAGGGCCCAAAACTCCATATCTGAAATGGCTGATATTCCATCTACCAATTCCGGTGCCATATCTAGGGAGGAATTTGATGACTTTAAGAAGCAGATGTTAGAAATGACCATAATGCTAAGAGAGCAGTTGATACCCAGGCAGGAACCACCCAAGGAGGATCCACCTAAGGGCGAGCCAGTCGTCCCAAAGGCCATTCCCGTACCAAGCAAAACACTGATTACTATCCCGGAAGAGGGAGATACAGATGACCTGCGAAAGAAAATGAGACAAATGGAGGAAACCATCCAATCTATGAAGGGCATAGGGTCCCTGGGCAGGGTTAACTATTCAGATTTATGTGTCTTCCCCGGAGCCAGATACCCGGAGAAATTTAAAATCCCCGAGTTTGAAAAATACAATGGGAAGGGGGACCCCTACACACACTTGAAAATATACATTAGAGAACTCGGGTCTTATGCCGAGGACGAAGGGTTGAGAATGCAGCTGTTCCAGAAAAGCTTAACGGGGGAGGCAAGAATTTGGTATGCCCGCCTTGACAGCGCCCGAATCCACAACTGGGAGGAATTGGCCCATACCTTCTTAACCCAATACAGTTTTCAGGCCCAGATGGCCCCTGACAGGTATCAAATGACAAAGGTTAAGAAACAACCTAGGGAATCCTTCAGGGAATATGCGCAACGATGGAGGGGCATGGCCGCACAGGTGACCCCCCCGATGAGCGAATCGGAGATGGTGATGACTTTTGTAGACATTCAGGAGGCACCGTATTATGAACGAGTCATCTCGGGGATTGGAAGACCCTTTGCTGAAATGATTAAACATGGAGAGATGGTAGATATGGGGTTGAAATCGGGTAAAATCCGGGATTTCACTGCTTTAGAAACTGCTGCCGAGCAAATACAGAATGGAAACTATGGCAGCACTTCCCGGAGGGTCCAAAAGAAGAAGGAGGAGGATGTCTCCCTCATCCTGCAAGGGTCATCCAGAAAAACAGAAAGCCATCTTCCGGTATAAGTGCAGAGGGTAGGACCATCCCGACAGCCAAACTTCACAGATCAAAGGGCAGAGGGGTGAAGAAGATATGAGGCCTCGCAAAATCGAGTATTCACCCCGCTCGGGGAGCCGCTTGAACGGGTATTAGCACTATTAGTAGCCCAAAAGAAGATAGTTGGTTTGGCACCCCCGAGTGACCCAAAGGGTAGAAGGTTTGACCCGAGCAAGCGATGTGCATACCACTCCAGTTCCCCTGGCCATGATACACAAGACTGTTGGACGTTGAAGCATCGAATCCAAAACCTGATTGACAGTGGGGAAATTATAGTGGAACAGCCTGACTCCCCGAATGTTAAGGCAAATCCCCTGCCTAGACATGATGGAAGGGGAGTCAATGCGACGGAGGCGAGTGAAGCTGGGGGTCCGCCAAGGTTGAACTATGTGCAGAAAATTGAGGAAATGATCAACGTGATACATGATCATGGGAGTGCAAGGGTAACGCCCATCAGGTTGATAGGGGTAAGTACGAATAGCACAGAGGGACCTGTCAAGTTGACGGCTCCGAGGCCCATCATCCTTGCAGCAAGGCCGCAAATCCCTATCAGTAGTCTAAAGACTGTACCCTGGAATTATAGGGGAATGCCAGAGGAAGCGGCCAGTTGTGCTTCTGTGACGACAAATGGGAACCCCTTATATCTTCCCGGGCGAGTCCTGGATAGCCAAAAGAGAAAAAATGAAGAGATTTCCGAGGAAAGGGCCATAGAATTCTTGAAAAGGATGGATCACCCGGAAACAAGGGGGATCCAGATTTTAAATGAGGAGTCAACCCTAACATCAGTCATGGACTTGGTGTTGTCATCCAGTGAGCATTGCAAAACCCTGACGAAGGTTCTGGAGGAGGCATACGTGCCCAAGGAAATTAGTGAGGAGGGTTTCGGCCAGCTGGTGGGCCACCTATTGGAGAACGATGTAATATCCTTGACGGATGAGGACATACCCAAGGAGGGAAGGGGACACCGGAAACTGCTACATATTGCGGTAATCTCCTCGGGTTATATAATGAATGGGGTGCTAATTGATGGGGGATCGGCATTGAATATCTGTCCCCTCAGTACCTTACAGAAGATGAACATCAATCCCAAGCGCCTACGAGCCAGTCATGTGGTGGTACGAACTTTCGATGGTTCCCGGAGGGATACAATGGGAGAAATTGAGTTGCCGGTGGAGATAGGACCCTGTACTTTTGATATCTCTTTCCAGGTCCTAGATATTGCAGCCAGTTATAACATGTTATTGGGGAGGTCGTGGATACACATGGCCGGGGCAGTTCCTTCCACGCTCCACCAACAAATCAAGCTGATCATCGATGGGAATCTGGTAACAATCTCGGCCGAATGTGATGACCCTTCTCCTCCCAGGAGTGGCCTACCAGTGATCAATGTGGATGAGTCGGCGGCACCTGCCAGCTTTCAAGCACTGGAGATTAGCACTCCCCAATCCAGATGCCTGGGGGCTCCAGCCCTGAAACCTAGGGTCTCTCCAGAACTCATCTTCGTTGCAAGGGAGATGATGAAAATGAACTTCCAGCCTGGACAGGGACTAGGGAGAAGCAGTCAGGGAATCACCGAGCCCATCCACCTACCACAGCAGATAGGCAAAGCAGGGTTGGGATACCATGAGGGCGTAGCACGGAGACACCGTCGGGGTGCGACTCCGATTCGACTAGCTGGCAGTCCAGTGACTAAAGTCGACAATGAACAGGGGATCAGCGAGCCTGTGATTGGGGCAGGGAATGAAGGGTTAACCCCCGCACGTAATGAGTCGGCCCGGAGGGAAAGTTTCTTGCAGGAAGTCGCGAAAGAGTTTGAAACCAAGTGCTATATCCCCGGACAATCAACAAGCAGTAGGGAGGGGACGAATATTATCACCCCACTGGGAGCCCAACAAGTTGTGCCTGTCATCGATTGGGCAGGGCTGATTATTCCTGGAGAGGATAGGAAGGAGGACTCAGGCGACGTATCCGTAATCATCGGGGAAGTGTCCGACGTGAAGCCCCCTTTCATCCAGCGCGTTTCATCTGACCTGACCGTCGACAACTGGACCATGAAACCAGTAATATCCAAACAAGGGTAAAAACCAACGTCAGGGTGGTAGACCCCAGAGGACGGGGGAATGAAGAAGTTTTATTTTTGTTGTTGTTTTATTTCTGCATAATTATGTCGTTTCTTCGTGTTATTTTGAAAATGCGATCGTCGTGAAAAATGATTTATATATGACAAGTATTTTGTTTCATGTCAGGTGTACCAATTCGAGTAATCCTTGCCTAACAAATGGTCTTTCAAATTTGAATGATGATTATGATTTTGACGTTGAGCTGGATTTCGATTTAATGGGCATTGAACAAGACGAGACAGATTACGACGACGCGCCTGACGAGATCAAAGGATGGGTCGAGGATAAACCCAAACCCAACTTGGACCAAACCGTCACCATTGATATTGGAACCCCTGACAAGCCAAAAGAACTCAAGATAGGGACGAACCTTACCCCCAACCAAAAAGCCGAAATGACTGAGTTGCTAAAACAATATGAGGATTTCTTTGCCTGGTCTCATGAGGATATGATCGGATTGTCCACCGACATCGTGGTACACCGATTGACCATCAAGGAGGGTTTCAGGCATGTCAAGCAAAAATTAAGAAAGTTGAAACCGGAGTGGAGCTTAAAAGTAAAGGAAGAGATCATCAAGCAGTTCAGGGCGGGAATCATTATGGTGTCCACTTACCCGGAGTGGCTGTCCAATGTAGTCCCAGTGGCTAAGCCTGGAGGAAAGGTGAGGGTATGTGTAGACTACAGAGATCTAAATAAGGCCAGTCTCAAGGATAACTTCCCGGTGCCTTTCATACACATCCTGGTGGATAACACAGCCCAATACGAAATGTACTCTTTTGTGGATTGCTTCGCGGGATATCATCAGATAATGGTGGCGGAGGAAGATCGGGAAAAGACCGCATTCATCACCCCCTGGGGCACTTTCTGCTATAGGCGATTGGCTTTTGGCCTCACAAACGTGGGGGCTACTTATCAGAGAGCCATGATGGCCTTGTTCCACGATATGATGCATAAGGAGATAGAGGTCTACGTGGATGACATCATTGTGAAATCGAGGGTAGAATCTGATCATTTAACCCATCTCAAAAAGCTATTCGATCGGCTCAGAAAGTATAATTTGAAACTCAATCCAGCCAAGTGTGCTTTCGGAGTGCAGTCGGGTAAGCTCTTGGGATTCCTGGTTAGTGATCGGGGCATTGAGTTGGATCCGGCAAAGATTAAGGCCATTGTGGATATGTCGGCGCCTCACACAGAGAAGGAGATAAGAGGATTCCTCGGGAGGATAAACTTCATCAGCCGTTTTATATCCCACTTGACAACTACATGTGAGCCCATTTTCAAACTGTTAAGAAAGGGGGCTTCCCAAGAGTGGAATGAGCAATGTCAGAAGGCTTTTCAGACCATTAAAAAGCAGCTGACGGAGGCACCGGTGCTGGTACCCCCAAAGGATGGGATCCCTCTGTTCATGTATATATCGGTCAATGCCATCGCGATGGGATGTATGCTGGGACAGAAAAATGAGGCAGGTAAAGAGCAGGCCATCTATTACCTCAGCAAAAGATTTAGCCAATGTGAACAAAATTACACTCCCATCGAGAAGACCTGTTGTGCTCTGGCCTGGGCTGCAGGGAGATTACAGCACTACCTCCATGGGCATACGACGTACCTGATATCAAGAATGGATCCCCTGAAATATATTTTTTGAAAGGCCCATGCTGAATTGTCGATTGTCAAGATGGCAGTTAATCTTACAACAGTTCGACATGGTGTACGTGACTCAGAAGGCCATGAAAGGACAGGGAATTGCAGATCAGTTGGCAGAAACCCCGTCAGGCGGGATGGAGCCGTTAGAAACTCCTCTTCCGGGCGAAGACATATTTTGGGTATCACGCGAGAAATGTGATGACGAGGGACAGTTCTGGAAGCTGTATTTTGATGGTGCCATGAATGTCGAAGGGGCAGGAGCCGGAGCGGTCCTGGTCTCTATCACTGGAGAACAATACCCCGTGGCCACTAAACTGCATTTCAGCAATTCGAACAACACCGCTGAATACGAGGGATGTATCTTGGGACTCCGCTTGGCCCGCGACATGGGAGTGAAGAGACTAGCGGTGTTTGGGGATTCAGAATTGGTAATCAGACAAGCGATCGGGGTATACAACACTAAAGAGCTTCGGTTACTTCCATACCATCGTTGTGTTACCCAACTGATGCAAGAGTTCGAAGATATCGCCTTCCGCCATATTCCCCGGGGACGGAATGATTTTGCTGATGCATTGGCAACCCTGGCTTCCTTAATCCATATAATCAAGAACAGGGACAGTCCACATATTGAGATAGCCGTACAGAATGCCCCGGCATATGAGGAACATGTGGTAGTATTATCAGACGAAGTGGTGTCGACAAGGCAGCCCTGGTATCACGACATAAGGGAATATCTGAGAGATAGGTCCCTTCCCGACCAGGCAAGTCGAACTGAGAGGATGAGAATTCAAAAGATGGCGATGAAATTTTACCTGAGTGGGGATTCACTCTACAAAAGGGATGCTGGGTTGGGACTGTTGCAGTGCGTAGATGAAACATAAGCCCGAAAGATTATGAATGAAATACATGGTGGAGTGTGTGGGCCACACATGAGTGGACCGATGCTGGCCAAAAAGATCTTGAGGACCGGGCATTATTGGTTAACGCTGAAAGCCGATTGCGATGATCATGTCAAACGGTGTTATCAATGCCAGGCGCACGGTAATGTGATCCATACGCCTCCCAATGAATTGCACTGTATGACCTCCCCGTGGCCATTTTCAATGTGGGGAATGGATGTAATCGGACCAATAGAGCCAAGGCAAGCAACGGGCACCGATTCATTTTCGTCATGATCGATTACTTCACCAAATGGGTAGAAGCAGCTTCTTTCCCCAAAGTAACTCAGGAGGTCATCGTCGGGTTCATCAGGAATAATGTCATTTGTCGATACGGGCAGCCTGAGGTTCTGGTCTCTGACAATGCCAAGAATTTAAACAACGCCCTCATGAAGGGACTGTGTGACCAGTTCAAGATCAAGCACCTCAATTCCGTCATTTACCGTCCTAAGATGAATGGGGCAGTGGAGGCTGCAAATAAGAACATCAAGAAGATCATGGCAAAAATGTCTGCTAATCATCGGGGATGGCCGGAACTGCTACCCCTCACTCTGCTGGCATACCAAACATCAACACGTACTTCTACAGGGGCGACCCCTTACGCTTTGGTGTATGGAATGGAGGCCGTTCTGCCAGTTGAGGTTGAAATGGCGTCCCTCAGAATAGTGATCGATGCTCAGATAAGTGAGGAGGATTGGATGCAAAGTCGATACGACCAATTGGACCTAATTGATGAAAGAAGGGTGGCTGCTGTTTGGCACGGTCAGTTATATCAACAAAGGATCTCTCGATCATACGACAAAAGGATAAGACCTCGGAAGTTCAAGGAAAATGATTTGGTACTAAAAAGAGTTATGCCTTGTCAGGACGAAGCCAAGGGGAAGTTCGCCCCGAACTGGGAAGGACCATTTGTGATTAAGAAAGTGCTATCCGGAGGAGCCCTCATGTTGCAAGAAATGGATGAGGAGGTATTTCCACAACCTCTCAACTCCGACTCGGTGAAGCGGTTCTACGCTTGAATCATCAATTCTTCCTTTTCTTTGAAGGAGCGAACTACGTAGGACCTGATCTCCCAACTTGTGGGGGTACGTAGGCAGCCATCACGGCGCGGTCCGATCCAAAAAAAAAAAAAAATCCTTTCCCTAACCAAAACCAATTTTCAATAGCCAGATAAAACCTTCTTACACCCTCAAAACCTTCCCGAAGCCAGCTGCCTAACCAGCTTCACCCTAAAGGACATAACCCTGACCCAACCAAACAGTTATCCAAAATCTGAGATTCAATCCGATGAAATCAAAAGGTGTACGGCAATATCTGTCAAATCTCCATCAAGACTTGAGAAGAGAAAGAAGGCGAAATGTCATAATCATGGTCAACTGGATAAAATAGGGATCCAATGAAAGGCAATGATACGACAAAAGGGGGAAAATGACTAAATTTAAATGCATGTCTATATATATAAGTCATTTTATTACAAGATTGCTCTTTCGATAACTGATGGAACTAACATAGTCTATGCAGGAAATAAAATAATATACAAATCTGAAACTAGCTGAAGCAGGATGGACAAGGTGGTGGATAGATCTGAAGCATCAGCATCTCCTGCAATCTGCTGCCCCATCAGATCAATACGATCTAATAAAGCAGTGGCTCGGCTGACCGTCCCAAAATGAGCATCTACAACTGCCCTGGTCTGAAGTACAATGGCCTCTCTGTCAGCAATGGCAGCGTCTCTAGCCCGAATGGCATCGTCTTTCTCGACAAGAGCGGCATCCCTCTCGGCCTCAGCAGTAATCAAGGCCAGGCGGAGTCGGGAATCCTCAGTAGCCCAACTTGGGGCAGAATCAGCCGAGACGGGGTGGTCGGTGGTATCCTCTGGGAAAATCACTCCAGAGTCATCAAAGGCCCCAGTCTGACTCAAACCAGCCGGATCCAAATCTCCGCGCAACCACTGCACGTAAGCAAATGTCTGGATGTGACAGCTCTCACTATATTCGGCAAGGATCCTACGAGACCAAAGATCGTATACCCGCAGTAGATCCCTCTCTGAACGGGATGATATAAGGAATCGGTAGGCGGCTGCACTCGCGAAAGGGTGTAAATCCTGTGTCTGATCAAACTGCCCCATAACCGCCAGGGGATGATAAGTCGTCACACCCCTCAAGCCAGCAATAGGGATGAAATCCAGGGTGGGCACGTGAGTCAAGAAGCTCATAAGGGAGCAATAGCCCGAGTAGACCAATAGATGAAAGGGATCCTCAATGACAGACAAAAATGATGTCCAGGAGGCCACATCAGTACAGCTCACGGGACGAAACGAAAACTGCGTGGTTATGTCATGGCTGAAGCAAAACCCTTGGCGACGGAAATGGCCGATGGGACTAAGATGACTCATAAACCACATATACAATAAGGTCGAGCTCCCTCTGAATACCCTGCCTCGGAAGGATTGACAGTATGAGGCTGACATATAGGTATCCGCCAATATCATGGGAAGGATGGTGTGATCCTCCTGAAGGGCTCAAACGGCCGCGACAACCCGCATGTCCAACTGATCAGGTCCTGCGGGCAAGTACAAAACTGAGACGACACAGGCCATCAGAACATCCACTCTCAAGGCATTCCAGCGCTCCTCGGACACGGAAAAATCACCGAGGAAGAAACGAAAACTGTCAGGTGAGCCAAATCGATCAATCAAGAACTGAAGAGGAACCATATGATCTGATGTGATCACCGGTAACAGGACAGCCCTCCGCAAACCGGTAAAGGTCAAGAACTGACGGCGCATGGAACCAGCCGTGACCCTGGCACAAGGTCTATCCAAAGGCAAGTCGGTGAAGCGAGCATACTCCTCGAGGGTGGGGGTCAACTCTACCATCCCTAACCTGAACACCTGACAGGCAGGCGCCCAATAGCTCAGAATACCCTCCACGAAGCCCACTGGTACCTGAAAGGTTAATAAGGACCAAGAATGGCCCAGAAGACCATCTGCGATGACCCTGTCGGCCGGCAATAGATTGTCCAACCAGCGGAGGAGACTGCCAACCAACCCTGCGGAAGGAATGAAATCCAAACGTACCACGGCATCTGAGGACGACATCTGTGGAAAAACAGTATCAAAAAGACTGTACAGGGGTCATTTTCTATCCATAAATAAGAAAAGCATACATCATACAGTTAATAATAAAACAAATGAAGATCATAGAGATAAAAGAGAAATACTGTGCATGATATAAATAAATGAATTCAGTACATAGTGCATAAAATAAAAAAATAAGTCCAAGCAGGTACAGGTACAAAAGCCCTATCCTATCCTGATCTAAATAAAATCAATCTCATCGATAAAAGCGGGATCCTCAAACTGATCCCCTGGGGTCGTCGAGGTCGGAGGACCGAAGTTCATATCCGGAATGTAGGGCTGCGCTATGGCATCAGACGAGCTCGGCCCCGCATCATAACCCGTACCGTCAGGATCATAGGCATAAGCATCCTCTGGAGTCCGGCCCAGCACCCGAAGATATAGAGACAACTGGTCCACCTGGCGGGTCAAAGTGGCGATCTGCTCGGCATGAGTGGGAGTCCGAACGCAGGCTGCCCAGTCAGTCATCATCACCGAGCCGGGGACCATATCCCCGAGGAAGAATGTGGCCCGGGTCTGAGGACCGATGGTGCGGGGCACCCACCAAGTACGGAAAGCATCACTCGTACTGGGACCCGTCGAGAGCATCCGGCCGTCCTCCCCCGCGAGCATGATCTCTGAAGGCTGAGAATCCAGCGGCCATGAGGTAGTGAAAGGAAGGGAATGCGGGATGCGGATCTCTCCTGTAACGCATCTGAATGCGCGCTCCCCCAGATACATCACCCATCCTCCAACACTCTGCAAAGTGAGGCGACGGGTGGAAAGTGCGAACTCCGGGCCGGTAGGATACCCATCTGTGAACCCCACATCCAGATGCTCAGAAAGATAAGGCCTCCAGACGACCCCTGCAGCAGTGATCAGCTCCAGCTGGATGCGGCAATGGGCAAAGCTGCCAGACACTGGGACCTCCTCCAGGGTGCTGTGATGCCATCGCCGACCCCGAGGATAGGTGTCCAAGCCGAGGGTGGTGACGGGCCTCAGACAAGGAAGACGCTCATAGGCCCAGAACTGTTGAACAGAACAAGGCAGAGCATGAGTAACCAACCAAAGCAGAAAAGAGAAATGAAATGGCGGGAAATACAATAAGGAAAAGGAAGAAAACCTCACCAGCAGGAAGTGATAAAATCCGAGCCAAGCATCTGTCTGGCCCTCCGAGCGTAGACGCATACCGTGGAGGAAATAGGCAAAGGTGAATGACCCCCAGTCATAGTCACTGATACGGTCCACGTCTCTGACCGCTCCTACGACACTGAAATGAATGGTGGAGGAGTTGTTCCCCAGAAAACAACCCCTCATAATGGTCAGGAACAGGCGTCGTAGCAGAATGTCCCTGGTGCCCTGATCCGCTGGAATGGGCAGTGCGTACAGACCCCCGACAGCATCGACAGCCAAAGCGCCGGATCGAATGCTACGGGCCTTAAAGACCCGATCCTCAGCAGCGAAGCCCAATAAAGCCCGGACCTCCGCTGGATTGATGTCAAGATCCAGAGGGACCCGGGATCCGGTGAACTCTATGCCGGTAATATACCTCCAATCCCAGGGGGTTAGCACAACCTCGCAGTCAAGAAGGTGAAGAAACTGCGTCTGGTGGAACCAGCGCTCACATAAGGCCCTCATGTAACCCCAGGGGCACTGACGGGGGATGATAGTGAAAAAGTGACGGAAGCCCCAAGAATCCACCATCGCCCGGTAGTCGCTGTGCAGAGCCGTGTAAAGGGAGTAGATGTTGAACCAGTTGCCCCTCGGCTGAGTAAACTCGGGCACCTGGGACAATCACCAATGGGTCAGTCCAGATAAAAGGAGAATTAAGAAATTGAGAATGAAGTGATAAATTTGAATATACCTCGTTAGCCACGAGAGATGCTGAGGGGTGACGACTGAGATCCCGACCCAATAGGTCGGGGATCTGCACAGGGGCGCCAGAGGGAGCAGGATGAGGAGATGGAGCCGGTGTGCTGGAGGATGGCCCCTCTGCCGCGACCTCCGGAGGAACAACCTCCTCAACGTCCGGATGACCGGGACGGATGACAGCCTCTGCCAAGCGGCGAGCCTGACGGGTCCGTGGAGGAACAGGGGCAGGTGCAGCCCTACGACGGCGAACACCCGAGGTCCGTGATGTAGAAGAGCTACTAGGAGCATCGGGATCCATATCTGGAAAGAGGAAGGTAAGTTCCCTTTCGAATTATGTCACGAATATTCTAAATTCCTACCCTCATCATATAATTAATGCAATATGATGCATGTTTATGGTATGTTCAAAAAAAAAAATCGGCAGAGTTCCGTTTGTAAAATGGACATCCCAGGCATAAGCCAAACATGTTTTCCATCAATCCAAGCCTCAAACAGATCAAAATTGCATTCATATGTGTAATTACAGCATGTAAAGGACCATAGTGCATGATTTTCTTTCAAAAAGGAAAAAACAGATATGTGGGACCGCATCATGAGCGTAAAATAGGACTCACACAGTTCATACATAGCATGTATATATGAGCATACATAATATAGCATTGTAAAGCATACATTTTCTATCTATAGCATGTAAATAGCCAAATGTATAGCAAAACATTGATGAAATTGAAAAGTGAATAGTCAAAGTGTTACCTGTGGCGCGTAGATCAATCCCACCAGAGCAGTTTTTGCAGAAAGGTTAGAAAAATTGGCAAAAGGGCGTGAAAAGGTCTGAAAAATCGCGTGGGGTACGAATGAAAGTGACAGATCTGGGAGGCGGCTGGCCGCGTATATGCCCGATCCTAGCCGCAGATCAATCTGCGGCTGGCCTGCGGCTGGCCCCAGTGGGTCCCCCTTGGTCCAATGCAGGTTTAACCGATCCTAAGGCCCATTTGACTGATAATGAGATAATAAAATACGTGATTTTGATGAATTGGATGTTGAACAAGACTTCTCAAGACGACCGAGTGACCGGGGATGAGACCCGGCACTCACCAGATAACCAACCGGCGACGATAACTGTAATGTCCGAGGATTTTTAAACATCGTATTGATTTATTTTAAATAAATAAAGTTCATTTGATATATAATTTTATAAATTTAATTGGACCCATGTAAGAATGTTTATTTAATTATATAATTATAGGTCCAATAAATTTCTTGCATTAAAGGGGCTCATTATTAGTGCAATTTAAATTAATGGGTTAACTCCCAAGATTTTATTTGGAAGAAATTAGAAGGAGATTAATAAACAAATTATTTTATTATTACCGGATTAAAATAATTCAAATAAGGAGTTATTGGTGAAATAAATTTTTATTAATTAATTAAATTACTTAATTCAAAGAGCATAATAATTTCAAGTTGGCCTAGTTACTTTTATTTCAATAGATCCAAATTTTATTAGGCAAGCCCAATTTTCTTTTATAATTCCTTGCTGGGCCAAACTCTATTGAAAGCTGAGCCCAATACCCTTTTACTTTCCTAGTTGGGCTGTTTTTCCCTTTCATTAGTCGGCCCAACCATTTTGGGTTGAACATAATTTCTTCCTGCCGGGTCAAGTTCATTCAGTCCGGTCAAACCATTTCACAATCGGTAAGACATTTGGGGAAAAGGGGGTTAAACCGATCAAAGCAGAAATTTCAAGCCCTAGACCCTCGCATCAGATAGCAACGGGAAGAAGGGATAGGGGTAGGCTTGGCCAAGCTATCAATCAAATCCATCAGTCGATAAGGGACGGGGGAAAAGGCGCCGGCGACGGCTTAAGCCGACTGACGGCGTGAAGAAAACCAGTGGACGGAGCGAGGTGGTAACAAGCGACCGATAGTCCAGCGAACGAACCAAGGGTTCCCGGAAGTCAGCGACGGGACCGGTGGAAACGCACGCGGCTCAAGCCAACCGGCAAGTCACAGAGTTGATGGGTGATGTGTAGCCTCAGGCGACAGCTCACCCCCACATACCGGTGGGTCTTAATGAACCAATTTGGGTAATACCCAAACCAAACTTGGTGAAAATTTCGTCTATAAATTAGGCGCCTCAAGCCCTAACCCAAAGCTGTCAAACCCCTTGTTGTGAGTTCCAAAATTAGGGTTTTTTCTTTTTTTTGTTAGTGAGCAAATACAGAGAACAGGGGAGATAGGGGAGGCCATTGTGGATGTCCAACTGGGTTGATTACTTCGGACGGCGACGACGGACGGCCACTCGAACCACCCGAAGGTATAACCGTGAGTGACTGAGTGATTTTGAAGTCATTTCTTCCTTCTGTATTGAACAAATTGTTCTGGGCATTTTGTTTCTCATATTAGGTTGATTTGTTCTGTTGAATTGCTGGGTAGTGCTTTCCCCTGGTATTGGGATTTAGTTTTGAGTATTGCTTGGTTTGAAAACCAGAACATTGTGGTAAAAAAAATTTTGGATCTAAAACCTGGTAATAAATTGTTAATATCCTTGTTTGGCTTTATTTTTGGGAAATCTGTATTGTGTTTCTTTTTTGGTTTGTGCTCTGTATAGTTGCCAATGGTGTTGGCTTATGATACTGTATGTAGGTTATGATTGTTCTGTAATGGGATATTTGTACTGTGTTAATCCTTTGATTTGGAACTGGTGAACCTAGAAAGGTTCTAGCAGCTGATTTGGTTGTGTTAACTGTTATACATTGTATTGTATTTGTTGACTCATTTGGCTTAAGGAATTTGGTGTTGCGATTTCTAGATATAAATCTTTGTATATTGCCGAATTCCAAATGTTCCGGTAAATTGGTTTCATTGGTTTTTCGCTTGGAAGGGGTATTGAATTCAAAACCAGTATTGTTGTAATCCGGGGAAAGAAATTGATGCCTAATATGAAGGTTATTAAATTGAGCTGATGGCATAATTGTAGATTAACTAGGCACTGTACTAATAAATAATAAAAAAAAAAAAAAATTAATAAAATAATTATTTATTATCCATAAATAATAAATAAAGGTAATAAATGTTTAATTTTATTTTAATCCTATTATTTAATTAGACATAAGTAAAGTCATTAATTATTTATTAATTATCCATAAATAATAAATAAAAATAGTAAATATTTAATTTTTACTTGACTAATATTTGATTTAAATAATAAATAAATATGAATAAAGTTAATAAAATAATTGTTTATTATTTATTACTAAATAGTAAATGAAGGTACTAGGTATTTGATTATTATTTAATAATAATAACTAAGTATGAATAAAGTTATTGAATAAGAAGGAAATTAACTACTTAATCATTAATGAAATAATGATTAAGTATAAGGGAGATTTATCAGTTTAGCTACGGCCCTTAATAGATAATGATAATAAACCCTTAAGGATTTCTTAATAATAATTAAGTATGGGCGGGATTCATACAGTAAGTATTAAATCAATGTTGAATAAGAGACAAGGTTAATAATTACTAAATTACCCCTAAGGTAATGGTAATTAAGAGTAAACTGAATAAATGATCAATGGTTTCTGTCATCTCTAAACCAAAATAAATTTATTTTAAATAAAGTTTGTTAAACCATACCTAGATACTATTAAAGGAAATAAATTGAGGGACCATGATCTATTATTATAGCTAAGGGTCATTAATAAATTCCCGTTTAACTAATGTTAAATGGTAATTGATTATAGGTAGTGAATTCTTTATTTGCTAAGTAAATAGTATAATAAAGTGTGCCAAGATACAATCATGTTATAATAATTGATAAGCCGACTTTATCCAATGATAGGTCACTCGAGATCAATTAATTAAAGCTAGAATTTATCTGTAGCTGAGCAAACAGGCAAGTCCTCTATCCCGAACTTTGATTTCTGCAAGTTCTCTACCCTAAAATTCTTACATTGTTGCAAGTTCTTCTTACTCAATCCTTACATTGAGCAAGCTTTTAAACCTTATGCATTGTTCTATTCGTGCAAAAAGGCATATATTATTGCAAATTATTTCTTAAGCTTGAATTTTATTTCCAAGCATGCTTTAAGTGGTCTAATTACTTTCAAAGATTACTCCACATCTGTATATTATTGACATTCGTGCATTTGAATTCGTATATTTAAATTCAGAAATCTGCAAACCATTCATGGTTAAGTCTGAACCCTTGTTCGGTCAGACAATTATGCGAAATTTTTATAAAAGCTATCTGAACCAATCAATGGTAAGGATTCTTAGACTGTATGAACACCCCTTTATTTATAGGGGAGTACCCCACGTACCGTATATAAGGTACAAATAGCAGAATTAAATGTTATGCATATACATAGGGTACGCGAGGCTGATCCCCTCAAGTACGTTATTCTGTAGCCAGTAACCAGAGGGTCAACCAGCTATTGACTCCTCTGGAAGTTATCGTTCAAAGTCTATTTGACTATCAATTGTTCTAAAAGCATTTAATGTTCTTGCTTCTGATTAATCTATTGTTGCAATCCCTTTAATATCCCTTCATCATGATATATCTCTATTGTTGTACTTTAAACTTGCTGGGCAAACTCGTTGCTCATTCTTGCTATATCATGACTTCATTGCAGCCAAACCCGAGACGTCAGGGAAGAACAAAGGGAAAGAAAAGATGAAATGATAGATTTCTCGTAGCAGACTTTAGATTTATGTGTTGGCTAATTTCTGTTAATGTAATTTAAACCCTGACGGCTATTTAGGGTACGTACTGTGTAAATGTTAAAGGTTAATCGTATTCTGGGACTAGTAACACCTTGTAATGAACAACGTATGTTTATATATTCCGCACTTTTAGATATCATATGTTGTTAGAGGTGGATGTTTATGTTGAATCGTGATGACCGGATCCGGGTATTTGGAGACCCAAATTTGGGGGCGTCACAGGTTGGTATCAGAGCTGTAGGTTATAAACTTTAGGATCGCGAAACCTAGGTTATAACCTTCATAGTAAACTCGTATTGAGTGTTAAGGGATAAATCGAGGAGATTTATCATATGTTGTTTTGATGAATTGGGGAATTCATCGAGTCGAGTAGTACCCAATGAAATATAACTTCATTTCTTCAATGAATATATTTTATTGCTGTACTAATGTTAGTTTTTGTGTGTTTGTAGGATGGCTGCTGTAGGGGAGACTAGTGGAGCCCGTGAGGAGGAATTATTTATAGACATACCGGTAGTGGCGGAGCAGCTGGTGGGCTATGCTCCTATTGCCCCGGGACTGTTACAGGAGGAGTCCGAGTCGGAGGAGGACTATCACAGGGAGCTACCAGAGCCAGTGATAGGTAGAGTCATGAGGTCGGGTAGTCAGGACCCTGATACCGAGGAGGAGGATCCCGAGACCGAGGGGGAAGAGCCACCTGCTGATATTGACGGCATGGGATCCACTGCTGATGATATTATTGAGGGATTGACGGACAGAAACGAGGAGTTGGAGGCTCGGATTGCTCATTTGGAGGAGCAAAACCAGACCCATCAGTATATGGAGGACCAGTACAGAGACTTGGCCTACCAGCTCGAGCATGACTTAGGGGTGGCCAAGGTACAGCTGCAGGGCTACGAGTCCTAAGCACAGCAGGTCGGACCACTGCTACATCAGCTAGTGGCCCGAAACGCTGAGTTGAGGGAGAGACTGGAGCAGCGGGATCTGCAGATCGCCCACCTGAGGGCGAAACAGGAGGCCATGAGGTTTGAGGCCGGACTGGAGGTGGCTGCGAGGATGCGCGTCAGGGAGGCCTGGGCCAGGGAGGCCAGGAGGGTTGATCAGCTGGAGGACCAGCTAGAGGCCAGGGCAGTGAGGATAGAGACCCTGGGGCATGCCTTGGATGCAGCCTACCGTAGACCCCGGACTGAGATAGGAGAGTCCAGCCGCTCGGTTCGCCGCAGGATCGGGGACGGAGCAGTCTCTTCTGGCCAGCAGGCTCGGATCCGTCATGATGTATAGTGATGGGATAAGATGGTTGTTTAGTTGTTAGTACAGTCAGTCCCACTTTTGTTTATGTTAGGGACATATTCATGTTTGTTTATGAAACTTTATATTTGTTGTTATGATTGGGGTAGCAGTTAAAACCCCAACTTTTGAGTTTTGAGGGATGGAAGGTTAGGATTCCCCACTTTTGTCTAGGGGGAAGGGTTATTGATGAATAGGACACAGTGGCGCATTTATAGCAGTATGCCACAGGTTTCGTATTGTAACAAACGGTGGTATATGAATATAAATGCAGATGTTTCACTTAAATCAAATGTGTTGATAAATATTTTACCTTTAATTGTTTATTTTAATAACATATGATGTAAAATGTGAATCTATAGGTAAAAGTCATCAGTTTCCTTATTCTAAACCATGCCAAGGGGAAGGCCACGTAACCGACAGGTCGAAGAGTCAGAAAGTGAGGTTGGAGACCAAACCAACCCCATGAGAATGTTCGCGGAGATGCTGGCCGAGGCTATGCAATCCAGGACCCCCACCTGTAGTGACTCAAGCAGCAGCTGAGCCAGCGCATCATCTGGCAAACTTTAAAGATTTCAAATTGGTCGGACCACCTGAGTTCAAGGGGACTCTTAACCCAATTGAAGCGCAGACCTGGATAGAAGAGATAGAGAAGGTCTTTGAGGTAGCACGGGTGGCAGAGGAACAGAAAACAAGTTTTGCCACTTTCATGCTAAAAGGAGAAGCCAACTACTGGTGGAAAGCCAACAGAGGCCGAGTGGAAGAAGGCACTGTCGCTTGGGATCGCTTTAAGGAAATGTTCTTGGAAAATTACTTTCCAGAGAGCATGAAGCAGGAGATGGAGATCAAGTTCCTAGAGCTAAAACAAGGGAACATGTCTGTGGCTGAGTACGCGGCCAAGTTTAATGAGTTGGCACGGTTTGCAGCTCACCAAGTCAGCACAGAGGAAAGGAAAGCTCGTAGGTTTGAGCAGGGGTTTGAAACCATGGTTATACCGTTCTGTAGCGGTATTGAAAATCAGAACATTTGCAGAACTGATGGAAAGAGCAATCATTGCAGAAGGTGGCAGTGAGGCCCTGGCTAAGTACAATCAGGATAAGAAGAAAGGTCATGAGGGCCAGAAGTCAGGAAGCAGCGGGGGCAGCAACCCCAACAAACGGAAATGGAATGAAAGTCAATCTTTCGGGAGCAATAAACCCGGAGGAAATCCGTCTGGAGGGGAGGCAAAGAAACCAGGCAGGTGCAGTAATTGTGGTAAGAACCACACGGGGGAGTGTATGAAGGGAAAAAGCGTTTGCTACAAATGCGGGCAACCGGGGCACATGGCTCCCCAATGTCAGAACAAACCAAAGGGAGGTTGTTTCTCCTGTGGATCACCTGGCCACCAGATCAAGGATTGTCCTAAGAGGAAGGGCGACGCTGGGAGTGGCAACCGAAACAACAACAACAACAACAACAACAGCGGGAACAGTAACCGGTTGAACTACGGGCCACCATCCAGTCAAGCCAACAGGCCAACAGCCCGCACGTTCAACATGACTGTGCAGGATGCCATGGAATCCAAAGACGTGGTGTCAGGTATCATCCCAATCAATGATATAAATGCATATGTGCTATTTGATTCGGGTGCTACTTGCTCTTTTGTTTCCGAAGAATTTGCTAGACAATTAAATGTACCTTGTGAAAAGTTAGAACACCCTATGAACGTAGAAGTAGCAAACAAAGAAATTATCCCCGTAGAATGCATTCATAGGAATTGTTGTGTTGAATTGCGAGGATTTAAGCTCAATGTGGATTTGATACCAATTCGACTGGGAGAATTCGACGTAATCTTGGGAATGGATTGGCTATCAATTCACGGAGCAGTCATTGATTGCAAGAAGAAATGTGTACACCTAAAGACTTCTAATAAGTCTAAGGTGGTATTTTATGGCAGCAAATCACCAAAACCATCTTGTTGTCTTACTATGATGCAAACAAGGAGATTACTCAAGAAGGGTTGCGAATGTTATTTGGCCCATGTGGTCGATACTCGTCAGGTCGGGGATGAGATGAGTCAAATACCAGTTGTGAGAGATTTCACTGATATCTTCCCCGATGAACTTCCGGGACTGCCGCCGGATAGGGAAACCGAGTTCGTTATCGATTTGGCACCGGGAACCGCACCAATATCGAAGCCGCCGTATCGGATGGCACCTGTGGAGATGAAGGAGTTGATGGTGCAACTGCAGGAACTATTGGATAAGGGTTATATCAGACCGAGCGTGTCCCCGTGGGGAGCGCCAGTTCTGTTTGTAAAGAAGAAAGACGGTTCAATGATGCTTTGTATCGACTATCGAGAGTTGAACAAAGTTACGATTAAGAATAGGTATCCACTTCCTAGAATTGACGATTTGTTCGATCAACTCAAGGGAGCGAAGTACTTTTCAAAGATCGACTTGAGAACCGGCTACCATCAGCTGAAGGTAAGGCAGGAAGATATCCCAAAGACTGCATTCAGGACTCGTTATGGGCACTTCGAGTTCTTGGTAATGTCATTTGGATTGACGAATGCGCCAGCAGCATTCATGGATATGATGAACAGAGTGTTCAAGCAGTACTTGGACAAGTTCGTAGTCGTATTCATCGATGACATCCTGGTGTATTCAGGAATAGAGGAGGAGCATGCTGAACACTTAAGAGTTGTATTAGAAGCTCTCAGGAGGGAGAAATTGTACGCGAAATTTTCGAAGTGTGAGTTTTGGTTGCAGAGGGTACAGTTTCTGGGTCATGTCATAGACAAAAATGGTGTTTCGGTGGACCCAGCAAAAGTAGAGGCGGTTATCAACTGGGAACAGCCGAAGACGCCGACAGAGATCCGGAGTTTCTTGGGATTAGCGGGATACTATCGGAGATTCATCCAGGATTTTTCAAAGATAGCATCGCCGTTGACCAATCTCACCAGGAAAACAGTCAAGTTTGTTTGGTCGGAGAAGTGTGAGGAGAGTTTCATGGAATTGAAGAAGCGACTCAGCCAAGCACCAGTGTTGACCTTACCGGACAATACTGGGGGTTTCGTAGTGTATAGCGATGCATCGCACAAGGGCCTTGGCTGTGTACTGATGCAACACGGCAAGGTCGTGGCGTACGCATCACGGCAACTTAAGGACTATGAGAAGGGTTACCCGACTCACGACCTGGAGTTAGCCGCAGTGGTGTTTGCCTTGAAGATCTGGAGGCACTACTTATATGGGGAGAAGTGCGAGATATATACAGATCACAAAAGTCTAAAGTATATCTTCACTCAGAAGGAACTAAACATGAGGCAGCGCCGATGGTTGGAACTGATCAAAGACTACGACTGTGAAATTCTGTACCATCCGGGCAAAGCAAATGTAGTGGCCGATGCCTTAAGTAGGAAAGGCAAGGTGAAATTGATGCAGCTGACAGTCCAGGAGGAATTGATACGAGACTTTGAACGTCTGGAGCTGGAAGTTACGTATCCAATGGAGGTGGACGAAAAGGTGTTCGCCGTAACGGTGGGTCCAACTCTACTGGATAAGATACAGGAGGCTCAGGAATTTGACGAGGAATGTATTGGCATTAAGAAACAGTTATCAGAGGGAAAAGCCTCGAAGTATAAGGTTGACAGTGCAGGATTGCTGAGATTCGAGGGAAGGATCTGGATACCCTATGTACCGGATCTAAGGGAAGAAATTTTGCAGGAGGCCCATAATACGAGATTTTCGGTACATCCGGGTAGTACCAAGATGTATCAAGATCTTCGTCAGCATTATTGGTGGCCGCATTTGAAGGGGGAAGTTGCAGAATTCGTCAGCCGGTGTTTAACTTGTCAGAGGATCAAGGTAGAGCACCAACGGCCGAGCGGATTGTTGCAACCCTTAGAGATTCCTGAGTGGAAGTGGGAACACATTACTATGGATTTTGTGGTAGGACTTCCGACAACACAGAAGGGCCTAGACGCCATCTGGGTGATCGTAGATCGATTGACCAAGTCTGCCCACTTTCTACCGATCAAGATCAGGTACAAATTGGAGCAGTTGGCGAAGCTTTACGTGAAAGAGATAGTGTCACGACATGGAGTGCCGGTATCTATTGTGTCTGACAGGGATCCGCGCTTCACGTCAAATTTTTGGAGAAGTCTGCAGGAGAGACTGGGAACACAGTTAAGAATGAGTACGGCATATCATCCTCAGACTGATGGTCAGAGTGAGCGAACAATTCAGACTCTAGAGGATATGCTCCGGGCAGTTGTGATGGATTTAAGTGGTAGCTGGGACGATCATTTGCCACTGGTAGAGTTCGCTTATAACAATAGCTATCACGCTAGTATTGGTATGCCACCGTACGAAGCATTGTACGGAAGGAAGTGTCGAACGCCGTTGTGTTGGGATGAAGTTGGTGAACGGAGATTGTTGGGGCCAGAGTTGGTACAACAAACCGTGGAAATCATTAAAGTAATAAGACAGCGGTTAGTAGCAGCTCAAGATCGTCAGAAGAAGTATGCCGACTTACATCGCCAGAAACGAGACTTTGAAGTTGGTAGTTTTGTGTTTCTGAAAGTATCTCCCTGGAAAGGAAAGATTCGTTTTGGGAAGAAGGGTAAATTGAGCCCTAGGTTCATAGGACCGTTCGAAATTTTGAGACGGATCGGCGAAGTGGCGTACGAGGTAGCATTACCTCCTGAACTTGAGCACATTCACAACGTGTTCCACGTATCAGTATTGCGTCCGTATAAGCCAGATTACAAACATGTTATCTCCTATGAACCAATTCAAGTCGAAAGAGATTTATCGTACGAGGAGATTCCTGTTCAAATACTGGATAGAAAAGAGCAGAAGCTGAGGAATAAAATCATTCACTCGGTGAAAGTTCTCTGGAAAAATCACGCGGTAGAAGAGGCTATGTGGGAACTTGAAGAGAAGATGAGAACGAATTACCCACATTTATTTGAGTAACCTTAGATTGAAATTCCGAGGACGGAATTTTTATAAGGGGGAGAGGATGTAATGTCCGAGGATTTTTAAACATCGTATTGATTTATTTTAAATAAATAAAGTTCATTTGATATATAATTTTATAAATTTAATTGGACCCATGTAAGAATGTTTATTTAATTATATAATTATAGGTCCAATAAATTTCTTGCATTAAAGGGGCTCATTATTAGTGCAATTTAAATTAATGGGTTAACTCCCAAGATTTTATTTGGAAGAAATTAGAAGGAGATTAATAAACAAATTATTTTATTATTACCGGATTAAAATAATTCAAATAAGGAGTTATTGGTGAAATAAATTTTTATTAATTAATTAAATTACTTAATTCAAAGAGCATAATAATTTCAAGTTGGTCTAGTTACTTTTATTTCAATAGATCCAAATTTTATTAGGCAAGCCCAATTTTCTTTTATAATTCCTTGCTGGGCCAAACTCTATTGAAAGCTGAGCCCAATACCCTTTTACTTTCCTAGTTGGGCTGTTTTTCCCTTTCATTAGTCGGCCCAACCATTTTGGGTTGAACATAATTTCTTCCTGCCGGGTCAAGTTCATTCAGTCCGGTCAAACCATTTCACAATCGGTAAGACATTTGGGGAAAAGGGGGATAAACCGATCAAAGCAGAAATTTCAAGCCCTAGACCCTCGCATCAGATAGCAACGGGAAGAAGGGATAGGGGTAGGCTTGGCCAAGCTATCAATCAAATCCATCAGTCGATAAGGGACGGGGGAAAAGGCGCCGGCGACGGCTTAAGCCGACTGACGGCGTGAAGAAAACCAGTGGACGGAGCGAGGTGGGTAACAAGCGACCGATAGTCCAGCGAACGAACCAAGGGTTCCCGGAAGTCAGCGACGGGACCGGTGGAAACGCACGCGGCTCAAGCCAACCGGCAAGTCACAGAGTTGATGGGTGATGTGTAGCCTCAGGCGACAGCTCACCCCCACATACCGGTGGGTCTTAATGAACCAATTTGGGTAATACCCAAACCAAACTTGGTGAAAATTTCGTCTATAAATTAGGCGCCTCAAGCCCTAACCCAAAGCTGTCAAACCTCTTGTTGTGAGTTCCAAAATTAGGGTTTTTTCTTTTTTTTGTTAGTGAGCAAATACAGAGAACAGGGGAGATAGGGGAGGCCATTGTGGATGTCCAACTGGGTTGATTACTTCGGACGGCGACGACGGACGGCCACTCGAACCACCCGAAGGTATAACCGTGAGTGACTGAGTGATTTTGAAGTCATTTCTTCCTTCTGTATTGAACAAATTGTTCTGGGCATTTTGTTTCTCATATTAGGTTGATTTTGTTCTGTTGAATTGCTGGGTAGTGCTTTCCCCTGGTATTGGGATTTAGTTTTGAGTATTGCTTGGTTTGAAAACCAGAACATTGTGGTAAAAAAAATTTTGGATCTAAAACCTGGTAATAAATTGTTAATATCCTTGTTTGGCTTTATTTTTGGGAAATCTGTATTGTGTTTCTTTTTTGGTTTGTGCTCTGTATAGTTGCCAATGGTGTTGGCTTATGATACTGTATGTAGGTTATGATTGTTCTGTAATGGGATATTTGTACTGTGTTAATCCTTTGATTTGGAACTGGTGAACCTAGAAAGGTTCTAGCAGCTGATTTGGTTGTGTTAACTGTTATACATTGTATTGTATTTGTTGACTCATTTGGCTTAAGGAATTTGGTGTTGCGATTTCTAGATATAAATCTTTGTATATTGCCGAATTCCAAATGTTCCGGTAAATTGGTTTCATTGGTTTTTCGCTTGGAAGGGGTATTGAATTCAAAACCAGTATTGTTGTAATCCGGGGAAAGAAATTGATGCCTAATATGAAGGTTATTAAATTGAGCTGATGGCATAATTGTAGATTAACTAGGCACTGTACTAATAAATAATAAAAAAAAAAAATTAATAAAATAATTATTTATTATCCATAAATAATAAATAAAGGTAATAAATGTTTAATTTTATTTTAATCCTATTATTTAATTAGACATAAGTAAAGTCATTAATTATTTATTAATTATCCATAAATAATAATTAAAAATAGTAAATATTTAATTTTTACTTGACTAATATTTGATTTAAATAATAAATAAATATGAATAAAGTTAATAAAATAATTGTTTATTATTTATTACTAAATAGTAAATGAAGGTACTAGGTATTTGATTATTATTTAATAATAATAACTAAGTATGAATAAAGTTATTGAATAAGAAGGAAATTAACTACTTAATCATTAATGAAATAATGATTAAGTATAAGGGAGATTTATCAGTTTAGCTACGGCCCTTAATAGATAATGATAATAAACCCTTAAGGATTTCTTAATAATAATTAAGTATGGGCGGGATTCATACAGTAAGTATTAAATCAATGTTGAATAAGAGACAAGGTTAATAATTACTAAATTACCCCTAAGGTAATGGTAATTAAGAGTAAACTGAATAAATGATCAATGGTTTCTGTCATCTCTAAACCAAAATAAATTTATTTTAAATAAAGTTTGTTAAACCATAACCTAGATACTATTAAAGGAAATAAATTGAGGGACCATGATCTATTATTATAGCTAAGGGTCATTAATAAATTCCCGTTTAACTAATGTTAAATGGTAATTGATTATAGGTAGTGAATTCTTTATTTGCTAAGTAAATAGTATAATAAAGTGTGCCAAGATACAATCATGTTATAATAATTGATAAGCCGACTTTATCCAATGATAGGTCACTCGAGATCAATTAATTAAAGCTAGAATTTATCTGTAGCTGAGCAAACAGGCAAGTCCTCTATCCCGAACTTTGATTTCTGCAAGTTCTCTACCCTAAAATTCTTACATTGTTGCAAGTTCTTCTTACTCAATCCTTACATTGAGCAAGCTTTTAAACCTTATGCATTGTTCTATTCGTGCAAAAAGGCATATATTATTGCAAATTATTTCTTAAGCTTGAATTTTATTTCCAAGCATGCTTTAAGTGGTCTAATTACTTTCAAAGATTACTCCACATCTGTATATTATTGACATTCGTGCATTTGAATTCGTATATTTAAATTCAGAAATCTGCAAACCATTCATGGTTAAGTCTGAACCCTTGTTCGGTCAGACAATTATGCGAAATTTTTATAAAAGCTATCCGAACCAATCAATGGTAAGGATTCTTAGACTGTATGAACACCCCTTTATTTATAGGGGAGTACCCCACGTACCATATATAAGGTACAAATAGCAGAATTAAATGTTATGCATATACATAGGGTACGCGAGGCTGATCCCCTCAAGTACGTTATTCTGTAGCCAGTAACCAGAGGGTCAACCAGCTATTGACTCCTCTGGAAGTTATCGTTCAAAGTCTATTTGACTATCAATTGTTCTAAAAGCATTTAATGTTCTTGCTTCTGATTAATCTATTGTTGCAATCCCTTTAATATCCCTTCATCATGATATATCTCTATTGTTGTACTTTAAACTTGCTGGGCAAACTCGTTGCTCATTCTTGCTATATCATGACTTCATTGCAGCCAAACCCGAGACGTCAGGGAAGAACAAAGGGAAAGAAAAGATGAAATGATAGATTTCTCGTAGCAGACTTTAGATTTATGTGTTGGCTAATTTCTGTTAATGTAATTTAAACCCTGACGGCTATTTAGGGTACGTACTGTGTAAATGTTAAAGGTTAATCGTATTCTGGGACTAGTAACACCTTGTAATGAACAACGTATGTTTATATATTCCGCACTTTTAGATATCATATGTTGTTAGAGGTGGATGTTTATGTTGAATCGTGATGACCGGATCCGGGTATTTGGAGACCCGAATTTGGGGGCGTCACAATAACCAGGGGTTACGAGATGGGTGACCGGCGACGATACCTGGCCCCGACAAGACAATCGACCGGCGACGATAACCGGCGATTACGAGATGGATGTCCGGCGACGAAAACCGGCTCCGACAAGATAACCAACCGGCGACGATAACCGGGGGTTACGAGATGGGTGACCGGCGACGATAACCGGCCCCGACAAGACAATCGACCGGCGACGATAACCGGCGATTACGAGATGGATGTCCGGCGACGAAAACCGGCTCCGACAAGATAACCAACCGGCGACGATAATCGGGGGTTACGAGATGGGTGACCGGCGACGATACCCGGCCCCGACAAGACAATCGACCGGCGACGATAACCGGCGATTACGAGATGGATGTCCGGCGACGAAAACCGGCTCCGACAAAATAACCAACCGGCAATGATAACCGGGGGTTACGAGATGGGTGACCGGCGACGATATCCGGCCCCGACAAGACAATCGACCGGCGACGATAACCGACGATTACGAGATGGATGTCCGGCGACGAAAACCGGCTCCGACAAGATAACCAACCGGCGACGATAACCGGGGGTTACGAGACGGGTGACCGGCGACGATAACCGGCCCCGACGAGACAATCGACCGGCGACGATAACCGGCGATTACGAGATGGATGTCCGGCGACGAAAACCGGCTCCGACAAGATAACCAACCGGCGACGATAACCGGGGGTTACGAGACGGGTGACCGGCGACGATACCCGGCCCCGACGAGACGATCATCAGCCTCGACACCCTTTTCTGGAAGATTTTGGAGAAGAAGGAGAATTCAGTAACAAGAAGCACGGAAATAGAGGGAAAAAAAGAGAAATTTTGCAATCAAATAGGAAGAAAAGAGAGAAAAAAAGAGAGAATTTAATTCTTTTGATTTTGATTGTATCAAATACACTCTTTATCCTATTCAAATACACAAGTTCACATCCATTTGGGATCAATTGCAAGGTGAAAATTTCTATTTGTTCTAGCAATTCATGTAATATTGATTGGGTAAATTAGATATAACTTTCATGTATCTTGTTGAACAATCATGGATTAGGGATTATTGGTGAGGGTTCCATCGGAACAAAATTCTTCCTAATAACCCGAGGATATCCAATTGATGAAATTTTTAGTTTGTTTATGATAATTTATTGGGTGTAATTTATTTAGATTGTCATTTTCGGATATCATGGTGTATTAGATAAATCCGGGTTGGTTAGTTATGTAATACTCATTTTGTGGGCATGTCGTAATCTCGTGTGAGCCTAGGAACGCGACCCCGTGGTTCAAATCCGATGATGGACGTTTTGATGTATGTAATAGATTCAAGGTGCTCGTTTTGTAACATGTAATCGTCGGGCCTTAAAACGACGCCAAGGCAAGAATCGGGTTTAAGGCCTCGTAGTAGTGAAATATGTGATTGTTGGCGTTCGGGGATATTTTGATGGCTTACATGCCCGTGAATAGCCCTAACGCGTGTTTATGCTTGATTAGATTTCGTGACGCCAAAATGATTTCAAAAGATTGAACGATAAAGATCTTTTCTAAAATCAATCAAAGTAGGATATTAGCATCACGAGGCTAAAAATTGGAAATGCTAACGAAAGTCGATTCCTATTCTACGAGAAAGCTAAAAAGAAGTTATTTTCAAATGTCACGAAAATGGGTTTTATAAAAGAAATTAAATGTTTTATTAAACCTTGATGTATAGGGCGAAAGAGATCCTAGAAATTGCCCATCATTTATGAAAGCAACGTATAAATCTCGATTCCTATTTTTGCTAAGGCTTAATAAACTCCTATTTTTGCCAAAACGTCACCTAATGAAAATCTCCTAGTTTTGACAATTAAAATCAAACCTGCTTCATAAAGCTTTCTCGTGTATGCCGAAAAGACATTCCGAAGCGTTCCCAAATTAAAGCACGGCTTTCCCTAGAAATCCAAATGATTCTCTCATACAAACTCACCCCAACATTCATATAGGTACACACACACACACTCGCATGTATACACATTTCATGAATCAAAGGATAGGAAAGTATCAAGATTGCGGTAACCCTGTTTCACGGAAGTCGAGGGGTGCCTAACACCTTCCCCTCACTTAAGCAAGCCCCCGAACTCTATGAATCTCGATTCGCAGACCAATTAATTCGGAGTCATATATGAGCCAGCGATTTATAAAAAGCGAAAACTCGGATGAGTTGGTACATCCATTTCAAATATACCAACTGGCGACTTTGATTAATTGGCTCATCATAAACAAAACGATCTTCCAAAACCCCGTCGACATTAATGCCGACCTTTTTCAAAAATCATTTAATCAAGAGGCTAAAATTGGAAAAGACTAAAAAGGACACACGAAGCGAAAACCGGCGTCGACAGTCAACTTATAACCTCAAAGTTCCATCCTTCTTCTTTATAAACAACACCGGTGCTCCCCAAGGTGAAACACTGGGTTGTATGTACTTTTTGTCTAAGAGTTCTTATAACTGCACAAGTAACTCCTTCAACTCTGTGACAACCCGAAAATTTATAAGATTTATTAATAAAATCCTAAATGATTAAATTAAAGGTTAAAGAATAAAACCTAGATGGGAATTTAAGGATTTATTTAATATTTTTAAGAAAAACCTATATGGTTTACTCTTTGAAAGAGAATAGAGAAAATATGGCTTATAAAATTTTAAAACTTTAGAAATAAATTTATATGTACTTGAATGAATATTATGGATAAGGTATTAAAATACCTATAAATTTAATGTGAACAAAAGGATTATTTTCATTTAGTGGTCTTAGTATTTTAATTATATACTAATGACTTAATTTAAGAGATTTATTTTATTATCTCAATGAATTAATTTTATAATCTAATTAAAGCAAGTCTAATTGGGTTATGAAATTTAAATGTACGTTAGTAAGGATCTAAATTATAAAGGAGGAGAATGGAAACCCTAATTAAATAATTAGGGTAGGATAAAAATTAAAAATGGTGGACCATGCTAATTTACATGGCCTAAATTATTGTTAGTTAGAGGAAGTCCCACTAATAGTTATTTAAATTAGTGGACTAACCTAAGAATTTTAATATCAAACATTTGATAAGATAATAAGATAATTAAATATTCTATTAAAGTGAATATAGTAAGTGAATAAATGTTGTACATTAATTAATATGAGTATTAATTAATGATAATTATGTGATATATGAATAATTTATTTTAATAGTCCAATTAGTAAGGAAAAACTAATGGACTAGCCTAATTAGCTTACTAACCAAGCCCACTCATTTAATTAATTGAACATGGACTTGGATAATTAATGTGTGGACTAATTAAATTAGTCTAACATTTAATAAACTAGTAGTCCAAATGTGGAATAATAACATGTGACAATTAGTAGCCCAAAGTAATTAAAAGTGAACCCAAATTGAATTGAAACAAAACCAAATTGTTAGCCCACTTGGAAATGGTTTGTAGCAACTTGATTAATCCATTAAAACAATAAAAGAAAAGCAAAAGTGAGGCAAAAAGAGGAAGAGGGCTGCCGGCCATGTTGTTCTCAAAATGGGTGAGGTGTTAAAATTTTAAATAGCTAGCTTGTATGGATAAAAAAGGAAGTACAATATGTAATCATCACACATCACAAGCTTGTCAAATATGTGTAAGAAAGTATACTTATTAATTATGAAAAAATGGATAGATATACTTTATGTATCTATAGATATTGCAAGTAATTAGATTTAATATAACAAAGATAGCATTGTTCATCTTCATTTTCTTAGTTTAGAGAGAGAGAGAGAGAGAAAATAGAAATAAAAAAATCTACTCTTTCTCTTTCATCCATTCTTTCCAAAATAGTATCTTGAGAAAGAAGAGGGGGAGGCTCACGGCAAGAGAGAGAGAGAGAGGGGTATCCATTGAAGCCATGGGAGGAGAAAAAGAAGAAGAAAAGACCAAGAAGGAAGAAGGTATAAAAACCTTAAACCCTAACTCTAAGATATGTAAATTTTATTTTGATTACTTTCAATCAAAACTTGGATCTTTGATTTTAAACTTAAGAACTCTTGATCTATATGTTAATAAGTGTATTATGCATAGATCTTACAAGTTTGGGTGTTGATTGGTTGAAAAGAAAAGAAAAGAAAATTTGTTCGTTTTAAAAAGGGTTAGAAAACCCTAACTTTTGTTCACTTTATATGAGTACCATTTGAAATCTATGCACTCTTTTTGTGATCCGTCAAAAAGGAGTGCTAGATATATAAGTTAGTGTTAAACCCATGTGATAGAACTCAAAAATAATAAATTTCCAAGCCGTGGTGACTGTTTTGGTAAAAACAGTCCAGGTGGTTCAAAGGGGAAAAAGGGGTTGCTACAAGGCAGTCCCATCCAGGGGTATTTTCGTCAAATATTTGTGTCCTAAAAATTCTAGGAACATTTGGAGTGATAAGGGGATGTTATATGAGTCCTGTAAAAATTTGAGAATTTTTGGCCTTGTAGAATGAAAGTTATGAATTTTATGGCGAAGGACCTTAAATCGGGAAACGGGACAAAACCCGTTGACCCCTAGCTTACGTGCACTATTTCGACCCCTTAGCAAGTGCAATAAGTTTAGGACTTTTTACCAATAAAAATATAGGGAGTTAGGTAGCTCCTGTCCCAAAATCGCCACATTCCGACTTGTAACGAAGAATCTATGGCTAAAATAAAAACGTAGAGTTTTTCGACGAAAATGGCTAAAATTGGAGTTCTATAAATCCGATGACCACGAAATTTTAACTGGGAGTACTTGTTAATATGTATAAGATGCTATCAAATATTTGGAGTCATCGGAGTTGTGCAAGATAGTGATCATTTTTCTTAGTTTCGAAAGTTAAAACGGACGTTTGAAAAATGTTAAAGGAAATTGAAAACTTTCATAAGGAAAGTATTTGTGAGTATGGAATATATGTACATATGTGTGGCAAGATTTGAAGAAAATAAAAATTGATTATTAAAAGAGGATAAGTCATTTTAAGAATGCAGCTTCCAATCTGGTTTGCTGTATTCATATTTCGGCTTGCTGAATTGATTGAATCCGGCTTGCTGAATTGGTGAATATAGTTTGCTAAATTAATGAATCCAGTTTGCTAAATTAGTGAATCTAGCTTGCTGAGTTGTGGGATAGTTTCAATCCAGGTTGATGGATTGGATGTTGGTTTAAATCCAGGCTGCTGGATTGGTATGTTGGATAATCCAACTTGCTGGTTTAGGTATTCAGGCTTAATGGATTATAAAGAAAACTTATAAAATGAAAGACTTAGTGTTAAGTCATAAGGTTTATGATAAAGTAGTAGTACAGTTGTGTTCTGTAATAGTTAATATATAGTAGCTGGGCTAAACAATTTCTTCAGGGAGCGGAGGTGTATACGAACTAGCAACCGATCTAACTCACTGTGAAAACAATGTAGACGAGACATAAACTAGTTTGTCGATTGTTTGTGGGAAACCACTCAGCATATTATATTGAACACTGTTAAAGACTCGATGTGTACTAGCTTTAGAATTATGCATGCGTATGGTACTATGGTGTTATCTAATATTTAGTTATGTAGTTGAATGTTAAATAACTTATTTATAAAGAAGTGATATTATAAGGTGATATATGTGATGCTAATTGAAAGATCAATCTTATAACTGATAGGTCTTTCATAAAAGATTAAGTTAAATTGCGTAGCAGTAATCGACGGTGTAACGAATGCAATTTTTGTGATTGAATAAAAATATTTATTGAATTATATAAATATTTTTATTAATTTATTGAGCTTAATAAATAATTTATTAAGTTTTGTGGAATGAGTATATGTTAAGTTTAATAATGATAAATATTATTTGAATGTGATTTGTTATGTTTATTCTAATTTAATTTAATAATTAAATTAGATGATGAAAAGGTTTATTTGAATAAATGATTTATTTGAATAATATAATTCATTTGGTGTTATTGTTATTGGTTAAATAAATTTATTATTTAAGTTAGTAAGGTTTAATTGAATTTATTTAATAATAAGTTCAATTAAATTAGAAGTGTGACATTTTAAATTATATGTTATAACGGTTTATTAAAATAATGAGAAAGTGTTTAATTCAGTTTTACCAAACAAGGCCCTATGATCTTTGTTTGGGAATAATGGGTTATTTTATTTGTGTTTTACCAAACAAGGCCTTAAGACCTTTAGTTAGAATAATGGGTTATTTTATTTTGTATTTGCCAAACAAGCCTTATGGCTTTTGAATTTTTATAACTGATGATTTAATTAGATTATACGTTCCATCAGTTTTTATTCTTATTTTATCAGTTTATATTTTTTAAACTACGTCAGTTAAGAAAAAGAAAAGAAAGAAGAAGAAACACAGAGTTTGAGAGAAAGAAAAGAATAGAGCTCTGTGAGTTTGAGAGTTGAGAGAAAAGAGAGAATTGAGAGTTTGTGAATTGAGAAAGAGAAGGAAGGGAAGTGCTAGTAAGGAATTATATACATAACTTGAAGGTATAATTCTTATTAGTTTTGTTTTAGTTATATTTTTATTATTTTACTTCTCTGTATGTGATTTTTACTTCACTGTATATGAATTTATATGCCAAATACATGAATTACTTGGTTATAATTGTTAGTAAGCATGAATTAGAGATTATGTGGTGATTATAAACTAGTTTGAAGAATTAATTCATGAAAACATGCTTTAGAATTGAGTTCTTAGTTTTACAGAGCTTTATTTCATGTATGGCATATTTGTATGAAAATTGATGATTCAATTTGGTTATTAATCGATGAATTAATAATTGTTTATGATTATGTGATGAAAAACATGAATAATGCAAGAAGAATGATTTTAATTGGTTGAAGAATGAATTTACAGAGTTTAATTTCATGAAAATGGTCAAAGCATGAATAAATTGTTTAACAGTGAATTTTTGGTTTTAAATTGGTTGATTATGTGTTAAATTAGTTAGAAACATGTTGGTTATTTGTTTTCTAGCATATTTGATGTCTGGGTATATTTAGTTTGTGTACTGGATGATAAAATTCGGAAAATTTGGCCAAATTTGGCCTAAGTTTTCACTGTTCGCGAACTGTAGGAGACGACTGCCGGGTGTCTCGCCCCGGCGAGAAAATGAGCTGGTAATCTTCGCCCCGGCGAGAAATTTTGTTAAGGAAAAGCTCGCCCCTGCGAGGTCTCGCCCCGGCGAGATATTTGTTCAGTAAATCCTCGCCTCATCGAGGGAACAGTACTGAAAATTTTTAAAATTTTTATTTTCTTTGTGCTTTTTCTATGATGCTATAAACAAGTTTAAAACTTCTATTAATGTATTAGATGATTAAAGAATTGCCAAGATGGTTGCTAAACTAGTACTTGTCGACTATGGTATGTTAAATGAGATGTTATAATATAAAAGATAAGAGCAAGCTTAAAGTGTATATTATTTTGTAACTAATTATGTTACCATTTTATAATTAAATGTATAGGTTGTTTAAGGATCGTGAGATATTTAATTTGTAATCTACGCTTTGAGACAAGTTCCTTATCTCAACTTATTAATTTCACGTTGAGCAAGTTTCCTTCCTTTAAACTTGAAAATTATTTATAGCAAGTTGTTCTTCTCTTTTAACTTGTTAATTTATTCAAGACAAGTTTACTTATATTGAGCAAGCTTATTGACCTTAGCTTATTGATATTCAAGAAAGGTTACTATCATGATTATATACTTAAGCTTTATTCCAATCATTGTTTGTTATTCAAACTTCGAGTATAGTTTCTATTGAACAAACTCTATTGAATTAGACTAGCAAACCTTTATTGATTCAGCTAGTCCTTAGTTGATGAACGTTTCAAAGACTTAGAATGTTTTCTATACTTGTTCCAAGCCAATTTCCTTTTTGGTATGGATTCAGACGATAAACTGAGATGAACAACCCTAATATAGGGGATTTCTTACGCGACAGCGTTAAAATGTTTGTGCACAATACATTGTACAAAGGGCTGATCCCCCTGAGTACGAGATGTTGGTCCATAGTCTACATGACTGTTAAAGGTTACAGTAGAAATACTTGTTAACCTAGGACATAGTTTGAGGTCTTGTGACCCTCATATATAATTTCTAAATCTTGAAATCTATTTTCTTTGGAATCAAGCATTCTAACGAGCTTTTAGACTTTGATCATTTATTGATTGAGATTCAGAAAAATATTATTCCTCAGTTAAAATCATTTCATTTAGATATTATTGTTATCGTACTTGTGAGCAATTATTTGCTCACTCTTGCAATAAACATTGCAGCTAAGCCAGAAAAGCAGAACGAGCCGTCCACGAGCAAAGGCAAGGGCAAGATGCATAAATAGCTAAAGACCTGCTATTTACTTGATGTTTGATTGTAATAAGACTTATTTAAATTATATTTTATTCCGCATTTGATGTATTAAGGTTAAGATAACCTGGGATTTGATTGTTTAATAGTTTGATGATGTAACCCATTTTGGGAAGATGTTTATTTAAGTTTATTTGATTGTTCTTTATATTGGGTAGTTAGATGTGATTGAATGAGATAGTGAACACCAAATCTGTGGAAATTAAGTACCTGGATTTGGGGGTGTCACAGGTTGGTATCAGAGCCGATAGGTTATGACGCTTTAGGTGGGGAAAACTTTAGGGTAGTAGCCTTTTAGAAGATAGAGAATATAGAGGAGATAAACTCTTATCGAGTTCTAAGGAATGAATTACGGAAATTCATAAAAGACAATAAAACGATTATGTGCTATGTGCTTATTTGATAACAAACTTATGTGCTCGCGAGTATTATCGATTAGTAATTAAAACTTAAAATTTTGTTGTCAGGATGACTGATAGAGGAGAGCCCAGCCAGACTAGGGAGGAGGAGCCCCGAGATATTCACGTAGTTCATGAGCAGCTAGTGCAGAGGGATCCATCCCCATTGATTACAGTTACAGGCCACGAGTATGAGCCTGAGACTGATCCTGAGGAGGACCCTGAGGAGGAGGAGGAGGAGGACCTTGAAGAGATACCACTATCTACTTTGGGTGTTCAGATGTACGAGCAGGTGTATGATCGCAACATAGAGTTGCAGGACAGAGTGGAGGAGTTAGAGGGGCAGCTGGCTGAACGACAGACTGCTTTGGAACAGAAGAACAGTGAGATTAAGGAGCTAGACATACGTCTTGGAGACGTGGAGTGGAAGCTGGTTCATGTAGAGAGTGAAAAGGAAGAGTTAGAGGAACAGGCTGCGGAACGTCAAGCCACTTTAGAACAGAAGGATGCTGAGATCCAAGACCTTTCGTTACGTCTTACAGAGGCTGAGCAGAGGTTAGCACAGTCTGAGTATCGACGAGGACAGTTGATAGCCAGAAATGAGATTATACGAGATGAGTTGAAAGATGAGTCAGCTAAGCGGGCAAGAGCTGAGACTGCTTGGTTGAGAGAGGCTAACCGCGCAGATCGTGTTGAGTGTGAGGTGCGGTCAAAGAAGGCCAAGATTGATGATATGAAGTATATTTTTCACTCCACAGTGGATAGAGCTCTGGATCGAGTTCATCGTCATCCAGATATGGTGGATCGAAGGATGGTGACTCGTATTATGGAGCAGGAACGCCAGGAAGCTGTGCGTCGTGGGATGTCATCATAGATTATGATTAGTTATGTTATTATGAAATTTATGAGTTAATAAGTTGTTAGTCCCAGTTTACATAATGGGATAAAATAATGATGTAATCCTGGAACCTTGTGATGTCAGGATAGATGATTTGATGTAATTAACTACGATGTTATCTCTGTTATGTTTTGAAGCAGTTAATGAATAAAATGTGAAAGTTTATCAGTTGTACTGTGTGTTAGGTGTTGTTTATAAATGTTTAAGTTAAGACTTAAATGTTTAAGTAATTGAGCAATAGTCTAATAACGAGAATTCTTAACAGTACGATGCCGCCAAGAAGACAACCAACACGTCAACAGACCCCTGAGGGATCTACTAATAACGAAGAAGCCAACGCCAACCCAATGCAACAGCTGGTGAATCTGCTAACGGGAGCCTTTGCAAATCAACCACAAGCTCAGGCTACAACCTTTAAAGACTTCAAGGCTGTCGGACCTCCGGAATATCACGGCTCTATGAATCCCATTGAAGCTCAAACGTGGGTCATGGAGATGGAGAAGGTGTTTGATGTCGCTAGGGTCAATGAGGACCAAAAGACGGCATTTGCAACCTTTATGCTGAAATCAGAAGCCAGCTACTGGTGGCAAGCAAATAAGACTCGAGGTGGCCAAGGGATTATTCCGTGGGAGCGATTTAAGGAGATGTTTTTCGAGACCTACTTTCCGGTAAGTGCTCAAAATCAAATGGAGGTGCAGTTTCTGGAACTGAAGCAAGGTACCATGACGGTACCTGAATATGCTGCAAAGTTTAATGAGCTGGCGCGGTTTGCGCCATATCAGGTCAACACGGATGAGCGGAAGGCTAGGAGATTTGAGCAGAGACTGAAACCCTGGTTATATAGTAGAGTTTCATTGTTTCAACTGAACTCATTTGCGGCAGTGCTGGAAAAGGCGATTATCGCCGAAGGAGGAAGTGATGCTCTGTCCAAGTACAATCAAGAGCAGAGGAAGAAGAAGAATGAAAATGAGAACAAGGCAAGTGGTAGCCATGGGGGCAGTAGCCAGAAAAGGAAGTGGAATGATAGTAACTCTGCGGGAAGTCATCAGGGTAATCAGAAGAAGAAGATGGAGGTGTGCAGTAACTGTGGAAAGAGCCATATGGGTGCTTGTTTGAAGGGTAAGCGGGTATGCTTCAACTGTGGACAAGAGGGTCATATTTCACCAAATTGCCCTAATCCGAAGAAAGGAGCATGCTTTATCTGCGGGTCGAAGGATCACTTTGCTCGGGAGTGCCCTAAGAAAGCAACTACAGGTGGAGCTAGTTCAGGAAAGGGAAACAGCGGTGGTGGAGGCAATCTGACTATCACAGGACCCACACAGCCCAACCGACCTACCGCTCGAACATTCAATATGACGGTGCAGGATGCTGTGCAGTCAAAAGATGTAGTGTCAGGTATCATTCCAGTCAATAATGTTAATGCTTATATATTGTTTGACTCGGGTGCTACTTGATCATTTATATCCGATGATTTTGCTAAGAAATTAGGGTTACCCCAGGAAGAATTAAATTACCCTATGAACATAGAAATTGTGAATAGGGAGGTGATTCCTGTTAAGTTTGTCCACAAGAACTGTCAGGTAGATATTCAGGGTCATGTGATGACAGTAAACTTGATCCCAATTCGTCTTGGGGTGTTTAATGTTATTTTGGGTATGGATTGGTTGTTTAACCATGGGGCAGTTATTGACTGTCAAAAGAAGTGTGTAAACCTTATGACTCCGTCAAAGGTAGTGTTTTATGGCAGCAAGTCGCCTAGACAAACGAGTTGTCTGACGATGGTGCAAGCCAGAAAGATGTTGAAACAAGGATGTGTAGGATATCTAGCCTACATAGTTGATACCCGAAAGGTGGGTGCAAAACTGGAGGAGATACCAGTAGTTAGGGATTTTGCGGACGTGTTTCCTGATAATTTGCCAGGATTACCGCCAGATAGGGAAATCGAGTTTGTAATTGATTTAGCACCGGGAACGACCCCTATATCGAAAGCCCCGTATTGAATGGCTCCGGTAGAAATGAAGGAGTTAATGGTGCAGCTGCAAGAATTGCTGGATAAGAAGTATATTCAACCGAGCGTCTCGCCGTGGGGAGCGCCGGTATTGTTTGTTAAGAAGAAGGATGGGTCAATGCGTCTTTGCATTGATTATAGAGAGTTGAACAAGGTCACGATTAAAAACAAGTATCCATTGCCAAGGATCGATGACCTGTTTGACCAACTGAAGGGAGCAAGATATTTTTCGAAGATAGATCTGTGAAGTGGATACCATCAATTGAAGGTGAGAAAAGAGGACATACCAAAGACGGCGTTTCGAACCAGATATGGTCACTATGAGTTTTTGGTTATGTCATTTGGTTTAACAAATGCGCCTGCAGCGTTTATGGATCTAATGAATAGGGTGTTCAAACCATTTCTGGATAAATTTGTGGTGGTATTTATAGACGACATTCTGGTCTACTCCAAAACTCAAGAAGAACACGTGGAGCATTTGAGGGTGACATTGGAGGCGTTAAGGAAAGAGAAATTGTATGCAAAATTTTCGAAATGCGAATTTTGGTTGGAGCGTGTTCAATTCCTTGGGCATGTTATTGATAAAGATGGGATTTCGGTGGATCCAGCGAAAGTAGAGGCTGTCATGAACTGGGATCAGTCGAAGACACCGTCGGAAATGAGGAGTTTCCTAGGTTTGGCAGGATACTACAGGCGTTTTATTCAAGATTTTTCCAGGATCGCCACTCCGTTGACGAACTTAACAAGGAAATCAGTGAAGTTTGTTTGGACGGAGAAGTGCGAAGAGAGTTTCCAAGAACTAAGGAAGAGACTAAGTTCGGCACCTGTGTTGTCTTTACCAGATGATACAGGAAATTTTGTGGTGTACAGTGACGCATCACATAAAGGACTTGGTTGTGTGTTGATGCAGAATGGTAAAGTTATTGCATATGCATCGCGCCAACTAAAAGACTATGAAAAAGGGTATCCGACCCATGATTTGGAGTTAGCAGCCGTGGTGTTTGCTTTGAAAATCTGGAGGCACTATCTCTATGGGGAGAAGTGTGAAATATACACAGACCATAAAAGTCTGAAGTATATTTTCACGCAGAAGGATTTGAATATGTGGCAGAGGAGATGGATAGAATTGATCAAAGATTATGACTGTGAAATTCTATACCATCCGGGAAAGGCTAATGTGGTTGCTGACGCTTTAAGTAGAAAAGGTCGGGAGAAACTATTTTTGTTAACTGATCAGGAGAAGCTTGTAGCAGAAATGGCTAAATTGGAGTTAGAGGTGAAGGGTCTGGCAGAGCCTAATGAAAAATTGTTCCAGATGGAACCTCAACCAACTTTGGTAGAAAAAGTCAAGGAAGCGCAACTTCAGGATGAGGAATGTGATAAGATTCGGCAAAGAATGCTTGAAGGTGAAGAGCTTAAATATAAAATCGATACCGAAGGGTTGCTGAGATTTGAAGGCAGAATCTGGGTACCGTCGGTATTGGCAATCAGAGAGGAGATTTTGAATGAAGCTCACAGTTCACGATTTTCGGTTCACCCGGGAAGCACAAAGATGTACCAGGATCTTCGTCAACATTTTTGGTGGCCAAACATGAAAAGAGAGGTTGCTGAATGTGTTGCGAAATGTCTCACTTGTCAGAAAGTCAAAGCGGAGCATCAACGACCAAGTGGTTTGTTACAGCCCTTGGAGATACCAGAATGGAAGTGGGAGCATATCACAATGGACTTCGTAGTAGGACTTCCAACTACTCAGAAGGGATATGACGCAATATGGGTCATAGTTGACAGATTGACGAAATCAGCGCATTTCTTGCCTATCAAAATCCGATTCACTTTGGA
Organism: Aralia elata; assembly: GCA_034770075.1. Classification (NCBI taxonomy): domain Eukaryota; kingdom Viridiplantae; phylum Streptophyta; class Magnoliopsida; order Apiales; family Araliaceae; genus Aralia; species Aralia elata. Next base: position 37,012,576 of record CM068380.1, on the reverse strand, counting down.
TCAACTGGCGAAATTATATGTCAAAGAGATTATCTCAAGGCACGGAGTTCCAGTATCAATAGTATCAGATCGAGATCCACGTTTCACCTCAAAATTTTGGAGGAGTTTGCAAGCTTGTTTGGGAACACAGTTGAGAATGAGTACAGCCTATCATCCTCAAACCGATGGCTAGAGCGAAAGAACAATTCAAACGTTGGAGGATATTCTTCGGGCGTGTGTCATGGATTTTAAAGGCAACTGGGATGATCATTTACCTCTGGTCGAGTTTGCTTACAACAATAGTCATCACGCTAGTATCGGCATGCCGCCCTACGAAGCATTGTATGGAAGGAAATGCAGAACTCCATTATGCAGGGATGAGGTTGGTGAACGACGACTATTGGGACCCGAGCTGGTACAACAAACTGCTGAAATTGTCAAGGTGATAAGAGCCAGACTGATAGCCGCTCAAGACAGGCAGAAGAAGTATGCTGATCAACACCGACAGAATCGCGAATTTGAAGTCGGGAGCTTTGTGTTTCTCAAAGTATCTCCCTGGAAAGGAAAAATCAGATTTGGTAAAAAGGGTAAGCTGAGTCCGCGATTTATTGGACCGTTTGAGGTACTGAAAAGGGTGGGTGCGGTAGCTTATGAGGTAGCTTTACCTCCTGAGTTAGACCACATTCACAATGTCTTCCACATATTGGTGTTACGACCGTATAAGTCTGATTATAAGCATGTCATAGAGTATGAACCGATACAATTTGAGAAAGATTTATCTTATGAAGAGATACCTGTTCAGATAGTGGACAGGAAGGAGCAAGTTCTTAGAAATAAAGTGATACCTCATGTTAAGGTAATCTGGAGGAATCACAATGCTGAAGAAGCAACGTGGCAACTCGAAGAGATAATGATGCAAAATTTTTCTCAATTATTTGTTTAATCTTTATATTGCGATTCTGGGGACAGAATCTTTGTAAGGAGGGGAGAATGTAACGGATGATTTAATTTCATTGTGATTCTGGGGACAGAATCCTTTTAAGGAGGGAAAAATGTAACAAATACAATTTTTGTGATTGAATAAAAATATTTATTGAATTATATAAATATTTTTATTAATTTATTGAGCTTAATAAATAATTTATTAAGTTTTGTGGAATGAGTATATGTTAAGTTTAATAATGATAAATATTATTTGAATGTGATTTGTTATGTTTATTCTAATTTAATTTAATAATTAAATTAGATGATGAAAAGGTTTATTTGAATAAATGATTTATTTGAATAATATAATTCATTTGGTGTTATTGTTATTGGTTAAATAAATTTATTATTTAAGTTAGTAAGGTTTAATTGAATTTATTTAATAATAAGTTCAATTAAATTAGAAGTGTGACATTTTAAATTATATGTTATAACGGTTTATTAAAATAATGAGAAAGTGTTTAATTCAGTTTTACCAAACAAGGCCCTATGATCTTTGTTTGGGAATAATGGGTTATTTTATTTGTGTTTTACCAAACAAGGCCTTAAGACCTTTAGTTAGAATAATGGGTTATTTTATTTTGTATTTGCCAAACAAGCCTTATGGCTTTTGAATTTTTATAACTGATGATTTAATTAGATTATACGTTCCATCAGTTTTTATTCATCAGTTTTTATTCTTATTTTATCAGTTTATATTTTTAAACTACGTCAGTTAAGAAAAAGAAAAGAAAGAAGAAGAAACACAGAGTTTGAGAGAAAGAAAAGAATAGAGCTCTGTGAGTTTGAGAGTTGAGAGAAAAGAGAGAATTGAGAGTTTGTGAATTGAGAAAGAGAAGGAAGGGAAGTGCTAGTAAGGAATTATATACATAACTTGAAGGTATAATTCTTATTAGTTTTGTTTTAGTTATATTTTTATTATTTTACTTCTCTGTATGTGATTTTTACTTCACTGTATATGAATTTATATGCCAAATACATGAATTACTTGGTTATAATTGTTAGTAAGCATGAATTAGAGATTATGTGGTGATTATAAACTAGTTTGAAGAATTAATTCATGAAAACATGCTTTAGAATTGAGTTCTTAGTTTTACAGAGCTTTATTTCATGTATGGCATATTTGTATGAAAATTGATGATTCAATTTGGTTATTAATCGATGAATTAATAATTGTTTATGATTATGTGATGAAAAACATGAATAATGCAAGAATAATGGTTTTAATTGGTTGAAGAATGAATTTATAGAGTTTAATTTCATGAAAATGGTCAAAACATGAATAAATTGTTTAACAGTGAATTTTTGGTTTTAAATTGGTTGATTATGTGTTAAATTAGTTAGGAACATGTTGGTTATTTGTTTTCTAACATATTTGATGTCTGGGTATATTTAGTTTGTGTACTGGATGATAAAATTCGGAAAATTTGGCCAAATTTGGCCTAAGTTTTCACTGTTCACGAACTGTAGGAGACGACTGCCGGGTGTCTCGCCCCGGCGAGAAAAATGAGCTGGTAATCTTCGCCCCGGCGAGAAATTTTGTTAAGGAAAAGCTCGCCCCGGCGAGATATTTGTTCAGTAAATCCTCGCCTCGGCGAGGGAACAGTACTGAAAATTTTTAAAATTTTTATCTTTTTTGTGCTTTTACTATGATGTTATAAACAAGTTTAAAACTTCTATTAATGTATTAGATGATTAAAGAATTGCCAAGATGGTTGCTAAACTAGTACTTGTCGACTATGGTATGCTAAATGAGATGTTATAATATAAAAGATAAGAGCAAGCTTAAAGTGTATATTATTTTGTAACTAATTATGTTACCATTTTATAATTTAATGTATAGGTTGTTTAAGGATCGTGAGATATTTAATTTGTAATCTACGCTTTGAGGCAAGTTCCTTATCTCAACTTATTAATTTCACATTGAGCAAGTTTGCTTCCTTTAAACTTGAAAATTATTTATAGCAAGATGTTCTTCTCTTTTAACTTGTTAATTTATTCAAGACAAGTTTACTTATATTGAGCAAGCTTATTGACCTTAGCTTATTGATATTCAAGAAAGGTTACTATCATGATTATATACTTAAGCTTTATTCCAATCATTGTTTGTTATTCAAACTTCGAGTATAGTTTCTATTGAACAAACTCTATTGAATTAGACTAGCAAACCTTTATTGATTCAGCTAGTCCTTAGTTGATGAGCGTTTCAAAGACTTAGAATGTTTTCTATACTTGTTCCAAGCCAATTTCCTTTTTGGTATGGATTCAGACGATAAACTGAGATGAACAACCCTAATATAGGGGATTTCTTACGCGACAGCGTTAAAATGTTTGTGCACAATACATTGTACAAAGGGCTGATCCCCCTGAGTACGAGATGTTGGTCCATAGTCTACATGACTGTTAAAGGTTATAGTAGAAATACTTGTTAACCTAGGACATAGTTCGAGGTCTTGTGACCCTCAGATATAATTTCTAAATCTTGAAATCTATTTTCTTTGGAATCAAGCATTCTAACGAGCTTTTAGACTTTGATCATTTATTGATTGAGATTCAGAAAATTATTATTCCTCAGTTGAAATCATTTCATTTAGATATTATTGTTATCGTACTTGTGAGCAATTGTTTGCTCACTCTTGCAATAAACATTGCAGCTAAGCCAGAAAAGCAGGACGAGCCGTCCACGAGCAAAGGCAAGGGCAAGATGCATAAATAGCTAAAGACCTGCTATTTACTTGATGTTTGATTGTAATAAGACTTATTTAAATTATGTTTTATTCCGCATTTGATGTATTAAGGTTAAGATAACCTGGGATTTGATTGTTTAATAGTTTGATGATGTAACCCATTTTGGGAAGATGTTTATTTAAGTTTATTTGATTGTTCTTTATATTGGGTAGTTAGATGTGATTGAATGAGATAGTGAACACCAAATCTGTGGAAATTAAGTACCTGAATTTGGGGGTGTCACAGACGGTACATGCAAGTTTCCCTATCCTTACTCAAGTTTATATTGAGCAAGTCCCTCTTAACTCAAACTTGAGCTGTTATGTTTCAAGCATGCTGATGGTTTAATTCTTTATAATTATTCCACCTCCTCAAATTATTGATTCGCACATAGTGCATGTTGCATATGTCTATTAGGTATGAAAGGCTGATCACCTTCATTACCATAAGGTTCAGTTAAATTTGTTCATGGTTATTATTGACACCCTGTATTGTTGAATTCAGTCACTCAATCATTGAAATTTTGATTCATGCTCTTTCACAATTATTATATTGTTGAAAAGTTCTAAAGCTTATTCATTCTTTCAATCATGATATATCTTTATTATATTTAAACTTGCTGAGCAAAGTAGTTGTTCATCCTTGCTATATCATGATAACAAATTTCAAATTTAAGGCGAACGTTCGAGGAAAGACAGTACAAAAGCAAAGGACAAGATTAGAGGGTTATGCATGTTAACTAATTAGTTATCTGATATAAATGATATTGTAAACCTTTTAAGTTACTAAAGGTATGTATTAATAAAGGTTATAGACCTTGGGATATGTAGCATAGATTATTGTATAAATAATTTATATTTATATCTTCCGCAGTAGTTGTAAATATGATGTATCGTGATGCACCAGGCCCAAGGTTCAAGGGACCCGGGTTTGGGGGCGCTACATTTGGTATCAGATTTGTAGGTTATAAACCTTAGGTAGGGGTACCTTAGGCTATAACCGCATGGATGAGGATAAGGAATAAACTTAAATATAGTTTAAGCGTTAAAAGATGAATTTTTGGAAATTCATTATTAAGTAAAGGAAAAGATAAATAAGATTCAAAGAAGAATCTTGAAAAGTTATAAAAATAAGAATCTGGGGTTACCTGACTCCAATAGTAAAGATGAAAAGCTTAAATAAAATCACAATATAATATAATTAAAGGGAAAGTTAAGAAGATCGTAAAAAAAACGATCATGAGATAGAAAAGAATCGTAATATGATACGATTATAAGAAAAGGTCACAACGTGATCTGATTAAGACATAGAATAATAGATGATCAATCGATTGATTGAAAACTTTATAGCAGAATTGTTGTGCGAAAGTTGTACTATGAAATTGTACTATGTAAACTCATGAAAGAGTGAGTAATGTTGATATACGAATTAAATAAAATTCGTATTGAGTAAAGGGAAAGTTAGAATTAGGTGAGATTTCAATGGAGGACTCATGTTAGTGGCTGAGTTGTACAATTCCTTGTATGGGCGGGGAGTTTGTGCTTGGTTTAGCAACCACTTAGCTTCCTATATTGATAATCAATGAAATATTGGTGTCGCACTATCGATATACGTATGACGAGAAGGTGATTCTTTTCTCATATATATTTGATAGTTAGAGAATATTAATAATATGTGCGAGTTCTTTAAACTCATACGTATGGTAAGTTCGTGACTCATAATCGTATGGTGGAACCCCTTAGCGAATGGACGATTTTGGTCTGCCTAGGATAAGTTCCTAAACCCATATGATTGTGGTAAGTTCCTGAACTCATAACGTGTAGTTGTTGCCTCCTTTTCGCATTAACAAAATGGACCTAACTCATGCAAGTATACATGGGTCAACAAGTAATACAGGGTAAGCAGAATATCGATCCACAGAGTAAGGTCTAAATTGAATTTGCTATGCAACAATTACTCACTATTTTTTTATGCTTAGATTACCAATTCAGAAAAGAATTTATAACTAAAATAATTATCACTTCAATAAATAACTAATACTAAAATGGGTTAATCACTATGGAAAGTAATGAGACTCTAACTTCATTCACTGCTTCAATTAAATTGCATGTTTCATATTATGTATTCTTGTTAAATATGGACATCTAGTCAAGAGCTTATAAGTGTATCACAGCCATCTGTCAATGAACTATGACCTTTTCACATAAAAACTACACTTGATAGCATTCATGTGAGCATCACAATTGCCAAATACACTATATATCTATGTGAATTTAAAGTAAAAGTGATTTAATTTTAGGCTCTGTTTAAGACTACATATGGTGAAACGGTATATGTCTATCCGAGTCACAAATCATAAGGTCAATCAGCATGTCAGTCTCATGATCATATGCCAATATGGTCTAATCTGTACTTATATTTCCTTTTTCAATTCCATACAAGTAATTAGGTGAATGTTGATCAGGCATTCAAGTATTATGCACAACCATAATTGGGTAATCCAATATTTAATTTAGAGTACATACATTCAGACAAGCATATTTAATTTATGTAGTGAAATCCATTAGAATCCCATAATGGAAATTAGTTCATAGCTGAGCTGCAAACCATTATGGGATTATAGCAGAACATAGGAAATAACGATTTAAACAAGAATTGAAAGGGAAATGAGAAAGCAAATCTGATTTACTTCTGTGCAACGTAATCCCAAGTTTGATCCAATCTCCAATAATTTCCAGAAAAATATAAAATACTAATTACTACCATGAAATTCAGAAAAAATACATCAAAAGTTTCTCCCTCCCTCGCCTCTAGTCGTGCTCCCTCCTTTTAATTACATGTCAATAATCGTCCAAATAACCGTCTGTTCGTGGGCTAATTGTGCTCGAGATTCAAATTACACGAGTCAGAGCGAACATTAGACTAGTGTGGCCGTTCAACATTCTAGTCTTTGTCGGACGCGGGCGCGCTACGGCCTGTCCTACCGCATGAATGGCACTGGCGTGCTTATTTTCTTCTTTGCTGGAGCGCGGTCACACGTTTGTATATTTGGTCTTTGTCCCTCACTTTGCGCGGGTGCGCTGAGCTCAAGCCTTCACACTGAGCGGTCGCGCGTCTGCTGCACCAGGTACACTTTTGCATTTCTCTTTCCTTCAACTCATCACACATCTATGATCACCACCTCAGTATCATTCCACCATGCTAATTCCTTTCTTTCCACCCTTAGTTTGCTCAGGGAATTTCTAACCATACATGTTGTAAAATGAACATAAAAACACACAAAACGTGATAAAAAATACTTGAGTCGAGCATAGTTCTCATAGGTTGGTAACAAATAAGTAGGTATAAAACCTACTTATCAAATACCCCCAAACTTGAACTATAGCTTGTCCTCAAGCAATGCATATGAAAATTACATGCACAATGCACTTTATGCTATGCAAACTACACTATGATGCAAATGAATCCCAAGATATCCAACTATAGTAGAATTCCAATGAAAAGTGCCTTAGAGACTTATCCAAATTTAAGAATAGAGAATCAACTGAGTTGTAGGCATAACATCATATAATCAAATAGTTCGACTCACCATAGAGACGTTGTGTGTGGGTGTTGTGTTCAAAAATAAACTTGACCACGGTGAAGATTACACATGCTAAACTGCTTAAGACAGAAAATTAAAGCTTAAACCAAGAATCCCATATATACTGATAAAGCATTAACTACACAAGCACATCTAGACAAGCTAGGTTCAATAATGAGCTTATTTTGCGTTATTATTACGCATGAGGGTGAATTTTCGCACATTCACAACTTTTTTTTATGAGTGCGTTTTACACTCCATCTCGTATTAATATCAATCATACTCAATGCGTTCCTAGAGTCTGAATATCTGTGTTTACTTTCTATCCAATTCCAGTTTTTAAAAACAATATTTTCTACTCACCAAGAAAACATGATATTCTTATACCAACAAGCTAATATGAACAACCAAGTGCTATCCGAAAGCATCTAGATAGCAAGCATGAATCATATCATGTAAAACGTTATAACTGAGCTTATGTTAGCCACCCAATTCAAGAATTTTAGGATTTCAGAATCATCATCAGCCACACTAGAATTCCATAACTAGGCACTTGGGATATGAAATTACACATATATATACAACTAAGATGCAAAATGATACGAAACATACACAAATGATGCAAATTAGACTATATGCAATTACTAAACTAAACAACGCCCAAATACCCCCAAACTTATAATATTCATTGTCCCAATGAATGAAGGCAAAGGGTAGAAAAGAAACTCCTCTAATGGTTCGCTGAACCACCTTCCTCGGGTGGTGAGTCTAGAGGCAGATATGGCAATGTACTCCCAAATTGAGGCCAGTGCAACATGGTTCCTTGGTGCGTAAATGCCTCTGCTAAGGACTGTGACAAACTGTTGGCAAACCTTGCAAAATTTTCGTGGAGAGCATCAACCTTCCTTTCCAATCGACTTAGGCGACGATCCTCACTAGCATAACTAGCAGAGGTTGATGCCTCAGGTGCTGGTGTAGGTCGTGTAGGTGGCGCTGAAGATGCCTCTGGTATGATAAATCCTTTGCCCTGCGGATGTGGTGTACCTCCTGGCCAGTCCTCAAATTTTGCAATTGTAGCATGGGTGATGTCCTGGCTAGGGAACTGCATCTGCTCATCATCCCATCTGACACCTTGAGCAGCGCATAGGCCTGCCACAACTGACCCATGTGGAATACTCCTTGTGGTACTCCCCCTCATATAACGTAACATGCTCTGATGTATGAGCTGGCCAACGTCAATGGATTTCCCTGTGATAATACCCCATAATAGAATGGCCCTATCCACAGTAATCTCGTGCTGGTGGGATGAAGGCAACAACTTTGCACAGATAAACAGATTCCAGGCCTTCGCGTAGTGGTTCAGTGTAGCAGCCGAAAAGTGTTTTGGCTGATTTGTGCTGGGTTTGCATGTCCATTGTGTACCCGGTACACACAAATCAGCAACTACCCATTCAAGATCTGCTTCGGCTCTTGCACTTTCAAGCCAATTGTCCCGTCCAGCTGACGGTGGGGATAACTTGAAAGAATTTGTAATCACCTGCGGCCGATAGTCAACATGCACCCCTTGCACAAAAGCTTGGCCACTCATTGTGATTTTGGCGTTAGCATAGAACTCCCGAACTATACCCATCGGAATTGGCATGGGTGTAGAGGTCAATCCAGCCCAACCTCTTTCCTTAATCATTTGCCACAACTCCCCATCCTGTCTTTCGAGTTTGAATCCCCGCTCCTTTACGAAAGTTTTTGCCACAATACGATAATACTCCAATTGAGCTTCTAGATTGACAAACTTCTCTAAGTCTACCACATCTGCATCTTCACTACTTTGGGTTGAGGAGTCAGGAGTGAGGGATCTTGCTCGTTTTGGCCCCATGAAGTCGTGCAACCAAACCCTAGTTGATGATCGGCAGTGTGTATGAGGAGGAAAGCTTCGGCTCTGTTGGGAGAAGAAGAATAGCCAAGCTCTGCAAGAAGAAATAAAATAATTTAGGGCACGCAGAAAGTTTTAAAACCCCATTTTTTTATGTTACCGATAAATTGAGCGGTCGCGCGATCGTTATGCATGCAAGTTGCGCGGGTGCTCGTTTATGCGCGGTCGCTCGATTTTATAGCTTGGTAGATTGTGCGGTCGCGCTGAACAATTTGTTTACTCTCTGTTGTTCTTTCTGCGTGGCCGCTTAAATATCCTGCGCGGGCACGTGATTTGAGTCATACTTGCCTGAATTGTAAAGAAGAGACCTGCATATTCAACCATTATGTAAAAAGAAATGCCTAAGTTACATAGAATGAAACAAAAGTAAGGATAGAAAGCTTGGGTTGCCTCCCAAGAAGCGCTAATTTATAGTCAATTAGCTTGACTCTCTCTGTTCCAATCAGGTTGAAGCAAGCATGTAGGCGACCTTCTGCCTATTCACCTCACCCCCAAAATAATGCTTTAAATGATATCCATTAACCTTAAAAGGTTGGTCTGGGAACTTGTTAAAAATCTCTACCGCCCCATGTGGATGTACTGTCTTCACAGTAAACGGCCCTGACCATCTTGACTTGAGCTTTCCCGGGAAGAGTCTAAGTTTGGAATTATAAAGCAACACTCTCTGTCCCGGTTCAAACACCCTATCCATAATCTTCCTGTCATGCCATTTCTTCACCTTGTCCTTGTATAACTTAGAATCTTCGTATGCTTGCAATCTGAATTCATCCAACTCATTGAGTTGGAGTAGACGTTTCTCCTCAACAGCATTCGAATCAAAGTTCAGTTTTCTTATAGCCCAATATGCCTTATGTTCGAGTTCCAAAGGAAGGTGACAAGCTTTCCCATGCACAAGCTGAAAAGGTGACATTCCTAAAGGTGTCTTATAACCAGTCCTATATGCCCAAACAACGTCATCTAACTTCAAGGACTAGTCCTTTCTCGTAGGGTTCACTATCTTCTCTAAGATTCTTTTCACTTCCCGATTTGATACCTCTGCTTGCCCATTAGTCTGTGGGTGGTAAGCTGTAGCAATTCGATGACTCACCCCATACTTGGCTAGCAAAGTTGTGAACTGTCTGTTACAAAAATGGCTGCCCTCATCACTAATGATAGCCCTTGGAGTCCCAAATCTAGTAAAAATATTTCTTTGCAAAAACCTCAAGACAACCTTAGCATCATTAGTTGGAAGAGCTGCCACTTCTACCCATTTCGAGACATAATCAACTGCTAATAAGATGAACAAATTCCCACAAGAAGAAGCGAAAGGTCCCATAAAATCTATCCCCCATACATCAAAAATTTCTACTTCAAGGATTGTATTCAAGGGCATCTCATTTCTCTGGGATATATTACCAACTCTTTGACACCTATCACATCTCTGGACAAAGCTGTAAGCATCTTTAAAAATTATCGGCAAATAAAATCCTGCTTGTAATACTCTAGCCGCTGTTCGTTCACCACCATAGTGACCCCCATACAATGATCCATGGCAATCTTGCAAAATACTTTCTGTCTCACTATATGGAATACACCTCCTTATCATCTGATCAGTGCACTGCTTAAACAAGTATGGTCCATCCCATATATACCACTTCACATCATGCAAAAATTTCTTCTTTTGATGTCCGGTCAAGTCAGAAGGGATTACCTTGCTCACTAAATAATTAGCAATGTCTGCAAACCATGAAACTTCTCCTTGCACCACAAAAAGCTGCTCATCCGGAAAAGACTCATTTATCATGACTTTATCCTCTACATCCCTCCCCGGATTCTCCAATCTAGATAAGTGGTCAACCACTTAGTTCTCAATACCTTTCCTATCCTCGATCTCCAAATCAAATTCTTACAACAATAAAATCCACCTAATAAGACGAGGCTTTGCATCTTTCTTTGTCACTAAATACCGAATTGCCGCATGATCTGTGTACACTATCACCTTAGTCCCAATCAAGTATGAGCGGAATTTATCGAAAGCATACTGTAAAGACCGAGAATTCTGAAATTTCCTTGTAATTCGAATTTTTGGATATTAATGAATATATTATATTTTATTAATATTATATTTGTGTTACGTGTTTAAAGGTTGTGTGACAACCTAGATTATGTGAATGCATGAAATTTTACATGTTTTAGTTTAGATTAAGTGAATAATTGATTTCGCGTAGCGTCGCTAAATCACTATTCACGGGGCACGTTTCTCGAGGCACTATTCACGCCATAATATTTTTGTGTCTTTTTTGACTTTAATAAATTTCATAAATACGTGTATGCGTACGAATAATTTTTTCAAGTGTCGGAAATTTTATTTGAGCTGATGCGTGATTTTACCCGTATCTAAAATGTATTATATGGGTGTTCCGAATAATTGGACAAATCCCACAATAATTATTTTCATGCGTCCCAATAATTTATGGGAGTACCCATTTTAATTTTGGGTAGAGTTATTTACCAGTTTTGGTACAAAAGTGGGAGTTTTCAGATAAATTTTTTTGTATTTCGGTATTTATTTTGGCTTGTTACTCTAAGAGGAAACCAACCAAAACCCAACAACCAATCAAATTGCTAGGAAATAAGAGAGTGGGGGAGTTGCCGGCGCCACCTTGAGCCACTCCCATTTTTCTCCCAAAATTACTCTATTTCTCCTAAATAATTCATTCCCTCCCATTCCATTCCTTGGCTAAGTTCAGCAGATAGAGAGAGAGAGAGAGCTACAGAAAAGAAAGGAGGAAGAAGTTGCCGGAAGTCGCCGGAAAAAGAGAAGAAGGTCGTCGGAAAAAGGAAGGAGGAAGAAGAAGAAGGCACGGGTGGAAGAAGAAGAGAATCCAAGCAAGGAGAACCCTCAAAATCAATCCTAGCTGAGCTTCTTAATCATCTAGGAAGGATTTACAGAGGTAAACACCAACCAAATCCTTTCCATTCGATTTCTTGTTAAGTTTTTTCAAGTTTTTCTTAGTTTTGAGCTCTTAAGCTTGTGGGTCAGATTTGTGGCGATTCTTGGTGTTTTTGCTTGTTGTGATTGTTTGTAAATGTTTTTAAGAGACTATATAAGCCATTAATAACATCAAAGTGGAACAAAAATGCAAGAAATCCTTACCCTGGCTTAATGGAGCAAGAACAATGGACAAAACATGGACTTTGGACGTTCGGACCATTTTAGAGGACTGTAAAGCTATGATTTCATGTTTGTTAATTTTGTTTGTTATTATGGTATTGTAGTTCCATGGGTTACGAAGCTAACCCAGTTGGAATGGAGCAAAAAGGAGTTAAAATGAGTTCGTAGTAATGATTTTTGTAAAACTTGTCAAGAACTCGAAGAACAGAGTATGAACTTTGAACTTTGGCTTACGATTTGGCCATGTTAATGCTAATGGGTAGGTCTGCATTTTTGATATGTTGTAGCCCCATAAGTTAGGAGTCCATAGAGTCCAGAATGGACCAATTTGCTTGTGTATTGAAGGAGTTATGGAGGTTGGAGTGACCAGAGGTCGAAGTGGCGAACTGGGAACAAACCCAGAATTCGACTACTGCAGAATGGCGTCGCAGTGCCACTCATAAGCCCTGCAGCTCACGCTGCAGCGAAGGGAAATGTTGGAAAAGACCAGGACTCACGCCGCAGCGTGAGGCCCAAGCTCTAAGGCTCACGCCGTAGCGTAAAGCCCTGTCATGGAGAAAACACAGGACTCACACCGCAGCGTGAGGTCCAGTGCTAAGGCTTGGCGCTGTAGCGCCAGTGCCGTGTCCAGCCTAGGTCGGGTCGGTCAGAGCGGATCGGGTCGGGTCAGACTTAATAAATCCTTTCAGCGGTTCCAACACTTATATATTTCTTTGTACTAAATGATTAGACAGGTTAGTTAAGCATATTTGGTTAAGCCCTAAATGTTTAATTATTTTCCAAATGTCAACCAAATTGGTATTGTCTTAAGGCGAGACCCCCGACTGGGTAGTCGTAGGGCAATCAATGTGTTTTAATGATGCAACATCTGTTTTGAACCTAGACTTTATGTGACTAATTGTTATGTGAATATGTATTTACATGTGTAGGACATTAAGGAACGTGTGTTACAATATTGTAGCAGCGCATCAGGCAAGTTTCCCTAACCTTACTCGAATTACATTGAGCAGGTTTCCTATCATTTACACATGTTGAATATTGTGCAAGTTTCTTAACGCTTGTCTAACCCTTGTGTTGGGCAAGTTTCCTAACCCGTATAACTTTTATTATTGTGCGAGTTTATTCTTATGAATTGCAAGTTTCTTAACTTAACTCAATTTATATTTGAGCAAGTTCTTTCTTAACCCTTGTCTAACCCTTGTGTTGGGCAAGTTTCTTAAACTTACTCAAACCTTTACATTTGGGCAAGTTTCCTATTTATACAAGTGTTGTATATTATTGTAAGTTACCTTTAACTCTACTCAATTTACATTCGAGCAGGATGTGGTGTATTATGCAAGTTTCCTTTAACCCTACTCAATTTACATTCGAGCAGGATGTGGTGTATTATGCCAGTTTCTTTACCCCAACTCAATTTAATATGGGTAGGTTTTCTCAATTGCACAACTTTCATTTAATGTGCGAGTTTATTTATTAATTGAGCAACCATTCTATATTATTGCAAGTTTCCTAACTCAACTCGAGTTATCATATTTCAATTATGGTTAGTGGTTTAATTATTGTTAATTACTCCACATCAGGGATAATTATTGATATTCGCACATTGTGCATTTGAATTCAAAATCTGTTGTTGGACTGTGAAACATAAGTTCTTCATTCATGAACTATTTAAGGGAATAGTCTACGCCACTTGTTTCGTCTAGACACGTATAGGTTATTATTTTAAAAGTTATCCAAACCGATTGTTGGTGCAGATTCTTGGACTGAGAGAGCAACCCTTATGTAGGGGATTTTAATGTGTCGATTATTCGATGCAGTCAGAGCTAAATGTTATGCATATACATAGGGTACAAGAGGCTGATCCCCTCGAGTACTACTGATGGGCCAGGCGTTTAAAAGGGTTAGTTGAATAACTGATCCTTTAGCCAAATAGTTCATGGTCTATTGGACCACTTAGCAGTAAATAATCAATATTCATCATTTCTTTTGAACTTTGATTATATTGTCAGCTATTTCTTCAATGTCTTAAATTGTTGAACTATGCGATTATTGTTCTCATTCATTCATGATATATCCTCTTTATTCATTTTAAACTTGTTGAGCAAAGTAGTTGCTCACCCTTGCTATATCATGAATTTATCGCAGTTAAGCCGGGGAGTTCCAAAGCGAACAAAGGCAAGAGAAAGCTTAAGGAATAGTTATATGTACTATCCTGTTATGTAATTCGTGGAATCATTTTGTATTATTATTGTATTCTGCGATGTATTTTATTTAAGGTTTTAGACCTTGGGACCGTAGTAAACCTTTTGTAACGAACATCATATGTTTATTTATTCCGCATTAGTTGATTTATGTTCTTTAGGGGTGTATGGATGTATTTTATCGTGAGCACCAGATTCAAGGTATTGGTACCTGAATTTGGGGGTGTCACACATACACAACTGCCAAAAGCTCTGTCTCTATAGTAGTATAGTTAAGCTGAGCATCAGTGAGGGTTTTACTTGCATAATATATTACATGAAAAATTTTATCCCTTCTCTGGCCCAAAACAGCCCCCACGGCAAAGTCACTAGCATCACACATCAACTCGAATGGAAGGTCCCAATCTGGTGTTGTAATCACTGGTGCTGTAGTTAGTCTCTTCTTTAAATGCTCAAATGCAAGCAGACATTCCTTATCAAAATTGAACACTACATCCTTCTCCAATAAATTGCAGAGTGGTTTTGTAATCTTGGAGAAGTCTTTAATAAATCTTCTATAGAAGCCTACATGCCTGAGAAAACTACGAACACCTTTAACTGATGTAGGTGGAGGCAAATTCTCAATAGTTTCTAGTTTAGCCAGCCTCACTATGCTTAACTGCAATCCATTTATGTTTGGCATAGAGTAGTCTCTTAAGGCTTGATGTTCTTCTCTTTGCTCTTCACCTACCATATTGAATGTTGCTTCCTCACCTTCAACTTGTATATTTCTACGTGCTCTTGACCTCCAACCTCTACCGTTGATACTATTGTGTACACGCTCTAATTCAGAAGTTGATGATCGTGTATGCATAAAATATATACAAGTACCTGAGATACAAACAAAATAGAAATAAAGTAAGAGTAGATTTATCTAAATCACAAAAATTTAGCTTCAATTGTCGACAACAAAATTTAAAGTAAATGCCCTTCCCCGGCACCGGCGCCAAAAACTTGTTGTCTCCTTTTCGCGTTAACAAAATGGACCCTAACTCATGCAAGTATACATGGGTCAACAAGTAATACAGGGTAAGCAGAATATCAATCCATAGGGAAAGGTCTAAATTGAATTTGCTATGCAACAACTACTCGCTATTTTTTTATACTTAGATTACCAATTCAGAAAAGAATTTATAACTAAAATAATTGTCACTTCAATAAATAACTAATACTAAAATGGGTTAATCACTATGGAAACTAATGGGACTCTAACTTCATTCACTGCTTCAATTAAATTGCATGTTTCATATTATGTATTCTTGTTAAATATGGACATCTAATCAAGAGCTCATAAGTGTATCATAACCATCTGTCAATGAACTATGACCTTTTCACATAAAAACTACACTTGATAGCATTCATGTGAGCATCACAATTACCAAATACACTATATATCTATGTGAATTTAAAGTAAAAGTGATTTAATTTCAGGCTCTGTTTAAGACTACATATGGTGAAACGGTATATGTCCATCCGAGTCACAAATCATAAGGTCAATCAGCATGTCAGTCTCATGATCATATGCCAATATGGTCTAATCTGTACTTATATTTCCTTTTTTAATTCCATACAAGTAATTAGGGTGAATGTTGATCAGGCATTCAAGTATTATGCACAACCATAATTGGGTAATCCAATATTTAATTTAGAATACATACATTCAGACAAGCATATTTAGTTTATGTAGTGAAATCCATTAGAATCCCATAATAAAAATTAGTTCATAGCTGAGCTGCAAACCATTATGGGATTATAGAAGAACATAGGAAATAACGATTTAAACAAGAATTGAAAGGGAAATGAGAAAGCAAATCTGATTTATTTCTGTGCAATGTAATCCCAAGTTTGATCCAATCTCCAATAATTTCCAGAAAAATATAAAATACTAATTACTACCATGAAATTCAGAAAAAATACATCAAAAGTTTCTCCCTCCCTCGACTCTAGTCGTGCTCCCTCCTTTTAATTACATGTCAATAACCGTTTGCTCGTGGGCTAATTGTGCTCGAGATTCAAATTACATGAGTCAGAGCGAACATTAGACTAGCGCGGCCGCTCAACATTCTAGTCTTTATCGGACGTGGGTGCGCTATGGCCTGTCTTACCGCATGAATGGCGCGGGTGCGCTTCTTTTCTTCTTTGCTGGAGCGCGGTAGTGCGTTTGTATAATTGGTCTCTGTCCCTCACTTTGCGCGGGTGCACTGAGCTCAAGCCTTCACACTGAGCCGTCGTGCGTCTGCTGCACCAGGTACACTTTTGCATTTCTCTTTCCTTCAACTCATCACACATCTATGATCACCACCTCAGTATCATTCCACCATGCTAATTCCTTTCTTTCCAGCCTTAGTTTGCTCAGGGAATTTCTAACCATACATGCTGCAAAATGAACAAGAAAACACACAAAACGTGATAAAAAATACTTGAGTCGAGCATAGTTCTCATAGGTTGGTAACAAATAAGTAAGTATAAAACCTACTTATCAGTGGTATGTTTGATGAACTATACTGGAGTATAGAAAGGTTGTGGATGAAGAATTGAGGATTTTTAGCATAGTAAGCTTTAAGGATGATAGAAATAGATAGACTTATTAAGCAATGGATCATTAAAGAAATTAAAGTTGATGGTGGAAGCATAGGTATTCCAAATTTTCTAGCTATGCTAGATTTCGAAATTTTTGACATCAAGCTAAATTCACACTAATGTGACTTTAAAAATAAAAATAAAATTTTTGTTATCCTCAAAACAGAGTAATGAGTGTGTAGAAGTGGGCTTCGAACCACTAACACATCGTTACCTGTTGCGGCATGATAACACCAAAAATGATTTTTTTTGGTTTGGAACTGTTTAAAGAAGAGTCTACGCTATTTGTTTCGGCTAGACAAAAATGATTTAAAATATCAAAATGTATTTTTAAATAGTCATCAATGCATCATGTAACCTGGTGTAAAATGACAGATGATGGAGTCATTAATGCAGAGTAACCTAGTGTTGCATGTGATCTAAGGATCGTCCGCTCACTACTATATGATGTAGTATGACAAAGTCACAAAATGACGGACTGTAAATACAGTTCGGTATGATGATGTCATAAAATGATTTTCAGAATTTTAAACCAGTTAAAGGAAAGCCAATGCCAATTAAAAGTGGCTAGATAAATGTTTCGATTGGTGTTCGAATTATTGGTATATGTCTAAGCTATTTGATTCGGCTAGACAAATGTTATAATGATTTATTAAATCGACATAAAAGATGTCAAAGTAAATAGCAGACTCAAATGATGTTCTAATAAAATAGACATAAGATGATGTTTTGTAGACACCCGAATTTTGCACTTCGTATACTAACCCTGACAGGAGGGCAAAATCGTCAATCAACCTAGCCTACGAAAATGAAAGGTGGATATAAGTACGAACACTCAAAGCCACCACAACGACTTGCGATCAAAGCCGACACGACAATGAGCGGATATCAGGAATCAACTAATGGCCACTACGCTTACCTGCTCACCGGTGATCTAGTGGGGGTCAGGGGGCAGCGCCCCTGGAAACCAAGCTCCAAATACAAATCCGGTGTCATGTCGCAGCCATTCGAAACGAGCGTTCCTGAATGACATGGCACGTTTCCCAGCGGTTCCAGGACTGCAAAACGCAAGCCGTTCAGCAAAAAACCAATGGTATGACACGAGAATCGAGGTGCAGTACGGAAATTGAGAAAATCAGCCCAGCCAGCCGCAGATCAATCCGCGGCCAATGGTGGGAACGGAACTCGAGCACGGGGCGGGGAAAACCGAGGATCGGCGCGGGGGAACTGAGGCCAGCCGCAGATCAATCTGCGGCTGCCCCTGGTAGCCTTTATCAGTGCAGTTCTTCATTCTGGATACAGGGAGTTGGAAGGAGCGGAAGAAGAAAGAAAAAGAGGAAGAATCAGCAGCAAACAGCAGCGGGAAAGGAGAGAAAATAGAGAAAAAAGTGAGGATTTATACCCCTTTTGCTAGATTGTATCACATATAGCTTCTACTATATTCAATATACGAATTTATACGCATCATGGTGTCATTTGCAAGGTGAAAAAAGACATTTTTTTTAGCATTTTGTTATATCATTTTGTTAAACTTTTATCATTTGGGGCTATCTTAAATGTAGTTTTTCTTATATATCATTGAGGATATATGGATTATGGACTATTAGTGAGGGTTGCAATGGAACAAAATTCTTCTTAATGGCCCGATGATATCCGTTTGGTAAATTTTAGCTCGTTACGATAATGTATTATGCATAGTGTATTTAGATTGCTATTTTAGGATATTGTAGTGTGCGATGCAACCCGGTGTGGTTTAATTTTTGTAGTATCCATTTTGTGGGTGTGTAGTAATTTTGGATGTGAGCCTAGGAACGCGACCCCGTGGTCCAAATCCGATGATGGACAATTTTGGTGTATGTAATAGGACCGATTATCCTTGGTTGTAAATATGTAATCGTCGGGCCTTAAACGATATCAAGTTGAAAATCGGGTTTAAGGCCCCGTAATAGTGAAATATGCGATTGTGGGCGTTTGGGGTTATTTTGATGGCTTACATGCCCATGAATAGCCCCTACGCATTTACATGCTTGATTTGATTTATGACACAAAGATTGATTTCAAAGCTAAACGATGAGATTTTCATAAAATCAATCAAATTAGGTTATTAGCATCACAAGGTTTAAAAATTAGAAATGCTAATGAATGTCGATTCCTGTTTAAACGGGAAGGTTAACGAAAAAATCGGGTGCAAATCTCACAAAAATTTGGTTTTATAAAAATAACGTTTTATTAAACCTTTGATCATAGGGTTAAAAAGATCCTAGAAATTGCCGTCACTTTATTTACGAAAGCAACGTATAGGTCTCGATTCCTATTTTGACGAAGGTTTAAAAAACTCTTGTTTTGCCAAAATGGCACCTAATGAAAAATCTCACGGCTTTTGACAATTAAAATCAAACCTTTCTCATAATAATAATAAAGCTCTCTCGTGCAAACCGAAAGACATTCTAAGGCATTCCCAAACTAAAACACGACTTTCCATAAGAAACTCAAATGATTCTTTCATACAAACTCACCACCACATTCACATAGGCAAACACACACATACCCATTTTAAGAATTAAAAGGATAGGAAAAGCATCAAGATTGCGGTAACCGTGTTTCACGGAAGTCGGGGGGTGCCTAACACCTTCCCCTCACTTAAGCAAGCCCCGAACTCTATGAATCTCGGTTTACAGACCAATTAATTCGGAGTCACATATGAGCTAGCAATTTACGAAAAAAGCAAAATTCGGATGAGTTGGTACATCCATTTCAAATATACCAACTGGCGACTCTAGTCAATTGGCTCATCATAAAAAACGATCTTTTAAAAACCCCGTCGACATTAGTGCCGACCTTTTCCAAAGATCATCTAATAAAAAGGCTAAAATTCGAAAGGGTAATAATTACCATCAGAAGCGATCCTCCCGGCGTCGACAGCTGGCGACTCTGCTGGGGAAATTAGAGGGCTTAAGCCGCGTTCAAATCTTGATGCTCTCCTATCCTTTAAAAATTCATGAATGTGTATGTGCGTGCGATATTTTGACCTATTTTACTTGTTGTTATGTGAATGTTTGTTTTGTCCAATGAATGAATGATTGAATGGAATTGCTTTACTTTAAAGTAATCATTTGCATACGGTGAGGGCGAGGAATGTGAATGTATGTTGAGAGTGTACCTCCTCCTGAGGCGAACCTGTCGGTTGCTTATTACTGGACTCGAAGGGGCTGCTCCCCGAAGATGGCTCAGGAAACGCACCACCCATATCCGCTCCAATCGAAAGGATTCAGACGAGTAGATTGCGAAGATTTGGGGACCTTCATGCCGAAAAGTCGTGAGAGTAACCTTAGGATAGGTCAGCCTCAGATTAACCCAACGCAAGGAAAGTCTCTTCATGCCCTTTTACGTTTACACGTATAAATGTCATAGTCCCATTCAATATTTTTATATATACATCCCCTTTTGGTCAAAAGAAAGTACTAACCTCCATGTTTTGCAGGGAATAGCTGGGAAAGCATAATAAAGTCCGCATTTTATTTTGCAGAAAAAGATTAAAAAACCCAAAAACACAAAAGTTACAGCTTTAGCATGCATCCACATCTTTCATTTCCCAAGACTAAACTTCAAACTGTTTTCCCCTGTAGGATTGCTCCTCAAACGCGTTTGCAATCTAGGAGGGCCCAGGTTTCTACATCTGAAATGGCTGATCTTCCACCTCCTAATCCTGGTTCCATATCTCGGGAGGAATTCGATGATTTTAAAAAATAAATGTTGGAAATGGCCACGATGCTGAGGGAGCAGTTGCTACCTAAACAGGACCCGCCAAGCAAGGATCCACCTAAAGATGATCAACCCCAACCTAAGGGCGAGCCAGTCATCCCCAAAGCCATTCCCGCACCTAACAAGACAGTAATCACTATCCCAGAGGAGGGAGACCCCGATGATCTTCGAAAGAAAATGAAGCAGATGGAGGAGACTATCCAGTCTTTGAAAAGGCATAGGTTCCCTAGGTAGGGTACATTATTCAGATCTGTGTGTCTTTCCAGGAACCAGGTATCCGGAGAAGTTCAAAATTCCCGAATTTAAGAAATATAATGGGAAGGGAGACCCTTATACACACCTGAAGATATACATTGGGGAACTTGGATCTTATGCAGAGGACGAAGGACTGAGGATGCAGTTATTCCAAAAGAGCCTGACGGGAGAAGCAAGAACTTGGTATGCTCGCCTTGATAATGCTCGGATCCACAATTGGGAGGATTTGGCCCATACTTTCTTGACACAATACAGCTTCCAAGCGCAGATGGCCCTTGACAGATATCAGATGACAAAGATCAAGAAGCAACCGAAAGAATCTTTTAGGGACTATGCACAGCGGTAGAGGGGTATGGCTGCACAGGTGAATCCCCCAATGAGCGAGGCGAAGATGGTAATGACCTTTATGGATATTCAGGAGGCACCCTATTATGAGCAAGTGATAGCGGGGATTGGAAGACCTTTTGCCAAAATGATAAAGCATGGAGAAATGGTTGACATAGGGTTAAAGTCTGGTAAGATCCGAGACTTCACAGCCCTAGAGGCAGTTGCAGAGCAAATCCAGAGTGAAAACTATGCCAGTGCTTCCCGCATGACCCAAAAGAGAAAGGAGGAAGATGTTTCCCTCATCCTGCAAGGATCATCCAGAAGGTAGAGAATAGCCCTCCAATGCAAATACAGAGAATTATGCCACCCCGACAATCTAATTTCCATAATCAAAGGACGGACGAACGAAGAAGATTTGAAGCCACAAAAGATCGGGTATTCACCCCGCTTGGGGATCCTCTTGAACAAATTTTGGCAGTCTTAATAGCACAGAGAAAGATAGTCGATTTGGCACCCCCAATTGACCCGAAAGGGAGAAGATTTGACCCGAGTAAGAAGTGTGCCTACCATTCGGGTTCCCCTGGTCATGATACTCAGGAATGCTGGACGCTGAAGCACAAGATTCAGAACATGATCGATAGCGGGGAGATCGTGGTGGAACAACCAGAGTCACCAAATGTTAAAGTCAATCCTCTGCCTAAGCATGATGGGGAAGGGGTCAATGTGGTGGAAGCCAACGAAGCCGGAGGACCACCAAGGCTGAATTATATAAAGAGAATTGATGAGATGATTGGCATAACAAGTAATCAGGAGAATATACGATGGACACCGATTAGGTTGGCAGGCCTGAGCAGGAGTATCACCGAGGGGCCTATCAGGTTAATGGCTTCGAAACCTCTCACTATTGCAGCGAGGCCACAAATCCCCATTAGCAGTCTGAAAACAGTACCGTGGAATTACGGGGGAGTATCAGAGGAGGCGGCCAGTTGTGCTTCGGTAACATCAAAGGGGAATCCTTTATATCTTCCAAGACGAATCCTTGAGAGTGAAGGGAAGAAGAACGAAAAGATATCCGAGGAGAAAGCTGTGGAATTCTTAAGGAAGATGAATCATCCAGAAGCAAGGGGGATCAAGGTATTGAGCGAAGAATCGACTCTGACATCGATTATGGATTTGGTATTATCATCCGACGATCATTGCAGAATTCTGGCCAAAGTCCTGGAAGAGGCGCACATTCCCAAGGTGATTAGCAAAGAAGGTTTCGGCCATCTAGTGGACCATCTGTTAGAAAACAATGTAATATCGTTCACAGATGATGATATCCCCAAAGAGGGGAGGGGGCATCGGAAACCGCTGCATATTGCGGTAATCTCATCAGGATATGTTATGAATGGGGTGCTAATTGATGGGGGATCAACATTGAATATCTGTCCATTCAGTACATTGGAAAAAATGAACGTAAATCCCAAGCGCCTGCTAGCTAGTTATGTGGTGGTGCGAGCCTTTGACGGATCCCGAAAGGATACGATGGGGGAAATAGAATTGCTTGTGGAAATAGGGCTTGTACTTTCGATATTTCATTCCAAGTTCTGGATATCGCGGCAAGTTATAACATGTTATTGGGAAGGCCGTGGATACACATGGCCGGGGCAGTTCCCTCTACGCTACACCAGCAAATTAAGTTTATCATCGACGGGAACCTGGTGATGGTCTCTGCGGAGCATAATGACCCTTCTCCTTACAGGAATGGCCTGCCGGTGATTAATTTGGACTAGACGGTGGTACCCGCCAGTTTTCAGACACTGGAAATCAATACTCCCCACTACAGATATCTGGGGGCTCCAGCCGTGAAACCTAAGGTCTCTCCTGAGCTTGCCTTTGTTGCTAGAGAAATGATGAAGATGAAGTTTCGACCTGGGCAAGGGTTGGGAAAGAGCAGTCAAGGAATTACTGAGCCTATTCAACTGCCCAATCAGATAGGCAAGGCAGGGTTGGGGTATTATGGAGGCATAGCACAAAAACACTCTCAAAGGGGGACCCCAGCTCGACGAGCCGAAAGTCTGATACCGAAAGTCAACAATGAACAAGGTACTGACAAGCCTATGTCTGAGACAGGAGGTGGAAAGTGGACCCCCACGAATGATGAGTCGGCCAAAAAGGAGAGTTTCCGGCAGGAGGTCATGCAACAGTTTGAAACCAAGTGTTATATCCCTGGACAGTCAGTAAGCAGTAGAAAAGGGAAGGATGTTTCCACGCCGTCAGGAGCCCAACAGAGTGTTCCTGTCATCGATTGGGCGGGGCTGACTATTCCTAAGGAGGTTATGAAGAAGGGCCAATACGATGTGCCTGTGGTCATTAAGGAAGTTCCCGATACGAAGCCGCCTTTCATCTATCGCATTCCGGCTGATCTGACCACCGATAACTGGACAATGGAGCCAGTAATATCCAAACGAGGGTAAAATATGGCGTCGGGGTGGTATACCCCGGATGGCGGGGGATGAATAGATACCAGTTTTTGTCCCTTGTTTTGATTTTTGCATGGTTATGTTATTTTGTCATGTTATTTTAGAGATGATCATTGTGGGAAAATGACTTATATATATGACAAATATTTTTGTTTCATGTCAGGTGTAACAATTTGAGTATTTCTTGCCTAACAAACGATGTTTCAAATTTGAAAGATGACTATGATTTTGATATTAAGCTGGATTTCGATTTAATGGGCATTGAACAGGATGAGACAGATAACGACGACACGCCTGACGAGATCAAAGGATGGGTCGAAGACAAACCCAAACCTAACTTAGACCAAACCATCACCATAAATATCGGAACCCCTGACAAACCCAAAGAGCTCAAGATAGGGACAGATCTGACTCCTAGCCAGAAAACAGAAATAACAGAGTTGCTAAGCCAGTATGAGGATGTTTTTGCCTGGTCTCATGAGGACATGATCGGATTGTCCACCGACATTGTGGTGCACCGGCTGCCCATCAAGGAGGGTTTCAAGCCTGTCAAGCAGAAACTAAGAAAGCTAAAACCGGAGTGGAGCTTGAAAGTGAAGGAAGAAATCGTCAAACAGTTCAAGGCGGGAATCATTATGGTGTCCACTTACCCGGAATGGTTGTCCAATATAGTCCCAGTGGCTAAGCCTGGAGGGAAGGTGAGGGTATGTGTCGACTATAGAGATCTGAACAAGGCCAGTCTCAAGGACAACTTCCCAGTGCCTTTTATACACATCTTGGTGGATAACACAGCCTAATACGAGATGTACTCTTTTGTTGATTGCTTTGCGGGGTATCATCAGATAATTATGGCAGAGGAAGACCGGGAAAAGACCGCTTTCATCACCCCTTGGGGCACCTTCTGCTACAGACGATTGGCCTTCGGTCTCACAAATGCGGGGGCTACTTATCAGAGAGCCACGATGGCCTTGTTCCACGACATGATGCACAAGGAGATAGAGGTCTACGTGGATGACATTATCGTGAAATCGAAGGTAGAATCTGATCATATAATCCATCTCAAAAAGTTATTCGATCGGCTCAGAAAATATAATTTGAAGCTCAATCCGGCAAAGTGTGCTTTCGGAGTGTAATCGGGCAAGCTCTTGGGATTCCTAGTTAGTAATCGGGGCATTGAGTTGGATTCGGCGAAGATTAAGGCCATTGTGGATATGCCGGCACCTCGCACAGAAAAGGAGATAAGAGGATTTCTGGGAAGAATAAACTTCATCAGCCGCTTCATATCCCACTTGACAACTACATGCGAGCCAATTTTTAAACTGTTAAGGAAAGATGTCTCCCAAGAGTGGAATAAGCAATGCCAGGAAGCCTTTCAGACCATTAAGAAGCAGCTGACAGAGGCACCGGTGCTGGTACCCCCGAAGGATAGGATCCCCCTGTTTATGTATATATCGGTCAATGCCATTGCGTTGGGATGTATGCTGGGACAGAAGAATGAATCAGGCAAAGAGCAGGCCATCTATTACCTCGGCAAGAGATTTAGCCGATGTGAACAGAATTACACCCCCATCGAAAGGACATGTTGTGCTTTGGCGTGGGCTGCAATGAGATTACAACACTATCTCCATTGCACACTACGTACCTGATATCGAGAATGGATCCCCTGAAGTATATCTTTGAAAGGCCCATGCTGAACTTTTGATTGTCAAGGTGGCAGTTAATCTTACAGCAGTTCGAGATCGTATACGTAACTCAGAAAGCCATGAAAGTGCAAGGAATTGCAGATCAGTTATCAGAAATGCCAGCAGGTGGGATGGAGCCTCTAGAGACTCCTTTGTCAGGCGAAGATGTATTCTGGGTCTTACACACGAGATGTGATGACGAGGGGCAGTTCTGGAAGTTATATTTTGATGGTGCCATGAATGTTGAAGGGACAGGAGCTGGAGCAGTCCTGGTCTCTATCACCGGAGAGCAATACCCCGTGGCCACTAAATTGTAGTTCAGTAATTCAAATAACACAGCCGAGTATGAGGGATGTATATTGGGACTCCGTTTTGCCCGCGATATGGGAGTGAAGAGACTAGCGGTGTTCGGGGATTCAGAGCTGGTAATCAAACAGGCGATCGGGGTGTATAGCACTAAGGAGCTCTGATTACTTCCATACCACCGATGTGTTATCCAATTGATGCGAGAGTTTGAAGATATCGTTTTCCGATATATTCCCTGGGGACGGAATGATTTTGTCGATGCATTGGCAACTCTGGCTTCCTTAATCCACCTAATCAAAGGCAGGGACGTTCCACAGATTGAGATAGCGGTACAGAATGTCCCGGCGTACGAGGAGCATGTGGCAGTATTATCGGAGGAGGTGGTTCTGCCAAAGCAGCCTTGGTATCACAACATAAGGGAGTATCTAAGGGATAGATCCGTTCCCGACCAAGCAAGCCAAGCTGAGAGGTTGAGAATCCAAAAGATGGCGATGAAGTTTTATCTGAGCGGGGATTCATTGTACAGGAGGGATGCCGGTTTGGGATTGTTGCGATGTGTGGATGAAACGCAGGCCAAAAGATTATGGACGAAATACACGGTGGAGTGTGTGGGCCACACATGAGTGGACCGATGCTGGCCAAAAAGATCTTGAGAACGGGGCATTACTGGTTAACACTGAAAGCCGACTGCGATGATCATGTCAAACGATCTTACCAATGCTAGGCGCACGACAATGTAATCCATGCGCCTCCCAATGAACTGCATTGTATGACCTCCCCTTGGCCATTCTCAATGTGGGGTATGGATGTAATCGGACCAATAGAGCCCAAAGCAAGCAACGGACACCGATTTATATTCGTTATGATCAATTATTTCACTAAATGGGTAGAAGCAGCTTCTTTCCCTAAGGTAACTCAGGAAATCATTGTCCGTTTCATCAGGAATAATGTCATTTGCCGATACGGGCAACCTGAGGTCTTAGTTTCCGACAATGCCAAGAATTTGAATAATGCCCTCATGAAGGAATTATGTGACCAGTTTAAGATAAAACACCTCAATTCTGTTATTTACCGTCCTAAGATGAATGGGGCAGTAGAGGCTGCAAATAAGAATATCAAGAAGATCATGGCGAGAATGTCTGCTAATCATCGGGGATGGCCGGACCTGCTACCTCTCACCCTGCTGGCGTACAGAACGTCAGTGCGTACTTCTACAAGGGCAACCCCTTACGCTTTAGTATACGGAATGGAGGCTGTTCTGCCAGTTGAGGTTGAGATGGCATCCCTCAGAATCTTGATTGATGCTCAGATAAGCGAGGAGGATTGGATACAAAGTCGGTACGACCAATTGGCCCTAATTGATGAAAGGAGGGTGGCTGCTATTTTGCACAGTCAGTTATATCAGCAAAGAATCTCTCGATCGTACGACAAAAAGATAAGACCTCGGAAGTTCAAGGAAAATGACCTAGTACTAAAGAGAGTCATGCCTTGTCAAGACGAAGCCAAAGGGAAGTTTGCCCCGAACTGGGAAGGACCTTTTGTGATTAAGAAAATGCTGTCCGGAGGAGCCCTCATATTGCAAGAGATGGACGGTGAGGTGTTTCCACAGCCCATCAATTCTGACTCGGTGAAGCGGTTCTACGCATGGGAAAAAAATCATCATTTTCTCCTCTTTCTTGGAACAGCGAACTACGTAGGACCTGATTTCCTGACCTGTGGGAGTACGTAGGCAGCCATCATGGCACGGTCCATTTCTTTACAAAATAATACTTTCTCTAACCCCAACCGATCCCCAACAGTCAGAAAAGCCTTCCTATACCCTCGAAACCTTCCCGAAACCAGCCACCTAGTCAGCTTCATCTCAATGACATAACCCTAACCCAACCAAACAGTTAGCCAAAATCTAAGACTCAGTCCGATGAAATCAACAGGGTGTGCGGCAACATCTGTCAAATCTCCATCAAGACTTGAGAAGAGAAAAAAGGTGAAATATCAAAATCATGCTTAGCTGGATTAAATGAGGATCCAATGAAAGGCAACGATACGACAAAAAGGGAAAATGACTAAATTTAAATGCATGTCTACATATATAAGTCATTTTGTTACAAGATTTCTCTTTCGATAACCGATGAAACTGACATAGTCTATGCAGGAAATAAAATGATCTACAAATCTAAAACTAACTGAAGCAGGATGGATAAGGTGGTGGATAGATCTGAAGCATCGACATCCCCTGCAATCTGCTGCCCCATCATGTCGATGCGATCCAATAAAGCTGTGGCTCGGCTATCAGTCTCAGAGTGAGCATCTATAACTACCCTAGTCTACAATACAATGGCATCTCTGTCAGTGAGGGCAACATCTCTGGCCAGAATAGCAGCATCTCTCTCAGCAAGGGCAGCATCTCTCTCAGCCTCAGCAGTAATCAAGGCCAGTCGACTCCGACTATCCTCAGTAACCCGACTAGGGGCAGAATCAGCTGAGATGGAATGAGGAGTATGGGCGGGAGTGGAGAAGCCTTCAAAATCATATCTGGACATCATCTCTGTAGACTCAGGAGGTATAATTACCTCTGGGGTGGTATCATCTGGGAAAGTCATTCGAGAGTCATCAAATACTCCAATCTGGCTCAAGCCAACCATATCAGAGTCTCCGTGCAACCATTGCACATAAGCAGATGTTTGAATGGGGCAACTCTCACTATACTCGGTAAGGGTCCTACGAGACCAAAGATCATATACCCGCAGGAGATTTCCCTCTGTCTAGGGTGATATGAGGAATCGGTAGTCGGCTGCGCCCGTGAAAGGGTGAAAATCCTGTATCTGATCAAACTACCCCATAACCGCCAAGGGATGGTAAGTCGTCACGCCCCTCAAGCCAGAAATAGGGATGAAATCCAAGGTGGGCACATGAGTCGAGAAGCTCATGAAGGAGCAATGACCCGAATAGATCAAGAGATGAAAGGGCTCCTCGATAGCCGATAAGAATTCTATCCAGGAAGCCACATCAGTGCAGCTCACGGGACGGAACAAAAATTGCATGGCTATGTCGTGGCTGAAGCAAAACCCATGGCGACGGAAATGACCGATGGGGCTGAGATGGCTCATAAACCATACATACAACAAAACAGAGCTCCCTCTGAATACTCTGCCTCGGAAAGACTGATAATATGAGGCTGACATGTAGGTGTCTGCTAGTATCATGGGGATAATGGTGTGATCCTCCTGAAGGGCTCTAATGGCCGCAATAACTCGCATATCCAACAGATCGGATCCGGCTGGCAGATACAAAACTGAGATAACACAAGCCATCAAGACATCTACTCTCAAAGCGCTCCAGATACGGAAAAATCACCAGAGAATAGATGAAAACTGTCGGGTGAGCCGAATCGGTCAATCAAGAAATGAAGGGGAACTAGATGGTCTGATGTGATCACCGATAACAGAACGGTCCTCCGCAAACCAGTAAAAGTCAAGAACTGACGGCGCATGGAACCAGCTGTGACCCTGGCACAAGGACCATCCAAAGACAAGCCGGTAAAGCGAGCATACTCCTCGAGAGTGGGGGTCAGCTCCACTGTCCCTAATCTGAACACCTGACGGGTAGGGGCCCAATAGCTCAGAATGCCCTCCACAAAGCCCGCCGGCACCTGAAAGGATAATAAGGACCAGGAATGTCCCAGAAGGCCATCTATAATAACCCTGTCACCCGGCGACAAACTGTCCAGCCAGCGAAAAAGCCTGCCAACCAACCCTGTGGGAGGACCGAGATCCAAACGTACCACGGCGTCTGGTGACGACATCTGTGAAAAATATTATCAAAAAGACTGTGCAGGGATCATTATCCATCCATGAATAAAAAAACATGCATCATTCAGTGAATAATAGGGCAATTGAACTGTCATAATGATAAAAATGTGCATAAATAAATAAAGGAGTTCAATACATAGTGCATGAAATGGAAAAAGAAATCGAACAGGTTCAAGTTCAAAAAAGGCCCTATCCTATCATGATCTAATCAAAAGTGATATCATCCATGAAATCGGGGTCCTTAAACTGATCCCCTGGAGTAGAAGCCGAAGTCGAAGCCTCGAAGTTAATATCTGGGATATATGGGGGCACTTGGGCATCAGATGAGCTCGGGCCTGCATCGAAACCCGCACTTTCAGGGTCATATGCATAAGCATCCTCTGGGGTCCGGCCTACCGCCCGAAGATACAAGGATAGCTGGTCCACCTGGCGGGTCAGGGTAGCAATCTGCTCAGCATATGTGGGAGCCCGAACACAGGTAGCCCAATCAGTCATCATCACCGATCCAGGGACCATATCCCCGAGGAAGAATGTGGCCCGAGTCTGAGGACCAATAGTGCGGGGCACCCACCAGGTACGAAAGGTCTCACTCGTGCTGGGACCCGTAGAAAGTGTCAGGCCATCCTCTCCCTCCAACATAATCTCTGAGGGCTGAGAATCCACCGGCCAGGATGTAGTAAGGGGGAGGGAGTGCGGAATACGGATCTCTCCAGTCACACATCTGAATGCGCGCTCTCCCAAATACATCACCCATCCTCCGACACTCTGTAAGGTGAGGCGACGGGTGGAAAGCGCGAACTCTGGGCCAGAGGGATATCCGTCTGTAAACCCCACAGTCAGATGCTCAGAAAGATAAGGAGTCCAGACGACCTCAGCAGCGGTGATCAACTCCAGCTGAATGCGGCAATGGGTGAAGCTGCTAGACACCGGGACCTCCTCCAAAGTACTGTGATGCCATCGCCGACCCCTGGGATAGGTATCCAGACCGAGAGTCGTGACAGGCCTCAGGCATGGGAGTCGCTCGTATGCCCAGAACTGTGAACAGAGACAAAAAACGACATGAGTAACTAGTAGATGCAGAGAAGGGAAACGAAATGATAGGAAGTGCAGTAAGAAAAGAAGACTTACTAGCAGAAAGTGGTAAAATCCAAGCCAAGCGTATGTCTGTCTCTCTGAGCGAAGACGGAGACCATGGAGGAAATAGGCAAAAGTGAAGGACCCCCAGTCATAATCACCGATCCGATCCACGTCCCTGATGGCTCTGACAACGCTGAAATGAATGGTAGAGGAGTTGTTCCCTAGGAAACAACCCCTTATGATAGTCAGGAACAAACGCCGGAGCAGAATGTCACGAGTAGCTCGGTTTGCAGGGAAAGGTGTCGCATAGATACCTCCAACAGCGTCAACAGCCAATGCTCCGGACCGAATGTTGCGGGCCTTGAAGACCCGGTCCTCGGCAGCGAAACCCAACAGAGATCGGACCTCCGCTGAAGTAATATCGAGATCTAGGGGAACACGGACCCCGGTGAACTCAATGTCGGTGATGTACCTCCAATCCCAGGGAGTCAGCATAACCTCGCAGTCCAAGAGATGAGGGGACTGGGTCTGGTGGAACCAATGCTCAGACAAGGCCCTCATATAACCCTATGGGCACTGACGCGGTATGATGGTGAAGAAAGAACGAAAACCCCAGGAATCCACCACCGTGCGGTAATCGGCGTGCAGCGCTGTGTAGAGGGAATAGATGTTAAACCAGTTGCCCCTCGGCTGGGTGAACTCGGGCACCTGTGGCAATCA
Organism: Aralia elata; assembly: GCA_034770075.1. Taxonomy (NCBI): domain Eukaryota; kingdom Viridiplantae; phylum Streptophyta; class Magnoliopsida; order Apiales; family Araliaceae; genus Aralia; species Aralia elata. Next base: position 36,980,996 of record CM068380.1, on the reverse strand, counting down.
CTAATGGATTAGTCTGGATACGAACAGAGATTGAGAATGAATTCAAAGAAGTAACGAGTATACCTCATTAGCGACAAGAGATGCTGAGAGGTGACGACTGAGATCTCGACCCAACAGATCGGGCACCTGAACAGAGGCGCCGGGCAAAACGCGGCGAGTAGAGGGAGCTGGTGTGCCGGAGGAAGGCCCCTCTGCCTCAGTGTCTGGAAGAGCGGCCTCGTCTACCTCAGGATGATCAGGCCGGACGACAGCCTCCGCCAGTCGACGAGCCTGGCGGGTCCGAAGCAAAATCGGGGCAGGTATAGCCCTACGGCGGCGAACGCCCAAAGCACGCGGTGCAGTGGAGCTGCTGGGAGCGTCAGGATCCATAGCTGGAACGACACAGTCGAAGAGTGAGGTACATTATATTTCGAATTATATCCCAAACATTTTATTTACCTATCCTCATCGCAGAATTAATGCAGCATGATGCATGATGGCTATATATGCATGAATTAGTGGGACTCCAGTTTTTGCGAAATTTTGGCAGAGTTTCGTCTATAAAACGAGCATCCCATGCACAACCAGGCATGTTTTCAATTAACCCAAGCCACAACAGATCAAAATTGCATTTTATATGGTTAATTGTAACATAAAAATGACCATAATACATGCTTTCTTTCAAAAAACGACAAGTATGACCCGCATCATGAGCATAGAATATGACTCGCACAGTTGAGACATAACATATACATGCAATGATACATAGCATAGCATTTCAAAGCATACATTTCTATCTCTAAACATGCAAAATAGCCAAATGTATAGCGAAACATTGACGGAATAAGAAAACAATCGGTCAAAATGTTCCCCGTAGCGTGTAGATCGATCTAATCGGAGCGGTTTTTGCGAGAAGGTTGGAAAAGTCGGCCAAAAGGACGTATGAGGTTGAAAAATCGCGAAAAGTAGCGGTGGGTCAAGGCTGAAAACGACAGATCTGGGAAGGGGCAAACCACTTAAAAGGTCCGATCTTGGTCGCAGATCAATCTGCGGCTGGGCCCTGTTTCCCTCCTTTTTTCCTCCTTTGCAAAATTGATCAATTTCAAATCCATTTGACTTAAAAAATACGAGGTTTCAACCAATCGAGTATGGAACATGACGAATTGATCAACCGGAGACGAGAACCGGTGCAGACGAATCAATCAACCGGAGACGAGACCCGGTGCAAACGAATCGGTCAACCGAAGACGAGATCCGATGCCGACGAATCAATCAACCGGAGACAAAACCCGGTGCAAACGAGTCGACCAATCGGAGACGAGAACCGATACAGTCGAATCAATCAACCAGAGACGAGACCCGGTGCCGACGAGACAATTAACCGGAGACGAAACCCGGTGCAGACGAGTCGACTAATCGGAGACGAGAACCGATACAGTCGAATCAATCAACTGGAGACGAGACCCGTTGCCGACAAGACGATTAACCGGAGACAAGACCCGGTGCAGACGGGTCGACCAATCAGAGACGAGAACCGATACAGGCGAGTCGACCAATCGGAGACGAGAACCGATACAGACGAGACGACCCGTCGAAGACCAGACCCTACATCTACGAGACGATCGATCAGATACGAGACCCGACAGTTATAAGATGATGACGATGCCAAGACGACGACGATTACGAGACGGAGCACGACATCTGCGATAATGATTATAGCCACGACCTGTCAAAGACGAAACCCGACAACAACGACACGATCAGCGATTGACTCCTGTTGAGATCGATACTCACAGTAAATTTACGATGGCATGATGCATTGACGCCTTTACGAATGTTTGCATGATTTACATTTTGTGTTGCACCATAAGCTATATTGTTGCATCATATATGTATTGTCATTCTTATGCACCGTCATTCATGCATCGTGTGTCTACTTCTTTATCATGTTCATTTCATTTAACATTTCATAAACATGATAAATGTAGACACCCGATTTTTGCATTTCCTATACTAACCCTGGCAGGAGGGCAAAATCGTTAATTGACCCGGCACACGAGAATAAAAGGTGGACATAAAGACGAACCCTCAAAGCCACCACAACGGGATGATATTGAAGCCGACACGACAACAAGCGAATGTCGAGAGTCAGTTACTGATCACTGTGCTTACCCGGATGACGTGGCACGTTTCCCGACGGTTCCCGGACTGCCGAACGCAAACCCGTCAGCGGAAACCAACGGTACGACACGAAAATCGAGACGAGGCACGGAAAACGAGAAAATCAGCACAGTCAGCCGCAGATCAATTCGCGGCCAAGGACGGAACTCGAGGCAGCACGGGACTCGAAGCGCACGGGACTCGAGCGCGGCTGGGGGAGAACCAAGGGCCAGCCGCAGATCTATCTGCGGCCAGCCGCAGATAGATCTGCGGCTGCCCTTGGCAGTGCCTTATTAGGCCAGTTCGCATACAGGAAATGGGAGAGGGATTCAGCAGGAAAAGGAGCTCGGGGAGAGGAAGAAAAAGAGGAAGAAAACAGCAAAATTAAGAGAGAAAAGAGTGAGAAATAGTAAGGAATTGTACCTATTTTGTGAGATTGTATTCCATATTTTTCTACTCTACTCAATACACAAATTCATACATATTGTGGGGATCATTTGCAAGGTGATAAATCTTTTGTTTTAGCATTTTGTTATACCATTTTGGCCAAGCTTTTGGGTCATCCAAATTACCTTAAATATAGTTTTTTTCCTACATATTATTGTGAAGCCATGGATTAGGGATTATTAGTGAGGGTCTCATCGGAATGAAATTCCCCCTAATAACCCGATGATATCCGTTTGGTGCAAAAATAGAGTTCGTATGGCAATGTATCATTCGTAGTATATTTCAATCATCCTTGTAAGACATCATAGAGTGTTAGGCATCCCGTTGTTGTTTATTTTCGCTACATCCATTTGGTGGTTGTACAATAAGTTCGGATGTGAACCTAGGAATGCGACCCCGTGGTCCAAATCCGATGATGGACATTTTTGAATGTATGTAATCGGGTGGATGTATCCGTTATTGTAAATATGTAATCGCCGGGCCTTAAAACGACGCCAAGGCGATAATCGGGTTTAAGGCCCCATAATAATGAAATATGTGATGGTGGGCGTTTGGGGTTATTTTGATGGCTTACATGCCCATGAATAACCCCCACGCGTTTTATTGCTTTATTTGATTTATGACACAAAAAAATTGATTTCAAAACTAAATGATAAAGATCTTCATAAAAATCAATCAAATTAGGTTGTTAGCATCACGAGGCTTAAAATTGAGAATGCTAACGAATGTCGATTCCTATTCAACGAGAAAGCTAAGGAAGACATCATTTTCAAATATCACAAAAAATGGTTTGATAAATAAATGACGTTTTCATTAAATCTTCGTGCATAGGGTTAAAGAGATCCTAGAAATTGCCCATCATTTCATCTATGAAAGCAACGTATAGATCTCGATTCCTATTTTGACAAAGGTTTAAAACTCTTGTTTTGCCAAAACGACACGTAATGAAAATCTCATAGCTTTTGACAATTAAAATCAAACATTTCTCATAAAGAATAAAGCTCTCTCATATAGGTCGAAGGACGTTCTAAAGCATTCTCAAAGCAAAACACGACTTGTCATAAAAACCCAAATGGTTTTCTCTCATACAAAACTCACCACAAACATTTACATAGGCACACACACACACACCCGCACACACACATTTCATGAATTAAAGGATAGGAAAGCATCAAGATTGCAGTAACCGTGCTTCACGAAAGTCGAGGGGTGCCTAACACCTTCCCCTCACTTAAGCAAGCCCCCGAACTCTATGAATCTCGATTCGCAGACCAATTAATTCGGAGTCACATATGAGCCAGCGATTTATAAAAATGAAAACTCGGATGAGTTGGTACATCCATTTCAAATATACCAACTGGCGACTCTGGTTAAATTGGCTCATCATAAAAAACAATCTTTAAAAAAAACCCCGTCGACATCAATGCCGACCTTTTCCAAAAAAATCATCTAATGAAAAGGCTAAAATTGGAAAGGGTTACAACCCCCGCGTAAGCGATTCCTCCCGGCGTCGACAGCTGGCGACTCTGCTGGGGATATTAGAGGGCTTAAGCCGCATTAAAATCTTGATGCTATTCTATCCTTTAAAATTCATGAATATGTGTGTGCATACGACATTTTGATCATTTTACTTTTGTTGTGTGAATGTGTGTTTTGTCCAATGAATAAATGTTTGAATGGAATTGCTTTACTTCAAAGTAATCATTTGCATACGGTGAGGACGATGAATGTGAATGTATGTTGAGAATGTACCTCCTCCTGAGGCGAACCCGTCGGTTGCTTATTACTGGACTCGATGGGGCTGCTCTCCGGAGATGGCTCAGGAAACGCACCACTCAAATCCGCTCCAATCGAAAGGGCTCAAACGAGTAGATTGCGAAGATTTGGGAACCTTCATGCCGAAAAGCCCGTGAGAGTAACCCTAGGGTAGGTCAGCCTCTGATAAACCCAACGCAGGAAAAGTCTCTTCATGCCCTTTTTTACGTTTCAAGCGTATAAAATGTCATGATCCCATTTCATATATACCTCCCCTGTTGTCAAAAGAGAATACTGACCTCCATGTTTTGCAGGAAACAGCTGGGGAAGCATAATAAAGTCATGTTTAACATTTGTTATTGCACTAAAAGACCACTAACTTTCTCTTTTGCAGGGAAAGATTAAAAAAAAAAAAAAAAAAAAAAAAAAAAAAAAACAAAACACAAAATTTACAGCTTTAGCATGCATCCGCATCCTTTCATTGCCCAAGACTGAAACTTCGAACCGTTTGCCTGCAGGATTGCTCCTCGAACGCGTTTGCAGTCTAAAAAGGCCCAGGTCTCTACCTCTGAAATGGCTGATCTCCCCAATCATAGTTCTGTATCTCGGGAAGAGTTTGATGACTTTAGGAAGCAGATGATGGAAATGGCCACAATGTTAAAAGAACAGTTCTTAATCAGACAGGATCCGTCAAACCAGGGACCGCACAATGTACCACCGCCAGGGGGTGACCAGAATCCTCCTAAGGATGATGCAATCCTATTCAAAAATAACCAACATCAGCTTAAGGACGAGCCGATCCTCCCAAAGGTCATTCCCGCCCTCAACAAGACAGTAATCACGATTCCAGAGGAGGGAGATACTGATGACCTTCGCAGGAAAATGAAGCAGATGGAGGAGACCATCCAATCTCTAAAAGGCATAGGCTCCTTGGGTAGGGTTAATTATGCAGATTTGTGTGTCTTCCCCGGAACCAGATATCCAGAGAAATTTAAGATCCCCGAATTCGAGAAATACAATGGGAAAGGGGATCCTTACACTCACCTGAAAATATATATTGGAGAACTGGGGTCCTATGCGGGAGACGAAGGACTAAGGATGCAATTATTCCAGAAAAGCTTGACGGGGGAGGCGAGGATCTGGTATGCCCGTCTCGATAATGCCCGGATTCATAATTGGGAGGAGCTGGCCCATACCTTTCTGACACAGTATAGCTTTCAGGCACAGATGGCCCCTGATAGATATCAAATGACAAAAATCAAGAAGCAACCAAGGGAAACCTTCAGGGACTATGCCCAACGATGGAGGGGTATGGCCGCACAAGTGAATCCTCCAATGAGTGAGTCAGAGATGGTAATGACCTTCGTGGGATATACAGGAAGCACCTTATTATGAGCGGGTCATATCGGGGATTGGAAGACCTTTCGCCGAAATGATAAAACACGGAGAAATGGTGGATATGGGGTTGAAATCGGGTAAAATCCGGGACTTCACGGCTCTTGAAACGGCTGCGGAACAAATCCAAAGTGGGAATTATGGCAGTACTTCCCGCAGGCCCCAAAAGCGAAAAGAGGAAGATGTCTCTCTCGTGCTGCAGGGATCATCCAGGAAAAGTGGAGAATAGCCCCCCTGTACAAATACAGAGATTTGTGCCGCCCCGGCAACCTAATTTTGATAATCCCGGAACGGACGGACGAAGGAGGTTTGAGACCACACAGAAGCGGGTATTCACCCCGCTTGGGGATCCTCTTGAGCAGATTTTGGCAATATTGATATCACAGAGGAAGATTGTCGATTTGGCACCTCCGTGTGACCCGAAGGGAAGAAAATTTGACCCCAGTAAAAAGTGTGCATATCATTCGGGTTCCCCGGGTCATGACACTCAGGAATGTTGGACGCTGAAACACATAATTCAAAACCTGATTGATAGCGGGGAAATCGTGGTGGAACAGCCCGAGCCGCCAAATGTTAAAATCAATCCCCTACCGAAGCATGATGAGGGAGGGGTCAATATGGTGGAAGCCATCGAAACCGAGGGACCGCCAAGGCAAAATTATATGATAGGGATTTATGAGATGGTTGGCATGACGAGTAGTCAGGAGAATATGCAAGGGGCACCGATTAGGTTGACGGGTGCAAGCCGGAGTATCACAGGGGGGCCTATCAAGTTAGCGGCTCCAAAACCTCTCATCATCGCAGCAAGACCACAGATCCCTATTTGCAGTCTAAAAACAGTACCGTGGAACTACGGGGGTGTATTAGAGGAGGCGGCCAGTTGTGCTTCCGTAACATCAAAGGGGAATCCCTTGTATCTTCCAGGAAGAGTCCTCAAGAGTAAGAGAAAAGAGAACGAGAGGATATCCGAGGAAAAAGCCGTGGAGTTCTTGGAAAAGATGGACCATCCGGAAGTAAGGGGGATCAGGACGGTGAGCGAGGAATCGACTCTAACGTCGATCATGGATTTGGTGTTATCGTCCAGCGACCACTGCAGAATCTTGGCCAAAATCCTGGGGGAGGCTCACATTCCCAAGACAATTAGCCAAGAAAGTTTCGGCCGCCTAGTGGACCATCTGCTAGAGAACAATGTGCTATCATTCACAGATGATGATATCCCGAAAGAGGGAAGGGGGCATCGGAAACCGCTGCACATCGCAGTGATCTCATCAGGGTATGTCATGAATGGGGTGCTGATTGATGGGGGATCAGCACTGAATATTTGTCCCCTCAGTACGCTAAGGAAAATGAACATCAATCCTAAGCGCCTGCGGGATAGTCATGTGGTGGTACGAGCCTTCGATGGATCCCGGAAGGATACAATGGGAGAAATAGAGTTGCCCGTGGAGATAGGGCCGTGTACTTTCGATATTTCCTTTCAGGTCCTGGATATCTCGGCCAGTTATAACATGTTATTGGGAAGACCATGGATACATATGGCCGGGGCAGTTCCCTCTACACTACACCAACAAATCAAGTTCAATCGTCAGCGGGAATCTGGTAACAATCTCCGCAGAGCGTAATGACCCTTTCCCGTCCAAGAATGGGTCTGCCAGTAATCAATGTGGACGAAATCCGCGGCGCCTGCCAGTTTTCAAGCGCTGGAAATCAGCACTCCCCACTATAGAGGTCTGGGGAGCTCCAGCCATGAAATCGAAAGCCTCCCCTGAGCTCACCTTCGTTGCTAGAGAAATGATGAAGATGAAGTTTCAACCTGGGCAGGGGTTGGGAAAAAGACAGCCAAGGAATTTCCACGCCTATTCAACTGCCCAACCAGACAGGCAGGGCAGGGTTGGGATATCATGGAGGCATAGAGCGGAACCACTCGCGAAGGGAAATCCCATTTCGATCGACCGGAATCCTAATGCCGAAGGTCCACAATGAACAAGGGACAGACAAGCCCGTGTCCGAATTAGAAGGTAAAGAATTAACTCCTGCGGATGATGAGTCAGTCAAAAGGAAGAGTTTTCCTGCGGAGGTCATGCAGCAGTTCGAAACCAAATGCTATATCTCTGGACCATCAATAAACATTGGAGAGGGGAAGGATACGGCCACAACGTCGGGAGCCCTACAGAGTGTGCCTGTCATCGATTGGGCAGGGTTAGTTATCCCTAATAAGGCTGTGAGGGAGGACGGATACGATGTGGCGGTAGTCGTCAAGGAAGTCCCTGGAACACAGCCGTCTGTCATATGTCGCATCCCGACTGATCTGACCACCGATAACTGGACGGTGGAGCCCAATAATATCCAGACAAGGGTAAAACATGGTGCCGGGGTGGTAGACCCCGGAGAGTGGGGGATGAATGTCTACCAGTTTTGGTTCTTTATTTCATATTTTTGCATAACTATGTTAGTTTGTCATGTTATTTTAAGAGCGACCATTGTGGAAAGATGAATTATATATATGACAGTATTTTGTTTCAATGTCAGGTGTACCAATTTGAGTATTCCTTGCTTAACAAAGCGATTCCTCAAATTTGAATGATGACTATGATTTTGATATCGAGCTGGATTTCGATTTAATGGGTATTGAGCAGGACGAGACAGGATTACGATGACACGCCTGACGAGATCAAAGGGTGGGTCGAGGATAAACCCAAACCCAACTTAGACCAAACCGTCACCATAAATATCGGAACCCCTGACCAACCCAAAGAGCTCAAGATCGGGACAGACCTGACCCCTAACCAGAAAGTAGAAATGACCAAATTGCTACGCCAGTATGAGGATGTGTTCGCCTGGTCTCATGAGGACATGATCGGATTATCCACCGACATTGTGGTACAACCAGCTGCCCATCAAGGAGGGTTTCAAGCCCGTCAAGCAAAAACTAAGAAAGCTAAAACCGGAATGGAGCTTGAAGGTAAAGGAGGAGATCATCAAACAGTTCAGGGCTGGAATCATCATGGTGTCCACCTACCCAGAATGGTTGTCCAATGTGGTCCCAGTGGCTAAGCCTGGAGGAAAGGTGGAGGGTATGTGTTGACTATAGAGATCTGAACAAGGCCAGTCTCAAGGATAATTTCCCAGTACCTTTTATACACATATTGGTGGATAACACAGCCCAATACGAGATGTACTCTTTCGTTGATTGCTTTGCGGGGTATCATCAGATAATGGTGGCAGAGGAGGACCGGGAGAAAACAGCCTTCATCACCCCTTGGGGCACTTTCTGCTATAGACGGTTGGCTTTCGGTCTCACAAATGCAGGGGCTACTTATCAAAGAGCTATGATGGCCCTGTTCCACGATATGATGCACAAGGAGATAGAGGTCTACGTGGATGACATTATCGTGAAGTCAAAGATAGAATCTGATCATGTGACCCATCTCCAAAAGCTATTTGATCGGCTCAGAAAATATAATTTAAGGCTCAATCCGGCAAAGTGTGCTTTCGGAGTGCAATCGGGCAAACTCTTGGGATTCCTGGTTAGTGATCGTGGCATCGAGTTGGATCCGGCCAAGATTAAGGCCATTGTGGATATGCCGGCACCCCGCACTGACAAGGAAATAAGAGGATTTTCTGGGAAGAATAAATTTCATCAGCCGCTTCATATCCCATTTGACAACCACGTGCGAGCCAATTTTCAAGCTGTTAAGAAAAGATGTCTCCCAAGAATGGAATGGGCAATGCCAGGAAGCCTTTCAGATCATTAAGAAGCAGCTGACGGAAGCACCCGTGCTGGTACCCCCCGAAGGATGAGATCCCTCTATTCATGTATATATCAGTCAATGACATTGCGATGGGCTGTATGCTGGGGCAGAAGAAATGAATCAGGCAAAGAGCAGGCCATTTATTACCTCAGCAAGAGATTTAGCCGATGTGAACAGAATTACACCCCTATCGAAAGGACCTGTTGTGCTTTGGCTTGGGCTGCAATGAGATTACAGCATTATCTCCACGGGCACACCACGTACCTGATATCAAGGATGGATCCCCTGAAATATATCTTTGAACGGCCCATGCTGAACTGTCGACTTTCAAGATGGCAGTTAATCTTACAGCAGTTCGACATTGTATACGTAACTCAGAAAGCCATGAAGGGGCAGGGAATTGCAGATCAATTGGCAGAAGCGCCATCAGGGGGAATGGAGCCTTTAGACACTCCTTTGCCGGGCGAAGACGTATTCTGGATCTTGTGCGCGAGAGAAGATGACGAGGGGCAGTTCTGGAAATTGTATTTTGATGGTGCCATGAATGCGGAGGGGGCAGGAGCCGGAGCAGTCCTGGTCTCTATCACAGGAGAGCAATACCCCGTAGCCACTAAATTACAGTTCAGTAACTCAAAACAACAACAGCTGAGTATGAGGGATGTATATTGGGGACTCCGTTTGGCCCGCGATATGGGGTGAAAAGGTTAGCAGTGTTCGGGGATTCGGAGCTGGTAATCAGACAAGCGATCGGGGTGTTACAGCACTAAAGAGCTCCGGTTGCTTCCATACCACCGTTGTGTTATCCAACTGATGCAAGAGTTCGAAGATATCGCTTTTCCGACATATCCCCCGGGGACGGAATGATTTCGCCGATGCATGGCGACTTTAGCTTCTCTAGTCCACACAAGCGAAGAGCAGGAACGTTCCACAGATTGAGATAGCAGTGCAGAACGCCCCGGCATACGAGGAGCACGTGTGGCGGTACTATCGGACGAGGGGGGTTCTGCCAAAGCAGCCTTGGTATCACGGACATAAGGGAATATCTGAGGGATAGATCCATTCCCCGACCAAGCCAGCCGAGCGGAGAGGTTGAGAATTCAAAAGATGGCAATGAAATTTTATCTGAGCGGAGGATTCACTGTACAAGAGGGATGCCAATTTGGGATTGCTACGATGTGTAAATGAAATGCAGAAGGCCCAAAAGATTATGACGAAATACATGGTGGAGTGTGTGGGCCACACATGAGTGGGGCCGATGCTGGCTAAGAAAGATCTTGAGAACGGGGCATTACTGGTTGACGCTGAAAGCCGACTGTGAATGATCACGTCAAGCGGCGGTGTTACCAATGCCAGGCGCAACGGTAATGTTATCCATGCGCCTCCCAATGAAACTGCACTGTATGACCTCCCCTTGGCCATATCTCAATGTGGGGTATGGATGTGATCGGACCAATAGAGCCCAAAGCAAGCAACGACCACCGATTTATATTCGTCATGATCGATTACTTCACTAAATGGGTAAGAAGCAGCTTCTTTCCCCAAAGTAACTCAGGAGATCATCGTCGGTTTCATCAGGAATAATGTCATTTGCCGATACGGGCAACCTGAGGTTTTAGTCTCTGACAATGCCAAGAATTTGAACAATACCCTCATGAAGGGATTATGCGACCAGTTTAAGATCAAAACACCTCAATTCTGTCATTTACCGTCCTAAGATGAATGGGGCAGTGGAAGCTGCAAATAAGAATATCAAGAAGATCATGGCAAAAATGTCTGCTAATCATCGGGGATGGCCGGATCTGCTACCTTCTCACCTTGCTGGCGTACAGAACGTCGGTACGTACTTCTACAGGGGCAACCCCGTACGCTCTGGTATATGGAATGGAAGCGGTTCTGCCAGTTGAGGTTGAGATGGCGTCCCTCAGAAATCTTGATTGATGCTCGGATAAACGAGGAGGATTGGATGCAAAGTCGGTACGACCAATTGGCCCTAATTGATGAAAGGAGGGTGGCCGCTGTGTATGCACGGTCAGTTATATCAGCAAAGGATCTCCCGATCATACGACAAGAAGATAAGACCTACTCGAAAATTCAAAGAAAATGACCTAGTGTTAAAGAGAGTAATGCCTTGTCAAGACGAAGCCAAGGGGAAGTTTTGCCTCCGAACTGGGAGGGGCCTTTTGTGATTAAGAAAGTGCTGTCCCGGAGGAGCCCTCATACTGCAAGAAATGGACGGGGAGGTTTTCCCACAGCCCCTAAATTCTGACTCGGTGAAGCGGTTTCTATGCAAAAAAAAAAAAAAAAAAAAAAAAAAAAAAAAAAAAATCTCGTCGTTTCTCTCCCTGTTTTGGAGAACGAACTACGTTAGGACCTGATCTCCCGACTTGTGGGGGGTTACGTAGGCAGCCATCATGGCACGGTCCCATGCCTTACAAAATAACACTTTCTTCCATCAAACCGATTCCCAATAGCCAGAAAAACCTTCCTATACCCTCGAAACTTTTTCGAACCAGCCACCTGATCAGCTTCATCTTAAGTGACCTAACCCTAACCCAACCAAGCAGTTAGCCCAAATCTAAGACTCAGCCGATGAAATCGACTAGGAGGTGCGGCAATATCTGACAAATCCCCATCAAGACTTGTGAAGAGAAAGAAGGCGAGATATCAAAATCATGGTTAGCTGGATAAAATGAGGGTCCAAATGAAAGGCAACGATACGACAAAAAGGGGAAACGACTAAATCTAAATACCTGTCTATATAAATAAGTCAATTTTGTTACAAGGTTTCTCTTTTGATAACCGATGAGACTGAACATAGTCTATGCAGGAAATAAAATGATCTACCAATTTGAAACTAATCGAAGCAGGATGGATAAAGTGGTGGATAGATCTGAGGTATCGACATTCCCTGCAATCTGCTGCCCCATCATGTCGACGCGATCCAATAAGCAGTGGCTCGGCTAACGGTCTCAGAGTGAGCATCTATAATTGCCTTAAGTCTGCAATACAAAGGGCGTCTCTATCAGCATGAGCAACATCCCTGGCCAGAATATCAGCATCCTCTCTCAACAAGAGCAGCATACCTCTCAGCCTCGGTAGTAATTCGAGATGCGTGAGCACCGGACGGACAGGGACCTAATGGCTCAGAATACCCTCCGCAAAGCCCGCCGACACCGGAAAGGATAATAAGGATCAGGAACGCTCCGGAGGATCATCTGCCATAAATAGCTCTGTCACCAGGCGACAAACCCGTCCAATCAGCGGAGAAGCCACCGACCAAAATCCTGTGGGAGGATCGAGATCCAAGCATCCCACGGCATCTGGCGACGACACCTGTGGAAAATAGTATCAAAAAGACTGTACAGGGGGTCATTCTCTATCCATGAATAAAAAGCTTGCATCATACATGACTCGTTATTGTAAAAATAAAATACAAAATTCTGAATAAGTCGGACGGTCGAATACGAACGAATCAAGGCAAGACTCGGCTGAAACCCTGGGAAGGGCTGAGATCCAAGCAAACCGCGACAGAGTGGTGAGCAAACCCTGGGAAGGGCTGAGATCCACGCGAACCACAACAAGATGGTGAGCAACCCTGGGAAGGGCTGTGATCCACAAAAAGAAAATAAAAAGTCAAAAACAACCAACCCTGGGAAGGGCTGAGATCCAAGCAAACCGCGACAGAGTGGTGAGCAAACCTGGGAAGGCATCCAAGCAAACCGCGACAGAGTGGTGAGCAAACCCTGGGAAGGGCTGAGATCCACGCGAACCACAACAAGATGGTGAGCAACCCTGGGAAGGGCTGATATCCACAAAAAGAAAAAAAGACAAAAAACAACAAACCCTGGGAAGGGCTGAGATCCAAGCAAACCGCGACAGAGCGGTGAGCAAACCTGGGAAGGCATCCAAGCAAACCGCGACAGAGTGGTGAGCAAACCCTGGGAAGGGCTGAGATCCACGCGAACCACAACAAAATGGTGAGCAACCCTGGGAAGGGCTGATATCCACAAAAAGAAAAAAAAAAGAAAAAAAAAAAAAAAACAGCAAACCCTGGGAAGGGCTGAGATCCAAGCAAACCGCGACAAGATGGTGAGCAACCCTGGGAAGGGCTGGTATCCACGAAAAGAAAAAAAAGACAAAAACAACAAACCCTGGGAAGGGCTGAGATCCAAGCAAACCGCGACAGAGTGGTGAGCAAACCTGGGAAGGCATCCAAGCAAACCGCGACAGAGTGGTGAGCAAACCCTGGGAAGGGCTGAGATCCACGCGAACCACAACAAGATGGTGAGCAACCCTGGGAAGGGCTGATATCCACAAAAAGAAAAAAAGACAAAAAACAACAAACCCTGGGAAGGGCTGAGATCCAAGCAAACCGCGACAGAGTGATGAGCAAACCTGGGAAGGCATCCAAGCAAACCGCGACAGAGTGGTAAGCAAACCCTGGGAAGGGCTGAGATCCACGCGAACCACAACAAGATGGTGAGCAACCCTGGGAAGGGCTGATATCCACAAAAAGAAAAAAGACAAAAAAAACAACAAACCCTGGGAAGGGCTGAGATCCAAGCAAACCGCGACAGAGTGGTGAGCAAACCTGGGAAGGCATCCAACCAAAACAAAAACCCTGGGAAGGGTTGAGATCCAAACTAACACCCTGGGAAGGGCTAAGATCCAAACAAACCAAAACCCTGGGAAGGGCTGAGATCCAAACTAACACCCTGGGAAGGGCTGAGATCCAAACTAAAACACCCTGGGAAGGGCTGAGATCCAAACTAACACCCCTGGGAAGGGCCTAAGATCCAAACAAACCACAAACCCTGGGAAGGGCTATAAGATCCAAACCAACAACAACCCTGGGAAGGGCTGAGATCCAAGCAAGTCACGTATGTATTGTTCATTCTTGTGCACTGTCATTTCATGCATCGAGTGTCTATTCTTTATCCTGTTCATATTCATTTTATCATTGCATAAACATGATAAAGAAGGGGCAGCTGTAGACACCCGATTTTTGCATTTCCTATACTAACCCTGGCAGGAGGGCAAAATCGTTAATTGACCCGGCACACGAGAATAAAAGGTGGACATAAAGACGAACCCTCAAAGCCACCACAACGGGATGATATTGAAGCCGACCACGACAACAAGCGAATGTCGAGAGTCAGTTAACTGATCACTGTGCTTACCCCGGATGGATCGTGGCACGTTTCCCGACGGTTCCCGGACTGCCGAACGCAAACCCGTCAGCGGAAACCAACGGTACGACACGAAAAATCGAGACGAGGCACGGAAAACGAGAAAATCAGCACAGTCAGCCGCAGATCAATTCCCGGCCAAGGACGGAACTCGAGGCAGCACGGGGACTCGAAGCGCACGGGACTCGAGCGCGGCTGGGGGGAGAACCAAGGGCCAGCCGCAGATCTATCTGCGTGCCAGCCGCAGATAAATCTGCGGCTTAGCCCTTGGCAGTGCCTTATTAGGCCAGTTCGCATAACAGGAAATGGGAGGGAGAGGGATTCAGCAGGAAAAGGAGCTCGGGGAGAGGAAGAAAAAGAGGAAGAAAACAGCAAAATTAAGAGAGAAAAGAGTGAGAAATAGTAAGGAATTGTACCTATTTTGTGAGATTGTATTCCATATTTTTCTAACTCTACTCAATACACAAATTCATACATATTGTGGGGATCATTTGCAAGGTGATAAATCTTTTGTTTTAGCATTTTGTTATACCATTTTGGCCAAGCTTTTGGGTCATCCAAATTACCTTAAATATAGTTTTTTTCCTACATATTATTGTTGAAGCCATGGATTAGGGATTATTTAGTGAGGGGTCTCATCGGAATGAAATTCCCCCTAATTAACCCGATGATATCCGTTTGGTGCAAAAATAGAGTTCGTATGGCAATTGTATCATTTCGTAGTATATTTCAAATCATCCTTGTAAGACATCATAGAGTGTTAGGCATCCCGTTGTTGTTTAATTTTCGCTACATCCATTTTGGTGGTTTGTACAATAAGTTCGGATGTGAGCCTAGGAATGCGACCCCGTGGTCCAAATCCGATGATGGACATTTTTGAATGTATGTTAATCGGGTGGATGTATCCGTTATTGTAAATATGTAATCGCCGGGCCTTAAAACGACGACGCCAAGGCGATAATCGGGTTTAAGGCCCCATAATAATGAAATATGTGGATGGTGGGCGTTTGGGGTTATTTTGATGGCTTACATGCCCATGAATAACCCCCACGCGTTTTATTGCTTTATTTGATTTATGACACAAAAAAAATTGATTTCAAAACTAAATGATAAAGATCTTCATAAAAATCAATCAAATTAGGTTGTTAGCATCACGAGGCTTAAAATTGAGAATGCTAACGAATGTCGATTCCTATTCAACGAGAAAGCTAAGGAAGACATCATTTTCAAATATCACAAAAAATGGTTTGATAAATAAATGACGTTTTCATTAAATCTTCGTGCATAGGGTTTAAAGAGATCCTAGAAATTGCCCATCATTTCATCTATGAAAGCAACGTATAGATCTCGATTCCTATTTTGACAAAGGTTTAAAACTCTTGTTTTGCCAAAACGACACCTAATGAAAATCTCATAGCTTTTGACAATTAAAATCAAACATTTCTCATAAAGAATAAAGCTCTCTCATATAGGTCGAAGGACGTTCTAAAGCATTCTCAAAGCAAAACACGACTTGTCATAAAAACCCAAATGGTTTTCTCTCATACAAAACTCACCACAAACATTTACATAGGCACACACACACACACGCGCACACACACATTTCATGAATTAAAGGATAGGAAAGCATCAAGATTGCGGTAACCGTGCTTCACGGAAGTCGAGGGGTGCCTAACACCTTCCCCTCACTTAAGCAAGCCCCCGAACTCTATGAATCTCGATTCGCAGACCAATTAATTCGGAGTCACATATGAGCCAGCGATTTATAAAAATGAAAACTCGGATGAGTTGGTACATCCATTTCAAATATACCAACTGGCGACTCTGGTTAAATTGGCTCATCATAAAAAACAATCTTTAAAAAAAACCCCGTCGACATCAATGCCGACCTTTTCCAAAAAAATCATCTAATGAAAAGGCTAAAATTGGAAAGGGTTACAACCCCCGCGTAAGCGATTCCTCCCGGCGTCGACAATAAAGAGGGGCAGCTGTAGACACCAAAATTTTGCACTTCGTATTCTAACCCTGACAGGAGGGCAAAATCGTCAATCAACCTAGCCTACGAGAACGAAAGGTGGATATAAGCACGAACACTCAAAGCCACCACAACGACTTGCGATCAAAGCCGACACGACAACGAGCGGATATCAGGAATCAACTAATGGCCACTACGCTTACCTACTCACCGGTGATTTAGTGGGGGTCGGGGGGCAGTGCCCCTGGAAACCAAGCTCCAAATACAAATCCGGTGTCATGTCGCAGCTATTCGAAACGAGCGTTCCTGAATGACATGGCACGTTTCCCAGCGGTTCCCGGACTGTAAAACGCAAGCCGTTCAGCAAAAACCAACGGTACGACACGAGAATCGAGGTGCGGTACGAAAATTGAGAAAATCAGCCCAGCCAGCCGCAGATCAATCCGCGGCCAATGGTGGGAACGGAACTCGAGCACGGCGCGGGGAAAACCGAGGATCGGCGCGGGGGAACCGAGGCCAGCCGCAGATCAATCTGCGGCAATCTGCGGCTACCCCTGGTAGCCTTTACCAGTGCAGTTCTTCATTCTGGATACAGGGAGTTGGAAGGCGCAGAAGAAGAAAGAAAAAGAGGAAGAATCAGCAGCAAACAGCAGCAGGAAAGGAGAGAAAAGAGAGAAAAAAGTGAGGATTTATACCCCTTTTGCTAGATTGTATCACATATAGCTTCTACTATATTCAATATACGAATTTATACGCATCGTGGTGTCATTTGCAAGGTGAAAAAAGACATTTTTTTTAGCATTTTGTTATATCATTTTGTTAAACTTTTATCATTTGGGGCTATCTTAAATGTAGTTTTTCTTATATATCATTGAGGATATATGGATTAGGGACTATTAGTGAGGGTTCCAATGGAACAAAATTCTTCCTAATGGCCCGATGATATCCGCTTGGTGAATTTTAGCTCGTTACGATAATGTATTATGCATAGTGTATTTAGATTGCTATTTTAGGATATTGTAGTGTGCGATGCAACCCGGTGTGGTTTAATTTTTGTAGTATCCATTTTGTGGGTGTGTAGTAATTTTGGATGTGAGCCTAGGAACGCGACCCCGTGGTCCAAATCCGATGATGGACAATTTTGGTGTATGTAATAGGACCGATTATCCTTGGTTGTAAATATGTAATCGTCGGGCCTTAAACGATATCAAGTTCAAAATCGTGTTTAAGGCCCCGTAATAGTGAAATATGTGATTGTGGGCGTTTGGGTTATTTTGATGGCTTACATGCCCATGAATAGCCCATACGCATTTAAATGCTTGATTTGATTTACGACACAAAGATTGATTTCAAAGCTAAACGATGAGATTTTCTTAAAATCAATCAAATTAGGTTATTAGCATCACAAGGTTTAAAAATTGGAAATGCTAATGAATGTCGATTCCTGTTTAAACGGGAAGGTTAACGAAAAAATCGGGTGCAAATCTCACAAAAATTTGGTTTTATAAAAATAACGTTTTATTAAACCTTTGATCATAGGGTTAAAGAGATCCTAGAAATTGCCGTCACTTTATTTACGAAAGCAACGTATAGGTCTCGATTCCTATTTTGACGAAGGTTTAGAAAACTCTTGTTTTGCCAAAATGGCACCTAATGAAAAATCTCACGGCTTTTGACAATTAAAATCAAACCTTTCTCATAATAATAATAAAGCTCTCTCGTGTAAACCGAAAGACATTCTAAGGCGTTCCCAAACTAAAACACGACTTTCCATAAGAAACCCAAATGATTCTTTCATACAAACTCACCACCACATTCACATAGGCATACACACGCGCACACATACCCATTTTAAGAATTAAAAGGATAGGAAAAGCATCAAGATTGCGGTAACCGTGTTTCACGGAAGTCGGGGGGTGCCTAACACCTTCCCCTCACTTAAGCAAACCCCCGAACTCTATGAATCTCGGTTTACAGACCAATTAATTCGGAGTCACATATGAGCCAGCAATTTACGAAAAAAGCAAAATTCGGATGAGTTGGTACATCTATTTCAATTATACCAACTGGCGACTCTGGTCAATTGGCTCATCATAAAAAACGATCTTTCAAAAACCCCGTCGACATTAGTGCCGACCTTTTCCAAAGATCATCTAATAAAAAGGCTAAAATTAGAAAGGGTAATAATTACCATCAGAAGCGATCCCCCCGACGTCGACACATATGATACAAGTTGGTATCTGACACAAGTTGGTGTCAATGCAAGAGTCCGACACAAGTTGGTGTCAGGTTGATGCAAGTTGGTATCAAATGGATGCAAGTTGGTCTGATACAAGTTGGTGTCAGCATTACGTGATATAAGTTGATATCAAATTGACACAAGTTGGTGTCAAGGTAATACAATTTGATATTAAACGAACATAAGTTGGTGTCAGTTAAAATACCAGTTGGGGTATAGTGGATATAAGTTGATATCAAAACAAAACAGACACTGGCGTTGTGTCATAGTAAAATAGACACTGGTGTTGGGTCATAAATTATCAGACACTGGTGTTGTGTCATAATAAAATAGACACTGGTGTTGTGTCATAAATTATCAGACACTGGTTTTGTGTCATAATAAAATAGACACTGGTGTTGTGTCATAGACATTGGTGATATGTCATAAAAAGCCAGACACTGGTGATGTGTCATAATAAAATAAAACAGACATTGGTAATGTGTCATAATAAAATGAACATTGGTTGTGTGTCATAAGAAGCTAGTCATGGGTGGGACTAGAGTAAAGTAGACAATGGTGATGTCAAGATAAGATAAACATAGATGATGTTAAAATAAATACAAGCGATGTTATGATAGTAAGAACCGACATAGGAGATATCGAAAGTAAGATATAAGTGATATCAAAGATGGATAGATACAAATAGTAGGGAAATTAAACTCCGGAGAGGGTCAAAAGTAATGGCAAATCGACACTTGCCAAATATATAAATATGTAAATATGTAAGATTATACCTTTGTGAAGGT
The DNA here is from genome assembly GCA_034770075.1 of Aralia elata. Lineage (NCBI taxonomy): Eukaryota > Viridiplantae > Streptophyta > Magnoliopsida > Apiales > Araliaceae > Aralia > Aralia elata. Next base: position 36,961,317 of record CM068380.1, on the reverse strand, counting down.
ATTAATAAAAATTTATAATCACTTTTGATACAATAGTGATTCCGGGGACAGAATCCTTATAAAGGGAGAAAAATGTGACAAGTCGAAAATTTATAAGATTTATTAATAAAATCTTAAATGATTAAATTAAAGGTTAAAGAATAAAACCTAGATGGGAATTTGAGGATTTATTTAATATTTTTAAGAAAAACCTATATGGTTTACTCTTTGAAAGAGAATAGAGAAAATATGGGTTATAAAATTCCAAAACCCTAGAAATGAATTTATATGTACTTGAATGAATATTATGGATAAGGTATTAAAATACCTATAAATTTGATGTGAAAACAAAAAGGATTATTTTCTTATTTAAGTGGTCCTTAGTATTTTTATAATTATGATACTAATGACTTAATTTAAGAGATTTATTTTATTATCTCAATGAATTAATTTTATAACCTAATTAAGAGGCAAGTTCTAAAGTTGGTATATAGAAATTTAAATGTACGTTAGTTAAAGATCTAAATTACAAAGGAGTGAGAATGGAAACCCTAATTAAATAATTAGGGTAGGTAATAAAAAATTAAAAGTTGGTGGAGCCCATGCTAATTTACATGGCCCCTAAATTATTGTTAGTTAGAGGAGGGTCCCACTAATAGTTATTTAAATTAGTGGACTAACCTAAGAAATTTTAATATCAAAAACATTTGATAAAGATAATAAGATAATTAAATATTCATATTAAAGTGAATATAGTAAGGTGAATAAATGTTGTACATTAATTAATATGAGTATTAATTTAATGAGAATTATGTGATATATGAATAAATTTATTTTAATAGTTCCAATTAGTTAAGGAAAAAAACTAATGGGACTAGCCCTAATTACGGTTGCTAACCCAAGCCCGCCTCATTTAATTAATTGAACATGAACTTGGTATAATTAATGTGGTGGGCTAATTAAATTAGTCTAATATTTAATAAACTAGTAGCCCCAAATGTGGAATAATAACATGTGACAATTAGTAGCCCAAAGTAATTAAAAAGTGAACCCAAATTGAATTTGAAACAAAAACCAAATTGTTAGCAGCCCCACTTGGAAAAGGGTTTGTAGGCAACTTGATTAATCCATTTAAAATACAATAATAAAAAAAAACAGCAAAAGTTGGAGGTTAAAAAGAGGAAGAGGGGCTGCCGGCCATGTTGTTTCCCCAAAATGGTTGAGGTGTTTAAAATTTTTAAATAGGCTAGCTTGTGTAATGGATAAAAAAGGAAGTACAAATGAGTAATCATACACACATCCACAATGCTTTGTCAAATATGTGTAAAGAAAAGTAATACTTATTAATTATATGAGCAAAATGGATAGATATACTTTATGTATCTATAGATATTGTAAGTAATTAGATTTAATATAACAAAGATTAGCATTGTTCATCTTCATTTTCTTAGTTTTACGAGAGAGAGATAGAGAGAAAATAGAAATAAAAAAATCTACTCTTTTCTCTTTCATTCCAATTCTTTCCAAAATAAGAATATTTTGAGAAAGAAGAGGGGGAGGGCCTCAACGGCAAAGAGAGAGAGAGAGGGGACATCCATGGTAAGCCAATGGGAGGAGGAAAAAGAAGAAGAAAAAAGACCAAAGAAGGAATAAGGTATTAACAACCTTAAAACCCTAACTCTAAGATTATGTTAAACTTTTATTTTGATTACTTTCAATCAAAACTTGGATCTTTGATTTTAAACTTAAGAACTCTTGATCTATATGTTAATAAGTGTATTATGCATAGATCTTACAAGTTTGGGTGTTGATTGGTTGAAAAGAAAAAAAAAGAAAATTTGTTCGTTTTAAAAAGGGATAGAAAATCCTGACTTTTGTTCACTTTATATGAGTACCATTTGAAATCTATACACTCTTTTTGCGATCCGTTAACGAGAAGTGCTAGATATATAAGTTAAGTATTAAACCCAAGTGGTAGATCTCAAAAATAATAAATTTCCAAGCTGTGGTGACTGTTTTGGTAAAAACAGTCCAGGTGGTTAAAAGGGGAAAAAGGGGCTGCTACAGGGCAGTCCCATCCAGGAGCATTTTCGTCAAATATTTGTGCTCTAAAAATTCTAAGAACATTTGGAGTGATAAGGGGATGTTATATGAGTCCTGTAAAAATTTGAGAATTTTTGGCCTTGTAGAATGAAAGTTAGGGATTTTATGACGAAGGACCTCAAATCGAGAAACGGGACAAAATCCGCTAACCCCTAACTTACGTGCACTGTTTCGACCCCTTAGCAAGTGCAATAAATTCAGATCTTTTTACCACTGAAAATATAGGGAGTTAGGTAGCTCCTGTCCAAAAATTACCACATTCTGACTTGTAACGAAGAATCTACGGCTAAAATAAAAACGTAGAGTTTTTCGACAAAAAACGGCTAAAATTGGAGTTCTATAAATCCGATGACCACGAAATTTTAACTGGGAGTACTTGTTAATATGTATAAGATGCTATAAAATATTTGGAGTCATCGGAGTTGTGCAAGATAGTGATCATTTTTCTTAGTTTCGAAAGTTAAAACGGACGTTTGAAAAATGTTAAAGGAAATTGAAAACGTTCATAAGGAAAGTATTTGTGAGTATGAAAAATATGTACATATGTGTGGCAAAATTTAAAGAAAATAAAAATCGATTATTAAAAGAGGTTAAGTCATTTAAGAATGCAGCTTCCAATCCGGTTTGCTGTATTCATATTTCGGCTTGCTGAATTGATTGAATCTGGCTTGCTGAATTGGTGAATATAGTTTGCTAAATTAATGAATCTGGTTTGCTGAATTAGTGAATCTAGCTTGCCGAATTGTAGGATAGTTTGAATCTAGGTTGATGGATTGGATGTTGGTTTAAATCCAGGCTGTTGGATTGGTATGTTGGATAATCCAACTTGCTGGTTTAGGTATTCAGGCTTAATGGATTATAAAAAAAACTTATAAAATGAAAGACTTAGTGTTAAGTCATAAGGTTTATGATAAAGTAGTAGTACAGTTGTGTTCTGTAATAGTTGATATATAGTAGCTGAGCTAAACAATTCTTTCAGGGAGCGGAGGTATATACGAACTAGCAACCGATGTAACTCACTGTGAAAACAATGTAGACGAGACGGAAACTGGTTTGTTGGTTGTTTGTGGAAAACCACTCAGCATACAATATTAAACACTGTTAAAGACTCGATGTTACTAGCTTTAGAATTATGAATGCGTATGGTGCTAAGGTGTTATCTAATATTTAGTTATGTGGTTGAATGTTAGATAACTTATTTATAAAGATGTGATATTATAAGGTGATATATGTGATGCTAATTGAAAGATCAATCTTATAATTGATAGGTCTTTTATAAAAGATTAAGTTAAATTGCGTAGCAGTAATCGACGGTGTGACAACCCGAGAATTTACAAGATTTATTAATAAAATCTTGTATGATTATTAAAGGTTAAAGAATAAAACCTCGATAGAAATTTGTGGAATTATTGAAAATTTCTAAGAAAAACCTATATGGTTTACTAGTTGAAAGAGAATTGAGCGAATAAGGGTTACAAAATTCAAAACCCCGAATAGAACTATATACTTGAATGTATGTTAAGAACAAGGTATTATGTTACCTTTAACCTTACGTGAATTAAGGAAAGAGATTGTGTAAAGATACATATGGAAAAAAGAAACAGTTTACTGAATTAGTGTATTTGGTTTGCTGAATTAGTGTATTCGGTTTGCTGAATTAGTGTATTCGGTTTGCTGAATTAGTGTATTCAGTTTGCTGAATTAGTGTATTCAGTTTGCTGAATTAGAAAAGCAGATTGCTATATTAGCGATGTTAGCTTGTTATAATAAGGAACAAGAGAATGAGTATATGTATAATTATATATATACCTATACTTAGAAAGTTTAATTAAATTGATCATATAGATTAATGGAAACTAAGCCTGAATGGTAGTTGCAGAGAACCCAAAGATATTAAATTGGGAAGAGATGAACTAGGTGCGGTAGTGTTAATTAAATGAGCCTAACCTAGTAGTCAAGTATTGGAAGTTTAATAGAAGTCCAAGAAGGGATGAAGATCATGGTAAGTGAACTGTATATGGCAAGCCATATAATAAAGGCTTGTGGAGCTTAGCAAATAGTAAAAAGAGATTTTTGATAAGACATGAGGTTAAATGTCAAGCCTATTATATAGAAAATATTAATTATTTGATGATTAAGTGAATATATATATTATGAATATATATATATTTATCGACGGTAGAGAGTGTAATAAAAGAACTATATAACCTAATATATTATATATTATGAATGAAAAATTTAATAACCGAAGGGTTATAGTTATTGGAAATGCATAGTGTTTGATCTATATGGTTTATATGGCATGTCTCAACATATTAAATTATGTTGAGGTTTATATAGAATGAATATTAGAGATAAATGAATAGCAATCTTATGAGATTGTATATATAATTGTTTATTATATAATAAAAAAATAACATGAAGTATTGTAAATTAATCTTTATATGATAAGTATGGGGATTAATAATGGCGATTGAAGTGTACTAGTAAAAGTAATGTGAGAGAGACTTATTTTAATATATATCTCAGTTATTATTTATTTTAACTTAATTAAGGAAGAATTTAATTGAGTTATATAAATAAATGTAAGTGAATAGTTATTTTAAATTCCAAATTTTGTGGAAAAGAAATCCTAATTAAATATTAGGATAAAGTAAGTATGTGGGTTGAATTATTTTATTTCATGACCCAAATGATTTAATTAATTATGTAATAAATAGAATTGGGGAAAAGTTAATGTATATGTATATATATATATATATATACATATATATATATATATAAGGATAAGGAAGAAAAGAAAAAGGGTAAGGAAATAAATTTTCCTCATTCACTCCCATTCCCATTCTCGGCTAAAAAAAACAAAAGGAAGGAAGAGAGAGAGAGGTCCGACCGAAGGGAGGGAGAGAGAGAGAGAGAAGGCTTGGCCATAGATGGAGGAAGAAGAAAACTTTGGAAGAAGATCCATGAAATGAAAGAGAAAGAAAGGAAAATGAAGAACACAAAGGTAAAACCCAAAACTCTAGCTATTTTAATGTATTTTAACTTAGATCTAGTATTGGATTATTGTGATTGAACTAGATAATGATAGGTTTACATGATTTATGATGATTCATGGTTGGATCTAGAGGTTTGATAGGTTATTAAGCTTGGATCTAAGAAATACTCTTTTAAAACTTTAAAACCCCCATTTTCTTTTAATCCTTAGATCCGCATAGTGGGTATGGATAAAAAATTGTGTAGATTTAATATGTTGTAATATTATGAGTTACGAGTTCATAGAACTTGAAATCATTTGATTTGGTTGTGTAAAACTCAAAATATGAAAATCAAACGGAGAGAAGAGAAGAACCAATGAGCTGCTGCCCAAAAATAAAAAATTCGGGGCTAGCTATATTGTTCTAAAAATTCTGAGCTTTTGATATGTTATTGTACACTGAATAAGCTTTCCATAGACTCTGGAACGGACTAATTCCGACTTCAGAGCAAAAAGTTATGACCAATCTAAGTAATAGTGTAAAACTGCACAACGAATTTTGGGGTCAGCCCCCTTATGTTCGATTCCTGTATTGATGTGTTGAGAATTGAAAGTTTTTCAGTAGGACAAAATTGTAGATACGGAAGTTAGCTTCGTGTGGCCGCTGGAATCACCCAAAAATTGTAGATAATGAAGAAGTTATGACCGTTTAAGCGAGGTTGGGTCAAAAATTCGTGAGCTAGGCAATGTGATTTTGACATCCAAAACTAAAACAAGCATAACTTTTGCATACGAAGTCCAAATTTGATAATTCAAGATGTTTTAAAAAGCTTAAAGATAGTATTACAATTTTAGATAATAAAAACTAAAATTTGAGATTTTGTAAAAAGGTCAAAATGGGTATTTTGAAGACGTTGCTCAACTGGATGCGAACGAAAGGTGTCGGGCTTGCGTTCTATGAACCGTAAAGCGTTCTGAACCTACTAATTACCGTTCTAAGTATTATAAAGTGTAAATCTTGAATAATAAGGTAAGGATTAATCATAATGGGTTATATTTTAAAAGTTTAAATACTTAACTACATGTTAAGTATAAATGGGAGAAGTTAAGCGAAAGCATGATTAAAGATTTTCTTTTATTTGTCTAATATACATCCAAAACGATGTGGAGACATTTGATAAGGACTTAACTATATGTTAAGTATTAATTGAAAGAAATACCTTGAGGGTATGATATGAAGTTAAATGATGACTTGAATGTTGATGTAATTATTCTATTAACCTAATAAACATGTGAAGGATGTGAATATAAGAGTATAGGAACTTAGCTAAAGTGTTAAGTAAACATTAAAAAGAAGTTGCCTAAAGGCAAGATGAGAGAGTTATTCAATTAACTTTAATGAAGATAATACATTGATATAATGTAACTTCAGACTAAGATTACTTAACCGGACGTTAAGTGTCAACGAAAAGGAAAACATAAAGAAATATGACACGATGGTTTACTAAATATTGTTAACAAATGTAATACCTCTAATATGATGTAACGACAACTACGATAACTTAACCAAACGTTAAGTGTCAATCAAAAGAGAACTTTAAAGAAGGGTGAGACGAACGTTAACCTTAATAATGTTAACGATAAATATACATCCAACGTGATGTAAAGATAAGATTTAAGACTTAACTAAATGTTAAGTATCAATCGAAGATAGTTATAAAGGGTTATTTAGTTAACCTTAATCAATTATATGGAATGAGAAGCTCTCAATACATAGTCAAGTCAAGCTTTAAAAATTTAACCGATTGTTAAGTGTCAACTAAAATAGGAATTTACAGTTGAATCCAGGTTGCTGGATTGTAGTATTCGGCTTGTTGAATTGATTGAATTTGGCTTGCTGAATTGGTGAATGTGGTTTACTGAATTAATGAATATGTTTTACTGAATTAGTGAATCCAGGTTACTGGATTGTAGGATAGTTCGAATCCAGGTTGCTGGATTAGATGTTAGTTTAAATCCAAGTTGTTGGATTGGTATGTTTAGATAATCCAACTTGCTGAATTAGGTATTCAGGCTTAATGGATTATAAAGAAGAACTTATAAAATGAAAGAATTAGTGTTAAGTCATAAGGTTTATGATAAAGTAGTGGTACAGCCGTTCTCTTTAATAGTTGACGTATAGTAGCTGGGCTAAACAATTCCTTCAGGGAGCGGAGGTATATACGAACTAGCAACCGATCTAACTCACTGTGAAAACAATGTAGACGAGACGAAAACTAGTTTATTGGTTGTTTGTGGGAAACCACTCAACATACTATATTGAACACTATTAAAGACTCGATGTGTGCTAGTTTTAGAATTATGAATGTGTATAGTGCTAAGGTGTTATCTAATATTTGGTTATATGCTTAAATATTAGTAGTGTTATGAGGTACAATATGCGATGCTAATTGAAAGATCAATCTTATAACTGATAGGTCTTTCATAAGAGATTAAGTTAGATTGCGTAGCAATAATCGACGGTACAGGCAAGTTCCATCTTACTCAACTTTTATATTCAGCAAGTTTCTTATCCTTGTGCAAGTATCTTAAATTCATTTTCATATCGAAATGCAAGTTTCCCTAACTCACACTCGAGTTATTATCTTTCAAGCATGTTAGTGGATAATTATTGTTGATTATTCCACAACTATGATTATTGATTCGCACTTAGTGCATATTGCATATGTTCATCAGGTATGAAAGGCTGATCACCTTCATTACCTTAAGGTTCAGTTAAATTTGTTCATGGTCATTATTGACACCCTGTATTATTGAATTCAGTCATTCAATTATTGAAATTCTGATTCATGCTCTTTCACAATTATTATATTGTTGAAAAGTTCTAAAGCTTATTCATTCTTTCAATCATGATATATCTTTATTGTATTTAAACTTGCTGAGCAAAGTAGTTGCTCACCCTTGCTATATCATGATAACAAATTTCAGATTTAAGGCGAATGTACGAGGAAAGACAAAGACAGAAGCAAAGGACAAGATTAGATGGTTATGCACGTTAACTATTTAATTATCTGATGTAAATGATATGGTGTAAACCTTTTGTGAATCTAAAGGTAAATATGTATTAAAATAAAGGTTATAGACCTTGGGATATGTAGCAAAGATAATTGTATAAACAATTTATGTTTATATCTTCCGCAGTAGTTATAAATATGATGTATCATGACGCACCAGGTCCGAGGTTCAAGGGACCCGGGTTTGGGGGCTCCCACAAGTTGGTATCAGAGCTGTAGGTTATAAACCTTAGGTAGGGGTACCTTAGGCTATAACCGCAGAGATAAGGGTAAGGAATAAACTCAAATAGAGTTTAAGTGCTGAAAGATGAATTTTTGGAAATTCATTATTAAGTAAGGAAAAAGATAAAAAAGATTCAAAGAAGAATCTTGAAAAGTTATAAGGATAAGAATCTGGAATACCTGACTCTAGTAGTAAAGATGAAAAACTTCAATAAAATCATAATATATGATTAAAGGGAAAAATAAGAAGATCGTTAAACAAAACGATCATAAGATAGAAAAGAATCGTAATATAATACGATTATAAGAAAGATCACAACGTGATCTGACTAAGACATGGAATGATAGATGATCAATCGAATGATTGAAAATGTTATAACAGAATTGTTGTACGAAAGTTGTACTATGAAATGGTACTATGTAAACTCATGAAAGAGTAATTAATGTTGATATACGAATTAAATGAAATTCGTATTGAGCAAAGGGAAAGTTATGATTATGTGGGATTTCAATTGAGGACTCATGTGAGTGGCTGAGTTGTACAATTCCTAGTATGGGACGGGAATTTGTGCTTGGATTGAAGACCGCTTAGCTTCCTATATTAATATAGTGGTTGAGTCGAACAAGTCCTAGTATGGGACGGGATTTGTCCATGGTTTAACAACCGCTCAGCTTCCTATATTGATTAGTAGTCGAGTTGGTTCGACAACCACTTAGCTTCCTATATTGATAATCATTGAAATATTGGTATCGTGCTATCGATATACGTATAACGAGAAGGTGATTCTTTTCTCATATTTATATTTGATAGTTAGAGAATATTAAGATTAAGTGCAAGTTCTTTAAACTCATATGTATGGTAAGTTCGTGACTCATAATTGTATGGTGGAACCCCTCAGCGAATGGACGATGTTGGTCTGACTAGGATAAGTTCCTAAACCCATATGATTGTGGTAAGTTCCTGAACTCATAACGTGAGGTATGTTTGATGAACTGTACTGGAGTATAGAAAGGTTGTGGATGAAGAATTAAGGATTCTAGTATAGTAAGTTTTAAGGATGATAGAAATAGATAGAATTATTAGGCAATGGATCATTAGAAGAATTGAAGTTGATGGTGGAAGCGTAGGAATTCCAAATCTTCTAGCTATGCTAGACTTCAAAATTTTTAACATCAAGCTAAATTCGCATTGATGTGCCTTTAAAAATAAAAATAAAATTTTTGTTATCCTCAAAACGGAGTGACGAGTGTGTAGAAGTGGGCTTCGAACCACTAACACATCGTTACTTGTTGTGGCATGATAACACCAAAAGAATGATTTTTGGTTTTTGAACTGTTTAAAGAAGAGTCTACGCTATTTGTTTCGGCTAGACAAAAATGATTTAAAATATCAAAATGTATTTTAAATAGTTATCAATGCATCATATAACCTGGTGTAGAATGACAGATGATGGAGTCATCAATGCAGATTAACCTAGTGTTGGATGTGATCTAAGGATCGTCAACCCACTATGGTATGATGTAGTATGACAAAGTCACAAAATGACGGAATTCTCAACGGACTGTAAATACAGTGTGGTATCATGATGTCATAAAATAATTTTCAGAATTTTGAACCAATTAAAGAAAAGTCAACACCAATTTAAGTGGCTAGACAAATGTTTCAATTGATGTTCGAATTATTAGTATATGTCTAAGCTAATTGATTCAGCTAGACAAATGTTTATGAAAATTCAAGTAATCTCTTTGAGAATTTATCCCGAACCAAATTGTTTTGGTGTGGAGTCGTATGCTAAGTCTGAGGTGAACAACCCCGAAAAATGGGGGTATACCAGTTGGATAATATATTCCAATTTAAGAACGCATATAGTCGTTCCGAAAACTAAGGTGCAATAGGCTGAACAACTAACGTACCCGACTAGGTAGTTTACCTTCTTCGTGATTGTAAACATACCTGGTAAATTACCGTTTTGCGGTGTGACTACCGTTAAAACTATGTGTTCATGGTCTATATGACCCCTCAACATGATATGAAAAGTTATTTTAACTCCTTAAAGAGAGGTTATGGTAACTAGTGATGATGGAAAAGATCCTCATAGAAGGAAATAGTATGTACTCATTAAATTGAGAATGCAATCAGATGTGATCAGATAAAGGTTAAATTGAAAACCTAGTTGCGATGAATATACTTTTAGTATAATAGTGATTCCGGGGACGGAATCCTTATAAGGGGGGAAGAATGTGACGACCCGAGAATTTACAAGATTTATTAATAAAATCTTGAATAATTATTAAAGGTTAAAGAATAAAACCTCGATAGGAATTTGTGGAATTATTGAAAATTTCTAAGAAAAACCTATATTGTTTACTAGTTGAAAGAGAATTGAGAGAATAAGGGTTACAAAATTCAAAACCCCGAATGGAACTATACTTGAATGTATGTTAAGAACAAGGTATTATGTTACCTTTAACCTTACGTGAATTAAGGAAAGAGATTGTGTAAAGATACATATGAAAAAAGAAACAGTTTACTGAATTAGTGTATTCGGTTTGCTGAATTAGTGTATTCGGTTTGCTGAATTAGAAAAGCAGTTTGCTGTATTAGCGATGTTAGCTTGTTATAATAAGGAACAAGAGAATGAGTATATGTATAATTATATATATACCTATACTTAGAAAGTTTAATTAAATTGATCATATAGATTAATGGAAACTGATCCTGAATGGTAGTTGTAGAGAACCCAAAGATATTAAATTAGGAAGAGATGAACTAGGTGCGGTAGTGTTAATTAAATAAGCCTAACCTAGTAGTCAAGTATTGGAAGTTTAATAGAAGTCCAAGAAGGGATGAAGATCATGGTAAGTGAACTGTATATGGCAAGCCATATAATAAAGGCTTGTGGAGCTTAGCAAATAGTAAAAAGAGATTTTTGATAAGACATGAGGTTAAATGTCAAGCCTATTATATAGAAAATATTAATTATTTGATGATTAAGTGAATATATATATTATGAATATATATATTTATCGACGGTAGAGAGTGTAATAAAAGAACTATATAACCTAATATATTATATATTATGAATGAAAAATTTAATAACCGAAGGGTTATAGTTATTGGAAATGCATAGTGTTTGATCTATATGGTTTATATGGCATGTCTCAACATATTAAATTATGTTGAGGTTTATATAGAATGAATATTAGAGATAAATGAATAGCAATCTTATGAGATTGTATATATAATTGTTTATTATATAATAAAAAAATAACATGAAGTATTGTAAATTAATCTTTATATGATAAGTATGGGGATTAATAATGGCGATTGAAGTGTACTAGTAAAAGTAATGTGAGAGAGACTTATTTTAATATATATCTCAGTTATTATTTATTTTAACTTAATTAAGGAAGAATTTAATTGAGTTATATAAATAAATGTAAGTGAATAGTTATTTTAAATTTCAAATTTTGTGAAAAAGAAATCCTAATTAAATATTAGGATAAAGTAAGTATGTGGGTTGAATTATTTTATTTCATGACCCAAATGATTTAATTAATTATGTAATAAATAGAATTGGGAAAAAGTTAATGTATATGTATATGTATATATATATATATATATAAGGATAAGGAAGAAAAGAAAAAGGGTAACGAAATAAATTTTTCTCATTCACTCCCATTCCCATTCTCGGCTAAAAAAACAAAAGGAAGGAAGAGAGAGAGAGGTCCGACCGAAGGGAGGGAGAGAGAGAGAGAGAAGACTTGGCCATAGATGGAGGAAGAAGAAAGCTTTGGAAGAAGATCCATGGAAGGAAAGAGAAAGAAGGGAAAATGAAGAACACAAAGGTAAAACCCAAAACTCTAGCTATTTTAAGGTATTTTAACTTAGATCTAGTATTGGGTTGTTGTGATTAAACTAGATAATGATAGATTTACATGATTTATGATGATTCATGGTTGGATCTAGAGGTTTGATGGGTTATTAAGCTTGGATCTAAGAAATACTCTTTTAAAACTTTAAAACCCCCATTTTCTTTTGATCCTTAGACCCGCATAGTGGGTATGAATAAAAAATTGTGTAGATTTAATATGTTGTAATATTATGAGTTACGAGTTCATAGAACTTGAAATCATTTGATTTGGTTGTGTAAAACTCAAAATATGAAAATCAAACGGAGAGGAGAGAAGAACCAATGAGCTGCTGCCCAAAAATAAAAAATTCGGGGCTAGCTAGATAGCTCTAAAAATTCTGAGCTTTTGGTATGTCATTGTACACTGAATAAGCTTTCCATAGGCTCTGGAACGGACTAATTCTGACTTCGGAGCAAAACGTTATGACCAATCTAAGTAATAGTGTAAAACTGCCCAGTGAATTTTGGGGTCACCCCCCTTACGTGCGATTCCTGTATTGATGTGTTGGGAGTTGGAAATATTTTTATAGGACAAAATTGTAGATATGGAAGTTAGCTTCGCGTGGCCGCTGGAATCACCCAAAAATTGTAAATAACGAAGAAGTTATGACTGTTTAAGCGAGTTTGGGTCTGAAAGTTGCGAGCTAGGCAATGTGATTTTGACATCCAAAACTAAAACAAGCATACCTTTTGCATACGAAGTCCAAATTTGATAATACAAGATGTTTTAAAAAGCTTAAAGATAGTACTACAATTTTAGATAATAAAAACTAAAATTTGAGATTTCAAAAAAGGGTCAAAATGGGCATTTTGAAGACGTTGCTCAACTGGATGCGAACGAAAGGCGTCGAGCTTGCGTTCTATGAACCGTAAAGCGTTCTGAACCTACTAATTACCGTTCTAAGTATTATAAAGTGTAAATCTTGAATAGTAAGGTAATAATTAACCATAATGGGTTATATTTTAAAAGTTTAAATACTTAACTACATGTTAAGTATAAATGGGAGAAGTTAAGCGAAAGCATGATTAAAGATTTTCTTTTATTAATCTAATATACATCCAAAACGATGTGGAGACATTTGATAAGGATTTAACTATATGTTAAGTATTAATTGAAAGAAATACCTTGAGGGTATGATATGAAGTTAAATGATGACTTGAATGTTGATGTAATTGTTCTATTAACCTAATAAACATGTGAAGGATGTGAATACAAGAGTATAAGAACTTAGCTAAAGTGTTAAGTAAACATTAAAAAGAAGTTGCCTAAAGGCAAGATGAGAGAGTTATTTAATTAACTTTAATGAAAATAATACATTGATATAATGTAACTTCAGACTAAGACTACTTAACCGGACGTTAAGTGTCAACGAAAAGGAAAACATAAAAAAATATGACACGATGGTTTACTAAATATTGTTAACAAATGTAATACCTCTAATATGATATAACGACAACTACGATAACTTAACCAAACGTTAAGTGTCGATCAAAAGAGAACTTTAAAGAAGGGTGAGACGAATGTTAACCTTAATAATGTTAATGATAATTATACACCCAACGTGATGTAAAGATAAGATTTAAGACTTAACTAAATATTAAGTATCAATCGAAGACAGTTATAAAGGGTTATTTAATTAACCTTAATCAATTATATGGAATGAGAGGCTCTCAATACATAGTCAAGTCAAGCTTTAAACATTTAACTGACTGTTAAGTGTCAACTAAAATAGGAATTTATAGTTGAATCCAGGTTGCTAGATTGTAGTATTCGGCTTGCTGAATTGATTGAATTTGGCTTGCTGAATTGGTGAATGTGGTTTACTGAATTAATGATTATGGTTTACTGAATTAGTGAATCCAGGTTGCTGGATTGTAGGATAGTTCCAATCCAGGTTACTGGATTAGATGTTAGTTTAACTCCAGGTTGCTGGATTGGTATGTTTAGATAATCCAACTTACTGAATTAGGTATTCAGGCTTAATGGATTATAAAGAAGAACTTATAAAATGAAAGACTTGGTGTTAAGTAATAAGGTTTATGATAAAGTAGTGGTACAGTCGTTCTCTTTAATAGTTGACGTATAGTAGCTGGGCTAAAAAATTCCTTTAGGGAGCAGAGGTATATACGAACTAGCAACTGATCTAACTCACTGTGAAAACAGTGTAGACGAGACGGAAACTAGTTTGTTGGTTGTTTGTGGGAAATCACTCAGCATACTATATTGAACACTATTAAAGACTCGATGTGTGCTAGTTTTAGAATTATGAATATGTATGGTGCTAATGTGCTATATAATATTTGGTTATGTGCTTAAATATTAGTAGTGTTATGAGGTATAATATGCGATGCTAATTGAAAGACCAATCTTATAAGTGATAGGTCTTTCATAAGAGATTAAGTTAGATTGCGTAGCAGTAATCAACGGTACAGGCAAGTTCCATCTTACTCAACTTTTATATTGAGCAAGTTTCTTATCCTTGTGCAAGTATCTTAAATTCATTTTCATATCGAAATGCAAGTTTCCCTAACTCACACTCGAGTTATTATCTTTCAAGCATGTTAGCGGATAATTATTGTTGATTATTCCACAACTATGATTATTGATTCGCACTTAGTGCATATTGCATATGTTCATCAGGTATGAAAGGCTGATCACCTTCATTACCTTAAGGTTCAGATAAATTTGTTCATGGTCATTATTGACACCCTGTATTATTGAATTCAGTCATTCAATTATTGAAATTCTGATTCATGCTCTTTCACAATTATTATATTGTTGAAAAGTTCTAAAGCTTATTCATTCTTTCAATCATGATATATCTTTATTGTATTTAAACTTGCTGAGCAAATTAGTTGCTCACCTTTGCTATATCATGATAACAAATTTCAGATTTAAGGCGAATGTTCGAGGAAAGACAAAGACAGAAGCAAAGGACAAGATTAGATGGTTATGCACGTTAACTATTTAATTATCTGATGTAAATGATATGGTATAAACCTTTTGTGAATCTAAATGTAAATATGTATTAAAATAAAGGTTATAGACCTTGGGATATGTAGCAAAGATAATTGTATAAACAATTTATGTTTATATCTTCCACAGTAGTTATAAATATGATGTATCGTGACGCACCAGGTCCGAGGTTCAAGGGACCCGGGTTTGGGGGCCTCACAGACGGTACAGGAAAGTTTCCCTATCCTTACTCAAGTTTATATTGAGCAAGTCCCTCTTAACTCAAACTTGAGCTGTTATGTTTCAAGCATGCTAATGGTTTAATTCTTTATAATTATTCCACCTCCTCAAATTATTGATTCGCACATAGTGCATGTTGTATATGTCTATTAGGTATGAAAGGCTGATCACCTTCATTACCATAAGGTTCAGTTAAATTTGTTCATGGTTATTATTGACACCCTGTATTGTTGAATTCAGTCACTCAATCATTGAAATTTTGATTCATGCTCTTTCACAATTATTATATTGTTGAAAAGTTCTAAAGTTTATTCATTCTTTCAATCATGATATATCTTTATTGTATTTAAACATGCTGAGTAAAGTAGTTTCTCACCCTTGCTATATCATGATAACAAATTTTAGATTTAAGGCGAACGTTCAAGGAAAGACAGTACAAAAGCATAGGACAAGATTAGATGGTTATGCGTGTTAACTAATTAGTTATCTGATGTAAATGATATTGTAAACCTTTTAAGTTACTGAAGGTATGTATTAATAAAGGTTATAGACCTTGGGATATGTAGCATAGATTATTGTATAAATAATTTATGTTTATATCTTCCACAATAGTTATAAATATGATGTATTGTGACGCACCAGGCCCGAGGTTCAAGGGACCCGGGTTTGGGGGCTCTACAAACTCTACTGGTGCCATCCTGTATGGTGCCTTCGAAACTGGCGCCGTACCAAGTGCAAGATTGATAATAAACTCAATCTCCCTATCCGGAGGAAGACGTGGTAAGTCATCGAGAAACACATCTTGAAATTCACTAACTACATGTATTTGATCTAGCTTTACTCCTTCCTTTCGAGTATCTACTATATATGCCAAATAACCTGTACAACCCTTCCTAAGCAATCTCTCTGCTTGCATTATTGTCAGACATCGAGATCGTTTAGGTGAACAACCACCATTGAACACTACTTTTGACTTCAACGCAGTCAATAGGTTTACACGCTTTCGATGGCAGTCAATCATTGCATTATGATTAACCAACCAATCCATGCCTCAGATTATATCGAATTTCCCTAGCTATATAGGAAAGAGGTTCACAAAAAACTTGTGTCCCTTAATTTATACGTTACAATCTTTATATACAGGAATTATCTCTCTATTGGCAATTTCCACATTGAAATGTATGTCTAAGTCTTCGCATGACATATTCAAGTTTTTAGCAAAGCTATGAGACACGAATGAAAAAGTAGCACCAGAGTCGAATAACACATATGCATTTAAAGTGTCGATAGGGATGATACCTTTCACCACATCCTGTAAAGCAACAACATCCCTCATTGTCATATTAAATGTTCTGGCGGTTGGACGACTCTGACCTCCAACTCCTGCTACTATTGGTTTGAGGGTGTTATTTGTGGTTTGATTTTCTCCCCCGGTTTGGTTCCTATTCCTTGGGCAATTTCTAGATATATGACCTGTTGCGCTACAAATATAACATTTACTATTCTGATTACCCTGATTGGTATTATTATTACTCTTCTTGGGACAATCAGAGGAGTAATGTCCTTCCTGACCACAACTGTAACAGGTAACTACCTTCCTGTGACATACTCCCAGATGGTTCTTTCCACATGTGGCACAACGTTCCACCTTGTTATTGTTGTTTCTATTGGTGGTGTTATTGTTATTGTTATAATTGTTCCCTTTTTTCCCAAAGTTATTGAAAGTGGCATCCCACTTCCTCTTATTATTATTGTTATTGAACCCACCAGTACCTGCTTCTCCTTTAAACCTTTCCCCTTCAGTTTGACTCCTTTTCTCCTTATGAAACTTTACTAAAGCTTCATTCTCATTTTCAGCTATAATAGCTTTCTCGAGAATTTTAGGAAAAGTCTTCACTTGAAACACCGACAACTTACTGTGAATTTGGGGTTTCAACCCCTCTTCGTACCTCCTAGTCTTCCTTGCCTCAGTATTGACTTGATGCGGGGAAAACCTAGCTAATTCATTGAACTTAGCCGCATACTGGGATACAGTAAGTTCCCCTTGTTTCAATTCTAGAAATCGTATCTTGCATCGATTGGGGAAAGTAATTTTCAAAGAATAGTTCTTTGAATCTAGCCCAAGGAATTATCCCTTCGCCTGCACGAACCTTAGTACTTTTCCACCAATGGTTTGCCTCACCCTTGAGGAAAAAGGTGACAAAGTCCGTCTTTTGATCTTCTCCAACATTAGTTACTATAAAGACCTTTTCTATCTCGGTTATCCAGGTTTGAGCCTCAATAGGTTCTGTGGCTCCCTTAAATTTGAGTGGTCCTACAAGTTTAAAGTCTTTGAACACGGTACCCTATGGATTAACTGCAGTAGGTTGATGTGGTGGATAACCTTGTAAAGCTCCTAAGAGTATGTCTACTAGTTGTTGGGTGGGGTTTGGTTCATTAGTCTCATTTCTGGTCTGGTTTCTTCTTCCTGATGCCATGATTCTATAAATAAAGAAAAGACAAGTATAAATACAAGTATATACTACACACATAATTAACAACTTGATTTGTACAAATATAACTTGTATATCACATACTGAATGTTTACATATTCGACTAGTGGTTTATACTACCACTAGTTAGTACAAGGGATTCCCTATTTTACAACCCAAAATCTTTATAGTACAAACTACGGAAAATAAACTTAAGTATTATACTAGACTGAACGATCACGCGCCTCTTTATAGGCATCTTGGATCATGTGGCATACCACTGATAGATCTATCATATAATCCACCTTCCTCTCCTCTACGGGATACCTAGGCACCCGACGCTCTAAGTCATCAAATGTATCACGACATCCCTTATTAGCTCGGTATAACTACATCTGTGCATCTTGCTTTTCCTTTTGAGTACTCTCGAGGAGTGTCCTCAATCGGAGAGTTGTACCCCTCTCAAACTCCAACAAACATTCAGCTATGAATGTCCGAAAGTTGGCAGCGTCTAGGTCTTCAGTCGACTGCTGTACTAATCCTGAGACTATCTCTTCGTGTCTATCAACACTCATCATCTGTCTAGTGCCGACCTTAATATCTGGATCTACCAGTTGTCCATCTACAGGATTTTCAGCCTCCTCAGCATCCAATATCTCCTGGTCATGTAAGAGTTCTTCCTTTTCAGGATCCTCCTCCTCTGGTGATCCTAGTGCGGGATTTATCTCCTCTGGCTCCTCTTATGATCACTATCTGTCTCCCATTGTCCCATATAGTGATCTATCACTGGAAGGTCGTTCCAATTGATCTCTGACATCCTACAAAAGAATTTTACTTGTTTAGTATTATAGGGAAGCAAATTTACACATAATATAAAGCTTTTAAGATTATTTTATGT
The DNA here is from genome assembly GCA_034770075.1 of Aralia elata. NCBI lineage: Eukaryota > Viridiplantae > Streptophyta > Magnoliopsida > Apiales > Araliaceae > Aralia > Aralia elata. The sequence goes on along the minus strand of CM068380.1, from coordinate 36,942,483 downwards.
ATAATTAAGTATTTTACGGACTCAAAGACTATATCCTAAGGTATTTCCTAACTACCTTAGAGCTATAATCTACAGCTCTGATACCAACCTGTGACGCCCCTAAATTCTCTACACTCCCTCTAGCAGTTTTGGTGCTCATGTGAAACTATTCAACTATAAATATTCATAATATATGACTTCTATGTATCTAGGGTTCACAGTATCCCATAACAGATAATAGTTCTGGCCAGAACGTTAACTGTATTTGGATACCCTCACTTAAATGTATAGATTTATATCTTATGAATATCTCTTACATATCGATATTCCCTATCTATCTGACAGTCATAATATTAATGATAAGATTGTCTTGGAACTGAGGGGCGCATTCTGGTAAAGGTGGCACCTTACCCGCACTCATTAAGTGTAACCTCAGCGCTTACAGAACTCCTAGTATCATTTAAATACCCTTATTCAGATGTATAGTTCATAGAGATTGAAAGTAGTATGTACACAAGCCAATCATATTTGATAAGATGTAGCATATACTTTGTAATCTTAATCATTTATTAATAAAAGAATTGATTTTCTTAAAAGGCATTTTATATTATCTACATGGTGCTGTTATATTAAATATAATAAACCCATAGTTTTGAGCAATGCTTTTAGAATCATGATGGTGATCATGCTAATGAGATCTAAATTCTTGATAGCTCACAAACTAAAATCGTTCCTAATCGTTGGATTACTAAATAGGGGATTAGTGAATCTGGATAGATTAGTATATATGTTGCTTGCTCTTAAGAAAAGGATGATTGATCTCATAATCATTTGTGTGGAGACACTAAAGCAAGTATGTAGGTGCTTATTGGAGAATAAGTTCACTGAACGTGGCTCGCTAAGGAATACCTAATGGAGTTTTACTCACCTGTCAATAGGAATTTCTCTAGTGATAGTAGTACAAGTGATCCTTGGACTTGAGTGTTAGGTTTGTATATACCGCGAACATGCAATCAAATCACATAAATAGTGCGGAAGCGCAATTAAACGGATTTTAAAATTTTTCATACAAACCATCACCATGATCATCCATGTGCTCAATTATCAATTAAACGAAAGAGATAAAGTATGAGAATCATACCCTTGTAGAACCATGCTTCCACACGTACGAGTTCACCTCCAAATCCTTCGCGTTCTTCTTGAATTCCACCAATTAAATTCCTTCCTTTGATCAACGTTAGCCACCAAAGTGTTTGGCCTCTAGAGGTGATCCACCAAGGAATAATAGTTGTTCAAGAATATGGGTGTTGGCAAAACCCTAGTTTCTATCTCTATAGAAATTGCAAGTACTCTCTCTCTTTCCAATTCTTATGGAAGAGTGTGTAACTGTCTAACCCTAAATCATGATAAGACTCCTCTTATTTATAGATATAGGGAACCCTCCTAAACTATTTAGGATTAGGGTTTTTATTTTAATTAAACTCCTAATCCAATTAGGAATTTATGAGAGAGTACTTCTATTAATTAATTCTCAATACCTATTAGGAATTAAATAATAGTAATGGTAATAATAATAATAAGACTCCTCTTATTAATTTATATTTAATATTTTCAAAATATTAAATAATAAATATTAAGCTATTTAATTTATTTTATCTCCATAGATTAAATTAAATACACTTAACTCATTATTACGATTATGCCATTTACTTCTTAAATAAATATTTTTCTTTTGCGGTGTGACCCTTTAGGTTCTCCATATTAAACCGGTTGTGAATAAATCAATTAGAACAATTCTAATTTTATTTAAATAAATAAATTAAACTATTTAATTTATTTAAATAAATAATATTTATTCTACAATAAGGGTAACCCCCTTAGCGATCAACGACTTTCCAGATAATATAGATTTCAATATTAATCATAAAAGAACCTTTCAGTGAATAGTTACCGTATAATTCAATCTTTCTACCATACAATGTCCCAATTAAATATAAGACATGGAATTACTGTCAAGTTTTATTTTATTTAATTATATGTATTCCGATTCTCAAATGCACAATTCTGCAAATTAGAAACTCCTTTCTAATTTCATTCTGCTTTGGCCAAAGACTTCTGAGTCGTCATTTATCGAATCACATAGGATATTCTCTCCTTTTACTAGAAGTGGTAGATTCTTTGTTGACCATTCACCTATCTCCATGTGTAACTTATTATACTCAATCATACCCTTTGATATACCTAAAGGGTCTTAAGGGACATGTCAAAGTATAACTCATCACACACAAGATACTATGATGATCTCAAGTCCAAGGATCACTTGTACTACTATCACTAGAGGAATTCCTATTGACAGACGAGTAAAACTCCATTAGGTATTCCTTAGCGAGCCACGTTCAGTGAACTTATTCTCTAATAAGCACCTACATACTTGCTTTAGTGTCTCCACACAAATGATTATGAGATCAATCATCCTCTTCATAAGAGCAAGCAACGTATGTACTAATCTATCCGGAGTCACTAATTCCCTTTTTAGTAATCCAACAATTAGGAACGATTTTAGTTTATGAGCTATCTAGAATTTAGATCTCATTAGCATGATCCCCATCATGATTCTAAAAGCATTGCTCAAAACTATGGGTTTATCACATTTAATATAACAACACCATGTAGATAAAGTAAAATGCCTTTAACAACCGAATAAAATTACAAAGTATATGCTACATCATATCAAATATGATTGGCTTGTGTACATACTACTTTCAATCTCCCACTTGCACTAGAGCCAATCGTCATGGTATCTAATACCCTTCTTCTCTAAGTGACGATCATCCTGCTGTTTGCATAAAGCTTCAGTAAATGGATATGCAATGTTGTTCTTGAGAGTCCACTATCTCTATAGTGACTTCTCCTCTTTCAATGATTCCACTAATCAAATGAAAGTGTTGCAACACATGTTTGAATCCAAGATGAGACTTAGGAACTATTTCTAGTTCTGTAATAAACTTTTCATCCAAACAATCAACTTACAGCTACATTTACAGATATATACTTTGTCTTTGTCACTAAACCAGCAACTCTTTGCTATTTGGAACTTTTTCAATTCACTGCACCACCTTTCAAGGTAACGATTTACCTTAAAGTGGATTTGTTATTGTCTTGGTCAGTCTGAAAAACTTGAGTCTGGTTAGCCCTCTAGTTTTAATTCAGACCTACCATGAATCATGATCATATCTTCAGTACCGGTTAAGTATCTAAAATTATTTATCACTGTCTTACAGTGATCATCTCTAGAATATGACTGATCAACATCAAGCCTTATATATTCATTGCAGACATGATAGTAACTCATGCGATCTCTCTTTCAATTGGGGACAATTTTAGAGAGATACACTCCATGGCTCATCATCATGAGACCTCTTTTGGAGTTTGCCATGCTAAACGCCTTTAACATCAAATAAATATATGTTCCTTGGGTCAAGCCGAACATCCTTTTAAATCTATCTATATAGATTTATATCCCCAATTTATAGGATGCTCCTCACATGTTATTCATGGAGGAATGTTTAGACAATTGTATCTTTACTGATTGTAGCATTGGTGTGTTATTCCTTATTAGTAGTATATCGACATATAATACCAAGAATGTCACAATGCTCCCACTGACCCTTTTGTACACACTAGGTTTATTCTCGTTTTTGATAAAATCAAACTCTTTTGATTGTCTCATCAAAACGAATATTCCATCTTTGAGAAGCTTACTTCAATCCATCAATGGATCATTGTAGCTTAAAACACAATTTGCTTCAACCTTTGAAACAAATTCCTCTGGTTGTATCATACATACATTCTCCTCAAGTCTTCATTGAGGAAGGGCGTCTCCACATCCATTTTGCCAGATTTCGTAATAAGCTGCAATCACAAGTAAAATCCAAATGGACTTGAGCATTACCCGGTAATAAGGCTTTATCACAGTCAACTCCTTGACTTGAAAAACCTTTTAAACAGGTTTGGTCTTATAGGTCTCTACCTTGCCATTTGCCCTAGTCTTTCTCTTAAAGACCCATATTCACACTCTAGGCACTATGCCCTTTTGTGGAGTAACCAGATTCTATACTTGGTTCTCATACATGGAGTCCATTTCGGATTTCATAGCCATCTGTCATTTCTCTGAGTGTCTTCTACTCATAGCCTCATCGTATATAACTGGATCATCATCCTCTATAATGCGTACCTCATCATCATCCTCTATGATGAATCCATACCACTCAGGTATCTTTGGTACTCTTCCAGATTTACGATTCGGTTGTGGTACAATAGGTCTATCTACAGGTTCCTCGGTTCGACTTAAAGTGCTTTATGGTTCTTGAACTCCTTCAAGATCTATTACCCTCCCACTCCCACTAGCTCCTTCAATTATAAACACATTTATCTAAGAAGGCAGCGTGTAGGATTATAGTAATAATACCCTAAACTTTTTTTAGGATATCCCACAAATATGCACTTGTCAGATTTTGTCCCAAACTTATCTTTGAAACCTTTTCACATAAGTTGGACAACTCCTTATCTTAACATACTTAAGATTAGGAATCCTCCCTATCCATAACTTTTATAGAGTCTTGGGGCCGGATTTTGAGGTTACCTTATTTTGTAGATATGCAGCCGTTTCTAGGGCATAACCCCAGATGGATACTAGAATGTTGGTAAAAATCATTATGGACTGCACCATGTCCAACAAGGTATAATTACTCCTTTTAGATACACCAATCAATTATTGCGTATCAGGAGGTATCCATTATGAGAAAATACCATTTTGAGATGATCTAGAAACTCATTGCACAAGTATTCCTTCCTCGATTTGATCAAAGAACCTTAATACTTTGTTAATATGTTTCACTTCTGAATTCTTTGAACATTTCAAATGATTCAGACTTGTATTTTATCAAATACACACATTCAACTCTTTGAATGATAATCTCCTTTTCTTTTACTAGTTTGTTCAATTTGCAAAATTATTTTTCATGTAAGTCAAGTTTACAAAGTCCATCAAGTAATCTTCCAGTTTCAAACAAAATATTATCATTATAAATAGAACAACAATTGTTCTTAAATATAATACCAGAACCTTCCTTGTCCAACAACGAAAGTTCTAATATTTCTAATGAAAACTGGAACATAATAACAACTTATTAACTTAATAGACTTGCCCGTAGGCAATGCTAAACTATAAGTTCCTATGGTTAATGCAGTAACCTTTGCTCCATTCCCATACATAAGATTACTTACTCTTTGTTTAGCTTTCTACTTTTGCTTAGTCTCTGCATTGGATTGCATACGTGAGAACTACAGCCAATATCCAATACCCAAGTAGAACCTTGACTTACAGAAAGATTTATTTCAATCATGAACAAAACTATATTGTAACCGAAGCTTCACTAAGCTTCTTCTGGTTAGCCCCTGTAAGATTCTCCTTACAGTTTTCTTTCTAGTATCCAAGCTTATAGCAGTGGAAGAAAACTCCTTTGCTATCTGCATCAGTCTTGTTCTTATTGTCCTTTATTTTTGCCTTTCCATTTACCTTCATAGAATTGTTCTTCTTTTAAGAAGATCTTTTGGCCCTCTTCCGTTTCCTGAAAGAATCATCTACCAGTAAGACTTGGTCTTTCTTGGTTGGAAAGTGACTCTTTACAGTTTTCAACATGTTTAAGCAACTCAGGCAGGCTGACATATAGCTTGTTCATGTGGAAATTCACAACAATTTGTGAGAAAGAGTCCGAAAGTGATTGCAAGATCAAATCTTGGATCAACTCTCCATTCATTAAAACCCAGTTGTCCCAATTGTTCAATCAGATTGATCATTTTAGGACATATGTCTGTACTGTAGTGCCATCGGTCATTCTAGATCGAAAAAGCTCCTTAGATATCTGATATCTAATAGTCCTACTTTTCTCACCCTTCAACTCCTTGAAGGTGCAGGAGTATAGTAGGAGCATCCATAGTTTCATGCTGACGCTAAAGCTCGTTACTTATGGATGCGAGCATGATGCATTGAGTCAACTGTGCATCATCTTACTACTTTCTAAAAGTAGCAATCTCTTTCTCAGAGCCATTATCTGCAACCATTGCAGGGATAGGCATATTAAGGACATAAGATAGTTTTTCAGCCTTGAGAACTATTCTCAAATTCTTTAACCAGTCCTTTTAATTTGGTCCAGTTAATTAGCATTTAATATGCTCCGCAGTGATAGTAAATTAGACATTGTAAAATTCTGTAAATGAATTTGTAATTTAACAACATTTTAGCATACATTCATTTTAATTAATTACCAAAATAAATTAGGTCTTTATTTTAAATTGGTATATCTCACTTTTCATCAAACTATATTACCCTCAATATATATAGTTCGGCAAATCTAATTAAAGGTTTGCTAGTAAGAATAAGGATCCCATTTCAAATGTATATAGCCTTGTGTGACACAACAAACTATATATAAATAAATAGGTAAACAACTATTGTCAATTACATCACTATGTAACTCCTTGTATTTTGCCTCTTAGATTATTTTGATCAAGTATGACACATCTGAATCAAAATTATCCAAGTTAAGTCCAACCTAGCACTTTCATATATTCGAAAGAAAAACACTGTCCTTGTGTGACACAACAAAACAACATCGTTCAGTCTATGTATAAGCATCAAATGTGATAAAGCAACATCTTAAATATTTAATACTTGCATTGTGTGATACAACAAACTCATATTAAATATTTAATACTCTATCGCTTTACCATGCTAGCAGGCGACGTTCGATATTCCAAATATCTTTGAACGCTTAGGACTTAATATAATTTCTTTGAGGGGTTTGTTATTATTTGTCTCATCTTATTTAGCGTGCATGCACATATATATATAAAATACGCGTCATATGATTTAACATGCGAAGCTTGTTGTATAATATATAATATATACATAGTAAGCATGCACATATAAAATACTATATTCTACCCGGATTGATTATGGACTTTTATTCTAGTTTGGTTCACTAGAGCCACCAAGTGAACCAAAAGGTCAAACCTAGGGTGCAAGAATTAAATTTAAATATAACTATTACATTTGAACCCGGGCTCCATTACAAACGGGTCTTCAAGCGCTCCTTGCTCCTTTGTCTCCAATTTTTCAAGTAATTCTAACTAAACCTATTACATAAACTATTTACAATAAATAAAAACCTTGATCAGCAGTCAAGGGGAAGTACATAGGAGGAAGATAGAATTTACATTAAGAAAAATTATAAAAGATGAGGTACGCAGACCCCATTTATAAAAACTCATTCATTCAAGCATCCACTAAAATAAATCCAATCACACATTGGTTAGTAGTCCATAATCAATCCCTATTTATTATCATACATATCTCCATATGTATCAATAAATAACATTCATCTCATGAATAATAAAACCATTCCATATATGTATTGATATCATTTAATGGGCAATTAAAAGTTTACTAGAAATCCAATTTTGAAACAAAAATAAACTCCTTTATTTTAATGAAAATTTAAATCATAATAAACTTCTTTATTTTATTTTATCCAATTTTGAATAAAAATAAACTCCTTTATTTTTAATCAAATTCCAAATCAAAATAAAATCTTTTATTTTAATTAACATGAAAACCAATTTCAAGTTCAAAATAAACTCTTTTATTTTAACTTAAAATTGCTTGGAAAAATAAAATATGTTAAATCATATTCCTTATCAAAATAAACATATTTATTTTTTAAGGAAACATGAAATCCTATTCCATATGTGAATAAACTCATTTATTCTAGGAAACATGAAATCCTATTCCATATGTGAATAAACTCTATTATTCTAGTTAACGTAAAATCCAATTCCAAGTTCAAATAAAACTTTTAATTTTAATTATATTTCAATTCAAAATAAACTTTTTATCTTAATTGAAAATAAATAAAATCAAAATAAAAAATTTTCAAAATCTGCAGACCGACGCGGCCACGCTCCAAAATGAACTAGGAGCGGCGCGGCCGCGCTGCACCCCCAGAAACGATTTCTGAGTTCGGGCGCGGCCGCGCTCCAGAATGAACTAGAAGCGGCGTGGCCGCGCCACGTAGCAGACTTCGAATTTTTTTTCTTTGCCCAGAAAATCGATCCAATCGCATACCCATACATACATGAAATCATAATAATTGATAATTAACACAAGGTTAGGCTCTGATACCACTGTTACGTTTGTATATAGCGTGAACATGCAATCAAATTACATAAATAGTGCGGAAGCGCAATAAAACGGATTTAAAATTTTTCATACAAACCATCACCATGATCATCCATGTGCTCAATTATCAATTAAACGAAAGAGATAAAGTATGAGAATCATACCCTTGTAGAACCATGCTTCCACAGGTACGAGTTCACCTCCAAATCCTTCGCGTTCTCCTTGAATTCCACCGATTAAATTCCTTCCTTTGATCAACGTTAGCCACCCAAGTGTTTGGCGAGCTTGACAAGTCAAATTTCTCGCCCCGGCGAGAGTGTTGCACTATATTTTCTCGCCCCGACGAGCGTTTTGTGTAGGGATTTTCTCGCCCCGACGAGAATTACAGAAATGAAAAATTTTATTGTTTTTGATTCTTTTCTTTTGGTCATGCTATGTTATCCTATATGTTTATAAACATTATACATTTAATGTAGAACAAAGTTTAAGACTTAACTAAGGGTTAAGTGTCGATTAAAGTGAGACGCAATAAAACGAAGGTTTATAAGGAGAACTTAATAGAGAATAAAAATGAAGGATTATGAAATGTTAAGTAGAATTAATACTAAGTGTTTCTACGTGGTTAATAAATGATGTGTATGATATATATATCGTGTAGGATACGTGAGGTGCAGAAATGTTTAAGCTGGTTATGGTAATTGATAATCTACAAACCAGACAAGTCTTTCAGTTCCTATTTGTTATGTGAATTAATTGATTAATTGTCTTAATCATATAATGTATAAAGCATGATGTACTTTATTTATGTTGCAAGTATGAAACGATAGAGTCAAAATATGACTACGTTCATTAAGTAAAGAATGCTGATTGAGTTATGGAACTTAATCTCTAATTGTTACGTGTTGATCGTTGTGCATGACATGTTTAGTCAAATGAATATGATTTAGATTATGAGTATGTTATCTATGTGCTATGTAATGCATGCAAACTGTTAGATTTTGCTGAGCTGTCGAGCTCATTCTTGCAAATAACCACTTTTGCAGGTTAAGGATTCAAGGTAAAGTTAAGTGCTGCTTGAATGGCATGATTCAGATGTAATGCATGCAGATTAATCATTTTAGCTTAAACTATGTTTTTGAACCATGATTAAGGCTCTGAATGATGTATTTGAGAATGTATTAAATGTAATAGATGTAGAGTTGCTGAATTTGTATTGAGATGTAAATTTAATATTATCCGGTGTATAAAGGGTATTGAATCTAGAAGTTTTATTTTTATTATAATTCTGATGAATAGAATCAGATATGATTCTAGATATGAAAGTGATTAAAGGTTATGATTCAGGGAAAGCAAAGAAAGAAAACTGAAAAGTTTTTTTTTATTTATTCCGCATTTTATTTAGTTTATTATCGATTAATGATGTAAAGTTAGAGTATAGATGTATTGTTAACGACCGAAGTTGAGAGTTGGAATTGTATGATTTTTGGGGTCGTTACAGTTGGTATCAGAGCTGATAGGTTAGAAACCTTAGGTAAGAGTACCTTAGGCTATAACCTTAGAGAAGAGAGGTGAAGAAGATAGAGTTTAAAGAATAATAAGTTAAATATGATTATGGTGCAATAGTATTCTTTAATAGTTGACGTATGGTATCTGGGCTAAACAATTCCTTCAGAGAGCGAAGGTTGATACGAACTAGCAACCGATCTAACTCACTGTGAGAGAAAGTGTAGACGAGACGGGAACTAGTTTGTTGGTTGTTTGTGGGAAACCACTCAGGTGCTGTACTGAACACTGTTAGAGACTCGATGTATATCAAGTATAGAAATACGAATGCGTATGATTAAAAAGTGATTCTTTTCATATAGGTAGAAGTATGAGATGAGTTAAGACCTAGAAACATTACAAGAAGAAGACGCGAATAATGCGAAGTAAACTCGAATAAAATAGTGAATGATATGAATGAAGTTAGAAATTCTTAAAGGAAGATTTGAGATATAAATAGAAGATTCAAAGAAGAATCTTGAAGAATTATGAGAAATGAGAATCAGGAGTTACCTGACTTCAGTAATAAAGATGGTGTTAGTAAATAGACGATATCTATAAGATGAGAATGGTATAATGATAAGGATGAACTCAAATGGAGTCTAGAGAATTCATGTGAGACAAGATTATAATAAAATGATTAGGTTCAAAGAAGAACCTGAAGACCTATAAGAACAGGGAACACCTGAGTTGATTAATCATAAGATAACGCGATTAAAGAGAAGAATAAAGAAGATCGTAGGATGAGACGATCATGAAATAAGAAAGAATCGTAAGAAGAGTTGATGATAGAATGAGATCACGATATGATCTGTTAAAGTTGTAAAATGTCAGAAGATCTTAAATGATTGAATAGTTATGGATGATGAAATACGAGAAATTCATATCAAGCAAAGGGTTAAGATAAGAGCAAGATGAAATTAGGTGGGATTTCAATTGAGAACTCATGTTAGTGGCTGAGTTGTACGATTCCCAGTATGGGACGGGAATTTGTGCTTGGTTTGAAAACTACTTAGCTTCCTATATTAATATAGTGGTTGAGTTGAACAAATCCTGGTATGGAACAGGATTTGTCCCGCTCAGCTTCCTATATTGATTAGTGGTCAAGATGGTTCGACAATCACTTAGCTTCCTATATTGATAATCATTGAAATATTGGTGTCGCACTATTGATATACGTATGACGTGAAGGTGATTCTTCTCTCATATGTATGTTTGATAGTTAGAGAATATTTACGAATAGGTGCAGTTCTTAAAACTCATATTTATGGTAGGTTCGTGACTCATAATTGTATGGTGGAACCCCTCAGCGAATGGACGATTTTGGTCTGACTAGGATAAGTTCCTAAACCCATATGATTGTGGTAAGTTCCTGAACTTCCAAAGTGTGGTAAGTTTGATAAACTATATTGGGTATAGAAAAGTTATGGTAGAGAGAGCATTGATGATATTGAAGAATGATAGAATGATTGAGTAATGAGGCAATGAAGTAAAAGAGTGAAGTTGATGGAGAAAATGGAGATTCCAAATCTTCTAGCTATGCTAGATTTTCGAAATTTATTGTCATCGTGCTAATATTTGCAATTTTCTGTTCTTTAAAATATATTGGGTCAATGATTAAACCAATAAGCTTTAAAAGATGCTATTATTCGTATGTCTGTGCTAATTGTTTCAGCTAGACAAAAATGATTTGAAATAATCAAAATGTATTTTGAACGATGGAGTCATCAATGCAATTGAACCTAGTGTTGGATGTGATCGAAAGATCGTCAGCCCACTATGGTATGATGTAGTATGACAAAGTCCTAAAATGACGGCATCCTCAACGTACAATTAAAATGGTATGGTATCATGACATCATAAAAGAATTTTATTTTTCTATTAAGTTATGAAAAGATATGCCAATTGAGTTGGCTAAAAAAATATATTTTGACTAATATCAGAATTGTTGTTCAAGGTCTATGCTAATTGATTCGGCTAGACGACTGTTGAAAGATATTTATGACGTTTAAGAATTCTTTGAGATTTTATGCCAAACCAGTTTATTCTGGTGCGGAATTTGTATTAAGTCTGAGGTGAACCAACCCTGTAATGGGGGTACGCAATAGCGTTAATATGTATGTACACAATACATAGTACGAAGGGCTGATCACCTGGAGTACGGGAAGAGATGGTCCATAGTCTTTTGACTGTTAAAGGTTACAGTAGAAATATCTGTTAACCTAGGCCAAGGTTCAAGTCTTTACGACTCCTCAGCATGATATTGAAAGTTTTGAATGAATCTTTTAAATTCCTAAGTTATACATACTGCTTCCCAATTATTGAACAATTGTGGAAGAATCTTATTTTTTTGAAAGGTGGAAGTGGAAAGGAAAATATTCCTTAAGAAGGGGTAAGTCGTAGAATGCAACATGTGGTGATGAGTGAATTAAACAAACCACTATAAATCCAAGAAATGAATGAAATTCCAGAAAGGGAGAGATCAATTTAGTTGATGATGACTAATGATGTGATATTTTTTTAGAAGAGGAAGATGTGAAGAATGCAATGATCTTAGGAAGATCCTTAGAGAAAGAATTGGGTTATAGAACCCAATGATTAAGTAGGGATTGATGTAAATAAGTCCATTTTGATAGACGGAGGGAACGAAGATCAGTAAATCAAAATTTCGAGGACGAAATTCTTAGAAGAAGGGGTGAATGTGATATCCCGAATATTTATGCAATGCTAAATCAAGATATCTTATGATTACAATGAGTATGTTATGCAACGATCCTTGGAGAAAGGAAGTGAATGCGTTAAAGGATTAAAGAATATATAATTCTCGAAGTGTTTCAAGTTTAAGTAAAGGTGATGAAATAAAACCTACATCAGGGTAATGCGTTGAAGTTATTCAACGATAATTGTGAAAGAGATTTAGTGAAAACCGAGTAAGGGAAGTTTCGTTGATTCCGAGGACGGAATCCTTACAAGGAGGGAAGGATGTGACAACCCAGATTTTCAGAAATTATTAAATAAGAATTTAATAAATAGAAAATTCTTATTATGTGACGTTTTGAGTTTTGAGTAGGTGTGTATGTGATAGATATTTTGTGAAATAAATGTTTTAATGTGAAGAGAATTATATATTCGTGTAGTTGGGAAACGAGGTTTAATAGTTAGTTAAACCATTGAATAGATTAAATGAAATTTCCATGAGAAGGAAATTAGTTGAGTAATATTAGTTAATTTAATTAAGTTAAAATTATATTAGAAAATAATATAATTTGCTTGTTATGTCTTGTGGACAATGGTAGTTATTGTGAATTAAGTTTCACAAATAATGTGAGCGATTCACTTAATTAAAATAGTGAATCAATGTGAATATACTTGTTTTAATAAATTGGAGTTTAATATATATGTAAATGTAATAAGATTGTGAGTTTTGTTTATAGTTTAAAATATTTATGGATTTGAATAAATATTTAAATATTCGATGAAAATTATTTATGTATGATGATATTGAGTAGTTGATGATAAACAATTTTATCGTCGGTGCGTATTTTTGTTACGCTAATAGAATAGTAATATTCTAATTTAAAATTAGAGGATTAATGTTTTATTGAATAAAATGTTTTATTTAATAAAATTATAATTTGACTATATTGAATTATAATTTTGTCAATAAGGTTTTAATGGGAATTATTAATAAGCTTAATTAGATTTATTAATAAAAATAAGTTTAATTTAAGTGTGACAAGGGTATCATGTAATAAGAAGGTTATTAAAATAAATTAGAATTGGATTTAAAATGGTCTTGCCAAACATGGCCTTATGGCCTTTGGCTTACTCAACTGACAAAACCTTTTGGTTTTGTTTAACTGATAAATCATATCAGTTTTTTTTACGTGGTTTATTGTCAAAACCTGTAACACCGAGAGTTAGAGAGGAGAGGAAATTGAAAAGAAATTGGAAGTTCTGAGAATCAAGAGAGGATTTTAGAGTAATTCTTATCATCTTCTCATCATCTACACAAGCACAAACGAGGATTTAAGGTGATAATTTAACCCTTTTTGTTCTTAACTTTTTGTGTTCTTGAGTTTTGTAAAATAAGGGTTTTAATTGATGAATTATGAATGATTGTTGTATATGCATGTTGGAAGGTGTTCATAATTCATTGTATGTAGGTTACAATCGATTTCCAGAAATTAGATTGATGTTAAACAAGTTTTAAATTGAGAATTTGTGTTCTTGAGGAATATATGAGTTTTGGAAAACCTAAGGAAAAATTGATTTAAATCCTCTGGGTTTTGTTAGTTTGGTTGATTTAGGTTGTTAGAATCATTGTATACATGTTGGGTATTGATTCTACAACGAATATAATATTTGGGTATATCTAAATTGTTGTTAAAATGAAGAAATTGGGAAATTTTGGTCTGAAAATTCTGCAGTTCGCGAACTGCAGAATCTGGGATTCATGAAGCTCGCCCCGGCGAGCTCGACAAGTCAAATTTCTCGCCCCGGCGAGAGTGTTGCACTATATTTTCTCGCCCCGGCGAGAGCTCGCCCTGGCGAGCGTTTTGTGTAGTGATTTTCTCGCCCCGGCGAGAATTGCAGAAATGAAAAATTTTATTGTTTTTGATTCTTTTCTTTTGGTCATGCTATGTTATCCTATATGTTTATAAACATTATACATTTAATGTAGAACAAAGTTTAAGACTTAACTAAGGGTTAAGTGTAGATTAAAGTGAGACGCAATAAAACGAAGGTTTATAAGGAGAACTTAATAGAGAATAAAAATGAAGGATTATGAAATGTTAAGTAGAATTAATACTAAGTGTTTCTACGTGGTTAATAAATGATGTGTATGATATATATATCGTGTAGGATACGTGAGGTGCAGAAATGTTTAAGCTGGTTATGGTAATTGATAATCTACATACCAGGCAAGTCTTTTAGTTCCTATTTGTTATGTGAATTAATTGATTAATTGTCTTAATCAAATAATGTATAAAGCATGATGTACTTTATTTATGTTGCAAGTATGAAACGATAGAGTCAAAATATGACTACGTTCGTTAAGTAAAGAATGCTAATTGAGTTATGGAACTTAATCTCTAATTGTTACGTGTTGATCGTTATGCATGACATGTTTAGTCAAATGAATATGATTTAGATAATGAGTATGTTATCTATGTGCTATGTAATGCATGCAAACTGTTAGATTTTGCTGAGCTGTCGAGCTCATTCTTACAAATAACCACTTTTGCAGGTTAAGGATTCAAGGTAAAGTTAAGTGCTGCTTGAATGGCATGATTCAGGTGTAATGCATGCAGATTAATCATTTTACCTTAAACTATGTTTTTGAACCATGATTAAGGTTCTGAATGATGTATTTGAGAATGTATTAAATGTAACAGATGTAGAGTTGTTGAATTTGTATTGAGATGTAAATTTAATATTATCCGGTGTATAAAGGGTATTGAATCTAGAAGTTTTATTTTTATTATAATTCTGATGAATAGAATCAGATATGATTCTAGATATGAAAGTGATTAAAGGTTATGATTCAGGGAAAGCAAAGAAAGAAAACTGAAAAGTTTTTTTTTATTTATTCCGCATTTTATTTAGTTTATTATCGATTAATGATGTAAAGTTAGAGTATAGACGTATTGTTAACGACCGAAGTTGAGAGTTGGAATTGTATGATTTTTGGGGTCGTTACAGGAGAGCTTGAGGAAAATGTATATATGATACAGCCAGAGGGTTTTGTTTCAACGGTTGGAACAAACCAAGTCTGTAAGCTACAACAATCCATTTATGGATTGAAGCAAGCTTCTCGTAGATGGAACATCCGTTTTGATGAGATAATCAAAAGGTTTGATTTTATCAAAAATGAGGATGAACCATGTGTGTACAAGAAGGTTAGTGGGAGCGCTGTTTCATTCCTTGTATTATATGTTGATGATATATTACTGATAAGGAATGATGTTCCTATGCTACAGTCGATCAAAATTTGGTTATCTAAACACTTCTCCATGAAGGACTTGGGTGAGGTATCCTATATTTTGGGGATACAGTTTCAGGGTATGTGTTTACCTTAAACGGTGGCGCGGTGAGTTGGAAGAGTTCTAAGCAGCAAACAGTTGCTGATTCAGTGACAGAGGCAGAGTACATAGCTGCAAGTGAAGCTGCAAAGGAAGCTGTTTGGACGAAGAAGTTCATAACTGAACTTGGAGTGGTTCCTTGCATTAGAGGAGCAGTACCTTTATTCTGTGACAACAACGGAGCTGTTGCACAGGCTAAGGAACCCAGGTCTCATCAGAAATCCAAACACGTGTTGCGGCGGTTTTATTTGATTAGAGAGATCATTTAAAGAGGAGATGTCACCCTAGAGCGTGTGGACTCTCAAGACAACATTGCAGATCCATTTACTAAAGCTTTAACTCAACAGCAGTTTAATCGTCACTTAGAGAAGATGGGTATTAGATACCAAGGCGATTGGCTTTAGTGCAAGTGGGAGATTAAAAGTAGTATGCACACAAGCCAATCATATTTGATATGATGTAGCATATACTTTGTAATCTTAATCATTTATTAATAAAAGAATTGATTTTCTTAAAAGGCATTTTATATTATCTACATGGTGCTGTTATATTAAATGTGATAAACTCATAGTTTTGAGCAATGCGTTTAGAATCATGATGGTGATCATGCTAATGAGGTCTAAATTCTAGACAGCTCACAAACTAAAATTGTTCCTAATCGTTGGATTACTAAATTGGGGATTAGTGAATCCGGATAGATTAGTACATATGTTGCTTGCTATTAGGAAGAGGATGATTGATCTCATAATCATTTGTGTGGAGACACTAAAGCAAGTATGTAGGTGCTTATTAGAGAATAAGTTCACTGAACGTGGCTCGCTAAGGAATACCTAATGGAGTTTTACTCACCTGTCAATAGGAATTCCTCTAGTGATAGTAGTACAAGTGATCCTTGGACTTGAGATCATCATAGTATCTAGTGTATGATGAGTTATACTTTGACATGTCCCTTAAGACCTTTGGGGTATATCAAAGGGTTTGATTGGGTATAATAAGTTATACATGGAGATAGGTGAATGATCAACAAAGAATCTACCACGTCTAGTAAAAGATGTGAATGTCCTATGTGATTCGATAAATGACAACTCAATAGTCCTTGGCCAAGGCAGAATGAAATTAGAAAGGGGTTTCTAATTTGCATTAATCAGAGTTGTGCATTTGGGAATCGAAATACATATAATTAAATAAAATAAGACTTGACAGTAAATCCATGTCTTATATTTAATTGGGACATTGTATGGTAGAAGGATTGAATTGTACGGTAATTATTTACTCAAAGGTTCTTTTGTGATTGATGTTGAAATCTATATTATCTGAAAAGTCGTTGATCGCTAAGGGGGCTTACCCTTATTGTAGAATAAATATTATTTATTTAAATGAATTAAATAGTTTAATTTATTTATTTAAATAAAATTAGAATTGTTCTAATTGATTTATTCACAACCGGTTTAATATGGAGAACCTAAAGGGTCACACCGTAAAAGGAAAATATTTATTTAAGAAGTAAATGACATAATTGTAATAATAAGTTAAGTGTATTTAATTTAATCTATGGGGATAGAATAAATTAAATAGCTTAATATTTATTATTTAATATTTTGGAAATATTAAATATAAATTAATAAGAGGAGTCTTATTATTATTATTATTATTACTATTACTATTATTTAATTCCTAATAGGGATTGGGAATTAATTAATAGAAGTACTCTCCCATGAATTCCTAATTGGATTAGGAGCATAATTAATTAAAGGAGTTTAATTATAATAGAAACCCTAATCCTAAATAGTTTAGGAAAGGTTATTCCTACATCTATAAATAAGAGGAGTCTTATCATAGATTGGGGTTACATACTCTTGCATTAGATTGTGGAGAGTACTTACAATTTCTATAGAGATAGAAACTAGGGTTTTGCCAAATACCCAACTTCTTGAATACTTGTTCTTCCTTGGTGGATCACCTCTAGAGGCCAAACACTTGGGTGGCTAACGTTGATCAAAGGAAGGAATCACACCGTAGCATTCGAGGAGAACACGAAGGACTAAGAGTTGAACTTGTACCCGAGGAAGCTTTGTTCTACGAGGGTATAATTCTTATTCTCTTTCTCTTTCGTTTATATCATTAATTGAGCACATTGATCGATCATGGTGATGGTTTGTATAAAATTTTAAAATCCGTTTTATCGCGCTTCCGCTCTATTTATGTAATTTGATCGCATGCTCGCGTTATATACAAACCTAACAGAGAGGAAGGTAGATTATATGATAGATAGATCAGTGGTCTGTCATATGGTCTAGGATGTTTATAAGGAGGCACGTGATCGTTCAGTCTAGTTTAGTACTTAAGTTTATTTGCTATAGTTTGTATTATAAAAATTTTGGGTTGTAAAATAGGGAATCTTCTGTATTAACTAGTGGTAGTATAAACCACTAATCGAATATGTAACCGTTCTGCATGTGATATACAAATTGTGTTTGTACAAATCAAATTGTTAGTTCTATGTGTAGTATATACTTGTATTTATACTTGTCTTTTCTTTATTTTAGAATCATGGCATCAGGACGAAGAACCCAGACCAGAAATGAGACCAATGAACCAAACCTAACCCAACAACTAGTAGATTTACTATTAGGAGCCTTACAAGGTCATCCAGCACACCAACCCAAATAATCCACATAAGTCAGCATTTAAAGACTTTAAAACCGTTGGAGCACCTAAGTTCAAAGGAACAGCGGATCCAGTTGAAGCCCAAACTTGGGTAACTGAAATGAAAAACTTCTTCACTATAACAAACGTAAGTGAGGAACAAAAGACAATATTTTCTACCTTTTTCCTAAAAGGTGAGGCAAACTTCTGGTGGGAAACAACAAAAACCAGGGCCGGTGAAGGGGTAATTCCTTGGGTAAGATTCAAAGAATTATTCTTTGAAAATTACTTTCCACAAACTATGCAAGACCGAATGGAGGTAAAAATTTTAGAACTAAAACGGGGGGAAATGACTGTATCTCAGTATATAGCCAAGTTTAACGAATTGTCTCGTTTTTTCCCACATCAAGTAAACACTGAGACGAGAAAAACTAGGAGATTTGAGGAAGGGTTGAAACCTCAGATAAGGAGTAGAATATCAATCTTCCAGTTGAAGACATTTTCAGAGATTCTTGAGAAGGCTGTCATAGCCGAGATCGAGAATGAAAATCTTCTCAAATTCCATATGGAGAAAAGGAGTAAGAATGAAGGGGGAAAATTCAAAGGAGAAGTCAGTACAGGGGGTAATAATAACAACAAGAGGAAGTGAGATACCACTTTTTCTACTAACTTTGAGGAGAAGGGGAATAGTTACAACAATAACAACAACCCTACCAACAGAAACCAGAATAACAAGATGGAACGTTGTGCCACATGTGGAAAGAACCATCTGGGAGTATGTCGTAGGAAGGTGGTTACCTGTTACAGTTGTGGTCAGGAGGGACATTATTCCAATGATTGTCCCAAGAAGAGTACTTGTAATGCCCGTGAATTTTGAACATCATTATTAATTAAATATAATTTTAATTTTAATGAGTTAACTTTATGTTCTTACTTAAACCTTTGGGTGTATTGGTGGATTATGTGACTATGTGATTTATTGATATAAATTGTGTTAAGGGAATCACTAGTAGTATATTTAAACTAATGATAAAACCCTAAGTCTTTATATCCATAAAGTTGACAAGGTATTTACTAAATTAAGTATTCAAGTAAATTGAATATAGTTAGTAAATAAAGTGTGTGGGTTAATTAATGAAAGTAGTTGTTAATGAGATATGGTCCGAATTGGATAATAATAATTAATAGTTAAGTTAGTAATTTATTTACTAATTGACTAAGTTACTTAATTAATGAACCTAGTCCAATCATTTATATTAATCATGGATTTAGGTATTAATTGTGTGGCTTATTAAATGAGCTATCATGGGGTTAAATTAAATGACCCAATATTGCATTAAATAGATTAGGATTTTATTAGCCTAATCATTTAGATTGGAAGCCAATGGTATTTAATGTGGGGTCCAAAACCTAGCCACTTGATATATTAAATGTGAAACATTTGTTTATTAATTAAATCTAATTTAATTTAATGAGTTAACGTTGTGTTCTATTTAAACTAACTTGGGTTAATTGGTGGGAGATGTATAAGATGTGTCTATACTTGTGTTGGCAGGTATGATATAACTATGGTTAAGAAATAACCATATGTGAGTCAAGTGTAGGAATTGGTGTGTAATGGCTAAAATGGCCAAGAGTGGTTAATAACCAAGGTAATTATGAAGGGGCAATAACCATTGTATATCCAAATGGTTAATAACCAATGTAATTATGGCGGGATAATAACCATTGTGTTTAAACAATGTAATTATGACAAGATAATAACCAATGTCTAATAACCAATGAAGAATAGTTAATAACTAATGGATAATTAAGATTTTGCGAAAAGACTATTTTAACCTTAAAAGAAGTTGGGTAATGATTAAAATACCCTTAAGGAAGTTGCTAGGAAGCTTCCTATTATTGATGAATTGATCAAATTGCCCTTGTCTAGTCATGATTAATGACTATTTTGCCCATGGTCTCTACTTTCCTATAAATAGGACCCCTCACCAATGCTAGCAGGGGTTGGTTCATCTATTATTCACCAAGTATAGAGTAAGAGCTTAGAGAGAAAAAGAGAGTGAGATTAGCATAGTTCATGCATCTCAAGTTCATCACATACTTTGGTAGATCAAGGAGAGTAGCTACAAGATCAAGGTGAAACCCTAAACCATTTCCTTCTTTCTTACTTTGTTTTATTTTCATAGTTTTTGAGATATTTTATTCTAAGACTCAAGAATCATTAGATCTTCATGCTTTATGTATAGATCTAATCCTCTTGAGTGTTAGAATGGAGATTCAAAGGAAGAAAAGGAACTTATGTTCTTAAAGGGTAAAAACCCTAGCTTTTCTTCAGTTGGATCACCCATAACTTGAGATCTACAACTTGGATTTGTGATCCGTTGAAAGGGGGTGCTAGGTACATGAGTTAGCTAGTAAACTCAAGTGGTAGAACACAAATCCAATAATTTTTGAAGTCTTGGGGGCTATTTTCCCAAAACAGTCCAGCTATAAAACTTAAAGCTTTAAAACCCTAAAAGCTTGTTGTCCTCGTTTTTCCAAAGGTTATTTCGGCTAGTTATGGATCTTTTAAAAATCTGGAAAAAATCACAGAGGTACCTTAAGAAGTGTCTACAAGTAGGAAAAAGAACGAACACGTTTCGATGTGTAGTTTTTGTGTAATGACTTTTACCGTGAAGGACTCCTAAATATTCATACTCGGATTGCTCACTGTGTGTACCTTAAAATAATATGAAATTTTTACAGTATGTTTATATACATTATAAGAGTGTACCCTGAAAAGTTCAGAATATTCTGAGCGAAACTCGATTTATGAAAAATGTAACAAGATTCGGAGGTTTTGAGTACTTTAAAAATAGTAAATCATTTTCTAAAATTCTAGGAAAATTTGTGGATCATTGTTGGATCATATACTATCCAGATCCAGAGGATAATAATTTTCAGAACCTATTTGCTAGTTTTCATAATAATGTTATAGTTATGGTTAAAAGAAAATAAATGGTTAAATGATGTCATAAATAAGGAAAATGTGATTTTTAAGCTTGTATACTCCTAATATTATATATTCTGACTATTGAGGGGTATTTTGGTAATATTTAATAAGAAATAATATTTATAACCTTTTATGGGTAGTAAAGGAGTTGTTTAGTAAAGGGTAAAATAATTAGAATAAATTGTTTATTCGCCTAATAACTTATTAAAATATTACTATGATATTTGTAATATAAGAATTCGATATTTTTAAGTAAACAAAGAAATATTAAGATTAAAACTTTATGGAAATATTATTGAATAGGTAATAATATTTGTTTTAAGCATTAATAAATGATTAAGATATTATTAAAATGGCTAATAATATTAGATTAAAATATTATTAATGATATGAGAATTAAAATATTATTAAGAGATTAATAATATTAGATTAAAGTATTATTGGATGATTAAAATATTATTAAGATGTTAATAACATTAGTAAACGAATAAAAGTGTTATTAGTGGACTAATAATACCAAGAGGTGAATTAAATATTATCAGGATTGATAATATTAAGTGTCTTATAGGATTTACGATAGTTTATTAACTTGTGTGTGCTATGTGATTTGCTTAATTGTTAAATAAATAGCATAAGTAAGCGTATCGATATACAACTACGCAGTACTAATTGGTAGATCGACGTTATCAATGTTAGGTTCTTCAAGGCCAATTAGTTAAAGCTAGAATTATTTGTAGCTGAGCAGACAGTCAAGTTCCCTAACTCAAACTCGAGTTATGATTTTTGAAGCATGATTAGTGAATAATTATTGTTGATTATTCACATCTATACTGGTTATTGAGATTCCACCTTGTGCAATTGAATTCCTATTCTATTGTTATTGAATTGTGAATTAGATTAAAGTTCTTTCAAGCATGAACTGTTTATGAGATAGATCTATGCTTTTTGTATCAGCTAGATCAAGCATGTCTAAATTTGTGAAATCAAATGTATTTTAAAAGCTGTTCTTATTAATTTGCTATAGTAAGAACTCTTGGCTGAGAAAAAGATAAATTTGATTAAGGCATGATATCAATGCTGGTTTATTAAGTGTTTATGCATAAATCACGGGGTATGAAAGGCTGATCCCCTTGATTACCAAAACTTTTTAAGAGGTCCAGTTTAAATGCTGAGAACCTTGGCAAATGTCTATGGTTATTTCCAATCACTCAGTAATTGTCATTCAATTATTCGAATATTCAATTGTCGACTATTAATTCATGTTTCTTCACAAATTTTATACTGTTGTTGAACATTGAAAGCGAAATTTCCTTCTATTCATGATATATCTCCCTTGTGTATAAACTTGCTAAGCAAACTAGTTGCTTACCCTTGCTATATCATGATCTTTATTTCAGCTAAGGCAGAAACGTCTAAAGGAGACAAATAAAAAGGGAAGGTGCAAGAGTAGTTGCCTGATATGGCTTATGTACTAGTTTATCTTAAATGTTATTTGGCTATGTGAACTCTTATTGTATTGAGGGTATGTTTTAAGTTAAGGTTAAAGAACCTTGGGACCATGATTGTAAGACTTTATTACTATTTCGATAAACAATGTATGTTTATAATTCCGCATCAGTTAGAAAGTATGTTTGTTGTTGAGTATCGTGAACACCGAATTCGAGGTTAGGAAACCCGGATTTGGGGGTGTCACAGTACTAATCAGGGCAATCAAAATTATAAGTGTTATAATTGTGGCGCAACAGGTCACATATCTAGAAATTGTCCAAAGAATAGGAATCAAACCAGGGGAGGAAATCAAACCACAAATAACACCCTCAAACCAACAGTAGCAGGAGCTGAAGGCCAGAGTCGTCCAACCGCTAGAACATTTAATATGACGATGAGGGATGCTGTTGCTTCACAGGACGTGGTGACAGGTATCATCCCTATTGATACTTTAAATGCGTATGTGTTGTTCGACTCTGGTGCTACTTGTTCATTTGTGTCTAATACCTTTGCTACCAACTTGAATATGCCATGCGAAGACTTAGACATACCTTTTAATGTAGAGATTGCAAATCGAGAGATAATTCCCGTTAAAACTGTATATAAATATTGTAATGTAGAGATTAAGGGACACAAGTTTCTTGTGGACCTCTTTCCTATACAGCTAGGGGAATTCGATATAATCTTAGGCATGGATTGGTTGGTTAATCATAATGCAATGATTGACTGACATCGGAAACGTGTAAACCTGTTGACTAAGTCGAAGTCAAAGGTAGTGTTCAACGGTGGTTGTTCACCTAAACGATCTCGATGCTTGACAGTGATGCAAGCAAAAAGATTGCTTAGGAAAGGTTGCACAGGTTATTTGGCATATATAGTAGATACTCGAAAGGAAGGAGCAAAGCTAGATCAAATACCTGTAGTTAGAGAATTTCTGGATGTGTTTCCAGATGATTTATCAGGTCTACCTCCGGATAGGGAGATCGAGTTTGTTATCAATCTTGCACCTGGTACGACGCCAGTTTCGAAGGCACCGTACAGGATGGCACCAGTAGAGTTGAAGGAGTTACTTGTACAGTTACAAGAACTCTTAGACAAGAAATACATACAACCTAGTGTTTCACCTTGGGGAGCACCGATGTTGTTTGTCAAGAAGGATGGAACTTTAAGGTTATGCGTTGACTATAGAGAATTAAATAAGTTGACCATAAAGAACAAATATCTTTTACCACGAATTGATGATTTGTTTGACCAGTTGAAAGGGGCCGAACACTTTTCGAAGATCGACCTACGATCAGGTTATCATCAGTTAAAGGTAAGAAAAGAAGATGTGCCGAAGACAGGGTTTAGGACACGCTACGGACATTATGAGTTTCTTGTGATGTCTTTTGGATTAACAAATGCGCCGGCAGCATTCATGGACTTGATGAACTGAGTGTTTAAATCATGCTTAGACAAATTTGTCGTAGTGTTCATCGATGATATTTTAGTATACTCGAGAATAAAGGAGGAGCATGCTGAACACTTAAGGAGCGTATTAGAGATATTACGCAAGGAACAACTTTACATAAAGTTTTCCAAGTGTGAGTTCTGGTTGGAAAGAGTCCAGTTCTTGGGTCATGTAATTGACAAGAATGGAATAGAGGTGGATCCAGCAAAGATAGAGGCGGTTGTGAATTGGGAACAACCAACAACTCCAACAGAAGTACGAAGTTTTCTCGGTTTAGCAGGGTACTATAGGCGTTTTATACAAGATTTTTCAAAAATAGCAACCCTGCTAACCAATTTAACTAGAAAGACGGTAAAGTACGTCTGGACAGATAAATGCGAAAAAAGCTTCCGAGAGTTGAAGAAACGATTGAGCATGACACCAGTGTTATCTTTACCAGATGATACAGGAGGTCTTGTCGTTTATAGTGATGCATCACACAAGGGATTGGGTTGTGTGTTAATGCAACATGGGAAGGTGATTGCGTATGCCTTACGACAACTCAAAGATTATGAAAAGAGGTATCCTACGCATGATCTTAAGTTAGCTGCGGTAGTATTTGCCTTGAAAATATGGCGGCATTACTTGTACAGGGAAAAGTGTGAGATATACACAGATCATAAAAGTCTGAAGTATATTTTCCCGCAGAAAGAGTTAAACATGCGGCAGAGGAGATGGCTAGAATTGATAAAAGATTTTGACTGTGAAATCTTATATCATCCAGGGAAAGCCAACGTCGTAGCAGACGCGTTAAGTAGGAAGAATCAAGAAAAGTTGAACATGATAACAAATAACGAGGTATTGATAAAAAGGTTTGATAAACTTGAGATCGAGGTAAGAGTTCCAGTGAATTCTACCCAAAAGTTATTTGTTGTGGAAAATGGTCCAACTTTGTTGGAGAGAGTCAAGAGACTACAGGAGACGGATGCAGTGTGTCAGAAGTGTAAGACTGAAATAACCCATAAGAAGAATAACAAATTCAGAATGGATAAGGATGGAGTACTGAGGTACGAAGATAGAATTTGGGTACCCCAAGTACAAGAATTGAAAGATGAAATATTGAATGAAGCCCATAGTTCTAAGTTCGTTGTACATTCAGGTAGTACAAAAATGTACAAAGATTTAAGCCGACACTTTTGGTGGTCTAACATGAAAAGAGAAATAGCAGAGTGGGTAAGTAAATGTTTAACGTGTCAAAGGGTTAAAGCTGAACACCAAAAGCCGAGTGGACTATTACAACCCTTAGAAATTCCTGAGTAGAAATGGGAACATATTACCATGGATTTCGTAGTTGGTCTCCCAAATACACAGAAAGGTCACAATGCCATTTGGGTAATTGTAGATCGTCTTACCAAATCGGCTCATTTTCTACCCATAAAAGTCAACTTCAGTCTTGATCAGTTAGCCAAACTTTACATCAATGAAATTATTTCTAGACATGGAGTCCCTGTTTCTATAGTATCAGATTGAGACCCACGATTTACTTCAAATTTTTGGACAAGTCTCCAGAAACATTTAGGAACCCAGTTGAGATTAAGCACAGCTTATCACCCACAAACTGACGGTCAGAGTAAGAGAACCATTCAAACATTGGAGGACATGTTGCGCACTTGCATCATGGACTTCAAGGGAAGTTGGGAAGATCAGTTACCTTTGGTAGAGTTTGCCTACAACAATAGCTATCATGCCAGTATAGGAATGCCACCATTTGAAGCTCTGTATGGAAGAAAATGTAGGACGCCTTTATGTTGGGACGAGGTCGGTGAGCGACAAATGCTAGGACCTGAAATAGTTCAACAAACCGCTGAGTAGTTCGAATTATACGAGGAAGATTGCAAGCGTCTCAAGATCGACAAAAGAAATATGCGGATCAACACAGGAAGCTACAAGATTTCGATGTCGGTAGTCACGTGTTTTTAAAAGTTTCTCCGTGGAAAGGTAAAATACGTTTCGGCAAGAAGGGAAAATTGAGTCCGAGATTCATTGGACCATTTCAGATATTAAGAAGGATAGGTGAAGTAGCTTATGAGGTAGCCTTACCTCTTGAGTTAGAACATATCCATAACGTCTTTCATGTGTCTGTGTTACGACCATACAAACCCGATTATAAACACGTTATAGATTACGAGCCTATTCAGATCGAAAAAGATTTATCATATGAAGAAGTTCCTATTGAAATCTTAGATAGGAAAGAACAACATCTACGCAATAAAGTGATACCTTAAGTTAAAGTTATTTGGAGGAATCAAAACATAGAGGAAGCTACGTGGGAACTCGAGAGTAAAATGCGAGATAATTACCCACACTTGTTTTTATAATCTGTACTGTAATTTTGAGGACGAAATTCTTATTAGTGGGGGTGAATGTAATATTCTGAACCCTAATAAGATTTGTATATGTAAATTATGTGTTTATTAAATGAAAATTCTTATTCCGACTCTGTGTTATGTGATGATATATTCTGATGAACGGCTGTTCAGGTAATCTTTGGAAACTTAAATACGATTCGAAAACATTATCGTATACGTTTAGAATTAGAACGTATAACGTAAAACTAGATATCGAAAAGTTTAAAACCTTAAACCCTAATGAGATTTGAAGTTTGTAACATATGTGCTTAATAAAGATTGGAATGATATTTCGAAGCAGGTGTTTTGTGATTATATCATGTAAAAGATAAATTTGGTCAAATAAAATTTTTTGGTCAAGCTGCTTAGTCGTGCTTACATTGACAAAATGATTTGTCGTGCTTTCCACAATTTCACCAAAAAGCATCCTGACAAATTATTTTTAGTAAGTTGTTGTGTCGTGCTTAAAATGATATAGTGCTTTGTCGTGCTTACGCTGACAAGCTGCTTTGTCGTGCTTATATTTTGTCGTGCTTACGCCTGGCACACGCTAGCTTACGTCTGGCACACGCCAGCTTACGCCTGGCACACGCTAGGTACTAAAGTGTAATTAACCTAGGTACCAAAGTGTAATAAGCCGAGCCCCTAACGTGCAATTAGTGAAACTTGGTTTTTCTATAAATAGCAAGCTCAGTTCATTCATTCCTTACTATTTTTCAAGAGCAGTTCAAGAGCAAAAACATTCTATATTTATATTCTGAGAGATATTGTGAGATAAAAATTACTTTTTAAGCATCGAAGCGTTGCGCGATTGGAAGTAAAGCTAGCAACTACAAGAGGTACTACTCTAGTGGTTATTATTTTCATTTTTCTTTATATATATTTAGTAAAAATATACTCTTATAAGCAGGTATAATGCCCAAATTATTTTAAGTATATAGTACAAAAGTCCTATTTATAAGCAGTTATAATGTCCAATTTATTTCTCTTATATATTAGAAAATATACTTTTATAAGCAGTTACTATGTCCGAATTTCTTCAACTATTTAGTAAAAATATTCATTTTATAAGCAGTTATAATGTTGAAATTTTCTCAAATATAATAGACGAATATTCATTTTATAAGCAGTTATAATGCTTAAATTTTCTCAAATATAATAGCCGAATATTCATTTTATAAGCAGCTATAATGCCCGATTTATTTCAACCATAGTAACCGAATATTTTTCAAGTAGTTATAATGCTCAATTTATTTTAAATATAGTTGAAAAATATTCATTCTGTAAGCAGTTATAATGCTAAAATTATTTCATATATTGTAGAAGAAGTCTAATTTATATGCGGTTATGATACCCAAAATAAAACTTAAAAGATTTAATCGTTAAACGCTTATTTGTCTACATAAACTTATAATCGTGTAGGATTTACGACGAACGTTTAGACCGTTATATTAACTGTAAAAGATATACGAGGCAAGTCTTCTAACCTTGTTACATTTAAGCAAGTCTATTACATCTTGCTATCAATTATTGTGAAGTTATTGCTTCTTGTTCAGCATAACTTAAGAAATGAATCATTATTCATATATTGTTTATTCGAGCGTAAATTGTTGTGTCAAACCAAATTATTTTGGTACGACATCTTATACTGAGAAATGGAACACCTTGATATAAGGTGCCGGTAAATGTTGATTATATATTGTAGACACCCAAATTTTGCGTTTCCTATACTAACCTTGACAAGAGGGCAAAATCGTCAATTAAACCCAGCCTACGAGACGGAAGGTGGACATAAGTGCGAACACTCAAAGCCACTACGACGACTTGCGATCAAGGCTGACACGACAATGGGCGAAACAAGCACCCATGAATGATGTGGCACTGTTCCCAGCGGTTCCCGGACTGCAAAATGCAAGCCTTTCAGCGGAAACCAACGGTACGACACGAGAATCGAAGTGAAGTATGGAAAACGAGAAAATCAGCACAGCCAACCGCAGATCAATCCGCGGCCAAGGACGGAACTCGAGACGATACGAGACTCGAGCGGGGGAAAACCAAGGCCAGCCGCAGATCAATCTGCGGGCAGCCGCAGATCAATCTGCGGGCAGCCGCAGATCAATCTGTGGCCAGCCGCAGATCAATCTGCGGCTGCTTAGGGCAACCCTTTATCAAGTCAGTTTTCATCCAGAAACAAAAAAGGGAGAGGAGGTGGCAGCAGCTCGAAAAAAGAAGAAGAAAACAGCAGAAAAGAAGAGGAAATCAAGAGAGAAAAGAGAGAAAATAGTGAGGAATTGTATCCATTTTGTGAGATTATATATCATATATTATCTACTCTACTCAATATACAAGTTCATACATATTGTGAGGATCATTTGCAAGGTGAAAAACCCTTTGTTATAGCATTATGTTATACCATTTTTGTTAAGCTTTTTGTCATCCGAATTACCTTAAATGTAGTTTTTCTTACATGTTATTGTGGAGCCATGGATTAGGGACTATTAGTGAGGGTCTCATCGGAACGAAATTCCCCCTAATGGCCCGATGATATCCGTTTGATGTAATCTTTAGCTCATTATAATGATGTATCGTGCATAGACTGTTTAGATTGCTATTTTAGGATATTGTGGGTGTGTGGCAATTGTGGATGTGAGCCTAGGAACGCGACCCCGTGGTCCAAATCCGATGATGGACAATGTTGATGTATGTAATCCTTTATTGTAAATTGTAATCGTCGGGCCTTAAAACGATACCAAGTTGAAAATTGGGTTTAAGGCCCCCGTAATAGTGAAGTATGTGATTGTGGGCGTTGGGGTTATTTGGATGGCTTACATGCCCATGAATAGCCCCAATGCATTTTAATGCTTGATTTGATTTACAACCTAAAATTGATTTCAAAGCTAAAAGATTAAGATTTTCATAAAATCAATCAAACTAGGTTATTAGCATCACGAGGATAAGAAATTGGGAGGGCTAATGAATGTCGATTTCTATTTAAACGAGAAGGCAAAGAAATATCGTTTTCCAAAACATCACACAAAATGATTTTATAAATAAATGGCGTCTTATTAAATCGTTGTGCATAGGGTTAAAGAGATCCTAGAAATTGCCCATCATTTGAGTTACGAAGGCAACATATAGATCTCGATTCCTATTTTGACGAAGGTTTAGAAAACTCTTGTTTTTGCCAAAACGACACCTAATGAAAATCTCATAGTTTTTGACCATTGAAATCAAAACGTTTCCCATAAAGAATAAAGCTTTCTCATATAAACCAAGTGACATTCTAAAGCATTCTTAAAAGAAAGCACGACTTTTCATCAAAACCCAAATGGTTTCTTCATGCAAACTCACCACGACATTCACATAGGCAGACACACACACACGCGCACATACACATACACATTCAAGAATTAAAGGATAGAAAAAGCATCAAGATTGCGGTAACCGTGTTTCACAGAAGTCGGGGGGTGCCTAACACCTTCCCCTCGCTTAAGCAAGTCCCTGAACTCTATGAATCTCGGTTCGCAGACCAATTTATTTGGAGTCACACATGAGCCAACGATTTACGAAAAATGAAACTCGGATGAGTTGGTACATCCATTTCAAATATACCAACTGGCGACTCTGGTTAATTGGCTCATCATAAAAACGATCTTTCAAAACCCCGTCGACATTAATGCCGACCTTTTCCAAAAAATCATCTAATCAAAAGGCAAAAATTGGAAAGGACTAAACAATCGCGAAAGAGGCGATTCCTCCCGGCGTCGATAGCTGGCGACTCTGCCGGGGAACATTAGAGGGCTTAAGCCGCGTTTAAATCTTGATGCTATCCTATCCTTAAAAAATTCATGAATGTATATGTGCGTGCGATATTTTGATTTTTTTACCTTTTGTTGTGTGAATGTGTGTTTTGTCCAATAAATGAATGATTGGATGGAATTGCTTTACTTTAAAGTAATCATTTGCATACGGTGAGGACGATGAATGTGAATGTATGTTGAGAGTGTACCTCCTCCTGAGGCAAACCTGTCGGTTGCTTATTACTGGACTCGAAGGGGCTGCTCCCCGGAGATGGCTCAGGAAACGCACCACCCAAATCTGCTCCAATCGAAAGGGGTCAGACGAGTAGATTGCGAAGATTTGGGGACCTTCATGCCGAAAAGCCCCCGAGAGTAACCCTAGGGTAGGTCAGCCTCTGATAAACCTAACGAAAGGGAAGCTTCTTCATGCCCTTCTATCATTCAGTCAAATAAATAAATGTCATACAACTGTCATACTATCATCATCATAATACTGACATGTGGTTACGTCACCTGCACATATAAAAAGAATACTGACATGGTTTTGCAGGAAGGCAATCCATGCCACGAACCAAGGTTTGCTAAAACTTCTAAATACTATCCTGTCATCAAACACTGACCTTGTTTTGCAGGATAAGATTAGAGAACCTAAAAACAAAAAAAAAACAAAAAAAAGAAGAAGAAGAAATAGTAATAATCATGCATCAGTGTTGACATGCATCTGCCAACTTGTAACTGGCACAATACTAAGAGGCCGTAAAGTCCATACTCCATCCATCCAAATGGCAGAGGCCGATAGCCATGAAATTACAGTTCTGCCACTCCAACAATACGGTCGAATACGAGGGATTCATCCTAAGACTGAGATTAGCCCTGGGAATGGGAATCAAAAGGATGATAGTAGTTGGAGACTCCGAATTGGTCATCCGGCAGACCACGGGAATATACAGCACCAAAGGGCATAAACGGGACCTAGCTACGGGACTGCTGAGATATCTGGAAGCCAAAGAAGCCCACAGACAAATGAACGAAGTACATAGGCGATGTGTGCGGAGCCCATATGAGCAAAACATTTTTTTGGCAAAGAAAATCATGTGAACGGGTCACTACTGGCTAACCACGAAAACTGACTGCAATACTCATGTCAAGAAATGCCATCAATACCAGATCCATGCCAATGCGATCCATGCACCTCCTAATGAGCTCCATTGCTTGACCTCACCGTGGCTAGTTGGACCGTGCAGCAGGTGATATCCAGGAAGGGATGAATCCAGGAGTATGGCAGTGAATCCCGGGCAGTAGAGGATCAATGGGTTTTAAAATTCTGAGTTTTATTTCAAATCCCTGCACGTTCATGTCATTTTGTCAGTTATCCAAAAAGAAGATCATGTGCTGAAATATTTTATATATATGACAAGCATTTTTGTTTTATGTCAGGTACCCCAATTTGAGGCATTATAGCCTGACAAGCGATAGGCCAAATTTGAAGGAGGATCACTATTTTGGTATAGAGCTAGATTTCGATCTGATGGGGATTGAGCAGGACGAGACAGATATCGACAATACGCCTGACGAGATCAAAGGAGGGGTCGAAGATAAACCCAAACCCGACTTAGACCAAACCATCGCCACCAAACATCAGAACCCCTAACGATCACAAAGAACCCGGAGTAGGGGCAAATTCGACCCAAAAAAATATATATATATATATATATATAGCCGAGTTATTGAGCCTGTATGGAGATATGCTCGCTTGGTCCCATGGCGACGTGATTGGATTGTCCACAGACGTTATAGGACATCGACCGCCCATCAAGGAGGGTTCCGACCAATTAAGCAAAAGTTGAGAACGTTGAAGCCTGAATGGAGGTTGAAAGTAAAGGACGAGATTATCAAGCGGTTTAAAGCAGGAATCATCACGGTGTCTATTTACCCTGAATGGCTTTCCGACAGAATCCCAGTACCACAGCCTGGAGGAGAAGTAAGGGGCCGCATCGACTATAGAAGTCTGAACGATGCCCTCAAGGAGGAGATATATGACAAATTCAAGATCAAACATTTTGATTTAGTCATTTACCGGCCCAAAATGAATGGGGCAGTAGGGGCTGCAAATAAAACACAAAGACGATCATGGGAAGAATGTCTGCCAATCATCGGGGATGGCCGGATTTATTGTCGCTCACCCTGTTTGCCTATCGAACCTCAGTTCGCACATTTGCAGGGGCAGCCCCTTACGCATCTCCCGGGCATACGACAAGAGGGTACGATCCCAGAAATTCAAAATAAACGATTTAGTCCTCAAAAGGATCGCGCCCTGCCAAGACGAAGCTATGGGGAATTTCGCTCTAAATTAAAAGAAGCCGTCACGATAAAAAAATCCTCTCTAGGGGAGCCCTCATCTTACAAGGAATGGACGGGAAGGCGTTCCCCCGCCCGTTAATGCTAACTCTGTGAAACAACTCTGTGATCTAAAAAAAAAAAAAAAATCTCAAAAGTCAAAAATCCCCCAAACCTTTCAACAAGTCAAAGGACCGGATCTTTTGTCAGCCCAGCGAGATACCGATGCAACCAGTACGAGGGAGATCACAAGAAAAGCAATTTAACGCTGGGGCATTTGTCAACTACTCAGGAAATGATGACATGCAAATTGGCATCCATGCAACAATCCCATCAACATGCACCATCATCATCAGATGCTACCTCATGTCAATTCAGTATTCAACGATACGATCATCTGTCATTTGTCAAGCATAGTTTTCCCGGGATACGATGACCCGCGTGAAAGGGGATTTTATTTGACTTGATAGGAATCGGATTAATTCTGACAAGCAACCGTGGAGAACGATCGTGAGTATGATTAGACGAAGAAGGCTACTCAACCTTTTGATCGGGTACAAAGCCTTAATTCAATGCAACGTTTGCGACATAATCGACCTCATGTGACAGTCTTCACTTTGCATTGCACAAACTTTCAGTTGTGGGGTATAAAACTATGACGACGTTGATGGAAATTAACACGTAGTCAGACAGTCAATAATTATCAAGCTAAAGTCAAGAAGTCAAACGATAAATGATCATCAAGCTAATGTCTCGAATCGTGGCCTGGGTTATTCGAGTAATTAAGCCCAAGGGGTGTCTCTACACCTGGTGCCCTAAAGCCATCTGGTTTGGGAGTCGCTGGCCCAACACTCATTACATGGGTAACTCAGAGCCTAAGAAAACGAGCATTACAGTAGAGGAGACCCGAGCAGATTCGAATCGTGGCATGGGCTACTCGAGTAATTAAGCCTAAGGGGTGTCTCTGCATCTGGTGCCCTAAAGCCGTCTGGTTTGGGAGTCACCGGCCTAACACTCGCTACATGGGTAACTCAAGCCTAAGAAAACGAATCTTGCGCAAGGTCAAGCAAAGAATGAACGGTGCAGACCACCAGCTTGTCTCAAACCGTGGCCTTTGTTACTCGAGTAAATAAATCCGAAGGGGTGTCTGTACACCTAATGCCCCAAAACCGTCTGGTTTGGGAGTCATTGGTCCAAAACTCGTTAAATGGGTAACTTTGAATAGCCTAAGAAAATGAGACAAGTGAAGTGGGCTGATAAAGAGAAAAGATAATATGAAAAAACTCTCGGCCTTAAACAAAAGGTCATGAAAGAGAAACCCCTACTGAATGCTGCATCGCACAGTGCACTTATCATATGACGTCAATCCTGCTAAGAACGTTGTCGAGAATGGAGACAGAATACCTTTGAAGAGGGGAGGTAGTTCTTTTGAATTCGACCGTACTCGCGTACAATGACCATGAATGCTTGAAGGTATTCTTATGATTTCATAACTCGTTAAATAGAAAAATCATCAAACATCACGAGGGAGTGAAAAATAACTTCCAATCTGGTACATTCACGGTTCACAACTTGCTAGATTGTGCGATCAACAGATATTCAATTTCATGTGCTTTAACTACATTTACTCTTTTATTGAGATTATAATATATTTGTGTTGAACTAACACTAACGGCCCGAGCCTTCAGGTTTTGGCATTTGTTAGTCATCTGATATGCAGGATCTTATAGAGATGTGGATAACTCAGCACGGTCAACATCGTGAGTTTTCGATAGAAATTCTTGGTAGCGACACGCGCCAAGGCAGGGGCAGTTAAGAATCATGAAATGGAAGGAAGCTGAGGCTGCACAGAACTTCCCATCATTGGGCCTCTCCCCAATCCTGACTATCACTGCCTCAACATCCAAATGATCCACGTGCATGAGCATATACAAGGATGATATAATGCGGGACAACAGCATATCGGCCGTCAGAAATGATCAAAAGGCCAAGGAGCCCAACATAGTTGTCGGTCATCACAGAGAGCGAAACAGACTACCTCAACTCGATGAAATGAAGATGACCAAGAACAGGCAGAGTACCAAACCAATGTTGAAGTCTAGAAACTACACTGCACGACGAGGCGTGATCCAATCAAATGTGGGCAGACGACGACGACTGTTGAATCGTATCATTTGACTAAACAGGGGTCATTTCTATCTAAAACATATGTTGTGCACATGCATCTGTCCATAACATATCTGCCAGATCATGCATAACATCTTTTTCATGCATACAGGTACGATCAAAATGAAAATCTTTAGGAAAGCACAAGCACGTCGCTTTCAACTTCACGAATGATCAGACTAGGATGGCTTTTACGGCATGGTACATGGACGATGTTGGTGGGAGATCCAGGACATGAAGCCGATCACACATCCCATTTCAAAAAAATCACTCAAATCTAATCAATGACCCCTGGGAAGGGCTGGTATCCAACCAATCAATGACCCCTGGGAAGGGGCTGGATATCCAAACCAATCAATGACCCCTGGGAAGGGCTGGTACCCAACCAATCAATGACCCCTGGGAAGGGCTGGGTACCCAAACCAATCAATGACCCCTGGGAAGGGCTGGGATCCAACAATCAAACGACCCCTGGGAAGGGCTGGTATCCAACCAATCAAAGACCCCTGGGAAGGGCTGGTATCCAACCAATCAATGACCCCTGGGAAGGGCTGAGATCCAACAATCAACGACCCCTGGGAAGGGCTGAGATCCAAACAATCAACGACCCCTGGGAAGGGGCTGAGGATCCAAAACAATCAATGACCCCTGGGAAGGGCTGGTATCCCAAGCAAGAGCACCCTGGGAAGGCATCCAAGCAAACCCACAACAAGGTGGTGAGTGAACCTGGGAAGGCATCCAAGCAAACCACAACAAGGTGGTAAGCACCCTGGGAAGGCATCCAAGTAAACCACAAACAAGGTGGGGAGTGAACCTGGGAGGGCATCCAAGCAAACCACAACAAGGTGGTGTGAGTGAACCTGGGAAGGCATCCAAGCAAACCGCAACAAGGTGGGGAGTGAAACCTGGGAAGGTATCCAAGCAAAACCGCAACAAGGTGGGGAGTGAACCTGGGAAGGCATCCAAGCAAACCACAACAAGGTGGTGAGGCACCCTGGGAAGGGCTGATGAGATCCAAACAACTAACACCCTGGGAATGGCTGAGATCCAAACAACTAACACCCTGGGAAGGGCTGAGATCCAAACAACTAACACCCTGGGAAGGGCTTGAGATCCAAACAACTAACGACCCTTGGGAAGGGCTGAGATCCAAACAATCAACGATCCCTGGGAAGGGCTGAGATCCAAGCAAACCACGACAAATGATGACATCTGTAGAACTGTATCAAAAGACTGTGCAGGGGTCATTTTTCATCAATTTTACATATTAAATGTTGTGTCACATGCATGAATACATGAAAATTTTTGTACGTGATCCATCGTGCAGGTTAGGTGTCAAGGTCCGAGCCTATCAGAATCAAAAGCGACGGCTGACAAGAACGATGTACGAGGACAATCGACCGGAGACGAGACCCGGCGATTACGATCGAGTGACCGGATACGAGACCCGGCACTCGCAAGACAATCCGATCTGGCGACGATAACCGGCGATTACGAGATGGGTGACCGGTGACTAAAACCCGGCCCCGACAAGACGATCCGACCGGCGACGATAACTGGCGATTACGAGATGGGTGACCGGCGACGAAACCCGGCCCCGACAAGACGATCGACCGGCGACGATACCAGGCGGTTAAGAGATGGGTGACCGACGACGAAACCCGACCCCGACAAGACGATCGACCGGGCGACGATAACTGACGATTACGAGATGGTGTGACCGGCGACGATACCCGGCCCCGACAAGACAATCGACCGGCGACGATACCCGGCGGTTACGAGATGGGTGACCCGGCGATGATACCCGGCGGCCCCGACAAGACAATCGACTAGCGACGATACCCGGCGGTTTCGAGTTGGAGTGACCGGCGACGATACCCGGCCCCCGACAAGACAATCGACCGGCGGACGATACCCGGCGGTTACGAGATGGGTGACCGGCGACTATACCCAACAAGGACAATCGACCGGCGACGATACCCCGGCGGTTACGAGATGGGTGACCGGCGACGATAACCCCGGCCCGACAAGACATAGAACCCAACCGGCGACGATACCCGGCGGTTACGAGATGGGTGACCGGCGACGAGGACCCGGCCCCGACAAGACGATCGACCGGATACGAGACCCGACGATTACGAGACGGTCGATTAGAAGACGAAACCCGACGACTAACAAATGCGGTCAGGGATTGATGCATTAACACCTTTATAAATGTTTTGCATGCTTTATATCTGGGCGTCGCATCATAGTTGTATGTGTTGCATCATCTATGTATTGTCATTCTTGTGCACTGTCATTCATGCATCGGGTGTCTATTTCTTTATCCTGTTCATTTCATTTAACATTTCATATACATCATAAAGAGGGGCAGAGTAGACACCCAAATTTTGCTTTTCCTATACTAACCTTGGCAGGAGGGCAAAATCGTCAATTAAACCCAGCCTACGAGACGGAAGGTGGACATAATTGCGAACACTCACAAGCCACTACGAACGACTACTTGCGATCAAGGCTGACACGGACAAACGGGCGCAGCACAAGCACCCATGAATGAATTGTGGGCACTTTTTCCTATGCGGATTCCCGGACTTGCCAAAATGTCAGCCTTTCAAGCGGTGAAACGCAACGGTTACGACACTGAGAATTGAAGTGAAAGTATGGAAAAACGAGAAAATCAGCACAGCCAACCGCAGACAATTCAATGCCGCGGCCAACAGGACGGAACCTTCGAGACTGACAAAACGGGACTATCGAGCGGGGGGGAAAAACCTGACAGGCCAGCGGACAGATCAATCTGCGGGCCATCCGCAGATAAACTCATGGTCGGCTGAGCCTAGGGCACACCCCTTAATCCAGGTCAGTTTTCCATCCCAGAAACAAAAAAGGGGAGAGGATGGAGGCAGCAGCAGGCTCGAAAAAAAGGAAGAAGGAAAACAGACAGAAAAGAAGAGTTAAAATCAAGAGAGAAAGAGAGAGAAAATTAGTGATGAGATTGTATCCCATTTTGTGATGATTAATACTATCATAACTATTATCTACTCTACTCACATATACAAGTTCATCACTATATTGTGATGGATCATTTTATGCAAGGTGTAAAAACCCTTTGTTATAGGCATTCATTGTTTATTAACCAATTTTTGTTAAGCTTTTTTGTGTCATCGGCCCGAATTTCCTTAAATGTCGTAGTTTTTCTTACCATGTTTATTGTGGAGCCATGGGATTAGGGAGCTATTAGTGGAGGGTCCTACATCGGAACGAAAATTCCCCCTAATTGGGCCCGATGAAAACCGATTGATTGTAATCTTTTAAGGCGTCATTAATAAAGATGTATCCAGGTGCCAAAGAGCCTTGTTTGTAGATTGCTATTTGTAGGCTGATTGTTGGGTTGTGTGGCAATTGTGTGGATGTGAGCCTTCGGAAGCCGCGACCCCCATTGTTCCATATAAATCCGATGATGGACAATGTTGATGTATGTAATCCTTTATTGTAAATTGTAAATCGTCGGGCCTTAAAACGATACCAATGTTGAAAATCTTGTTTTAAGGCCCCCGTACTAGTGTAAGTATTGTGATTGTGGTTGGGTCGTTGGGGTTATTTTGGTATGGTCTGACATGCCCAGGAATAGACCCCAATGCCATTTTTTAATGCTTTGCTTTGTATTTAACAACCTATAGTTGATTTCAAAGCCTAACGAAGATTTAAGATTTTTCATAAAATCACATCAAACTAGGTTATTTAAGCATCACGAAGATAAGAAATTGGGAGGGCTAATGAAGTGTCGATTTCTATTTAAACGAGAAGGCAAAGGAAAAATCGTTTTTCCCCAAAACATCACCACAAAATGATTTTATAAACAAATGGCGTCTTATTAACACCGTTGTGCATAGGGGTTTAAAGAGACTCCTATCAAGATTGCCCATCATTTAAGTTCCACGAAGTCAACTAATAGATCTCGATTCCTATTTTTGTTGACGAAGGTTTAGAAAAACTCTTCATTTTTGCCAAAACGACACCTAAATGAAAATCCTCATAGTTTTTTTGACAATTGAAATCAAAACCTTTCCTTCCCCATAAAGAATAAAGCTATCTCCTGTATAAAACCAAGTGACATATCTAAAGCATTCCATCAAAAAGACAGCAACGACTTTATCATCAAAACCCAAATGTGGTTTCCCTTTCATGCCAAACTCACCGACGACATTCACAATAGGCACACACCACAACACACCACGCCACATACACATACACATTCAAGAATTAAAGGATAGAAAAAAGCATCAAAGATTTGCGGTTAACGCGTTTTTTTCACAGGAAGTCGGGGGTGGTGCCTAACCACCTTCCCCTCGCTTAAGCAAGTACCCTGAACTCTATGAATCTCGCGTTCTGCAGACCAATTTAATTCGGAGTCACACATGAGCCAGCGATTTACGAAAAATGAAACTCGGATGAGTTGGTACAAATTCCGATTTTCGAAATATACCAACTAGCGAACTCTGGTTTATTGGACTCATCATAAAAACGATCTTATCCAAAACCCTTTGTCAGACATTAATGCCGACCTTTTCCCCAAAAAATCATCTAATCAAAGAGGCAAAAATTTGGAAAAGTGACCTATACAATTCGCGAAAGAGGCGATTCCTCCCTGGCTGTCCGAACATATATCAACCAACAAAA
This sequence comes from Aralia elata, assembly GCA_034770075.1. NCBI lineage: Eukaryota > Viridiplantae > Streptophyta > Magnoliopsida > Apiales > Araliaceae > Aralia > Aralia elata. The sequence continues at coordinate 36,902,688 of CM068380.1, read as the reverse complement.
TTGTAGGAATGGATATGCATACTCCTAGGATATTGGTTAGGCTGATCCAGTTCCTACCAGATATCTCGGAATCAAGACAAGGCGTGTTACTAAGTCATTGAAGGACTGATAGGAACCTAATTGAAAATATTATGGGTTCATGTTACAGGAACCCTTGTTATACATCAGTTGACATCTTTCAAATCAAACACATTGTGTTTACATTTTCAAATTGTAGTACTATTGCTGAGCATCTATGATAGCTCATTCCTTTGTGCATTTTAGTCTTCTTTTGCAGATTTTAAACAATAATTCCCGGGTTTACTGTTTGGGACAGACAAAGGAAAATGACATGTTTACCCTAGTTTTATTTACTGTTTGTTGAATAATTCAAGTCTTTTATTAAAAAGGGGGCCCCCTTTGTGGTGTAATAACTTAGTACTGGAGCAACGATTGTAAGTCCGAACCTTAATGATATGTAATATATTATGCCATCCTTATATTACATATGCAATGTAATGTTCCAGGAATTATTAAAACATTGTATCGAATTTATTTTTATAAATGAATTCGAGTTTTATATAATTTTATCAAAATTTAATTGGATCCATGTAAGCATGTATTTATTCAAAACTTATAAAATTATCCTAACTTTTAATTGCCAGAGAAAATGGGGAAAAACTTAATTTATTTTACTAATTATATCGGATCTAAATAATTTCGCATTGAAGAATTATTGTTGAAATAAATATTATAAAAAATTAATTAATTAATTTAAAGTCAATAAATTCAATTCAAATATTAGGAGAAATAATGTTAAATCATTTTAAAATAAACTAGTTTTGGGGCTATTCTCTTTTATCTGCAATTGACCCAATTTTTTTTTTTTTATTTGGAGTAAAGCCCAATCTCATTATATTTCCAATTTGGGCTGAGTTCATTTTCTTTAATTTTCCCCATGTTGGGACGAACATTTAATAGTAAGATGTATGCCCATTATCCTTTATTTTTTTTCCGGTTTTGGGCCCCCCATTTGTTTTAATACAGCCGACCCCCCCGATCTAGTTTCCTTTCCAACCGGGGTCTGAACCCGTTCTCTGTTAAGAGGCGGGGTTGGAATCTGATTTGTGGCTTAATAAGGGGGTAACCGGCGAAATTTGTTGGGAAGGGTTTCAAAGAAACGAAATCAGTGGTTGGGGGGGTAAAAACCAAATTCCATAGGAATAAATCTAATTGAATCAAGCCCTCAAATCAAATCTGCCAAGCAAGGTGATAGCGATCGAAAGAAATCAATTCGTGAGTCTTGGTGCACGGTCTTGAAGGGTGAAGCCAGGCGGACAGCGTGAGTGACCAACGTTTGGGTAGCAGAGGAAGGGCGTCGGTACGATTTCGAGCAAAACACGGGTTTGGACCAAAGGTCCCAGAAATCCTGGCGACAACGACTGGTGGTGAGACCCGCAACAGGCTCGACGGGTGCCGGCCGACGCTAGGCTGGGTGATTGTATGGGGACGACCCAGGGGGGGGGTTGTTTTGCCCTCATCCTTATCGTCAGTTCATTGACCAGCTACTAAGGGTATTGCCCAACATAATTAGGGCAAGAGTTTTTCTCTATAAATTGGACCCTCCAATATCCCTACAACCAAGGCTGTCCGAATCTCTGTTTGTGCGTCCGCAAGATATAGGGTTTGAAATTATGAGCATTTGGGGGTTCCAAAATCTAGAGAGAGGACAGAAGTTGCAGGCAAGGTGGGGAGGATTGGAGGCCAACAGGTGGATTGTCCAGTTTGGTCTGTTGTATTGCGGAAGAAGAAGGAAGACAGCAGCGCGAATCCAACCTAAGGTATCAAAGGAAGTCAACTGACTATGATAGTTTGTTTGAAATTTAGGTTATCCATTGTATATTATAGCAGTGCCTTTGGTGTGAAACTCAGCCAGTGTATTATAATTTTTTTTGTTTGGTTTATAAACCTGGTATCGAATGATGTTAATCTTTGTTGGTTTTGATTCGGAAAAAACTGGTAATTATGTTGATCTTTGTTTAGGTTTAACAAGACTTGCAATGTATTTTGGTTTTTGTTCATGTGTGAATAATAAACTGATTTTTGATTTCTTTCGTTTGGGAGTTGTTTTCTGAATTTGGAAAAACTCTGTTTGGTTAATTAGTTTTTTATTCTGTATTTGGACTAATGGTTTGATAATTTGGTTGGGTTTGGCATTGTGTTGTGAACCTCTGTATGAGGACCATCAAGGTTCGAGTCTCCTAAATTGGGTATAGGAATGAACTAGTGTTGCAAATAATCGCCGATTCCACAGTCCTTGTTAGAAGCGAACAACTAGCCCCTGTTATGGTTGTAACACCCATGAAACCAATTATGTTAACTATACTGATACACAAATAAAAAATAAAAAAATAATTATTACTCCATTATTATTTAAAATAAATATTAAATAATAATTAAGTAAAATTAATAAATTTAATTATTAATTAATTTGATATCTAATAATAAATAAAGATTATAAATATTAAAATATGAGTAAGATTAAATAAATAATTATTTATTATTTATTAATAAATAATAAAATAAAGATAATAAATATTTAATTATTATTTTAAATAATATTTACATATAAATGAAAGTTAATTAATTTAATTATTTTTATTATAAATAAATCTAATAAATAATTGATTATTGTTTTAACTACTATTAAATGATAATCAAGTATTCATAACACTAATAGATTAAGATTATTTAATTAATTGTATGCCATAGACAATACTAAATAACGTCTAATTAACTTTGGATTATAGTTTCAAACCATTATTAAATAGTTAATGAACAGAGGTTGATAAATAGAATTATTTATTATTTAATCCATGAAATAATAAATAAATGTAATAAAAAATTTAAACTATTATTTAAATTATAGATAATTATCAGTAAAGTTAATAAATTATTATATTAAATATTCATAAAAATGACTAAATAAATGTTAATAAAAACTTTATTTATTATTTAATAAAAATTATATATAAGATAAAGTTAATAATTGATTACCAATAAATAATAAATAAGTTTAATGAAATATTAAAATATTTATTTAAATTTAAATAATAATTAAGTATACATTAAAACTCAAAAATAAATATTTACCCATTAATTAACAAATAAAGATATTAACCATTGAATTATTACAAGTAATCGGAAGATGTTAATAAATGTGTTAATTTATTCTTTAAACATATAGAAACTAAATAAAGTCATAATAACAAATAATTAACTAATAATACTTAGGTCATGAATAAATGCTAACAGAGAAACAAAATTACAGTAATCATTAATGAAAAAAATGTATATAAGTTATACGTGAGACTAATAAGATTATCTAAGACCCTTAAAAAATAAAGAATAATAAGCACCTCAATAATAATTCAATAAATATTTAATAATCCTTAATTGCTTATTAGAATTAATACATAGAATAGTTTAATAAATAACGAGAGGTGAAATAATTACACAATAGCCCTTAAAGATAATAGTAACAAAGTACATAAAAGATTTAGTCTTGAGAATAATCAACTATTATTTAGTTGTTATCCAATCATTTTACAGATAATTATAACTTAATAAAACTAAAGTGTTATATTGATAACGTTGACTACTGTATCTTAAATCAATGGCATAATCGAGTGTATTTATATACAATAAAAGCGATGCTAACGGATGAACCAACTTTAAACAACTGAAATGAAATCCAAGAACCAATAATTACAGCTCAAAAATTATAAGTGTATGCTGATGCGAAAAAAAAACACCAAACCAGGCAAGTATTCTTCCTTACACAACTTTTACAATGAGTAAATTTTCTAAACCTTTATTCACTGTTTTAATATCGTTGCAAACAAGAATATTTATATATTGTTGTGTCTATTTACTCCTTAAAGCTTGTAATCTTATCTCCCAGATCATGCTTTAAGTGGTCTAATGTACCTTTTACTATTATTCTCACCTCTAAGTATTTATGGACATTTCGCATGTCGTAGACATTTAAACACGTATATTTTATAAAAGTATCCGAGAATTAGGGACTATTCAAAATTACGTTTGGACCTTTGTTCGGACAGACGAAGTAAAGTTTAAAATTTATAAACGCTATCCGAAGACCCAATTCTGAGTGTACGTATTCTTAAGACTGGTATGAACACCCCATTTGATTATAGGGAGAGTACCCCCATGTACCGTAAATAAGGTACCAATAACGAGAGTTAAATGTTATGTCATATACATAGCGTACCGCGAGGCTAATCCCCTCAAGTACTTATTCAGTAGCGCTGTAACCAGAGTGTCCAAACTAACTATAGACTGGATCCTTTGGAAGTTATTGTTTCAAAGTCTACTTGTACTAACAATTGGTTCTAAAAGCATTCATTGTTATTGCTTCTGATAATGTCAATATGTTGAAATCCCATTCTATATTTCCATTCATCATGATATATCCTTTATTATTGTATTTTCAACTTGCTAGAGGGGGAAACACTCATGTTGCTCCATTTCTTGCTTATAACATGACTTTCTAGCAGCCCAACCCGAAGACGTCCGGGAAAAAAACAAAGTGGAAAAGAAAAGATGAAGTGATAAACTTCATGTAGCAGCACTTAAACCATTATGTGCAGTTAATCATTGTTAATGTACATATTAAACCCTGTTATGTTACTTAGGGGTATAGGTATTCATGAAATGTATTAAAAGTTATTGTATTCTGGGACAAGTAAACACCAATGTAAATAACAACGTATGTTTATTATATTCCGCATTTAAGGTTACCATATATTGTTAGCGGTGAATATTGTATTGGATCGTGAAATGACCGGGGATCCGGGTATTTTTAGTCCCACACTTTGGGGGCGTCAGCAGGTTGGTATCAAAGCTCATAGTGTTTATAAACTTTAGGAGCGCGAAACCTAGTGTTATAACCTTCATATTAGACTCGAAATGAGTGTTAGTAGATAAATCGAGGAGA